>PPLS03000007.1:0-601681 GCA_003706565.3 Teunomyces gatunensis | reverse complement strand
GGATCTGGTTATAGTTGAGTTACCTGTGGTTCTAGAAGAGAACTATCGTCTGATGATTCGGTTATTACTTGAAGACAATTTGTCCAACACCACACTTGAAAACATCAAATGTGTCATAATTGACATGAAAGCATTGCAAAACGCAGGCATAGTGATGTACCTGGAGTTGAGAGATGTATCTTTTTTGTTGGGAGGATTGATAACTGATGATATTTCTGAGGTTAATACCGAAATCCTCCGGACAACCAGTTATAGTGAGGAAAGTGAATCTTACCAGAAGTTTGTTTCTGGTAAAGGGAACCATACCAAGTTGTTGCGAGTAGCGGTAATAATTGATACCGAGTTTCATGATTCAGAAATGCCATTGTTTTATGAAGGTCTGCCATTGTCTTCATTATGGAATGCGTTGGATGAGTACTTAGGCTACTTGGAGTACAGAAGCGACCTTCTGTTTATGGTCTCATTGTTCTTTCCGTTGCTTGAATCGTTCGTGTTACTTTCCAATAGGAGAGAAGTAACTATAAATGAAGATCTGATCGATATTCAAAACCAGGTTAGTTCATTTAGAGAACAGCATTCGACCGTATTGCGACAAGTCATTGGTTCTAACTTTGAGTTGATCACCGAACTCTTTGGGTCGTATTCATCGATATCCAAGTTGTTAGACTTTGATATCAAGAAGCAATACTTTGATTATCGGCTGAAGGATGCCAATGATGCCAAAGAGGATGTCAAACCCATGTACCTCAAAGTGGTTCGTGATACGGCATTTTTGCAATCGTTTACAAAGTTGTCGCTGTTGAAGGCCAGCATGTATAGAGAATTGCTGTTGAGTGTTGAGTTTGAAGGTGAACCGGCTGTTGATGCAGGAGGAGGAGTTACGCGTGAATGGTACCTGGTGTTGGTGCAACAGATGTTAGAGCCAGCCAAGGAGTTGTTTCGGTCAGTTGATGGGATGTACTTCCATCCTAAAGCAGGAGCGGATACTCAACAGTTAAAGTTTGTGGGACGGTTCATCGGGAAAGCGGTTTATTCGGGTATTGTGCTTAATTGTCATTTCTCGAGAATCTTGTACAAACTGATATTGAAGCAAAAGTGTTCAATTGAAGATATGGAAGCATTTGATGGAGATTATTACCGAGGATTGACCTGGATTTTGAGTAATGAAATTGATGAAGAATACGAGCAGTATTTTTGTATCAATGTTGAAGGTAAAGATACAGAATTGGTTCCTGGCGGTGCAAGTATTCGCGTAACTGAACAGAACAAACAACAATATGTTGATAAGATGGTGGAGTTTATTCTCGAAACATCGACTGCAAAAGAGATGAAGAGCCTCTTGTCTGGGTTCTATGAAATGGTTCCGTCCAATCTTGTAACAATCTTTGACGAAGAAGAGCTCGGGCTTTTAATGTGTGGGGCACAGGATGTGGATTTTGAGGACTGGAAGATCAACACAACATACAGCAACTATTCAGCCACGTCGACCGAGGTGCAATGGTTCTGGCAAGCAGTTGAATCGTTTGACAATGAACACCGCCGTAAATTGTTACAGTTTGCCACAGGAACATCCAACACGCCTGTTGGGGGATTCAAGAACTTACGAGGAACGCACGGAACCCAGATGTTTCAGATCCACCGCACGTTTGGCGAAAAGGACCGGTTACCAACGTCTCATACATGTGAGAACCAGTTGGAGTTACCAGCGTATTCCTCGTACGAGTCACTAAAAAGATGTTTGATGGTTGCAATTACGGAGGGAAATACCGGATTTGCGTTTCGATAATTTTGCAGCTATTCCTGCAGCATGTATTTAATGTATATTTTTTCTACTCCACTTTATCCTTTTATTTACTACTCTTTTCTTCTTTATACATTCACAACATTATGGCGCTTCTTGGATCTACGTTCTTTGATATTGATCTTGACCAACCACATCATCTTCCCTTGTGGCTCCACGACGTGCTTGAACGTGCACTTGCTGCCAGCGGAATCCGTAACACAAACCTTCTGGCGTCCGAGGCTGCCATTGCCAGTTTATCAGAAGTTGATCCTCTTACGTTATCCGAACACGAATGTCCGATTTGCTACGATACCTACGAAAACCTTCTCACACAGCCACAACCACAGACACAACCACAACCACAACCACAACAATTGCTGCCGTTCAATGATCCTGCGCTTTTTCTCCCAACAGACGAAACGGCGGTTCAGTACCTGCGGTTCCCACAACGTAACTTGATCACCCAACACAACGTCGAGCTCCATGAAGAGTTTCCTGGCTACGAAAAACCCAATACCGACGAACAACGCCATCTTCCCGTCAAAATGCCCTCGTGTGACCATGTGTTTGGTAAGTCATGTATCATCGAATGGCTCCATGCCAACGTCAGCTGTCCACTCTGTCGTAAAGAAGTCGAGGCCAGTTCTCAAGCTGATCCAGAACACAATTTTGAGTCCGAGATCCGCACCCATATCGCGGCCGAATACACCGATATCGACCATACGTTCCACCACTTGATCCACAACTCGACCGATGTGTTTCGTCCGCCACGACGCCGTGGAATCTCGCTCAATCCGCTCAGTGACTCGTACATGCACCAGAACTGGTGCTCGTCTCCCACAGACCTCACGACCCCGGACCCCGATCTCGTGCTTCGTGTTCCGTCACGCGATACGTTACCAGTACGAAGAAGCCGTTTGGGCATGGACTCACCACCAGCACCGCCAGGCAGAACCGTCCACTTTTCACCCCACACCACCACCATCAACGACCTCAATACTGATCCAGAACACGCCACAGGCCGACACAGTCCCGTGTCTCCCCATGTCCTTGGATAATAAATAAACAGAGCTGTTGTTACGATTAGATTAAATACACTACACTATTTTCCCCTACAAGATCTAGCTTGTTGTTGTTGTTGTTGTTGTTGTTGTTTTATGCAATTGGTTTCTCGAACTCCGGCACCGCTGGTTCAACCTGTTTCTGCAGCTTGCGTTCAATGACACTCAAGTAGTTGGATGGAACGTATCCGACCTTGCCCTGTCTCGAGCGTACCTTCCACCACTTGCTTTCGTTGCCCACGGGATCGAGCTTGGACAAAATAGCCACGAGATCGTTTGGTTTGAGCTCGATCTCCATTTGAGGGTTTTCAGGGTTAAATTCAAATAATGCCTTGGCAAACTGAAGGTTGGCAGGGTCAAATGGTGCGTTTTGTGGAAGATGTGGTTGTTGTCGGCGCTGCTGTTGCTCGTTGAGCTTCTGGATAGCCTTGCTGAGCAAGTATGGGAATCCAATCGATGCAGCAATGAATATCAAGAGTGGTTTGAGCGAGATGCGAGGTTTCTTGGATGTACCATTGGCCAGTTTCTTCAAGTTTTCTTCCAATTTCTTTTGGTTCTTTTCAAACTTGGAGAATTCCTTAAGGTTCAAGCCATAGTTGTATGTCTGGCCACTGATCTTGTACAAGATCTTCTTGACAAACTTGATGAGGGCAAAGATCCCAAGAAGCGACCCAAGCGCATTCTTTAGGTTCCCAAACTGTTCGGCCAACGATACCATGGTGAAGAACGACGAGTGTGTGGCCATATACGTGGCTTCCAACATCTGGGCAAAGCCACCAACAGCACCGATAATCGATTCGATAAGTTGGAACGTTGCTTGTGTGCCTTCAGCAAGACCTCCACCGGCTCCCGCACCCATGCCGCCATACATTCCTCCACCCATACTTCCATAGCCTCCGTAGCCTCCCATTCCATACATAGAACTGCCATACATCGAGTTTCCATACATCGAGTTGCCGTACATGGAACTGCCGTAGCCTCCCATCCCGTAGCCACCCATGCCTCCGTAGCGTGATCCGTAGGTGTTGCCGTAACCAGACGTGCCGTAACCAGACGTGCCGTAGCCAGATGTGCCATATGCACCGCCTCCATACGGACTTGTTTCGGAAAAGCTGTTGATATCGTTGCTGAACGACGTAGGCCGTTCTGGTGCTGCAGGAGCCCCGGTGGAATCTGTCAAAGGTGCAGCGGCGGTGCCTGTCAAAGGTACATTATCTCCGCCACTTGCAGTAGCTGCAGAGACCCCTGACGCAACTTCCCAAGGCTTGGTTCTAGGCACTGAAGAAGACATGAATGATAAGTCAAAGGATTTGCTTATTGTTGGTTTTGATTAAAATTAAATTTGTCAGAATAGAGAAAAGTGTCACGTGATGCGGGGACCAACCCAAACCCCCACCTACATATGAATCCGAGGTTATACAAAAACCAGGATTTCAGACAAAAATATTTGTGTCCATGACACTTTTCCCAATCCGGTAAGATGTTCCTGGTTTATATTTTATTGTTAAATAGATATATATATATATATATATATATTTATGGCAACGGTTCGGAAGAACTACTTAACCGATTCAAATGCAAGTAGACATCTGTGCCGTAGCCTTCCATGGAAATCAACTTCAAGTCACCGCCAAAGTATTGGGCATATAACCGAGAGATTGGGAGCCCGTACCCGAACCCCGCCATCGGGGCCTTGAACGAAGTCTGGTTATACTCAGGCTCCAAAACGGGGGTTTCGCTGACAGTAGTGTAGAGATAGGTCCAGATAAGAGGGATCTCGCTACGAGGAATGCCCCCACCCTCGTCGCTGACTTTAATGGCAATATCTTCCGAGCCCTCGGAAATAATCACCTTTATCGGAGGAAATTTCAAGTCGTTGATATCGATATCCAGAGCTTGTAACTTGGGGTTTTCGTCCATCATCTGTTGTTTAAGACGTGGCGTATGAAACTCGATCGTAGCACGGAGCGAGTTCTTAAGTGTCTCAAATAACATATGGATCAAGTGGCCCGGTACGTACATGAAACTGATCTCGTTTTGTGGAGCCACAAGCTGGATTTCAGGAGCCTCAAACAATCCATAGTATTCTTCACAGATATACTTTGCTGTTTCAATGGCATCTTCGGCAATCTCACCAACATTACAGTCGGTACAGATGACTCCAACATAATTGAACTTTTTAGAGGAGCCGTTGTTTTTGCCGTTTAAAAACGTGGCGATCCGCTGCTTGGTGGGCGACGCCTGCGCCATGTTCAATGCCAACTGTTGGCCAATCAACATCCGGATCCCGATCCGTGACATGTAAAACCGGTCCAAAAATGTCTGAATCTTCGAGTTAACCACCACGGTCTTGTGCTCGTTCTTCCATTCTTGGACACCCTGTGCCATAGTAGCAACTGTGGCATCGTGTCTCTTCTTGATCTTAACTAACGTATCGTTGACAAGCTTATTGTAGTCATACACTTCTTTAGGCCATACGATGTTGGTGGGGCACGCATTGTAATAGGTTTTTCCAAACGTCGGCGATCCGACACTTTTACTGCCAGTAGTGTCTGCAGCAAACGATGCACCAGAAACAACACGTCCACCTACAGACACTGTTTTATCCCGTCCGTTTTCCCGTTGCTGCACTATTATTCCATCGTCAGAAAATACATTGTGTATTGCTGGATTCTCCACCTCGTATGTTGCTGGATTGGTGTGCTCCTTGACTTTCTCCTGGGCACCCATGGCGTTTTTGTACAAAAGCTCTTTTAATTCCTCCGAAATCTCGGGTTTCGGCAAGTCCGTAAGTTCCTGGAACGACTGGGCGTACCAGTTCTTGACCTTATTCGTCGACGGCATATCACAGAGCTTCAACGGCGCCGTGTCCAAGTCCTTGACCTTGAGCGCCAACCGAATCGGCAACTCTTCAACTATGAACTGCGATGCAAGAAATATCGAACCGGGACTCGGATTGGGACCAAACTGGACCATCTGCCGAAGAGACACAGACGTCTGCTTGTATAAGGCATAGGTAAAGATTTTAGATTTGAGTGCAGCTGTAAGTTCCCAAGCTGTACCCATTGTAGAAAAAGAGTGGTATATTTCAGACAATTCCCGTTAGTGGGGTTTCCCGAATTGAATGTGAAAATAGAGTGCGTGAGGAAATATGGGGTGTGCGTCGCTTGTCACAGCATGTTTACCAAAGTGTGTACAAGACAGACAAAAATAAAAGCAAAAATAATGTCTGCAGCTCTTCCCACTGTCCGTAGATACCGAAAGTAGAATAGGTTCCACTGGTAAACAGACAGTGGCGGCTGGTGGTACGATAAAGGACAACCGGCAATTGAAAAAAGTGGACGCACGGAAGGACGAATGGAAGCGGCATGGATACTGCTAAAAAAGAACGTCCATAACCCCGAACAAGCATTTACCGGAAATTATTACTGCGGTAGGGATGTTTCCCCAGATCCGAGGAAAAACTTCAGAAAGGGACGGCGTGCGCGACACATTCCGTTACTCCGAAAGTGAATCACCCATACATGACTCAGCCGGATCAGAGGGGGGCTGACAGAATATAAATATAGAGACCTACTGCTGCTGAAATTTTTTATTCATTACTTACAAACATTCAAATACATTTCACAATGGCCATCACCAGAATCTTAAATATAAATGCTTACAAGACCGCATCCAGATGCTGGATTCCTTTAAGAAACAGACAGTTCCTGTCCAGACAAAGATGCGTCAACTTCAACAACATAAATGAGACCAGTTTGGTGTCGAATGACGATGTGTTGACTGCTGGCAATATGGTGTCTGTTAAAGAAGAAGAAGAACCTTTTGAACCTACGATTTTCTCTTCTGAAGAAGTGTTTACTGCTGGTCCAGTTAACAAGGCTTAAATAGTCTATATATTTATTGCATGAGATATGATAAAGTGATTAAATGTAGATTTTTCGATGCACGTTACGTTGTGCACGTGGCTGTAGAAACGGGCTTCCATACATTGAGATGTTTTCCTGATTAGAGGAATTTGTGGCACATTTTATCTTTTTTTTATCACGTAATACTCGATTAGTACTCGATCCCCTATGTCACTCCGTATAGCTGTAGGACAGCTCTGTTCGTCGTCCAATTTGGCGCAGAATGCACGGATCGTGACGAAACTTATCCAGAAAGCTGTCCAATTAGAAGTTGCTGTTCTTTTTCTTCCAGAAGCAACCGATTACTTATCACGCAACGCCCAGCATTCGTTGGAGTTGGCGAGTCAATCGCAGCGTGAGTTCGTTTCTGTGGTCCAGAATGTAGTCAAGGAACAGAAATCAAACTTATCAGTGGCTGTGGGAATCCACGAGCCCACGCCTGAACAGAAACGTGTTCGTAACGGTCATATTTGGATCGGTCCCAATGGTGAGATCGAAGCACGGTACCAGAAGATCCATCTCTTTGATGTTGAGATTGCCAATGGTCCAATTCTTAAAGAATCGAACTCCGTTGAGCCTGGTAACGTTGTGGTGCAGCCAGTTGTAGCAGGAGACTTCAAGGTTGGATTGGGGATCTGTTACGATATCCGGTTTCCAGAAATGGCGCTCCGACTCCGTAAGTTAGGAGCCGATATTCTCACGTATCCCCTGGCATTCACCACCAAGACCGGGGCGGCGCATTGGGAAGTATTGGGGCGTGCACGGGCACTCGATACGCAGAGTTACGTGGTGATGGCAGCACAGTGTGGTATACATGATGTTGGTAGTGGAGGCACGCCACGGATCAGTTACGGAGAGTCACTTGTGATTTCTCCCTGGGGAGAGGTGTTAGTTCGGTTGAAAAAGTATACCGATGAGCTACAGACCGATGGTGATGGCGATTACTGGGAATTGGCGCATGTAGACCTTGATTTAGCCCTGGTGCGTGAGGTGAGAAGCAACATGCCGTTGCTTGAACATCGGCGACCAGACATTTTTGGCGAATTGTAACTCCGACCCATAATCTAGTTCTAGATGCATCTATAAATAATATAGAAAAAACTTTGATTGTGGCTGATAAGAAAAAGAGTTGCTGCATTTTTTTCTTTCCCAATTGGGAATGACAAGGTAGCACCCCTCACTTAAACGACGGCCAACAAACAACGAGGAGAAGCAGAAAAGAGTTGAGAAAGGGATGAGGAGACGATAATAGGTGGAGATGATAATAGGAGGAGAACATAAGACCACACACAACACACACCGGCACGCCGCCACGCCACTGACAATAACAAGCAATTTGTTATTATCAATAACACCCTTCTTATCTTGTTGGGGCCGGAAAAAAAATCGCGGCCGGAAAAACTGAACAGAAACAGACATTAATGTATTTTATTAATGTAATGAGAATACTGTATTGACATTGCTGCAGACATTTATCCTTATGGGATAGTGTCTGCATCTACACGCATGTGTCTGTATGTTATCGGTAATCAGACAATAATTTCAGCCCACAAATCCGTTTCTTCAAATTTTTTCGCTCCCCTCTCTTTTTTTAGAGCCAACAATTTTTTTTCGCTTTCAAACAGAAAGGGAGGGGAACGTGTCTCTAGTACTGCGGCACCGGTCTACATCGCATACTCCCCTCATTTGCACCCGTTTACATATAAATAGAACACGAAGCGCCCTCGTTCAAGTTTATAATTATCAACATGTTGAAGTCGTTCTTGAGACCACTTACAAGAAGTAGTGTGCCACTGACTGCTGGAAAGGTGGTGGCTATCTATCACAATGCGCTGCTGCCCATTTCGAACCATTTGCTTAGTAAAATGACGAAATTTGGAGCCAAGTTTGAGATTGATATCAAGACCAATGAACAAATGACTTTTAATGATTATAAGTTTATCATCAACGAATGTTTGGATATACATCCGAAGAACAAATCGATATTACGTGAGATGTTACAGAGCAACGATCCAAAACTTACAGAATTTGGTAAACTTACTGGCAAATGTGAACAGTATCCGATAATTATAGATTATAGCAATAAGCTATTGGCGAACGATGAAGCATCGTTTGATCGAATCATGCAGAACTACTTGCTGTGCGGGATTCAGCACGCCACCAACGGCAATATCCGCTCGACTTTATCGAGCAACTACAACACAACACCCACAAACACCAATGAGAAACGTGCAAACGTCCATTTGGTCCATCCACACGTTGCAGAATTTGCAGACTTGTTTTAGGAAAGGTTATAGATTAATAGTTAATAATAAGAAACAACACATATCAAATTCCCATTCGTTTAATAACGTATTCCTGAGCCAAGACTCCTAAACTGACATCCAAACCGTTCTTGATCCAGTCCTTGACCCATTCGCTTGGATCAATTGGAGCATCTTCATCTTCGTCCAGCGCAAGATCCAAACCTGCGCCTGCCAACCATTTGGCCCATTTCAAGGGAAACGCCTGGGATTTTGTCACGATGGTGATGTTATTGGTGATATCCTTGAGAATGATGGTAAACGCAAATGAATCGGGGTTGGTGGCTTCAATCAACGTTGGTTTTTCATCATCATCATCTTCATTAGCTTGGGTTTCCAATCGAGTGGTTTGTGGCTGGAATGAAAGAAAGAGATTGGAGGTATTGATCGCCAGATCTTCAGATTCCTGAGCTACTTTAGCATAGTCCTTGATCGATGATTCCAAATTGGCAAAACATAACTTTTCTCCATCAATCAATTTACCATGAAACATGTTGAGATTGACCCGCGTGCGGTTCTCGTCGTTGGGCTGCGTATCGTTATGGTTATAATTGTTGACAGCCACCCGAATTCCTCCTTCAACCTGCGACATCACTCGTGTAAAGTTCGAATACGCCAATTTGTCCAAGTACGTGATGTTGTACATGTCATAAATGACAAGAATGTTCAACAACTCATCGTCATGAGCAATCAATCCTTGGTTAATCTGTTGAGTCATCGTCACCAACATCGAGTTGAGTTTCGATGAAAGATTACTCAATTGATGTTCGGCCGATTCGAGCTCGGTGCCGTTTTCTTCCATAAACTTTTGTCTCTGTTGGTTGAGCGTGTTGGTGGTTGTCAGTGCAAGTTGATACGTCTGTTCACCGATATTCTGGGCATTGGTGGTGATTGTTCCCCAAAGTGATGAAACTTTTGATGATCCTTCACTACTCCACCAATTGGTGATGGAATCAAGAACTGCTTCTTCTGCTTCTGCTTCTTCTGCGTCAGCAGAAGAAGCAACATCTTCTTTCACATCTTTCACATCTTTCACAACTTTCTCCTCTTTCTCCTCTTTCTCCTCTTTCTCTTCAACTTCTTCTGCTGGCGTAGAAGAAGTGCGTTTCGGTTCCATTTTCTTTACCGGTTTCTTCTTTTCATGCTGCGCCAATTCATCCAAAAACTCCAAGAAATCTTCATCCTTATTGGCTGGAGTTGGTTTTGGGGTTGTCAGCTTGGAATCCGGTAAGGAATTAATAAAATCCAACACGTCGTCGTTCGTGCTCATATTAGTTGTTCATTTTAAAAAAAATGCGTGAGGATTCCTGAAAATTAAAATCCATGAAAATCGGCCTTTGCTTTCTTTACTATGCATCCACAGTTAGATAGAAACAGATTCAATCCTTGCGAACAGTTGATGGACGCGTTGGAAGAGTGTCATCGTCAGGAGTTTATGAAAAAGGCGTTGGGAATGTGCAACTTTGAAAAGGACGAACTCACCAAATGCTTACACTACACTCGGGTCCAGGATGCTAATGAACGGATCAGACAAAGCAGAGAAAGACAGAAACGTTTGGATGAGAAGAGAAAACAGAATGAAGAAGAGTTATATGGAAAGAATTCTTACTTGAGAAAAGTATTTGAAAAGAAAGATTAATCTTAGCTACTTGTATATATCTAATCAACGAAAAGTGAGAGAGAGGAATGGTGAACATATGAGGAATGAACTCGCTATGAGCTCATGCTTCACTAATCCTGTCTCGTTCTCAACACCTTCTTCACCACTTTATCCTTTGTCACCACATACACCACTGCTCCCCAGCCAGATAACGCATCACGGTCAACTGCATTCAAAAGTGCTTGACTGATCGTCTCAAACAAATCTTCGGGCTCCAAGTCCGGCTCGTACAACGCCTCACACATCCCATACAACTGATCGCTGGCTGTACCACTAACAATGAAGTCCTTGGCAAAATCAATACATCCAATCAAGTCAAACCCACAGATAAACGGCTTCAGAGTCTTGGAATCGAGCCCAGCAACAATCGGTCCCACAAAGTATGGACCAAACCGTTTCTCGTACAACGTAGACAGAACCAAGTTGGCCAAAGTTTTGGGCTCAATCTGACGCTCCTCACGTAACTTGTACATATTGTTCTTGAACCGGAACACTTCCAGCAACGTGGTGACGTCGGTGGCCAATCCCGTCAACCCCAAAAACGTCTTGTCGCCAAATTGAAAGATCTTCTCAAAGTTATTCGACACTCCAAGCGACTGGTTACCTAAACGCAAGTCACATGCAATCGCAATACACTCTTTGCCTACCATCGCCACGGCAGAACCGCCGTTTATCGAACTCGGATCAGACATGGTGGCAATACTATAAACTCAATCCATGCGAACGAATAAAACAAAAAGGAACGATAAAAATAAACGACATTTAATGTCACACAAACGACATTTAATGACAAAACGTTACTGTACTGTACTGTACTGTATCTACACCATACAGATGACAATTGTTGATTACCTATTAAACACTGGCCTTCTTTTCGGGCTCCTCTTCTTCCGGCTCCTCTTCCTCTGTGATCGTATTGGTACGATGAATCACCTCCGTACTTTCTTCAGCAGCTCCGTTACTCGCAGACTTTATCAACTGCTGGATAGGACTCTCGTTGTCCTTGTAGTTCGACAACGTAAACGTCTTGGGCGACTTTACAAGCGGATTCGACCGACCATCACGAGCTTCGGTGTATGCGTGATGCTCATTCATCAACAGATTGAGATCCTTGATCGATTTCGACGACTGGAACGTCGGAATGATTTGACCCACATCCTTCAAGTTCATAAATAACCGTCTAATCTCTTCACGAACCAATTCGTTGATCTCATCTGGTTGTTCCTGTGCTTCCTCAGCATCATCATCCTCATCATCAACTCCCTTTTCTTCTCCTTCTCCTTCTCCTTCTTCTTCATCTTCTTCTTTGTCCTGATCCTCCAAATCAAACCGCAACTGTAACCCAAATCCTAAAATAATAAGATAACTCTTGTACTTGCTCAACTCCAGCTTGTACTCCTTGATCTTGGCGTCATAGTTGTGTACCACACGGGTATGGTTGGTACCACTAAACAGCTTGAGTGGGAACTCCTTCATGAAACGTGCTCTCAGCTCATTGAAATCTCCAAACACCTTCTTCAAATGCTTGTAATAGTTTAATGTCTTGACAAACTGCTTCATCATACCCAGATGGTTGGCATCTTCATCGTCACTCGTGATATATGCACTCAAGTATACACCCTTGGGCACAGGATCCCACTTCATGATATTCTTAACCTTTTTAAACTCACTCTTTCTCCGAATCAAGTAATCCAAATTGGTCCAGCCATACTCAATCGATGAAATACTTTCTTCTAACGCAGGAATCGCCGTAATCTTCGAGGCCCAAAAGTTACACGTATTAATAAACTCGAGCGCAATCTCTTTGGTTCCAGCCTCAAAGATAAACTTTTTGGCATTCTTTTTGGCATTGATCTTGGGAAACACAAGCGACCACAACACTCCATCCTTCGAATGGTGGTGGTGGTAGGAAGATTTCTCCAACTGGGCATATGTCGAACACAAGTTGTAGTTACCAACATTGGCAGCGTTCTTCAACCAGTTTCCGTCCCCAATGATTTCTTCTTCGTCATCACCACCATCAACCAATGAAAGAAGCTGTCTCTGCTTGAACTTCTTGAGTTTCTGCTGATGTTTCTTAACAATCTTGGGATCAAACGAATACAACGACAACTCACCTTTGGATACTACAACAAAGTTTTCGGCAAACTTCTGGGTCAAAGATGTCGAGGCCAGTAACGGAGGAGTTCTGGGGTTCGGGTTGGAGAGCGTATTGTGAGAGCCACGGCTAAAGAAAGAAAAGAACCGGCTGCTGGTCAGCGTAGTCGATGCCGTCAGTGCTGCCAGCGACGTGTTGCCAGCCTGTGAATCGGCCGTGTTGTCAACATGGTCGTCGTTCAAAATCTTCAACTTCAACAACCCTTCCTTGAGGTACGGCGATCCTTGGAGCTCCAACGTCAAGTCGTAGTGGTCCTGGTAATCGTTGACATTGAAGTCGTCCAAGTGTTGGCCCTGTCCGTCGCCATCGCCGAGATTGAGATTGACGGTATCAAACAGCAACACCGACATCGCATCTTCACCAGAAACCAGCGATACAGATTCGCGTGAAATGATGGACGATCTCGAGGCCCGTTTGTTCAAGAGTCCTGCAGCATGTACCGTGGAACTGGATATCTGAGGAGCAGCACTGCCCAGACGCAAGAACTCGAGGGAACGTCTCGAACGGATCTGCGACGTCTGGTTGGTCAGGGTGCGTGATTGATTGCCGCTCTTGTAGAACTTCTGGTTCAGATCAGCTGCCAAGGCACGGCCAAACCCTTTACGGGCAGCGTTGCGGGCAGATACCGTGGCCAGGTTGCCCTGGGTGTACTGGGATACGCCCGAAGTGGCTGACGTCATGCGTTTCATGGCAAGAGATGCACGGCGGCTTTCGCTTTCGGCAGACCAGATCGATGAGTTGGAGACTTGACGTGAAAGATGTACAGAATCGTCTGCTGCAGGTTCATTAGAGCTTGAGTCGGCGGTGGTGGTGGTGGTGGTGGTGGTAGTGGTTGTTCCTTCGGCCACGTCCTTGTGTTTGTCGTGGAACGACAGGTGTGATAACCGGTTTGAGCGATTATAACGTTGCAGGGGTTGTTGTGATTGTGGTTGTGGTTGTGGCTGGTCGTCAGCTTGTTTTAAATGGAGTTCATTCTTGGCCAAATCTTCATAATAATTGGACAACTCTCTTTCAATGATGATACGTTGTTTGATGGAAAGTTTCTTGGTCAGACGCAGGGTCTGTTGGATGAACGTGGTCAATGTGTTTTTGATGTAGTCGCTCTGGGAGATCTTGGACTTCTTGTTCAACTCACCATTGTGTAACGCCGTGTTGAGCAAGATCAACGAATAAATGATGATATAAATCTTTTCAAAGTTACGGGTACAAAACACGTTTTCAGGATGCTGTCTGATATATGACTTGGTGAAGGCCGAAAGGATACGGTCGATTTCTTGCGACTCGCCCTTGAGGTAAAGTTTTGAGCAGAGCGTGCGCGTGGCTTTAAGAATCAGGGCGTCCCATACAAACAAGTCCATGTAATGGGCTCTGATCTGAGCCGATTCGTCGTCACTGGCGGCCAAAAACTGCGTATATTCCTCGGGCTGGATCGAAACAAACTGTTCGTGGTAAAGTTTGACGGCTATATCTTTATATTCGGCGGCAGCATCAACGTCTCCTTCATGATTGTTTTCCGCAGGGATTTCTGGTAGTGGATGTTCAGGTTCCTGTTCCTGCTTCTCAAGTGCCGTCACCATGGTATCAATAGTCTGCTGAGACGACATTGGTTGCTTTGCTTGGGGTTTCTTGAGTGGGTCCGTATATAAATCTAAAAAATTTTCGTCGTCTATATCATTCCGTATTTAAACGATCCACCGCGTCGTGTCGTGTGCTCAGGTTGTCGCCGTATTGGGAGTGTTCCAGATCGGGCAATGCCGGGCTACTACGCTTGACGATAAGAACAGAAAAAAAAAATGAAAAATCGTCTAAACAATACTTTTACAATGCTACGAAAATCTCTATGTGTCTTCTACAGAAAACCACTCTACTTTTCTACATGTCAACATCATCGTAGTTTCGAAGGGATTTATGCTTTGGGTTTTTTTTCTTCTCTGTGACATTCGGCATTTTTCCGTTTACGGACACATACGCCCACATCAACTCACTGACCTCATAAAACTTTGTGTGAACACGCCTTGAAACGGTATACTTTCCCCATTCGCCAGAAATTGTTTGTATGCAGGGACACGTGGCAAATAAAAAAAATGGTAACGCGTGAATCCCTGCAGACAACATCAACTCCACAATCACACACACACATGGACGCTGTTCTTGGTACTCTTCGCCATCTGTTGGCCAATGGCGATGAGATCGACTCTATCTTGATCCAGGACTATACATTAATAGCTACAAACGATAAGCACACGATTTTGACCGAGTTTTTACCGCTTCTCACGCAACTTTTTGCCCATCCCGATTTTGCCACCATCGATCCTACATCGGTTTCTGTATCGCTATTGGACAGATTCTTGGATCTGTTGGACTACTGCGATATCACGACAGTTTTTCCACCCGAATACATCGCTCAATGTGCGCTAGACTTTGACAATACACGTGTGGCTCGCATTTGTCTCCGAATTGTTGCCAAACATCTCGTCTTTTTTGATGATAACTCACACGTGTTGCTGCTGCTCATAGACGCGTACTTGACGAATGAACTGCTTGATATCGCCATTGTTTCCCAGATCGAATCGCTTGTCTCATGTTTGGTGCGCACAGAATCACCCTTTGTCCTGCTGGTGCTCCATCAACAGTACCCACACTCATCCAACACCACGTTGATGGCAAGACTCCTTGAACTAGCCATGATCATCAAACTACAATTACACTTTGATGATAAGGAGCTCGTGATGTTGTGTGAAGATACGTTGTTTGCCATTCTCTATGTCCACTACGTCACCAGTCTATTCAAATCAACCCCCCAGCTGCTGCTGCTGCTGCTTGCTCCAATCCAACGTCTCATTGCCACATTTCCCACCTCAGAAGTCCGTTTGGAAATCGTCTCTCTATTGGCTGACGTCTCGTACTCAAACACAGCAGCACACCTCATCATTGATTCAACGATATTGAAAACGTACCTGCTTCTCGGCATCTATGACCACGATCCCGTCGATATTGCATTACTATCCCATCTCAACCCTACTACGATAGTGGCAGCGAATCCTGATATCTTTTCTGATATCTTGAGCAATCTTTCGTTGTTGTCGCCGCCATATTTCCCCATCCTCCTCAACTTCTTGGCCGATCCGAGCGGGTTTGACTTGTTGAAACCAACATACTTGGGCCATACCAAACTTACCACGCTTCCAAAGGACCAGTTCTTGCTCATTTTATTGGCCATGTCACGCCATACTCATGCCACGGCGTTCTTGTTGGACCTGCCCCTGGTGGTCAACGAACTACTCCAACTAGAAGCTCAGAACGATTTGTGGCAGTTCAAACTCGATACATTGGAAAACTTGGTTCCGTTATCCAACGACTACTGGCGACCACACCTTTTGTCTTGCTTGGACGAAATGAAGTATGGACGCAAACTACGTGATATTGACGTTCAAGTCGATGTCAAGGACGAAACGGCCTAAGATTTATCGCTATCGATATCTACCTTTTCTTGTTGTTGTTCGGCTGTCTTCTTTTCTGCCAACTTGCGTTTGGCCTGTTTTGTCTGTAACTTGAATGCCGAAAACATCAACACTTGGCCCAACACGATCCAGATGACCAACACTCCCAAATTACGGCCCAAGTGGCCCTTCCAGGTATCAAAAAAGATGACACGCAACGCTTCGTATGCGTTGAACATCGGCATGGCGTAGCCGTAGCGATAAAAGTGGGGCATCAATTCCAATGGAGCAAACACCACCGACATGTTGATGACAAGATGAAACACCATCCATGGAGCCAAGAACGGAGCCTTGTTGTACATCAACAACAACATGCCCACCACTTCATTAAGACCTGCAGTGGCAGAGATGTACAAGTAGATAACCATCCAAAAGACAAGAAACCCCAGGCGACCAAAGGTGACGTTGGTGGGAATCTGGAAAGCTAAGGTCACCAAGCAATAGAACAACGCAAGAATGAAGCAACTGAACTGCGATGCAAAGAACCGCCATACGATGTAGTGTCTGACCTTCAAGAGCGAGCGGATATAGGCGTAAATCTCGAGGGAGAAGTTGAACTGGTAGAATGAAAACACCAACGCATAGATGAGACCGAGTTCCGATGGACCCAAGATTGCGGGAGACCGCGCTGGTCTCAAGTCCTTGATGGTGAATGTGGGCACGGTATTGAGCACCTGCAACGTGGTGTTGGAGGATACCAATGTCTGTTTCTGTTGTGGAGAAAGGGCCTTGACCAACGGTTCGTATACCCGCAGCGAGACGTAGTGGTTGAGCCACGAGTCTTCGGCCAGGTAGATGTTACGGATGATGTACTGGTTAAAGGCCGAGTAGTGGCGGCCACCCTCGTAGTACACCGAGATAAACTGGCTGATCAGACCCAGCAGCACCAACGTGGTGGTGTTGCTATTGGCCAACGCTTGGGCGATGAGCTGCGTGGCGTTGGGCCGGATATGAACTGTGACCCAGTACTTCTGGTGATGGACCTGACGTTGGAGCTCTTGGTCGAATGTGTTGTTGTGTTTGGCAGCAAGTGTCCCAAAGTCAGTGGCCAGCATCTCGTGCCATCCTCCCAACAGATGCACCGTCTGGTTGTTGAACACCATATCGGAGAATGCGTTGGCGAGTAACGGCTGGACGGTGGTTCCGTTCTGAGCCACAAACGGTACATCTTCGCTCACCACCAACATCTTCAAGTTATGCCACCGGTGCTGACGATGGTAGAGCGAGCCCCAGTATACCGAAAGAATGCCGAGGTACATCACAAACAACTTGACGTACGACTGTACGAGCTTGACACACACTTCGTAGATGATCGCACGTCGTGTGGTAGCCCGGATCTGTGCCGGTTTCGGCATCATATCACTCATCTCTGGTTGTTGTTTGGTGGTTGTTTCCTAGTTTGTTATTTGATGATTATTTGAGGGGTTCGTAGCCGTGCACGTTTTCGGGCCGGGTTTTGGGGCGTTGCCGTTTTGGGCCGTTGTCTTTCCTGTTTCGGTATTATTATTGTTTTTTTCTTTCACGTGACAAGAATGCACGGCTGTAATTTTTGGACCGTTCCTGAATTACAAAAATTCAAACAAATACAACACCATGGCAGAAGAAGAAGATCCCGTGACGTTTCGTGGAGTGGAGCTTGACTCAACACAGCCTGTGCCACGCAGAGCATCGTTTGCGAGACGCTTATCAAGCGCAGCCACGTCATACTTTTCCATCGACCAAAATGGATCCGACTCAGACGGAGAAGCCGACGAGCTTCTTGACTTGTTCGACAAGGATCCACGCCAGGACTTGTTTGGCCAGAATTTCTTGCTGAGACCGTTTTCTCACGTCACTGACACCGAACTGGCAGCAGATTTTGATCCCGTGGCCCTCACCGCCACTATTCTGGGACAGTCATCATCATCACATACACAACCACCCCCGCAGCTGCGTCGGCGCAGCACCGTGGTGTCTACTCTCCAGAGTGTGTCCCGTAAGTTTGGGTTCTGGGACAAGGAGTTCCAGCAACACCGCATCAAGATTATCGTGACATTTGTCGAGAACTACATCTGGTTGATTGTGGGGTTTATGCTTGCGTTGTGTATCTACTGGGCCGCGTACTATAACCGGTCAGCAAGGTACACCAACCTTCGCTACGGCGTCGTGGTGGCCGATACGAATGTCGGTGACTTGCCTCCGGTGGTTGGCCAAGTAGTGACGGCGTTCTTCCAGCTTCCAGCCATCAAGCCGTTGGGCCTGTTTGAAATCTGGCAACACTCCAACTTTACGGAGCTCGCCCAGAAACACAACAACTCCATTACTGAAGAGGTGTATCGCCAGATCCATCACCAGAAGTACTGGGCCGTGTTTTATATCCATGAAAACGCCACGCTTCAATGGTACCAGGCCTTGAAACTGGGATCGACCTCTTTTACACCAGCAACTTCGTTGATGGAGGTGGTTTATGAGACAGGACACGATTTCAACTCGATGAGCAACTCGGTGGTAGCAGCCATCGACCGGATCTTGCGTCTGTACGAAGGGTTTGTGCCCAAATCACCGCTTCTTACCGCATTGACCCTGTCGCTCAATGCTACAGAACGCATCAATGTCTTGGACAACGCTCCGGGTTTATTGACCCAACTTCCAACGTTTGCCATCAACGACCGGCTTCCAGTCACCGACCTCGTGTTCCAGGCCCCGTTCCAGCTCGGAATCATCTACTCGGTGGTGTTCACGTTCTTTTCGTTCATTTTCACTATTGAAATCCAGTTGTACATCGCCTCCAAAGTCAAGGGCTTCAAGTTCATTGCGTTACGGATGCTTGCGTCTCAGTTCTCGTACTTTGTGTTGCTGTTGGCGTTCGTGGTCCTCAACTCGGCGTTCGGCCTCAAAACCAGCGCTGCTTTCGGTAAACTGGGCTTCCTTGTGGTCTGGATGTTTGCCTTCTTGGTGATGAGTTCTTTGGGCAGTTTCATCGAGATCCTTGCGTTGCTATTGGGTGCCATAAAGAGTGCCCTGATGGGGTTTGCCATGCTCTTGGTTGCCGTGTTGAATGTGTCGCCCACTTTGGCTCCGATTCCGTTATGTCCTGATTTCTATCGTTACGGCTACGCCATTCCGGTCCGTAACGCATACCTCTTGTTCCAGGTAGCCTATTTCAATTCATGGAAGGGTAGAATGGGGCTCCAGATCGGGATCTTGTTTGCGTGGATCGTGGGCAGTAATCTCACCTTGCCGTTCCTTTTAGGATGGATGTCAAAGAAGAAAGCAGCAGCGGTGGCAGCAGCAGCAGCAAAGGCAGAAGCAGCAAAGGCAGAAGCAGCAGTAGAAACAGAACTCACTGCCGCAGAAGCACAGGCTGCTCGTAACATGGAACAAAACAAAGCGATATAATCTCATCTCTCGGTACAGTTAACCCATGAATTGCCGCAAATACACGTTCTCTGAAACACCATTGTCCAGAGCCCGATGATGGACGAGCTCTCAAACACAAGTGGATCTGTAGTTAACGAAACTGAACGGCATCGCGTACATCGACGGATATTGGTGGCAGGAAACGTAATGACGATCTTACGGAGCGCATCGAAACACTGATGGTCCGTGAACCGAAGCCGTGGCACCATCGCCAAGTTTTGCTGAGCTGGTTCAGGGAGCGGACGCAGAGCGATCCCGATATGGAGCCAGTCGACATTGTGTAAGAACAAGTCCGAGACCTTCATATCACGAGCAAGATGCGCTGCGTGTTTCTCGACCACGAGTTTGGCGATGTTTTCCATCTCAGGACTGAACTCACCATGACACAAGAGTTTCTGTTCCACCATAAGCAGCCAGCCCTTCTCCTTGGTAGCGACTTTGGATGCGAGTTCTCGGTTGATGAGAGCATCGCATTCGCGGAGATAACTTTCAAACAGCTTAAGATTGAGTGGTGACTGAGTATAGATATTGAAACAGCGCTGGAGCAGTTCCTTCATGGGTCCAAACAACTTGTTTGCATCGGCCAAGTCCTTGTGCAACTTCTTGAATGTCTCGTGGGTCTTACCGATAGACGAAAGCGCATACATCAAGAAGAGACGCGGCACTTTGCTCAAGATGATGGGCACAGCCACCGAGTTCTTGAGATGGAGACGGCTCCCTTCGGCATCGTTGCGGCTGTAGCCCAATTGTAAGAGTTCCTGGTTGATATATATCATGAGTTCAATGAGCCACTTCATGTTTCCAATTAACGAAATGATACATTCTCCACGAGTCACCGAGTCGGCCATCGTGTCTTCCGATGGTTTCTTTTTGGAGATCTGACGATAGATGGACGATAGAGAAAACATCACGCCAAAACTAGCACTCCGTAGATTCAACACAATCCATGCAACATCACTCAAGATCGTACGGTGGCCCGAAACCTCGCCCAATAAGAGCTGGAGCGATAAGAGTTTCTGGAGCGGCGGGTTTGAAAGTAACTTATCGACTGATTCTTTGGTAAATGCATCCAATTGGAAGTTGATAGCTTTATGTGATTCGCTCAAGATCGATTCAATGAACTTTTGGGCCAACGACTCGTCGTTGATCCGCTCGATCTCGCTCTGGATCACGATAAGCAAGTCGTCTGAGCACAGGTTCGTGTAGCATGCGTAGGCGTGGCGGAACGCAATCGATGCTGCAGTCACATACAAGTTTTGTGACGTGACATCGAGCATATGTTTCTTTTCCACCACCGCAAGCTTGAGTTTGGGGTCGGTGGCATCGAGTGACGTGTACACCATCGACGTGAGGCCTGGCAGTACCGTCCATACCAACGGTTCCCGATGTGGGGCTACCGCAGGAAGTTCGAATCCCGCATCGAAAATCGAGGCGATTTGTTGGGGCAGTTCTTGAGTCGGTTTGTTGTTGACCACAGCCATCGTCAGCCGGTCAATGACATCGATAGTGCCGTCCTCGTAGTATACCAACACATACAAGTCCGACAAACACGATTTGATGTGACGGATATGGCCTGGACGTGTTAGTTTATCCATGAACAGGACTGTTTGGGTCTTTATCTTGGTGGAGTTTGATGCATTCTTGCGCATACCCAACTCCACAAATGCTTCCAGGACCGAATCCAGCTCGTAGGTGATGTTGTAGCGATGGAGCGTGGTGGAGACCTCGCCCATCTCGTTCTGGCACACGTAGCTGACAAACACATTGACTTTGGAGTCTCGGTCGGCCAGAGCCAGAACAATATCGATTGAGGCCAAGCGATGGGTCTGGAACGATGGTTCTGGTGAAGTTTCGTCGTTGAGATTATCGCTATCGCCCTCGCTATCCCCTTCATGGACAAACAGTGGCAATGGGTTCATTTCATGGAGTTTTGTCACCAAAAGATGCGGAGGTTTCTGGTGTTCACGCGGCGTGTGGTGATGAGGATCGACTTTCTGGCGCTTGGCAGACTCAACAAGGAATCCCCAGTCGATTGTAAGGGCATATGTCGCGATGGTGTTGGTGACCGAGTCATGAGCTGCAATCACCACTTGTTTTTCATTGGTGAAGCCCATTGAGGCGTACAGACAAAATTTTTGCGGTAAGTTGGTGGCTGTTTTGGTATACTCGACCTTGTGTTCGCCCTGGTAGTAGAGCAGAAGCTCTCCGTTCTGTCGCAACGCAAGACACGCCTGTTTGGTCGAGATCGGATGACACACACCATGCGGCATATGTTGATTGACACCGTAATTGAACGTCGGTGTCGTAGCAGCATGTGCAAGCACCGCAGGCTTGTTGACAATGTGCGGCTTCTCAATATTAAGCCACTTGAACGCTACCACCGGCAGCAGGTGTGGTTGTACGTCGCGATAAATAAGTTCCATGTGGTTGTACGACGTAAGTTCGTAACTTGGCGATGCATCACCACCATCACCCGCTTTCTCTAGCAATCCCACACCTGCAAGCAAAATATGAAAGTTTCCACGAACATCTGCCACTGCCAAATCGGTGCTTAAGTTGCTCCATTCCACCATCAGAATCTCGTGGCGCGCAGCATCAAGCTTTGAATCAAGCAGCTGCGGCGCCGCAAGTTGCCATCGTGTACCACTCACGTTCTCAATGTACGTCAAGTACAAGCTGTGGCGTGTTCCCGGAAGCGCATACGCAATGAATCCGTTCTTCGACCACAGAATTGACATCGTTGTTGATGATGATGATACTTTTACTTAAACTTTACTTTTATTTTTCGCATTTTTATCTACATGTCTCCGGGAACAGGAAACTGTTCGGCCCACGCAGCAACCTCCGCACCCAACGCCTGGATCTCGCTGCTATCGTCAGCCAATTGCTTGAACGAAACCAACAATTCCTTGGCACTGGTTCCTTGTTCCTGTGCCTTCAACTGCAACGAGATTTCTACTGCTTTCTGGAAGTATGTAGCAACACGATCAAACTCAGCCGGTCCAAACCCTCTCGTGGTCATCGCAGGCGTACCGACCCTCAATCCAGATGGAAAGAGCGCAGACTTGTCGCCAGGAACAGTGTTCTTGTTCGCAGCAATGTTGGCCCGTTCCAACACCGCTTCCACCCGTGCCCCGTCAATCTGCTTCGATCTCAAATCAACCAAAATCAAATGCGTATCGGTCCCTCCAGAAACCAAGTCAAACCCATGCGCTTTGAGAGCATCAGCAAACAGCTTGGCGTTGGTCACCACCTCTTGCTGGTACTCCTTGTACTCGGGGTACGATGTCTGTTTCAACGCCACAGCAAGCGCAGAAATCGTATGGTTGTGGGGACCACCTTGATGAGCAGGAAACACCGAAAAGTTGATCTTGCTCTCCAACTCGTACGGAACCTGCTTGCCACTCTTGAGTGTTTTTCTGATCCCCTTTCTAAAGAAGATCATCGCACCACGAGGTCCTCTCAACGACTTGTGTGTCGTGGTAGTAACAATGTCCGAGTATGGGAAGGGCGAGTCGGTAACTCCAGCAGAAACAAGCCCGGAAATGTGCGCCATGTCACTCAACAAGTACGCTCCAACCTTGTTGGCAATCGCCCGCATTCTCTTGTAGTCAATGACCCGCGAGTACGCAGAGGCACCGGCCACAATCACCTTGGGACGAAAGAGAAGTGCATTCGCTTCCAACGTATCGTAGTCAATCAAACCAGTCTCCTCGTTCAAACGGTATGGCATCGTCTGGAAGTACTTGGAAATGTACGAGATCTTGGTGGTGGGGGTCTGGTACCCGTGCGACAAGTGACCACCATGAGGCAAGTCCAACCCCATGATCCGGTCACCGACATTCAATACCGCTGAATAAGCATACAAGTTGGCAGGTGCCCCTGACAATGGCTGCACATTGACACCCCATTCGGCAGGATCCAAGTCAAACGCCTCCAAAGCCCGGGTTTGGCACAACAGTTCGGCCTTGTCGATGATTTCGTTTCCACCGTAATATCTTTCGCCAGGATATCCTTCCGAGTACTTGTTCTGCATCTCAGAGCCCAACAAGTCCATCACAGCCTTTGACGTAAAGTTTTCCGAAGGAATCAATGTGATCGATGTCTTTTGACGGCGTTTTTCCTGGTTCAAGATCGAGGCCATTTCTGGATCGACTTCCAGTACAGGCTTGGAAATGAGCGCTTGTGCTTTGGCAGAAAGCGCATATGTTCTGGTAAGAGCAGGAAGTCTCCGTGATTGAGTTCTCAACGAGCGAAGGGCAAGCATTGGTGAAGGTGTTTGGGACTTAGTTTTTCACGATGACACATTGAAAAATGCGCGGAGGGCTGGGTCCGTTATATAACATCGAGGAGTGAGTCACGAGAGTCAGCACCCGGGTCACAAAACAGGGTCACTTTTGGGTTGTTTTTGTGGGGATACTGTGACTCGGGAGACTTGCAAGACTCTGGAACCATTGATCGTCCAAAAGCACTGTTGTTGTGGCCCGTAAGTGTGGATTGGGCTCAAGCATCGCGGCGATGAGTCGCACCAGTGTGGACGGAAACACCGAAAACGGAGCGACAATGTCGTCAATATTGGCTTGTCTCAGCGCGACATAATGTCCATACACTTTATCGGAATCTGTGGCTGCTTTCCACGGCGTCCTGGCGGTCAAAAAGTAGTGTGCCACGATCGCTAGCGACCAGATATCGGCAGCCCGGCCGTCGTAGCGGAGCAGCAGCACCATTTCCGGTGCGTGGTAGCTCTCGGAGCCCACAAGACCAACACAAGGCTCGCCATTGGTCACGAACCGCGCCGTATCCCAGTCAATGATCTTGAGTTGACCATGGCTGTCCACCACCAAGTTATCAGGCTTGAGATCGCGGTGGCAGATCTCGTGGCGGTGGATGTGGGCGATACCCGTACATGTTTGGTACCAGAGATTGAGCGCGACATCGGCTGCAACTCCACCACGCACCACCTGCGCCACTGAAGCCACACCTGCTTCCATGTAGAGCCGTACGGTGGATCCAGTAAACAGCAAGTCGTACTTGTACACTTGGATGATGTTCGGATGGTTGATTTCGGCAAGAATTGTGTGTTCGTGAAGCACGCGGTCGCGGTACTCGGTCTTGGACTCGTACTTCTCGCGGCCATGGTACGTTTTGATCACGTACAAACATCGTGGCAGGATCCAGGTACGGTACAACTGCGTGGTTCCTGTGGTACCTGTTCCAAGTGTACGGATCTTGGAGTCAAGTACCGAGAAATGGAGCTCCATATTAAAAGGTTTTGCAGCAGATTTTATTAATAGACAAACCTTTTTTTTTGCCCATACCGCCAAAGGGCTCGCATCTCCCCGATTAGGAATGGTCATGTCCGTTTTGGGTCAACCCCCGATAGAAGCGCTGTGGTCCCTTTTTGTGGTACAATATATAACTACTATCATTGCCCCTCAAATTACAATACCGACCTCCTTTTTTGACTACTTCTCTTTTTTCTCGTTAGATTAAAATGAAGTTATCATTCACAGCAGCACTCGCCATTGCTTCTACTCTTGGAAGCACTGGTGCTCTCTCCATCCCCAACCCCTTCGATAACGTCCAACAGACGCTCAAGTTCTCCTTCAATGAACAGTACTCCAAGATCGCAGACCATTTGGACGCAGGCAAAAGTAACATCGTTAGTGCCATTGCCAAGTACTTGAACGAACCCTTGGAGTCCATTCCACAAGAAACTAAACTGTTGTGGTCCCAAATGATGTTGGATTTCCCAGAAACTGTGGGTTCCCTCAACTTTAAGTCGTTGCCCAAAAAGTTTGCCAGAAAGACGTTTGACTTTTACGTCTCGGATAAGAAGGTCCCTGACCACAAGTTAAGAGTCAAGAGCACCCCTAAGGACTTGGGCATTGATTCTGTAAAGCAATACTCTGGTTACTTGGATGTTGACGATGAAGATAAACACTTTTTCTTTTGGTTCTTTGAATCAAGAAACGACCCAAAGAATGACCCAATCATCTTATGGTTGAACGGTGGGCCAGGCTGCTCGTCGTTAACTGGTTTGTTCTTTGAGTTGGGTCCTAGCTCCATTGGCCCAGACTTGAAACCTATCCACAACCCTTACTCCTGGAATAACAATGCTTCTGTTATTTTCTTGGACCAACCAGTCAATGTTGGCTACTCCTACTCCTCGGGCTCTGTTTCCAACACTATTAATGCTGGTCAAGACGTCTACGCCTTTTTGGAATTGTTCTTTAAGCAATTCCCAGAATACAACAAGTTGCCATTCCACATCTCAGGTGAATCTTATGCTGGTCACTACATTCCAGTGTTTGCTAAGGAAATCTTGAGCCATGAAGACCGTTCTTTCAACTTGACATCTGTCTTGATCGGTAACGGTTTGACGGAACCTTTGACTCAATACAAATACTACGAACCAATGGCTTGTGGTGAAGGTGGAGCTCCATCGGTTTTAGAACCAGAAGAGTGTGAAGCCATGCAAAACAGTCTTCCAAGATGTCTTTCCTTGATAGAAAGCTGTTACGACTCGAGCTCAGTTTGGTCTTGTGTTCCTGCCGCAATCTACTGTAACAACGCCCAACTTGGTCCATACCAACGTACCGGTAAGAATGTCTACGATATTCGTAAGGACTGTGAAGGTGACTCCTTGTGTTACCTGGAATTGCACTATGTTGACGACTACTTGAACCAGGACTTTGTCAAGGCTGCCTTGGGTGTTGAAGTGGAGCAATACGAATCTTGTAACTTTGATGTCAACAGAAACTTTTTGTTGACTGGTGACTGGATGAAGCCAACTTATTACAAGGCTGTTATTGAATTGTTGGAGCAAAACTTGCCAGTCTTGATCTATGCTGGTGACAAGGATTACATCTGTAACTGGTTGGGTAATCAAGCTTGGGCCGAAAACTTGGAATGGTCTGGACATGAAAAATTTGCTGCTCAACCACTCAGAACCTGGACTGTTGGCAAGACACCAGCTGGTCAAGTCAAGAACTGGAAAAACTTTACTTTCTTGAGAATCTTTGATGGTGGCCACATGGTTCCATATGACCAGCCCGAAAACTCTTTGGATATGTTGAACAGATGGGTCTCGGGTGATTTCACTTTTTAAGGTTACGGTAATAATTAATTTCTAGTTACGTGAATAAATTATTATTTTCAGGAATTCTTTGTACGTGGTTAGTCTTTGGTGGGGTATGGAAGTATAAATACAGTCCCAAAGTGCTTGTTCTCCAAAAAGCTTTGTACAGTAATATATACAATGATTAGAAACTTGAAGCCAGTTAGAAACTTTTCGTTAACCAGAGTGATTCGCAGCCAACCTCCAACCTCCTCAACCAATTCCTTTAATGAAAGAGAACGGGCTTACGAAAACGTTTACGTAAAGCAGAGAGAAGCTGAGCAATTAAAAAAAATTAGAGAAAGATTGGAACTTCAAAAGAAAACATTAGAACAATTGGAGAAAGATATTAAGGGTATCCAGCAAAGTTGAGTTGAGGTCAGGTTCTCCGCATTTGTTTCTTTTTTTAGGAAGGTGATCTATATATTTATTGTACGATTGAGTTAATACATGCAACATAACCTTTATACTAGCCACCTTTCGGATAAAAGGACTTTTCTGTCGGTGATTGATGCTGTATGACGAAAGGAACTTCTGTAGGCTTCCATATGTAACCTAATTTTTCATAATAAAAAAATAAATGATTTTGCCCAGGATCGAACTGGGGACGTTCTGCGTGTTAAGCAGATGCCATGACCAACTAGACCACAAAACCATTTGTTACAGATAAAAGAGGTTCTCAGCATTGTAATATATAATTTAGAATCTATTGGGTTTATTCAATTGAATTGTTCCATCTTTCATGCTCGAATGTCTTTATCTAATTATTGTAATGGATTGTTCTTCTTAATTGATTTTCATCTTAAAATCGCAAAACCCACTAAGAAGTTTTATATATACAAATTATGACCACAAATGATTTACACAATTTATTTATTAAACATATTAACCTATATATGGAACTAACAATTTATATAGAGGTTTTAAAGGAAAAATACACAATATATCGTAGGGTTGATTCTTTGGTGCCAGCACAAAGGGTTTGGTACTACGATTAAATCACCGAAATAAGAAAATTGATAAGACCCAATAAAAATAGACCTTTTACCAAAATAAGAATAATATATAGTAATCATATTTGAAACGTTTGATCTCGATTTTACAACTCTTGCTTTTTCAAGCAAACTTTAAAATATTTCTTTGAGTTTATTGCAAAATTTTCAGTATCTTTATCAGGAACCAGAAGAACAGCTTCAAGAATTCTGGTTTTAAAGTTTTCCTTCTTCTGAAATTTGTTACGTTTTACGTGAATTATGACTTCCTGCCAAAATTGTTCAATGGGATTAAGTTCAGAAGAATATGGAGGCAAGCAAAGTAATGTATGTCCATGACTAGTGATAAGTTTTTTTATGCTACTATCCTTACGAAGAATCGCTTCATCAATCACAAAAAAAGTATTCGCCATGTCTGTATATTGATCAATTTCCTCTATAACACTGAGAACAAAACGTTTAAAGTACCCCATAACATTTCCCTTTGTAGAAGGGTAAGCTTCTGATGCCATGGATTTTCTCTTCTGGAGCTGAGATTCATATTTTAGGTCTCTCATACCAAGCATGAGAAGACCACGACTGTCAATTGCCCCCAAAAGGGAGTAATTGGCTGACCTTACTGCAGAACTCTTTCCAACTTCAGAAGCTTCCTTTGGGGGGCAACCTCTGACTCCTGTCATAATACCTTCAAAGTCGAATTCACCAAAGAAAATACAATCGTTTACGAAGTCAATATCAGCTCTTTTTATATAATTAACAAAATCATAGCGAGCGCCGATACTTTTAGGTGAATTACGCTCGGTTAAATTCTTCGTGGCCTGTTTGATCGAAAAGGTACAATCATTTTTAATGAATTTTTGAACCGTTGATTTGCGCATGTCCAAACCTTCAAATTTCTCAACCAAACCATCCATTACCTGGTCTAAAGTAGCCCAAGCGTTCTCATCAAACATTCCCTTAATAAATTCCTTTGTGTCATCTTCTAAAATAGCAGGCTTTCTTCCTCGATCCTTGGGCATAGGAATATCACCAGTTCCTAGCTCTTCAAAATTTCTAACCCATTTTTGAGCAGTACCGGTATTAATGCAACAAATTCGAGCACATTCAGCTACAGAAAAATGAGGACGACAAGACCAATACGCAAAAAAGCGCACTCTCTCGTTGTCTTGGTACTTACGATAAACTCGCTTACTTTTATCACAAACGTCCATCTTCTCTTCTTCCTTTTTATCTTTCTGAGCTTTACTGGTAACCTTCTCTTCTTCCTTTTTATCTTTTTGAACTTTACTGGTAACCAAATCTACTTCCGTACGTACATCACTTCTGCTATACAAAGTCAAACTCGAGAGTGCCTGGAGATCATCTTCAGTAAGAATTGCTGAACTTTCGTTAATCTGTGGTGGCCAAACGTGCACCAAAGTATAACTCATTGTGTTTTGTACTTAAAAATTAATGAGGGGGTTCTGTAACCCTTTATATACCCCCTGAATTTTTGTTTGCTTTTCTGAAACATACAGACCACGTCTTATTGGCCCAAATCTTTAAGATTTGAGGTAATTTAACGTAGAAAAAATGCCTCAATGTCGGAATACCCTTAGTTGAGTAGACAACACTTTTTTTATAGTGCAATTATTCCTCACAAGGGAAAGGGATTTTTGGAGTCTACAATTATGAATTTTTCTAAAATTGGAGTGAATATATATTTCTCATGCTGATGCAATTGCTATCGAACAATTAATGCTTTTGGTCCTTGTCTTGTGTATAGGACATGGATTGTTTTACAACAATAGTAAATTCGTAGCATGAAAGAGGAGATAGCCAATGTTGTTATTTTGCGACATTTGGCGGAAGAGATCACTTCGAAAAATTGTTTTATGTTAACACTTACACCTTGAGCCCTTTATTCATCGTTTGAACTTGCTAATATTTGGAATAATGAGGCAATATCGCATTTAATTTATTGACAATTGATATTGTACGTAACTAACTGTGTAGGTTTCAGTTAGGTCGCTAACAACAATAATGGAAATTGTAAATTCTTGTAATTCCAGACATTCGGTAGTCAAAACATGATAATTTAACCATCTTTTATTATGTGAGGTCTATATTGAAACAAACGTAACAGATTTGACTTGTTGAGTGTTATGTTTGGAAGCTTTCTGACTATATGTATGCCTATTTATTTTTTGATATTCGTTATTTTAAAATTTTTGTAAAGAAGTAAGAAAATTATAAAGTTGTGTCAGTATTGTTATTTCAGTCTAGATGTTGGTACTCTTTTGTTACGAATGGTTATAAATAAAACAAAATCAAACCATTGGAGATACTTGATGAGACGGACAAATGTTGACGGTATTTCTTACTATTTTCTAGATCAAATAAGTTTTTGTTTCAGATAAACTCGAAATTCAATCTTTAAATCTATTGATGTGAGAAAGTTGCTTTCAAGTTCCAGATTAGCTTAAATAACCTGCCACGTAAAATGGAATAAAAAACTAGTGAAGAGGTATATTGCTTATTAAATCAATTTGTAGCTTTGTTGCTCAAACAAATATTTGCCAAAAGAATGACATATCTATTTTTATCTAGTTTATTCAATTGTAGACGTTAAATCCCCTTTCTGGTAACTATCTAACCATCTTCAATTAACAATTAATTTCCGATTACTAAGAGCTTTCTCTGTAGGATTCAGTTGACGATGTTGGTCGGCAAATTTTAAAGAAATTTTTGGTACATAAATCGCCTCATATTCAATACTTTCTTTTTAAGGTTCTGATATTGCGACATCAAAAGTATGCGATAAAAGAAAATAAGAAATTACTTAGTGGGAGAGTTAGTGGACATTCCACTCTGATGACTTTTTGAAAATAAGATTCCCGGTGTAAAATTCATAAATTCTAAACAATTAACAAATAGTTTTAGACATGAAACGAATCAACTATCGACCAGTCAAAAAAGTCCTTAAACTTTAAAATTCTGTAACTTCCGCCGTACTCAATCGTAAAAATTTAGGGATATGGGGAGGATTTCTATAATTGCTGCTGCAAATAAAGGAATCAGATCTATTTTCTTGAAGATTTTCCATATCTGACCTTTATCGAAGTATTCTGGTCAAAGCTATTTGCTTTGGTACTTTTTCTGTTTATGCAATTGTATCAATTGATCATTTGTCAATGTGAGCCCACTCTCTCAACAGAGTAGCTCTTGACAACCACTTATCTAAAAAAGTGGGGTCTGGATCGGAACTATCACATGTGTTACGCTCTTGATTTTTTCCTAACCCATGATACATTTTTAGTCCAGATTGAATATTGCTACAAGTACAAGATCGCCAGGTTTTTGGTAACAGAGTCGATTTGTGCAACAAGTAAGAGAGTACGCGTCGTTGCTGGAGATTGATACGTGATATAATGGTATGATGTGTTGTTGTTGTTGTTGTTGTTGTTGTTGTTGTTGTTGTTGTTGTAGTGATGTGTATTTCCGTGATCAATAAGCCAGCACGATTTCTAGATCTATTATTTAACACGTCTCGTCTCATCGTTTACTCGTGTGCACATATATATTTTTAGGGGAACGAAAGCTACCGAGAAGTACTGGACAATTTATGGTTTTTTTAGCCACCAGGACCAGACGGTTTTCAGTACTTGAAGCTTCCGAGAACAAAAAATTAGAGATAATTCTGAGGCATGGAAAGTATGGATCTAAGATATTTAGACATGCGTTTGGTTACCAGTGTATAACCCAACAAACCAATGTGATATTTCGCCCAGAGGAGTATGGTTGTAGGTTACTTTATGCAGAGGCTGCTACTATTTTTTTTTTGCTTATTATGAATTTTTTTTATTATGAGTTTTTTTTTAAAATTTTCTTTGTTCTTTCATTATTTACAGTATTGTTTAATTCTAAACAAGACTCAAACATGACGTTGTTTTGCCTATTGGGGAAAAATCGATGATTTAATGGTTTGAAAGGTATTGTGTTTAGAAACACCATCAATTGCGAGGTAATTTGGTGTCTGACCTCCTGAGTAGTACAGTATACGAAATGATTTGTGATGAAAAATATCATGAAATTCCGCATGTGTAGGCAAACTTCACCCTCAAAATGAATTTGGGGCTGCGACCAGCCAAAATAGCCGATTCAAAAACATTTACTAAGAATCCATTCTATATTATTATTGTTTTTTTTTTATATATATCCATTGTTTTAATCATGGACTGATAAACGATTATACTTATATATATACAATTGCAAATAACCCCATTCGTAAGAAAGGAAGACAATTGTAAAGGAGCAACCACATGCAGCAAAGTTTTTCATCCAAAAACAAAAAGGTAAATATTTATCACGTTATTTAGGTGCAACTGTTAGCGTCGTAGATGATTTCTTTTTTGTTTTTAAAAAAGATGCAATTCGCAACACTTACCCAAAGCAGAAAAATGTCAACACTCATTTTCACAACCATTGGAACTCGAAACAAAAGATCCCAAATGGCGTATACTAGATTTAAATATTATCTCCTAAAAAGTTCTCTAGTTGGTCACAAAAAGAACATTAAAATAACGGCTGGTCTTTCCCTTTTCCCAATACGGCCCCGTCCTCTTTCATGTTTAATGAACTACTAGAAGTCTTCCTCAACACCGTCATCTTCGGCCTAAGTCTATCAACAGCGGTGTTGGGGTTGATTCTATACATTTTCGGGCGACATCCCGCTCCAATAGTGTTTGGAATTGGAGGCATTTTTCTTGCATTCACTGTTGTTGTTCACGGACTCATCTCCATCCTCTCCAACCGCAAGCACCTCCTGCCAATTGTCCTCCAATTCATTGCATCATGCTACTACATCGTGGGCGGAATCGTCCTTGTTGTTTCCGAAATACGCCATGATTACATCAAATCAAGTCCCCATCACTGGGAAATCGTCATCCCAGTTCTCTTCATCATCAACATCATCTTCATTGCATCCACTTTAGTCCTCCACATCGTTTCCTATTTCCTCTCCATACAAGAGTTTGACACACACTCTCACGAATCCGAAATTGAGTCCGATATCAAGTCTTCTCGTCATCTGAGCGAAAACCAGGTCGTCTCAAAGAAGTTCTCGGATCAGACACTTGTAGGAACCCACAATCCTCCCACCAATATCTCCAAGATCATACATAAGAGCCAGGAAACAGCAGAATTGGCGTACTACATAAACAATTCCACCGAAAAGGAATATCTTAGCTACACCGAACAAAACTGGATGGACTCAACCCCAAATCTACAAACAATCATCGAACCAAAAGAGCTTTCCCAACCAAAACAGAGAAAACTCAGTATCTTCAACATTCCCAACTCTCTCAGAAACGAACATGAGTTGAGATATGCCCATAGCATCCCTAGTTTCTTACGTGCCACATCGTCCCATTTGATTAAACCACTGGAATCCGACAAGTTTATCGAGATGAAATCATCTTTTAATAAACTAAACAGTACAGAGCTCAGCAAAAGTGAGTCCAAAAACTCGCTTGGAACCGTGGAATCCAAGAAAAGTGAAAGAAGAGTTTCATTAATTGAACCTTCTTTTCCTTCAAACAGTGCCTTGGATAAATTAAACACTCTTCTTCAAGATGACGGTCAGGACACCGTTCGGAGATCGAAGTCTACCAGCTGGATTGGGAAGCAGCGCAAGGAACAGAGATGGAAATCAATCAATGACGAAAGAGTATTCTTGTCCAATGTCAACGAATCACTCTTGCCTCCAGTGTTAAGGAAGGGGGAAAGCCCAATCATGAAGATAAAACGCAAACAAGAAATGGATTTCGGTTCGCATGAAACCATTATATTGCCCAAACAACGATCAGAAACACCCATAGCTAACCACAGTACAAACTATGTCAACTTAACTCCTGTTGGAGAGTTTGCTGAGAAGATAAATGATAGTGCTGAAGAGTTGCCTTACCACCGTAACGAGTTCTCGTCCTCAACAGAAGACCATTTCGGGGACTTTGACCAAGGATACCCTCTTAAGTATAAAAAGAGGCGGGTTCAAATGTATACTCAGGAACAGGATGTCTCCAAGGACTATAGCGAGACCCTTGATGGGTTGGAACAGATCCCGAAGCCAGCAATCGCTAATGCTAATAGCTGGATGCACGGTCGGCGGGCGGTTTCTAATCCTCGAATCAACAGTATCACTCTTGAAGATTGGGACTCTAATCAAGTCATATACGAAGAACAGAGGAAACGGTCAGGCATTAACCTTAATATTGCCGGAATTAATCAGTTAGTCAATGACCAAAACCTCGAGTTAATGGATTCAAACAACCAATACGACATCACCAATCAAATCTTATTATTACCGTCAAGAAAAGAAAGACTGGATCATATTGATGATTTGAGTGATATTCACAGCACTACTGGTAGTGTTGCAGCACAGAACCCAAGACGACCTTCATTTAATGCTCTGAACCGGTCATTTAGCGCTCCTTCATTGCATACGTACAGAAACATCAGTCAGAATTCAGGGGGCAGTTCCCTCGAGAAGTATTCTCAAGTTTCGCACGAGCTTATTCCAGAATACCTAAACTTCCGTATGGAAGAGCCAATTGTGATTAGTCAGACACCACCTCCTCCAGAACCCTCATCAACAAGTTCTTCTCCAATCAAGAAGTTCCTCCAGGATAGTCCCAGACGCATCAGTAGTGTTTTCAAGAGGAAGTCAGTACAGAGAAACAGCATGGATTCCTACGAACTTGGTCATCATAAACATACGCTGTCGGTAGTCTCAAACCAGATATCCATCTCGTCACTTGTTTCCTCAAGATCAGGGTCGCCACGAAAGTCGATCAAGTCCTTCCTCACCTACAAGTCGCACCACCACAGTCTGTCGGTACACTCAGCGCTGGTGTCGAGAAAAGTATCATTCAAGAAAAGCTTACCTCCAACAGTCAAAAATGTGCCGTTGTTTGCTCCAGTTGTTGCACAGCCCCAAGAAGCAATTGATTACTGGGACGTGGACTCGGCACCCAGCTTGCCACAGTCTCGTGTAAGTTCAGTTCCCAGTGCTGTAATTGGTGAGTATGACCGTGAGAAATGGCGGACCCTCAAAACACTACAAAACCAGGAAAGTCTTGCCTTTCCTGCCTCATGATACCCATGTGATACCCATGTAAGTATGTCATAGATAGAAATTTTGCAGCAATATAGAAACTGTGTACAGGAAAATTGCAGCTCCAAAAAGACACTTCAAAAAAAAGACTTTCTGCTCATCTCAAAATCAACTACTTGCCATGGACGATTTATTTGATGTCTTCAACGAGGCACCAATGGCGACTTCACCTCCAGTAATAGAGGAGGGGAAGGAAACAGAGCCATTGAAAGTTGTTGAAAAAATGGCCGAAGAAAAGAAAAAACGGCCGGCAGAAGACGTTGCCAACGATGCCAACAATGCCCAAAAGAAGAAAGATACAAAGAAGGCAGAGATCAAGCCGATTGTGTTTGATTCTGTTGAAATTGAAGCCTCGAGGGAAGTTGCTGCGTCTGACGGCTTGCTTGCAACATCTACAGCCAAACCAGAGGGCCAGTTGAAGTTGAAACATCAGGTTAGACATCAGGTAGCTGTTCCTGCTGAGTATCCATATGTTCCTATTGGTGAACACAAGCGAGTCAATGATGCTAGAACATATCCATTTACATTGGATCCGTTCCAGGACACGTCTATTTCGTGTATTGATAGAAACGAATCGGTGTTGGTGTCGGCGCACACGTCGGCCGGTAAGACGGTGGTTGCCGAGTATGCCATTGCTCAATCCTTGAGAGACAAACAGAGAGTCATCTACACTTCTCCAATCAAGGCATTGAGTAACCAGAAGTACAGAGAGTTGCTTGCTGAGTTTGGTGATGTTGGTTTGATGACAGGTGATGTCACCATTAACCCTGATGCTGGTTGTTTGGTCATGACAACAGAAATCTTGAGAAGTATGTTATACCGAGGTTCTGAAGTGATGAGAGAAGTGGCATGGGTCATTTTCGATGAAGTCCATTACATGAGAGACAAGAGTCGTGGTGTTGTTTGGGAAGAAACGATCATTTTGCTTCCAGATAAGGTCCACTACGTCTTCCTTTCGGCCACCATCCCTAATGCCATGGAGTTTGCCGAATGGATTGTCAAGATCCACGACCAGCCATGTCACGTTGTATATACTGATTTCCGTCCTACGCCATTACAGCACTATCTTTTCCCTGCTGCCGGTGATGGTATTCATTTAGTGGTGGACGAAAAGGGAACTTTCAGAGAAGAAAATTTCCAGAAAGCCATGGCTTCTATCAGTGACAATATCGGAGATGATCCTTCCAGTGGAGACAAGTCCAAGGGTAAGAAGGGCCAGACGTATAAGGGCGGTAACAAGGACGGGAAGTCGGATATCTACAAGATTGTCAAGATGATTTACATGAAGAGATATAATCCAGTGATTGTGTTTTCGTTTTCCAAGCGAGACTGTGAGTCCTTGGCTTTGAAGATGTCGAAGTTGGACTTCAATACTGACGAGGAAAGAGAAGCCTTGACGAAAATCTTCCACAACGCCATCAGCTTGTTACCGGAAGCCGACAAAGAATTGCCTCAGATCAAGAACATTTTACCATTATTGAGAAGAGGGATCGGGATCCATCATTCAGGCTTGTTGCCAATCTTGAAAGAAATCATTGAAATCTTGTTCCAAGAAGGTTTGCTTAAAGTATTGTTTGCCACAGAAACCTTTTCCATTGGATTAAATATGCCTGCTAAAACCGTGGTGTTTACTTCTGTCCGTAAATGGGATGGTAAGGGTTTCAGATGGGTCTCTGGAGGTGAGTATATTCAGATGTCCGGTAGAGCTGGTCGTCGTGGTTTGGATGATCGTGGTATTGTCATTATGATGATTGATGAAAAGATGGAACCACAAGTGGCCAAGGGAATGGTTAAAGGTCAAGCTGATCGTTTGGATTCTGCTTTCCATTTGGGATACAATATGATTTTGAACTTGATGAGGGTTGAAGGAATCTCGCCCGAGTTTATGTTGGAGAGTTCGTTCTATCAATTCCAGAATTCTGCATCGGTTCCCGTGATGGAGAAATCGTTACAGGACTTGACACTCAAGTATAACGGAATTCAGGTTGAAGACGAAGCCAATGTCAAGGAATATTACGAATTGAAAAAACAATTGGATGCCTATAAGGAAGATGTCAGACAAGTTATCACACATCCTGGCCACATTACCCCATTCTTGCAACTGGGAAGAGTGGTCAAGATCAAGGTCGGTGAACATGACTATGGTTGGGGTATGGTGACTTCATTCACCAAGAGAGTTAACAAGAGAAGTCCTACGCAGACCTTCACAGCCCACGAGTCATTCATTGTTACTGTTTTTGTTTATACGATGTTTGTTGATTCTCCTGTCAACTTAATCAAGCCGTTCAATCCAATGATGCCAGAAGGAATCAGGCCTTCAAAGGAAGGTGAAAAGTCACGGGCCGAGTATATTCCAATTACTCTTGAATCGATCCACGGTATCAGTAGTGTTAGATTGAGGGTTCCAGACGATTTAAAGAGTTCCGGAGCCAAGAAGACATTGTTGAAAACCATGAAGGACTTGCCCAAGAGGTTACCTGATGGAATTCCATTGATGGACCCCATTGAAAGTATGAAGATCGACGATAATGACTTCAAGTTATTGATGCGGAAGATCAGCGTATTGGAGTCGAAGTTGGCAGCCAACCCATTACATGACTCAGTGAAATTGCCTGAATGGTACGACAAGTATGCATCTAAGGTTGCTGTTGACGATGAGATCAAAAAATTGAAGAAAAAGATCTTGGAGGCACAAGCAGTGATACAATTGGACGATTTGAGACACAGAAAGAGGGTATTGCGGAGATTGGGATTCACTACCCAGAACGATATCATTGAGTTGAAGGGAAGAGTTGCGTGTGAAATCAGTACCGGAGACGAATTGTTGCTCACGGAATTGATTTTTAATGGTACTTTCAACGACTTGCTGAGCGAGCAGTGTGCTGCGTTGTTGTCGTGTTTTGTATTTCAGGAACGGGCCAAGGAGACACCGAGACTCAAGCCTGAATTGGCCGAGCCATTGAAATCGATGCAAGATATGGCCAATAAGATTGCCAAGGTGTTTAAGGAGTGTAAGATTGAGATTGTTGAAAAGGAATACGTTGAGTCGTTCCGGCCCGAGTTGATGGAAGTGACGTTTGCATGGTGTAAGGGAGCGACGTTCACTCAGATCTGTAAGATGACAGATGTGTATGAAGGATCGTTGATTCGGATGTTTAAGAGATTAGAGGAATTGATTCGTCAATTGGTGGTGGCTGCGAAAACCATTGGAAACGGTGCGTTGGAAGAAAAGATGGAAAAGGCCTTGGAATTAGTACATAGAGATATTGTTTCGGCAGGATCGTTGTATCTCTAGACCCCGGATATGTATATTGTATATTAGTAGTAGTAGAAGAAGAAGAAGAAGTTAAAAAAAAATCATGTAACTATTAAAGGGTTGAATCAAAAAATAGAAAATGGGTCACCCCGTAATCTTTATTTTTCTACCAGTTTCTTTCCATTTATCTTGATTAAAAGTATGCCCAGACCACTTCTTCTGAGTGAAGTGGAGCTTCTCTTTGTGAAGTCAAAGGTATTTATTCATCCCACAACAGCAAAGAAAGATAACATTGCCGGTTACCTTTCGCTATCAATTGGTCCTAATTCCACCAACAAGGATATTGTCATTTCGTTTACCCCAGAAACTCAACTTTCCCAGGAAGAAATAAAGGTATATAATGCCACCGATTTTGACGATACTCAATTCAATCTGGACTCACTCCAACTGGTTTCCGGTGGCAAATCAGTCTCGTCAAAACCAGGGGTTACACGGCGAATCGTATCCAAACCACCAGTTTCGGTGCTTTCAGGGTATGCTTTCAGTGCATCGGTGTCGTACATCTACTCGATTCAAGTACGCAGACCATCCAGTGGGTTTTGGTTTGGATCGATCATCATCAACTCCAAAGACGGCGAAAAGTTTCCTATCCTCTTCTTCCATGACAACGAATCGCCCCTGACAATCAACAACCAACGTATCAGAAACCAACGCTTTGAACCGTTTGGTGATAATGGCGAGGTTTATTGGGGTGGCCAGGATTTTATGGGTGCTTTACAGAAATTCATCAATGTCGAAAAGTCGACTCTTGAACCATCCGTATACATTATAAACCCCGATTCTAATGATTTGAGAAACTTTGCTCCCTTTAAAGACGGCTCCAAGGCAGCAGAAGCAGCTGCTGCAGCCAATAAAAAGCTGGAACCGTTCAAGTTACCTGACGTCAACAAGTTCATTGCAACAGCCAAGTGGAAAGTATTGGAAACAGTGGCATCTTTTGGTGCACGTACCAAGAACCATGTTTTGGATATAGTGGAAGACCATGTACCCCTAACTATCAAGCAGATCATCAGTAAACCAGAAGTTCAGAAGATCGGGGATGATTTTGACAGTGCTCGAGTTTACTTGGCCAAATGGGCACAGCAGGTAAAGGAAGAAGCAGAGGAAAGCCAAAAACAGTATATGTTGGATGATGACATGTACAATAAGATCAACCGAGAGTTGGGTTCAAATGAGTTACTTACAGAGGAAGAAGTCTCGAAAACATCGAGAAGAAAGGAGATTTCAAAGGAAGAATGGCAATCATTCTTTGACTATAGTGGCCGTCTTTCACTTACAGTCGATGAAGTAAAGAATAGAATATTCCATGGAGGATTAAATGAAGCGATTCGTGGTGAAGCATGGTTATTTTTATTGAATGTGTATCCTTGGAACTCGTCTCGGGAAGAACGAGAAACCCTCAAGGAAAGTTATGCTACTGCGTATGAAGAGTTGAAGATGAAATGGATTAATGATGACGATAAAAGAGCCACGGAGTTCTGGATTGATCAAAAACACAGAATCGAAAAGGATATCAACCGAACTGATCGAAACATTGCTCTTTTCCAAAACACCAAGAAGAAAACAGTGACAGTCACCGCAATAAGTAGTGATGGTCCACCTTCTATCCGAGAATCATCTCCCGAGACCCCAGACGAAGATGAAGATGATGAGTTTGATATCTCGAATATTGTGAATCCTCATTTGTACAAGATGAGAGAGATATTAATTACTTTCAATGAATACAACGAACGGTTGGGATATATCCAGGGGATGACCGATTTATTATCGCCGTTGTATGCTAAGTTTCAGGACGAACCGTTGACGTTTTGGGCCTTTGCAAAGTTTATGGATCGCATGGAAAGAAACTTTGTTCGTGACCAATCGGGTATGATGAAGCAGATGACCACCTTGAATAAGTTATTACAGTTTATGCTTCCCAACTTATATAAGCATTTGGAGAAGTGTGAATCGATCGATTTGTTCTTTTTCTTTAGGATGCTCTTGGTTTGGTTTAAACGCGAATTGGAATGGGACCAGGTGTCTCGATTATGGGAGATATTGTGGACCGACTATTATTCTAGTCAGTATCATTTATTCTTTGCCCTTTCGATATTAAGTAACCATGAACGGATCATCGTGCAAAATTTGCAAAAGTTTGATGAGGTGTTAAAGTATATGAACGACTTGGCGATGAAGCAAACCTTAAATCCGCTTTTGGTTCGCAGTGAGTTGCTTTTCCTTAAATTTAAGAGAATGATTGATATTATCGATCGCGAGAACAGTTTAAGGAAACAGAATCAAGATATTTATTCGACCCTGTCAAGCATTGCCAGAAACGACACTATTGAAATCGCAGACGAACTCAGAGAATTGTTAAGTAAAGATCTTGTTATTCAAAAAGAAACAGAAAGACCAGAAGGTGCTGGTGGAGGTTAAAACTAGACAATTAAAATATTTCCTTTTTGGCATATTTCTTAATTTAGCCTGATACATATTTTTTTTCTTGGTGCTTAATTAGCGCTGCACGTGTGTTGGAATGTTCTGTTATCTGCAGTCTGTGATGCTTTCGTATAATAGACGGTTAATGCTCTTATAAAACAAACAAGCCGGGGCTAGTTTGATATAAAGAGTAAAGAGGTATTTTTTTCTTTCTTGTTATTGAGAAAACAATATACTTCGAATATGAGTGAAAGAACACCCCTTAAACAAGGAGACGAGGAGAACGGATACGATGAAGATACAAACTTCTTATCCCGCAGAGCAAAAGTTACCTTGGTAGGTGTGGCTACGTTTCTTGGATTGGGCTGCTTATACTTTTTCACGATCTTCTTACCGTCCTATTTCATTCCACAGGCCACCAACTTACACACAATTCCACATATCTCCAATTTATCTGTGGAGTTTGAGCCATTGTCCTACGAAAGGGTACAGGTCTTGGAATTGAGCCTGGTGACAGAACAAGAAGAAGATTATGATGATGATGTTGAGGTCGAGCCACAACCACAACAAGAAATTGAATCTTCTAGTAAAAAGTCAATTGAAAGATTAATTCTTATTGGTGATATCCACGGCCATTACCATGAATTCAAAAAGTTACTTAAGAAACTCAAGTTTGATGCAAAGAATGACCATCTTTTAGTTCTTGGAGACTTTATCACCAAAGGTCCAGATTCATTCAAAGTTTTGAATTACTTGATTGAAAACAAAATTGACTGTATTTTGGGTAACCACGAGTACTATGTTCTTCAAAACTATGCTAAATTCCATAACTTGCATTTCCCATCATTTGGTGACTTCCGTGAGACTAAAGAAATGGTTATTAAGGGACAGTTTAATGAAGATCCCGAATGGATTTTGGCCCGTAAATTAGAACCCCACCAAGTTCAGTACATCAACAAGTGTTCTGTCATCAAGGACTTGGGCCAAATGCCAGCTCATAAATGGACAAATAATGGTACTCCTAAATCTACCAAAGGATTCGCTGTTCATGCTGGTTTGAGATGGGATGTTGATGTGACACAGCAAGACCCAGTTGACAATTTGGAGATGAGATCGTATCTTGGGCCATACTATAACGAAACCACCGATGATCCTGAAGAAGCCAATGCTCTTTCTTGGTCCAAGTATTTTAATATGAAACAAAAAGAAAAGTCTCTTGAGGATGCATTTGTCGTATACTATGGCCACGACGCGAGAAGAGGACTAAAGTTGAGAAAGTTCACCAAAGGCTTGGATTCTGGCTGCGACAAGGGTGAACAATTGACAGCGATGGTGATCTGGAATGAACTTTCCAAGAACAATAAAATCTTGTACAAGGAACAGATTGTCCAGGTTGGATGCTAATTAGTTAGTTAGTTAGTTAGTCTGTTATTCATTTATTTATTAGTGATTTGGGAGTTTAATAGGTACATTTCATTTATATAAAAGTTGCAACTAGCAAGAAAAAAAAGAAAACTCCGATACCGGGAGTTGAACCCGGGTCTGCTCGGTGAAAGCGAACCGTGCTAGCCGTTACACTATATCGGACTTGCATGTTTAGTTATTCTTTCTTAATTTACACGAGCAAAAGCCATTTGAAGAAGGTAAGGAACAATACACGGTGAATGGATTTAGATCTAAAATTTCAGTAATAAGTTAAATTTTAAGGATCTTACTTTGCTTATTTTGTTCAGGGTGACTAATCTGGCTGTCATTGAGTTCTTGTTTCATCCAAATTGCCAAAACATAAAACATACTCCCTAATGACAGTAGCCCTCGTGGTAGTTGATCTTCAGAATGATTTCTTGCCTCCAAACGGTTCACTTGCTGTTCCAGATGGCGATACGATTGTTGGTAGAATAATTGATCTTGTTCTGGATTCGAAACACAATTGGTCAGCTGTAATTGCCACCAGCGATACCCATCCTTCAGATCATATTTCCTTTGCTAGCCAACACGGACTTCCACCATTTACTCAATTTGAATTTAGCCATCCAAACGGCGAGGTGGATCCCACAACAGGCAATGCAAGAACTCAGTTCGATACTTTATGGCCTGATCACTGTGTTGTAGGCACCTCGGGACAAGAACTTGAGTCTCTGTTTGAAAAAGTATTTCATCAACTTGATACCAAGGTGAAAATCGATAAGGGAGTGCTCCAGGATCGCGAGTACTACTCATGTTTCCAGGATACGTGGGGGACCGTCCAGACATCAATTGATGAGTTTTTGAAAGATCACAGGGTCACAGACGTGGTGTTTGTGGGACTTGCGTACGATTACTGTGTCTTGAACTCAGCTATTGACGCAGTCAGGTATGGGTATAATGCCTATGTGTTACGAGACTGTAGCAAGGCAGTGTATCCTGATAAACTCGAAGAGATTGAAGAGAAATACCGCAGCCACGGAGTCACTGTCACCACTTCTAATGAACTAGTAATAATTAATTAATTTATATATGCGTGTGTATGTCCTTATAATCCCAATTTTGCCTTTAATTCCTGTTTCTTTCTATCCACCAACCATTTCTGTACTTCCTCGTCAGTGGGTGCTGCGGCCTCGAAATCAATGATACTTTCCTCAGGCTCACTCTTGGTAGTGCTGTGTTTCATTTCCATGAGTCTTTCAGTACTTATCTTGTTCTCGTACTCCAATAACGGATCGTCATGAAACTCTTGCATGGATTGAGATATTCCTGTCTCACCCAACCGTTCTGCAACGTCATTGATTAACTGTAGACTTAGATCTGCTGATTTATGGCTACTGACTTCGTCAAAGAATCCATAGTACGATAAATCAACCTTCAATGATTCTTCAGCTTTCACAGTATCCTGAGACGTATTCTTCTCAAGTAACTTCTTGACATCAGGCAATTCGCGTGCACGACCATAGTAACGGTATCCCTTGGCTTTGGTTCCGTCATTCGCTATTACTGCACCAACATTCATGCTGGGCCCGAAATTTATATAGTCATTACCTCCGAGTTTCTTTATATGGTGCTCCCACGCCCGTTTTTCATTAAACAACTTGTTCAATTCATCATTGAGGTCTCGTATAAGATAATCATTGATGGTAGGATCTTGTATCCTCGTCAACTTCACTGATATCTCGCCCATAACCACCGATCTCCATTTTTCAGCTTGTGGAAGTGATTCTACCGACTGGACATATTTGGGACGGAGATTTGGGTTATTTTCCAACACACCTGCTTCCTTGTTCTTGAGTGCATGGTATCGATTCAACGATGACTGTGCTTTTTCTTTATTTCGTGACATAGTCTTATTCTTCAACCAAACTTGCGATGAGGAAACTTCTTTATACTAGTTATTATAATTATAATATACAGGCACAACTTCTATACATGTCTATTTCAAGCACCCTACATGCCTCTAAACGAGTTCTTGGAGGCCGTTCTTCTTCCCTGGAATCTTTGTTTGGTTCTGCCGCTGTTTCTGGCTTTTTCAGCATCGTCCTCGTTATCATCATCGTCACGTCTGAACTTAACCTTCTTCTCTTTCTTGGGAACAAATGTCAACTCGGCCTCGCCTCTCGCATGACGACGCAATCTCGAGTCGTCCTTCTTGGTATTCTTGGTGATCTTATTGATCTTCTTCACTTGTGTTCCAAAAGTTTCATTCGCCTTCTGTTTAGGAGTCTCTTCAGCCAAAACCTTCATTTCATTCATGAATCGTTTTGAATCTTCTTGTTCCTGCTTCCTACGACGCAATCTGTCCATTTCCTTCTTGACTCGTTTCTTATCTTCTTCAGCAGCAGCAGCATTATCTTCTTCCTCCAGCTCTTCTGCCTCCAGCTCTTCCTCCAGCTCATCACTAGAACCTGATCCATGGTTAGCACCGTTAAGTCTCTCTTCGTCAGATTCTTCGGCAGCAGTCAATGCACGCGATCTGGAACCTGTAACATCCTTGGTAGCCTGAACGGGATTAAGTTGTTTATATTCATGAGACTGTTCATCAACAGCAAATTCGGGGTTCTCGAACATTTCCTTGAAACGATCATCGTTAATGATACTTTCAGCGGTGGACGTACCTTGCTTGTCTTGCAATTTGCTGGCCAAGTCCTTGTTGACCTTGATCTTGGTGTTGGTAATGGCACCTGTTCCTCTGATTCTAGACTCTCTTTCTTTCTCGATCTTCTTCTTGATTTCACGTTCTCTTTGATCACGGTACGAGTTAGGATTGGCAATCAAGTTAACCTTATCGTACAACTCGGTATCGATGAAGAAACCATGCATGTAAGAACGCAACACCTTGGAGCCAATCAAGTGACTCACGTTCAACTTGCTGACCTCGTCTCTGGTGATAAACCTGTAGTTGGAGTAAACGGTATCGCTTGGCTTTTCTTCCAATTCTTCAGTGACATTGTCCAAGAAAGAACACCATTTGGGTGCTGGGCCCAAGTTTGGAATATAGAAAGTATGCATAGGAATTCCTTCGTTGGCCATGAAAAACATCCCTGAGTTCTTGATGTACTCGATATCGTTGATATCAACGCTAGGTTCCATTGATGCAAATGGTTTCCCGTCGTTTCTATCCCAGATCTTGGCAATTCTCTTGTCTGTGGTCAAGATCTTGTCTGAGTCCTGGTCATTTTCATCCAACCAAAGAATCTTTTTGATTTCAAAGCCATATCCTTGGTCCTTGACTATCGAAGGTACTGATGTTCTCAAGTCGTATATCAATGACTTACCACTGGAAGTACCACATGCAAAATTTAACCCATCGTTTCTAAAAGCCGTAGCAGTAATTTGGGATGATTCCTCGAGTTGTTCTGATACAAAGAGCTTGGCAGCTCTGTGTCTGCTTCTTGGGTCCCAGAACTCCACCGTTCCGTCCTCCAACCCTGCAGAAATCAAACCATGAACCGGACTGATATTGACAGAATTTACTCCTTCATTGGTATCCAAGACGTATGAATTGAGGAATCTACCTTGGTCCAAGTTCAACCGGTACAACTCGTTGCCCGATGCTCCCACTATCAAGTCACAGTTGGCTGGATTGTACACCATGCTTCTACCAAACTTGGGAATTCTACTTTTGTAATGTATTCCACCCTTGGTCTGAAACTCAATGGATCTATCGTTCTGTAAATGGATGGACTTGGTCCAGTCGTTGGATAATATTATAAAGTCAACGTTTTCAGAGTCGGTGTGTCTATCGAACTTCAACGACAAGTTGGCAAAATCATACACGTGTATTTGTGGCTTGTATGTTCCAGTAGCCATAGCAAACTGTCCATCGGGACTCACCTTGATTTTGTTGGAAGCTTCACTGAACTCAAAGTCTTGGATTAACTCGATTCTATTTTGGTACTCGATATCGTTCTTTAATGATCTCTTTCTCTTCTTAGCAATCCAGTCTGGTAATGAACGGGATACGTTCGTACCAGAAACTTGGTACACCGAAACATTTCCAGCAGAAGTCGATTTCAAGACCATTTCTCTACTACTTAGGTGTCAGGGCATCTCTTCGCAAGCGATGATGAGCTACAAATAATTTTCCATATTTATCACGTGACTTGTTTAATTTTTTTACTTTTCTAAATTTTGCGGCCTAAACGAACTCGTCAACATGAACGCTCTGTTGTCGGGCCGAGTTGGATGCATACACAGCTTTGGTTGTTGAACGGTGATCTTTCTTTATCTTATCATTTTCTGATTGATACACCAATTTGAAATCATCGATACTGACTTCAATATATGCAGTTGACATTTTGGTTGGACTAAATGTGTTGGTGAAAAACTCGACGCCACTCTGTACAATGCTATAAGTATTGTTCTGGGTCAGAACCACCTCATCAAAGAGCAGTTTGACAAGGGGCACATGTCTTAAATCGGTGTAGCAGATATCGTTGGAAAAGTTGAAGAGAGTGATCCAGACCAACGAATGGTTGACTTCAGGACAAAACTCAGGATGTACCAATCCCTGCAACAAGCGATAAACCTGGTTTTTGATCACGGTCTTGGAGTAATTACTGCCTGTATACTTTTCAGCAAACATAAGGGTAGTTGTGGTGGATGCAAAGATATTTTCAAGCATGGCAAGAATGATCTTGGAGTCAGTGGGAGACAGCAGATTATTCTGGGAATTAACTTCATCTTTTATCGCATACAGCAAAAGATTCAAGTTTTCCACCATGGCAAATAAAAGATGATTAAAGCTTTCCTCGTGTGAATAAGGTCCATCGACCAAGAATTCGTTGGGTATTGGCATTGGTGGTAATTTGAAGTGGTTGAACTGGTTTGTGATGGCCTGTGGAAGAATTACGCTTGAATCAAGGCTTCGCAACAAATTGCGTGAGATTATAAAATTAAGGTATGAGCTCACAATAGGTAAAGATGTCAAGGCACGGGTCTGGTTGAAATGAGTGTACAACTGAAGTTTATTTTGCTTGAGTTTTCCAACTGTGTGAAGTGCTAGCAATAGAGACGACGACACGGTGTTGTATTCAAAGAAATCGAGGAAAGAGCCGTGGTTTAATAATTCTAGAATGAAATTAAATGAAGCCTTTGGGTCGGTATATTTAAACAAGGTACTGTGTTTGGAATAATTGGAACCGGCCCATTTCGAGTAATGGGTAGGATACTTTGGGAGCAAGAGTTCTAATTTATCATATTTCTTGGGATTCAAGAGGCATGTAAGTTCTTTATCAAATAAAGAATGTGGGTCCATGGAAATTGTGGCCAATTCGTGTAATTTGTGGAAGAACTTAAAGATACAAGGAGCATTTGAGCCCGATTGGATGCTGAGATAAAAATCAACGTCTAACGTATCTGATTCGAAACGATCGTACGTGGCCAACTCTTTAAACTGGGGCGATTGGATTAACGGTACGATATCTTCAGTCAACATTGCTGCCAAGATTCTGTTGGCAAGACGCTGGGCGAGTTCAAGAACGGTGGGTGAGTTTGCGGTTAAAGCAATGGATAACTCAGATACGAATGATTGGAGGGACATAATGATATATGAATAGATGAATACATCTATGTGTGTTTATATTTATATATGTGTGTGGGTTTTAGAAGTGTTGCAAAAGTGTCATATCTCTGACCTAAGCCATTACATAAGACAGCAATGAAGTGAAACAAAAAGAACAAAAGATTGTTTAGAATTCTGGTCAGAAACCACAACAAAGGCAGACGTTTGTTCCTTGATGCATGGAAAAATAAAATTAGTGGTTTAGTGTTAATCTAGATTATTTGATTTGCTACCGAAAACACACCAGCTGATGATGAAATCCCAGCACGTTCCAGATGGGGGAGAGGAGAGGGGAACCTACCAGTATCCCAACGTAAGGAGAAAAGAGACGATGCTGCCAGTATCTGTAAGGATGCAGCGGAACGCTGATGTCAGGGATAATTATTTGTGGAAAGACTTATCAGGTTCGGGTTGTTGGAAAAAGTGGCCGATTTTTTTGCTTTTGCGTGACGAAATGCTGTATGGGGATGTACGGTAAAAATTAAAAATAATTGCATACCCGCAGAATGATGCGCGACGGTTGGAATGGAACTGGTGCATCTCGCTACAGTTGGCTGCGCACGCCGCCCAGAAAGTTTGATCTTTTACGGGTGCAAGAGAAACCTAAAAGGCCATCACTTTTCATGCGGGGGTTCACAACTGTAAAATCAATTCCCAAACCGGGTACTTAAACAGGATGAAATCACCCGGTTTAGCCTTTTGTTAAAGGCAGATGGCTTGGTAAGAAAAAGAAAAAGAAGAAAGACACATACAATATATCTATGCTTGACTACAGTTATACCATTCCACGTAAAGTGACACAACCTCCGTCTCCGGTCCAAAGGCGGTACGAGTCAATCGATATTGATTCGTTAAAAATGGGCCATTCGGTAGATTCCCACCACAGCATTGCTCCATCTTCTCCAGACTCGGCGTTCTCTATTACCATAGACTCCCATATTGATTTGGACAGAATCACATCGGCATCGCTTGAGTTTGAACGCAGACTCAGTCAGATCCTGAAGGCCAGCACCTCCGACGACCACTGGCTCCAGAAACCAGATGCTATTCACTATCACCCACAACAAAGCGACTCGTCATTTGACTTGACTTTGATCCCTACCACTGATCATCAACAAGATCAAGACGAGGACTTTAATGTCTCGGACCCATTTGACGATACCGCCAGCTACTACCGTGAAGCTTTGGTACTGCCGCTTCCACGCACATCCATTGATCTTTTAAACAAATACTCACACTCCAATCTTCAGGAACGTCCTCCTCTTCATCATCAAATATCCAACGATGGCCATGATCATGATTCATCTGCTTTTGACAGTACCGAGGCAGACGAGATCTTGCCTGTATCTCGTCGTCGTTCAATCAGATCATTTTTTGGGAAGTCATTATGGCATAAATGAATATTACTTGTTGTTTATGGTTGTACTTTAGGATTAACTTTTACTGGGGAATAAAATGCGGAGTAGCTTTTATTTTTATATTTTTTTTATTTGATTTATAGTTTTAAGTCTTTGAATACTTTTACAATTGTGAGAGTAACGACGCAATCTGTTGACGGACAGCCGACTTGGCTGTGCCTCCAATAGCCGTTCTTCTTTCCACACTGACTTCAAAATCAAACACTTCCTTAACATCTTCATTGAAACGAGCATCGATCGCTTGAAACTGTTCGTACAGAAGCTGGTCAATACCACTAAGTTTAAACTCTTCTGCTGCCCTGACACATTCTCCAGAAATATGGTGTGTTTCTCTAAATGGAACACCCTTTCTAACCAAGTAATCAGCCAAATCAGTGGCCAACATATCCATTGTCAATGCTCCTTCCATCTTCTCCCGGTTGATCTTTAATGTAGAAATAACACCGGTAGCGATTAAAACAGAATGTTCAACCGTGGTCATGGCATCAAATAGTGGTTCCTTGTCCTCTTGCATATCCTTGTTATACGTAGATGGAATCGACTTGATTGACATCAAGAATCCCGATAACGAACCAAATACCCGGCCCGATTTTCCTCTCAACAACTCCAACGAGTCTGGGTTCTTCTTCTGTGGCATCAACGATGATCCAGTCGAGTATGCATCAGCCAACTGCACAAATCCAAACTCGGCCGTTGAATAAATGATCAAATCTTCCGAGAAACGAGAAATATGGTTCATGAACAACGTTGACCAAAACAACGTCTCAACCACAAAGTCACGGTCACTGACAGCAGTCAATGAGTTGCCAATGATCGATTCAAATCCCAAGCCAGTTGCCAAGTGTTGTCTGTCGATACCGTATGGATGGCCAGCCAAGGCCCCTGCGCCCAACGGAGACTGGTTAACTCTCTGCAATATTTGCTGCAATCTCTTGTAATCTTCAGTAAAGTACGTGGCATATGACGATAACCAGTGTGACCATCTGATCGGCTGGGCTCTTTGTAAATGGGTATAGCCAGGCATCAACACGTCAATTTCAGATTCAGCACGCGTAAGAATGGTCTTGATAAACGCAGCCAATTGCACCAGCAACTTCGTCAAACTTTCACGAACAAAGATTCTCATATCGGTGGCAACCTGGTCGTTTCTGGATCTACCAGTATGGACCTTACCAGCAATGTGCTTGCCGATAATTTCACCCAATCTTCTTTCGTTGGCAGTATGGATATCTTCATCGCCAGCCTTTTCAACAAATGTGCCCGATTGCCATTCCTTCTTGATCTCTTCTAACCCACGATGTATTTCAGTCAATTCTTCACTGGTGATCAATCCAATTTTGTTGAGTCCTTCGGTGTACACTTTGGTTCCCGTCAAATCGGCCTCGTACATGATTTTATCATATGGCAAAGAGGCATTATATAAGTCCATCAATGGATCGGTGGCTCCGGTAAATCTACCGCCCCATAACTTGTTTTCAGCTGGTTGTTCTGACATGAAAGTGAATTTTACTGTTGAAAAAGTGGGAAAGTGGAAAATTTCGCTGGCTATTTATACTGGGGAAGCTATGATTCATCACCGCGGTTAGCAAAAATTTTTATCTATTACCTAATTTGGAAATCACGTGAATTGCAAAAAATATTAGTCATAAATATTCTAGTGGGTCCTACCTCATTATATATATCTATGGCTTACATCTACCGGTGAATCTTGGGTACAAAGAACAGTCTCTGACGGTGAATCTGTCACATAACCAAGCCAAGATTCTTTCTGTTCCCAAACCGTAACCACCGTGTGGAACAGTACCGTACTTTCTGACATCAGTAAAGAAGTAGTAGGAATCCAAGTCCAAGCCTTCCTTGTTGATAGCAGCAACCAATTCGTCGTAGTCATCAATTCTCATAGAACCACCAATGATTTCACCGACGTTTGGAATCAAACAGTCAACAGATTCAGTAACTCTTTTATCGTCGTCGCACTTCTTCATGTAGAACGACTTGATTTCCACTGGGAACCGGATCAACAAGATCGGACGGTTGATGATATCAGTCATCTTACGTTCGGCAGCTTCAGCGATATCGTCACCAAACTTGAACTTTTCGCCGTCTTCGTTAGGAATGTTGTGTTCGTTCAACCATTCCAAGGCATCAACGTATGGCATACGTAAGAATGGACCTTGTGGAGGAACAAAGTTAGGGTTCAATTGCTTGACGAGTGGACCAGCAACTGGATCTTCAAGAACATATTGGACGGTCTTGGTGATAAGACGTTCCAAGTGACTCAACAAGTCATCGAATTCTATGTTGCCCATTTCGGCTTCGATGTGAGTGTATTCAGACAAGTGTCTTCTGGTATGGGACTTTTCAGCCCGGAACGATTCTTGGACACAGAAAACGTCACCTAACGCTGGCAAACACGATTCCAAGTAGAATTGCGACGATTGGGTCAAGTATGCTTCTTCACCGTAGTAGTCCAACTTGAACAAGGTAGAACCACCTTCGACTTGGTTCTGCACCATACAAGGAGGGTGGACTTCCATAAGAGTTTCTTCCTCAAAGAATCTTCTGGCAGCCTTCAACAAGCTACTTCTGACCTTCATTACAGCAGACAAGGTTTCACCTCTCAAGGTCAAGTGACGTTGATCCAACAACAACGAAGGATCGGCGTTTTCTTGAACCTTGTTGGTGAAGGCGTCGTCTCCACCTGGAGCCAAACCAATCACTTCGTAGTAGTCAGCCTTCAATTCAACACCACCTGGTGCTGTCTTACCTTCAGGCAACTTGTTGATTATCCCCTTGATTCTTACGGATGATTCCAAGGTCAATTCCTGAGTAACTCTGGCCTTGGCCAAGTCGCCAGACAAAACGGCCTGGATGAACCCCGTACCGTCTCTCAAAGTGATGAAAGCCAATCCTTTTTGAAGTCTCAAACGATGGACCCATCCTTGAACCAACACTCTGGTGTCCAAGTTCTCCTGGATGGTGTGTAACTTGATCTTCTTGGCTGCTGGTAACGACTTGTCTTCAGTAATCTTGATCAAGTCCAACGCAGCCAATTTTTCAGCATTTTCAGCAGCTTTCTTCTTCTGTTGTTCTTCTAAAATAGCCTGTTTTTCAGCCTTCTTCTTCAATCCTTCAGCAACCTTCTTGGCTTTCTTTAATGCCGAGGCAGAGATCTCGGTATATGCAAACTCTTCTGATTCTTCAACCTGCTTGTACACAAGCACTTTGGCTTCTGGTTGAACATACAATGCGTAAGCGGGTGTTTGGAATGGTGCTTCTGCAGTACCTCTTTCGGCACCGTCCACACCGGATGTTTCGTTAACGTATACAGACATTTAGTGATAGTGGTGAGTCAAACAAGAGTGTGAAAAAAATTAGACCTTACTTTGTGAATGTCATGTTGTGATTTACGCTTTATTGATAATGTCGTAAATCTCATACCCGCTAACCTCAGTCAACCTGCAAAAAACAAAATAGGCGAGCGAGCTAGGAAAAATCTCTCTATAATATTTTACAGGTTATCTCGTATTAGATATCTTGAATTTTTTCACCAAATCGAGTCATCACCAAGAAGAAAGCAAAAACCGTGGAAAACACACACAAAAATGGCCTTGGAACAATCTCTTGCCGCGTTATCATTGGCTACCGTGACCTCAGAAACGGCTGAAGCTACAAAGACATTGGTTTTTAAGCCAAAAACCGCCAAAACAGCGACTCCTGTGCCTGTGGTTGTCTTTGCTTTAACCTCCACGCAAACACCTTCACCAGCCATTGCTTCTGCTGTCAGTGTTAAGGAACCAAGATTGGCTAAGGATGACTTGGTTCAGGAGTTCTTTGGAACTAGTGCCAAAGAATTCTCGATCGCCAACTTGAACAAGGACTTGGCTGGTAAGATCAAGATTGTCATTGATGCCAACATTACTGGAGCTGGTGCTGACTTGGTGCTTGAATTGGCCACCGAAAGTGCCAAAGCTGCGCTTCCAGCAAAGACCATTGTGGATTACTTGAACTCGACTGGAATCGAAGTTGTTTCGGTCGACTTTTCTGCCGAAGTTGCACCAACACCAACAGCTTCCAAGAAAGATGCCTTGAAGAAGGAAAAGGAAAGTGCCAAGTTGGAAGATGCCAAGTTGATTGGGATTACTGTTGATAAGACCAAGGATTTCTCGTCGTGGTACTCTCAGATCGTTACCAAAGGTGAGATGTTGGACTACTACGATGTTTCTGGATGTTATATCTTGAGACCAAACTCGTACTTTGTATGGGAAGAAATCCAGGACTGGTTCAACAGCCACATCAAGAAGTTGGGTGTTTCGAACTCTTATTTCCCGATGTTTGTCTCGTCAAGAGTGTTGGAAAAGGAAAAGGATCATATCGAAGGGTTTGCTCCTGAAGTCGCGTGGGTTACCAAGGCCGGTAACTCGGACTTGGACGAACATATTGCCATCAGACCCACGTCTGAAACCGTCATGTATCCATACTACGCCAAGTGGATCAGATCGCACAGAGACTTGCCATTGAAGTTGAACCAATGGAACTCGGTTGTCAGATGGGAATTCAAGCATCCTCAACCCTTTTTGAGAACCCGTGAGTTCTTGTGGCAAGAAGGCCACACCGCCCATTTGACCAAGGAAGGTGCTGGTGATGAAGTCACGCAGATCTTGGAGTTGTACAAAGGTATTTATGAAGAATTGTTGGCTGTTCCTGTGGTCAAGGGTAAGAAGACTGAAAACGAAAAGTTTGCTGGTGGAGACTACACCACCACCGTCGAAGGTTTCATAGCTGCTACTGGTCGTGGGATCCAGGGTGCCACGTCGCATCATTTGGGCCAGAACTTCTCAAAGATGTTCAACATCTCGGTGGAAAACCCCGAGGGAGCCGATAAACCAAGAGTGTTTGCGTACCAGAACTCGTGGGGTTTGTCCACGCGTGTCATTGGTGTCATGGTGATGACTCACTCCGACAACAAGGGGTTGGTGTTGCCTCCAAGAGTGGCCCAGACCCAGGTCGTGGTGATCCCAGTGGGTTTGACCAACAAGTCGACCGACGAACAAAGAAAGACTATCAACGACGGGGCTGCTGACATCGAGCAGAGATTGAAGGCTGCGGGCGTCAGAGCCACTGGTGACTACAGAGACGTTTACACTTCGGGCTGGAAGTTTGCTGACTGGGAATTGAAGGGTACACCTGTTCGTTTGGAGTTTGGTCCTAAGGATTTGGCCCAGGAACAAGTCACGGCTGTCAGACGTGACAACGGAGCCAAGTACACCGTCAAGTTGGCCGAGTTGGAGACCAGAGTTCCTGAAATCTTGCAAGAAATGCAGACCGGTTTGTTGGAAGCTGCCCGGAAGGACTTTGACTCGCACCGGATTATTGTTGAGGACTGGAAGGACTTTGTTCCTACGTTGAACGCCAAGAACGTCATTCTCTCGCCATGGTGTGGTGTTCCTGAATGTGAGGACGATATCAAGGATTCGTCTGCCAAGAAGGATGATGGAGAAGATGAAGAAGTGGATGAAAAGGCTCCTTCAATGGGAGCCAAGTCTCTTTGTATTCCTGACGAACAACCAGCCTTGAAGCCAGACCAGAAGTGTGTCAGATGTGAAAGAAAGGCCGTCACTTACTGTATGTTTGGTAGATCTTACTAAATGAAAGAGAGAGATGTGTTTATGTATGCCAAAACACACTGGAATCCAATTGTATAACGTTCTGTTCTCGTACTGCTGTAGATCCGTCGTCTGTGGTGGCCAAGTGATAGATATTGGTAAGACCCAACTGCTTGATGTAGTCCCAGCTTTTGGTATAGTTGAGTCCGATCTGAGCCAAGCCATGCGAATCGTCCGATAAACAGAATCGTCCTCCTGCGTCCCTGATGGCACATGCCATGTCTGGCTGAGGGTACGGCGTGGTCCATCCCTTACGGATTGCTGAAGAGTTGATTTCAAAGAGTCCTCCATAAGCCACCACTGCTTTGATGTTGCGGATCACCAATTGCCAGACCTCTGGCCAGTCCTGGGCAAGCACAAGATCGTCTGTATGTTTTCCTGTGGTTGGATCGATTTCATGTGGTTCATAGAGCCGAATCAAGTCGAAATGGCCCACGACTTGGGGCTTAAGTTGAGTAATAACCAAGAACTGGAGCTCAAAGTACGCCTGATAAAGCAGTCGTGTTGTCTGGTCCGTTACAGAAGCGCGTGCATCCAACCACAACTCACGAGAGAAATCTATCGGTACTCGGTTGACGTAATGGACCGATCCCACCATCATTTCTATCCGAGGATCCGTCTGGATCGTGGCTGCATGGTCGATATGTTCAGCATCAATTCCTTCAACCTCGAATCCCACTATCACATCCATCTTGCCTCGATACGTCTGTTTCAACTCACACGCATGGTCAATGTATTGCTGGAAGTTGGTTTCCAAGTCCTTCGTGGTATACTGTTTGGCAATCTCTTCTGGATACAAGTACATGTTGTGGAGCCGAGGCATGTGTTCCGTAAGACAAAACACCGTGAATCCGTTGGTGTATGCTTTGGCAACAATATCATCAAGTTTATCCACGGCATGTGATACATAATCACCGCTATGGCTGTGATGTGAGTGCATTTATATATTAGCTCTCATTTTTTCATTATCTTTAAAAAATTCCATCTAATGTTATCTTTCTGTCGTGGTTTGGCCAAGAGCACCAGACTCAAACCAACCATCAAAGAGATCTTAGCCAATCCTCCACCAGCACACTCAACCCTCAACATCAATGGTCACATCAAATCAATTCGACACCTGAGAAACGCTGGATTTATTGATGTGTCTGACGGAACGACCCACGAACCGTTGGCCGTGGTGGTAACAGACCCGTTATCGTCAGCATACACGGCTCTTGAGCTTAAGGTGGGCCAGAGCATATCTGTAAGCGGCCAATGGCAGCCACTGCTGAAGGGAACACAGGCTTTCGAGTTGGTGTTTGATCCCAATAATCCGGGCCATCTGCTTCCAATATGCGGTGGTGTACCGCAACTGTACCCGATCCAGAAGAAGAACATGACACTCCAGTACTTACGCAATTATCCAACTCTCAGACACAGAACCTCGACGTTATCGTCGGTTTTACGGGCCCGTTCGTTTATTGAAGGTAAATTGTACGAATTCTTTAGCTCACGCGACTTCACCAAGGTTGCTACGCCCGTGACAACAAGTTCAGACTGTGAAGGGTCAGGTGAACAGTTTCGAGTCGAAGCTAGCGATGACGGAAGCCATTTCTACGGTAAGGAAACGTTTTTGACTGTATCTACCCAGTTACACTTGGAAACCCTTTCTCAGCTGCTCAACCGTGCTTGGGCACTTACTCCCTGTTTCCGAGCTGAGAAATCCAACACCAACCGTCATTTGAGTGAGTTCTGGATGCTTGAGGCCGAGATTTCGTACATTGACCACCTTGAACAGTTGACAGATTTCACGGAAGAAATGGTGCGGTACGTCACGCAACAATTAAAAGATACCAGTGCAGGCACAGACTTGCTCAAGGCACGGTACTCTCTGGAAGATGTGCACACCATGACTGAACGGTGGGACACAATTCTTACGCCTCAAAAATGGCCCTCAATTACATATACCGAAGCTATTGGATTGATCAATACCGTCAAGAACAAAGGGAAACTGAAAGGACGGCTCCAATGGGGAGATTCGATCCAGACTCCTCATGAAAAGTGGTTGGCAGGCACTCATTTCAAGTCGCCTGTATTCATCACCGATTATCCCATTGCTGAAAAGCCGTTTTATATGAAAAAACCCAGCAACTTCGACCCACAGAAACCTACAGTGGAATGCTACGACCTTATTCTTCCTGAGATCGGTGAGTTGGTGGGTGGATCACTCAGAGAACATCGGTACGATATCTTGATGGACGAGATGAAACAGAGAAATATGAACATAGACGTGATGGAATGGTACCTTTCCACACGCAGCAATGGTACACTACCACATGGAGGATTTGGAATGGGGTTTGAACGACTTATAGCCTACTTGACAGCCATGGAAAACGTCAAGGATATAGTTCCTTTCCCCAGAGTATTTGAGTCGTGTGCATGCTGAAAAATTAGAATCCTGTAAATAGAATAATTATGTAATTAATTATATAATCTTTTTTTTATTTTTTTGGTAATGAGATTTTTTAATGAAAAGTTCTCTTTGAAACATTGCCACGGTCAGATAAATCGTTTCCCACGTATACTACAGAACACTATGGACCAGTTAAACTTCAAGGAACAACAAGAGTTTCAACAAATTGTTGAACAGAAACAAATGAAAGATTTCATGAACTTGTACTCGAACTTGGTATCGAGATGTTTCGACGACTGTGTGAACGACTTCACCTCTGCCAACTTGACCACGAAGGAAAGCACATGTATTGCCAAGTGTTCCGAGAAATTCTTGAAACACAGTGAACGTGTTGGTCAAAGATTCCAGGAACAGAACGCTTTGTTGATGCAGAACGTTAAGCGTTAAGATTTGCTTTGGCCTCTCGAACCTTATAAACTCCCTGTCCTGTTGATCTGTACATACATTCATATATCTATTTAAAATAAACACAGCAATAAAAATTGACACAGCAGCAGCAGCAGCAGCATTAGTAGGATGACCGTGACTGTTCTGTACGTGACATTATAGTAATATATTCCTTAGTTTGTAGTGTATGAAAGATTGAGATTTGAAAAACCGTTTTAATCAACAGCTACAGCAATAATGGATCAAATAAATACAGAGCTTACACTCCTTCTTGTTGCTTCTACGATCAACAGTACACTCAAGCTGCTCAAACCAGCTGCACGACCTCGTGTGCTGCTTGATTCCTTCGTTGAACAACTACAAACTTTGGTTTCTCAATATAAGGATACATTCAAGAATAGTATTCCTACAAACCATTCAATTGTCAAAGCTACGTTGATCCTGGTGATCACCAAGTCTGAGTTCCATAAGTTTGTGCTGATTGAAGACGATCACATCTTTTTCGACGTCTCTCCCCAAAACTACAACACTATCAAGACAATAATCTTGAACTCGACCGTCAACTATACATCGCTCTTGGTGAAACAAGTCAACGATCTCAGAACTATCTATCTCCACGAGAAAGATCTTATTGATACTTTAGAAGTGAAGGAAAACACTGCTGAAGTCTCAAATGGTAGCAATGATAATAGAGAAGTTGAGGTTGATGAAGACGAGGCAAAGGAAGAAAAGACTCAGGAGATGAAACCAGTACGGGATTCCATGGATATTGAAAGCAAAACTGAGTCCGTAGACCCAGGACCAAGTGAAGTTCCTTCTGGAGTGGAAAGCAGGTCACTGACTGAAGAACCTGAAGAAGAAAAAGAAGTAGAAGTGGTAGAAGAAGAAAAGGAAGATGTGGAAGCTGTGGAAGAAGTAGAAGAGGAAGTGGAAGTGGAAGAAAAGGAGGATACAGCAGTAGAAGATGTCAAAGAAGTAGAAGAAGTCAAAGAAGTAGAAGAAGAGGAAACAGAAGACAAAGAAGACAAGGAAAGTACAGAAGAACCCGTTGATGAGCCGATTGAAGAACTGGTAGAAGAACTGGTAGAAGATAAAGAAAAAACAGAAGAACCAGTTGAACCAGACTTGCCAGCTACATCCATAAGTGAAGATATCAAACAAGAGAAACTGGTTGAAGATTCTTCACCAGGTCTGGAGTCTGAGGAAGAAGACGGATCTTCAGCAGTTGCATCTCGGAAACGGTCTCGTTCTCCAGCAGCCGGGGCCCAGTATAAAAGGTTCCAGAATATCGGAGTCAACCTTATCAACAGTATCCAAGCCCATCGTTACTCGTCTCCATTCCTACAGGCAGTCAGTAAAAAGGATGCTGTCGATTACTATGATATCATTTACGAGCCCAAGGACCTTAAGAGTATACTCAAAGGTGTGAAGCTGAAGAATGATCCTCCTCCATACACCCTGATCAAGCAATTAGAACGGGACATTATGCTCATGTTTGCTAACTGTGTGATGTATAACAAATCGGATGAAGACTTGGTTGGATTGACCATTAGCATGAAAAACGACGTCAAGAATATCTTCAAGATGTTTGAAGATGCCGAGCTAGATATCAAGTGAGTTGGGGAAAAACTATGTCAAGAGCACCACGGTTGTGTCCTTGCCTTCCGAAACAGGACTCTTTTCATGATATGTTGTCTCACAAACGGATACATCATGTAACTCTATGTAATGAATAGCACATACTACAACTCCACTCATGATGGCAGTCGCTAGCATGGCCCAGCATCCCTTGCTGAACTTGGGAACTTCGGTAGCAGCATAAAAGAGCAACGACCACCACGCATTGACGGCGTTGCTGAACATGTTCATCGATGCAAGTACCACGGCACGTTCTTGTAAGTCGTTTTTGCAAATCACATTGGCCCAGGCAAAGAAAATGGTCTGGCCAGCGTATGCTACTCCACTGAGATAGTGGGCAGCAAAGACATAGGCTGGTTTCAAAGGATTGGAAAGCAAGATTATCGTTGATGTAACCATACAACTTGCAACAATAACGCCTGCTCGCCAGTGGTGCTTGTCTCCGCTGATATTAATGTAGATCGCCAGCAACAACGTTGCTAGTATTCCAACACCATAAATACCCATTGGTAAATGGTTTCTATCATCAACAGAGTATTTGAAGTGAGTAAGCCAAAGAGCCAACAACGAGTTGGTAGAAAACGATTCATTCTCTCCTCCTAGTATCCAAAGAAATGAAAAGAGGTACCAGTGCCAGCGTCCAAGAATGCGGCTGAAAACAGACCAGTTGAATGCATTCTGGTATGGTTTATGTGATTTCTTGATTGCAAAATCCTGTTCCTCCTGTGTCATCCAGAAAGGCTTGCTTACTTGTGGCATATCGGGGAAACAAAGGAAACCATAAATGACAACTGGAACCGTGATAAGAAAGTCAATGATAAATAACCATCTCCAGCCTCGAATTCCATTGTATCCGTCCATGTTTTTATAGATAGCAGCTTGTAAAGTAGAGGAAATGATCGAGCCTACCAACCCTGAACTGGTAAAGATGGCAGTTCGAAACGGAAGGAGTTCTTCATCGTAGAAGCTTCCCAATATCAAATGAGTTCCACTGAATGTAACAGCTTCAAAGACAGCCACGAAAAACCTGATGACACATAGTTGTTTATACGACGAGACTTTATACATGGAAAGAGTCAAGATCCCCCATGAGAGTGAACAAAAGGTTATCCAGTATCTGGGACGGACCTTCAAGAGAATCAAATTATGTGGAATCAATGCAACAATGTATCCAACATTAAAGCAAGTATTGATAAGATTAAATTCGTCTCCTTTCATCCCAAGATCATCCTTCATTCCAGAAACATATGCATTACTAAGATTGGTTCTATCCATATAATTGATCCAGTAAATCAAGCAAGAATACGATAAGATAAACCAGTCAAGCTTGATTAAAAGCCTTGATTCTATCCGGCTTAGAGGTTTCTTGCCCCATACAACCGTCCTGAGCTTAGTAAACATGACAATATATTTAACCAAATCGTTAAAAGCGCATCCCTCCTGAACTATGGTTTTGTGTGATTATTAATTTAATCCCCAAAGGATTAGTTACTTCTTTTAGAAAAATTGCTACTAAACCAGAATTGAGTACTTTCTTATAAAATGGTCCTGATCTTCTCCTTTTTGTCTTGTTAGTATTAATAGTTGATAAGATTTAATCATTTATTGTGGATTGTTACGGCTGCAAATATTTGTAAGGAAAAGGTATATAATTAAAAAACCTCTTTTTTTTGATTTATTGATCTTGTTACAATCCGTCTTCAGTCTTCTTGATCAAATCGTAATAATTCTGGTAGTCTGATTTCCAAACATCGTCAGAAATGGCATAATTCAACGGCTTTCTACCGACAACAGACTTTCCAAAACCAAGGTTATCACGGATCGCTCTTTTGATACTTAAAAGACCGCCCTTTGCTGCCAATTCTTCTGCCTCTGTGGCAATAAACTGTAATTCTCTTGCTCTTTCTTGGTCTCCTGATTCCAATGCGTTGAACAAGGCAACAAATGTCTTGGGAAAAGCGCCAGAAAGTGCATCTATGACACCTCTACCATTCACCGAGTGTAATGGGAGTAAAAGTTGTCCGAATCCCGAGAACAACGAAAAGTTATTACTTGCAACCTCTTTATCAAGGCCAATTCTGGCATACTGTTGTACTTCGCCGTGGGTGGATTTGCACCCGATAATATTTGGATGAGATGAAAGTTTTCTGACGGTTTCAGGAAGAACAAAAAGTCCGTTGCATACACCAGGGAAGATATAGATCAAAATAGGCAACACTGACTTATCGGCAACTTCTTTGAGCCAGTCGTAGATTCCTTGTTGTGAGATCGAGGTTCCATAGTAACTTGATGGAAGCACCATTGCAGATGTTGCACCGGCTTCTTTATATGTAGCTATATCATCAAGCGTATCGAGAAGATTATGCTGGGCTACACCAGCAATAATTGGAAAATCAGGAATTTCACGGTGAAGAGTGGAAATGATATCAACTCGTTCTTTTCTGGAAAGTAAGGAGTTTTCTCCCGTGCTTCCCAATGCTACCAAACCAACAATTCCATTACTTTGTAAATATTTGGCATGTGCTACTTGTGTTTCCAAATCGAGCGTATAACCGTCATCTTTGTAAAATGTGACGATTGGCGTGTAAATACCTGGAGTAACGGATTGGGGCTGCATGTTTCTATATCAATGACTATAAAAAAATCCCCTAAAAAGAAGGGCGACGTAGTGCCCTCTTTTATGGTAAAAGTAAAGTAAAATGGGATGGTGGGGTTGTGTCCCTCCACCGCGGGTCCCTCCACCAAAAAATGGTGGGTGGAGGTAATAAAAGTGGGGTTTTGTGGAGCAGTCAAAAAGGAACTATGGCTCTAATTTTCAACATAATCGTTTTATCTTTCAAATTTGTAGACGATGGTTGCGGTTGGAAAAGTTTATTTATGCTTATCAATGTTTCTACCTTATTGGTGATGTCTGCGACACCTCGAGATTTTTCCAAGCGCAGTGTGAAAAACTCAAGTTTTTGTCAGAGTTCATTCCCATCAACAAGGCAGAAAACCCACCAGTATTCAGTTTGGAACAAAGGGATCCACGTTGGAAACTCTTTGAAATTAGACCCATTTTTAGTTTTGCTCAATCAGCGAAGAGGATGGTGACCCATTTCGTCAAGCAAGCGTCGTTTAATGTCGACTATGCTCCATCGCATATCACCAAATGGAGATCCTCTAGAACAGGCTTGCAACTTACGTACATCAACCAACCGTCTCCTATCGTGAATGGCTACTTTGCTGTAGCCACTGAAATACAAAACGATTCAGGTTGTCCTCACACCTTGGAACACTTGGTGTTTATGGGTTCTAAAAAGTACCCGTTCAAAGGCTTGCTAGACAACTTGGGGAATCGTCTTTATTCCTCAACAAATGCCTGGACCTCGGTCGATCAGACAGTTTACACTTTAACTACTGCTGGATGGGACGGCTTCAAAACCCTTCTTCCAATTTATTTAGATCATCTTTTCCATCCAACTCTTACAGACGAGGCTTGCTTAACTGAAGTCTACCATATCGATGGGAAGGGTAAGGAAAAGGGTGTGGTCTTTAGTGAAATGCAAGGAATTGAATCTCAGTCGTGGTTTATTTCGTTCTTGAACATGCAGAGAACTTTATATTCGAAGACTTCGGGTTATTCGTCGGAAACTGGAGGACTTATGTCAGAATTACGTAACTTAACCAATGAGGATATCAAGCAGTTCCATGCTTCCATGTACAGACCAGATAATTTGTGTGTTATTTTGACTGGTTCTGTGGACGAAACAGAGTTGATCGACATCATGACCAAGTTTGATGATGAATTGGCTCCTTTATCATCTAATCCACTTCCAAGACCATTTGTAGATTCCAAAAAGGATGAACCTTTGTCGGAAATCATTGTGAAAGAAATTGAATTCCCTGATAACGATGAATCGATGGGTGAGTTGTTGATCTCTTGGATTGGCCCTGAGTCTGACAAAATATTGGAAAACGTTGCTTTAGATATATTGGGTGCATATTTTACAGACAGCCCAATCTCTATCTTTAACAAACATTTGATTGAAATTGACAATCCATTTGCAACTGATATTGATTATACTACAGATGACTACTACAGAACTACCATCAATTTCAATGCAAATGGTGTACCAACAGAAAGATTATCCGAGTTAGATGCAAAGTTTAAAGAGTTGATCTTGGAACAAAGTCATCCAGAGAAGTTGGACTTGACATACTTGAGAGAAGTCATTAATCAACAAAGATTAAAGTTCATTTCAAGCACTGAAAAATCTGCTTCGTACTTCTCGAATATTGCCATTTCTGAATTCATATACGGTAACCCCAACGGGTCGGATCTTATGAAATGGAGCAAGGATCTTAAGGAATACGATATTCTTTTGACATGGACTGCGCAGCAATGGTGTGACTTGATCAAGGAACAGTTAATTGAGAATAAATCTGCTACTATTCTAGGCAAACCTTCGGCTAAGTTAAATGAACTTCAAAAGAAGAGAAATAAAGAACTTGCTAAAGAAATCAAACAAAAATACAACAAGGATGGTTTGAAAGAATTACAGGACAAATTGGATGCAGCTCAAGAAAAGAATGACACTCCTATTCCGGACGAATTGTTAACACAGTTTGATAGACCTGATCCATCCAGTATTGCTTTTATTGATACAAAATCGTACAAAGCTGGATTTACAGATGGCATAATTGATTTGAATAGAACCAATTATGAAGATGATGATGAACTCAGCAAAAAAATTTCAGCTGATTCCATTAAAGATTTACCCTTATTCTTGCACTTTGAAGAATTTGAGTCTCAATTTACAACCATCAGTTTGGTAATGAATTCAACTAGAATTGATCCAGAATTATTAAGTTACATGTCAATTGTTGAAGAATTGTTTGCTTTATCTATCCAAATTCCAAATGACAAGTATATTCCTTATGACGAAGTGATTACACAAGTTAACAATGACTTGATTGAATTCCACTTAGATAATGGATATGAAAGCCAATTTTTGGAATTGATCAATATCAAAGTGAAATTTGAAACCAGAAAATACTCAAATGCAATCAATTGGTTGTTAAGAGTCATGAAATACTCTATATTTGAAGAGTCTAGAGTTAAGATTATTATTGAGAAGATAATCAACTCGTTACCAGACAAGAAACGTAATAATGAATTGATGATGTACTCTTCTCAATACCGTAACTTGTTTGAAGCCACATCTTTGAGAAAGGCCCAAGATTCTGTTCAAACTGAATTATTTTACAAGAACTTGTTAGATCAAATTAATGAAGGAGGATTTCAAAGGATACAAAAGGACTTGGAGAGATTGAAGCTTCAGTTGTTTAAATTGGACAATTTGAAGGTTTTCGTTTTGGGTAATATTCAAAATCTTAAAGACCCTGTCTCGTCATGGAAAGCATTTACTGACAAATGTGTTGAGCTGGAAAGGGAACATTTAGGAAAGTTTGAATATATCCCTGAACCATTCTCTAAAATGCCTCGTTCTTACCAATTCAAATCCGAGATTGGTAGAAGATGTTCTAAGGATGCCTTCTTTGTTGTTAGCCCTGCCGCTGAATCAACTCATTTGGTGGCCTCGACTCTGATTCCAACTGATTACTTGGAGAATGATATCTTTAAGATTGCTCTTGCATCTGAATTTTTAACAGCAGTTGAAGGTCCATTTTGGAGAGGCATTAGAGGGACTGGCTTGGCTTACGGTGCTAGTATAAGACGTAACATTGAAACAGGCTATTTATCATATACTATTTATCGTGGTGCTGATCCAAAGCAAGCCTGGACAGTTGCTAAGTCAATTGTTGATGACTATGCCAATGGTACTTTAAAGATTGACGTGATCAGCATTCAAAACTCTGTTGCTGCGATTGTGAATGAATTGGCTAATAGTGAGGACAACAACTATGATGCTGCAAACGGTAAAATCAGTGATGACATTTTCAAGAAGAGAGGACCAAAGTATACCGCATTCTTTTTGCAACAATTAAATCAATTGTCCGAGCAGGATATAATTTATGCATTGAAAACATACTTCCAACCAATCTTTGATTCTGAGAAGTCGGTTATATTTACCAGTTTACCTCCAGATAGCACTGATGATTTGAGTGAGTTTTTCAAAGATCAGGGCTACAATATTCATATTGAAGAAATTGCTGCTGAAATCGATGATGAAGAGGAAGAAAGCTCTGATGAGGGCACTGAAGAGGGAACTGACATCAACAGTGGCAGTGGTGAAGAATCCGAGACGGATAGTGGGGAGGAGACTGCTTCTAGTGATGAAGAAGCTTGATTTGTTGATGTATTGTATTTTAAATCATTTTAATCTAATCCAAGTACCGTAGCTCCTCAGCAGAACGATCCGTTGTGTCTTGTTTCAAGAATTCGACATAATCTGAAACTTTTCTACAGACTTCATCCTGGTCAGCTTTGGCGATTGTTCTCCAAAAATGTTCACTTGTTATACCTTTACAAGCTATCCACTTGGATATTGAGTGTATTTTTAACTCCCAATCGACTTTGCCGAGTTCTGGGTAGGTTCCTGGCAATCCTAGATTTCGCCTACTGTAGATTCCATATATCCCATCCTTTGAATTTTCGATAGGATCAACTTTTGGATGATGCATATGTAAAAAGAATACGTCAGGCATGGGATACTTTTCCACTATATCTATCTCATGTGCATCTCCAGAATCCTTGATAATTGTTTCCTTGTGAACTGATTTGCTGTGATCTTGTTTAAATTCGTCCAAGAGATCTTGAGTAAAATTATCTGCTTGGAATGGCCATAAACGTTTATCCATATTTTTGGTTTCCTGCAACCATGTTCTCCAATTTTCAAAGAACCTTACATTCTGTGTGGGGTCATATTGAACTATGGTAGTTTCTTCGAAATTTTGGTTGTCGATACCATAAAGATAACCAACCAACCTTGCTTCATGATTCACAAGATGGTATGATTCATTAAAAATCTCCAAGGCAGGAACAAATGTTTCACGGTCACCTTCGCCTGGCACTCCTTGATAGAGTAACCAATAGTAGAATTTTGGTCCATTAATATTGTAGTATAGGGACAATAAGAAACTTTTAAAATGAGTGCTTTTGGAAAACACCATTTGACCCGATTCTACTGATATTGAGGGCGGAATACCTTCACGATCATGCAATGCAACTGAATCATTGTAATTCATGTTTGTGTACTCTATCCAATCATCATCATTTGCAATTCCGTCACGACGGATAGGTTCACCAGCTTTGAATCTTGCCAAGTCATAATAGGTAGGTGATACACCTTTATGCCAAATATCGGGCCACAAGATAAATTTAGTAGACAAATATGGTTCAGCAATAAATAAGTCGTCAACATTCTTGAGGGGCTTATTATCAGCATCAAGGGAAATGATATTATCAAAAGACGAAACTAATAACCCAAAAACCTTTAACTGGAACTTGGATAAGTTAAACTTTTTTAACATTTCCGTTCCAATTTCTCTTTCGATGATAACGCATCTTGCATTAAATTGTTCAGGTAGTAACTGCTCACAAATCTGTGGATCTGATTCTTCTTCAGTGTTGATAATTAATTCAATTGGTAATTTGGAACCAGTTTCTCGCAAATGAGCAATGGTAACAAGGGCACTACCAAAAAGGTTACCCCCTCCTCCTATAACAATCCCATTGCCATTTGCAAATTCACAGGGGGGTGCATGAAATTGTTTGAGCACATGTATCAACTTGTCATGTTTTGACTGCAACTCATTGAATTTATTCTTGGATAATTTTGTGTGATCCACTTCGAGAAAACTCCGTGAAATCGGCGGTCTCTGGATGTTTCTATATGGTATTCCTTGAAGATATCTACCTTTTTCTTTTCTCGTTATCTTGTCAGATGAAGGGGTGTGTTCAAGAAGAATATTGCATATCACATTGAGCCAGTTTTCTTTATTGTATTTATTCTTGATATATTTATCCACTTTCAAATGAAAATCCTCAGAGAGATTTAAATCTGGAAATTCGAAGTCCTTTAGTACTTGAAATATTACAGAAGTTCTGATCCTATCAATGTCTTCTGTCAAATAAGTTGATTTCATTTTGCTGTAAAGCTTATACGATAATTTATGTTCGTTAAATAATCTTTCAATTAATTGAAAGTTTATCGTTCCCTTTAGAGCCTGCTCAAAGTGATGTATGAAATTGTCCTTTATCTCGATTTCTAGTTTCTTCATAAATTGACTTAGTCTGTTTAATTCTATGGTCGTAAGTGGTTTCTTTTGCTTATTCAATTCTTCTAAAAATATGTCACTCAATTGTATCAGTGTAGACTCGGACACATCTTGTGTTTCTAGTTGGTGGTCTATTTGAAATTTGGAACTAGGGATTGCTGTATGTTTAAGCCGACTGTCAGTAGACTTACTTCTAGACCCTTCGAGGACAATGAACATCAAAATGGCAATTGCAACCAAGATTCTTGATAAATTGACTCTTCTCTTTGATCGCATAAATGTTATCTTATCAATTTTCAAGCCGGTTGCAATCAACTGGTATTAAATAGTTTTAACCAAAACAACTGCTGGCTTTAAACTTCTTAGAAGCAATCTTCCACGTGGAATGAGGGCCAAAGTTTAACGGGGGTTTTTTGTGGCTTCAATGAACTTTAAACCAATTCCTATCTATTTGATAAGAGACGTCGTTCCAGGACTACAAAGAATATTCCTATTATCCCTTTATTTTTTTAGCTCTTCCAGTTCTGTGAAATGCTGGTGATCAACAAAGAATTAGCTATCTATTGATGAACTTTCTATAAGGCATAATAAGAAGTATCTCCGAATTCGGATATAGGCTCCATATTCCAAATTAGGGAAACTAATTTTTCATAATTGGAATTTCTTGTTACGAATGAAGGACAAAATGAGATTGCCTTACTATTGGAAAGGTTTTTGATGGGTGAAATTTCGTACTGAATGAAACAGCAGATCCAAAGTCCCATCAATACGTCATGAGAGAATAAGTCTTCAAGAGTTACAGAAACAAATCAAATACACAAACCCCATTACTAGTGCCTTAATATACTTCATAATAATGTCAACCAATTCTCATTCATAATAGGGCGTGTGGTCTAGTGGTATGATTCTCGCTTTGGGAAATAGTTTTGAAAGAAGATCATTACTTCAAGTATGCGAGAGGCCCTGGGTTCAATTCCCAGCTCGCCCCTTATTTTTTTGCCATATATTTTTACATAATATAATGAATGTTTATTATTGTAAGGGTAGAATGTCGTGGTTATTGACTAAATACATCATTACACTTGGTTGTATTACAATCTCTAATCTCTACCCAATGCTACTTCTTCTTACCACTCTTCTTTTTCTTGTGACCCTTCTTCTTTTTCTTCTTGTGTTTGTTGACAGGACTGTGCGGTTTCCCTTCCGGATCTGGTGAGTTTGTCTTTGAGTCGGTCTCTTCGTCGTCATGACCTTCATCGTCATGGCCCTCCTCATCATCAACTTCATGGTTTGCTGCAGATTCCTGGGGTTCTGTACCGTTTTCGGTATTCTCAATAACTTGCTGCTCGACTTCGGGAGTCTGGAGGTCTTCCGTTACATCGTTTAATAACAGAGTTGTTGCTGTATCCAGAACCTTTTGCTCGTAGATCCTTTCTCTCAAGTTAATTATTTCGTCTGATTCATCGGTGATTCCGCTAGAACTCTGAGAAGGTTCCTTGGGTTCCTTTTCGATCTTTTCTTCTTCTTCGTCTTCAGCCTGCTCCTGCTTCTCTTCCTTCTGTTGCCTTGAAGAAGAACCAACATGGACCAAATCGTTGTTGGCTCTCCCAAAGAAATCGAGTTCTTCCTCTGGGTAGCGAGGTGGCAATTCTTCACCCTTGTCTAAGAGTTGATCGCCAACCTTGTTATCCAATACTTGGTCATATTTCGGCAAAGCAGCCAAGCCACGATCACCTTTAATTTTCTTGTAGTCACTGGTTGAGACAAAGCCGTGTTTACGGACGTTTGCTTCAATCCATACGAAGCCCAGTTGTCCTAAATTGACTTGAAACTTGGCATTGGTCAGGAAACATCCTACAGCCGGATACAAGTCAACGAAACATCCCTTCAACACATCCAAACATTTCTTTCCGTTTCTCGTAATAAAAATCGTCCCGGTAGTTAAAACGTACCCGAATCCAACAACATCGGATTGTTGTAATGGAGGTAAAACCAAGGCGTTATATTCGCTGTGCTCACCGTTGTGTTGCTGCAAGGGTGTTGGGAATGGTTTATTGATCTTTAAGTTCCCGGTTGATTCGTATCCAATGGAGAAACTGTTATATCCTGGCAATCTGAAAGTACTAGGGTAAGGTTTGGTGACCAAACCTATAGAAAAGTGGCCATTGTGGTTGTTAGTGTTGGAGAATTCAAATACCTTAGTTTCAAAGTAAATGGTATCGGAGTAGAGTCTGTTCTTGACAGGTAATGCATAGTTCAACACGGCCGTAGCTGTCGAGTATGGAGTGTCGTTATTATGGAAGTTCAACTCTGTCTTGTCAGCCACAATAAATCGAGCATCCAAGACATCTTTCTCTTGCTCAAACTGGAATGCAGTGACACCCAAATCCTTGATGAGCTTCGTATCTTCGGTAGTGAATGATTTACCTCTTGTGTTGTGAAAATTAGGGGGATTGGTCTTGGTAAATTCTTGTCCCTTTAAGTATGCTTCCTGTTCCTCGGGAGATAAACCAGTAAAGTCGTATGTTTCGGCTAAGTGAAGCAACGATTCTTCGTCGTTCAAAAACTCATGTGGTACTTCGTGATCATTGTCATCATCTGTCAACAAGGTATAGTCGTCTCTCGACATGATAAAACACTGTAATAAAGATACAAGGAGTACTGCAATGGCCACAATACCAACTACCATCAACACTACAGCTGCTAACAGTGCCATGGTATCGTTGATTAATTCCTTTTCTTCTGCGGGTTTTCTACTTCCCACTTTTTCGCAGATCAGGGGATATCATCAGATCAGAAAATTTTGACGAGGTCTTGGCTCATTTACATCGGACCAAGAAGCTGTCCAATAAGATATCTAATACCCATATATTTTTATGTTATCTTTTATATATAACTTGAGTGAAATCAACGTAAATTTATCTAATCAAGTAGCTGATAGTACTGTGATCATACTATGGTTTATCATATAATTTATACAGCTGCAAAACTTGTTCACAATTTCATCAAATCATTAATAAAAATATAAAATTATGAAATTAAATACTTGAAGAAAAAGGCAAGTCAGATATTATATTAAACATTTCTGCATCAGTATCACATATCTACTACCACTTTTACCAGTAAAATACTTTCATCAAAGGTAGTAAGAAAAAGAATCCTTGCCGCACAAAAGATAAATCTCAAGAAAAAGAAACTAGCGCCGCCCGGTTTCGATCCGGGGACATCAGGGTTATGAGCCCTGCGCGCTTCCACTGCGCCACGGCGCTTACTAGTAATGAATTTAAGGATTGTGATAAATATATAGTCATACACCAGTTTTTTTAAGGCGTTTTTTTACAAGGTTGCATTTGTTTCAGACAAAAAATAGGCTAGCTCGGAAAACAGATACCTAAAACGGTATAAATTTCCTTCATTTTGTACACCTCTCCTAAGCTGTTGGCATTTGCCCGGATTATGTCATGCAGGAGATACGGTATTATTTTCACTACCGGATTTGAAAAAAAGGTATGGATCGTCAGAATTTGACATAAATTTCTAAGAAATGTGCACACATGAATCAGGTAAATTTCACCAGGAACCATGATGTAGTATCTGTATCTGTTGTTGCACACTGGATATGACCTGTAATATGTACATTGAAATTATCTTAAACAAAAGTGTAGTATTTGAAACAGAAAAGAAATAAGAATTCAAAGAAGAGAATGGAGTAAAGAGACAGGGTGCACTAGAAGAATGATTATTTAGAAAGGTGTTTCTTCTCTCATTAATTAAAGAGGCATTTTTTGCTTCACAGGTTGGAAAGCAGTTCACAGAATGCTGGATACTATTTTGTTAGCAGTACTCCGATAATATCGAAGTTTTCAGTACTCAAGCTTTCTTCATTGTATCACATCAATGTTGGTTACTTACCTATGTTTCCTTGAGGTTCTACAATTCCTGCCCCAGCTGCTACCAAGGCTGCTTAGGGCAATATATCAGGAACTTCAATTCTTGTTTTTTTTAAAAAAGCTATCAGATGAAAATCTCACTTGACAAAAAGGAGATAAAAATGACTAAATAGTTACTGTGTTGAAAATGTATTTAAGCAGAGCTAATTTTTACTAGGTATTATTACCTTTGTAGGCAATTAATATAGACGCGTACAACAAGATTGACGCGCCAAAAAATAAGATGGTGTCTTACAAGAATAAAAAACTGTATTAAACCTGAGGCAGGTATTTTTGAAGAGGATCTAAATAATATTGGTGGATATTTTTGGCATCATCGGTCTTTTCCGAAGAATGTCAAAGTTATCCCTGTCTCGGATCCCGTGAAGTCACATTCTTACGAACAGACTAGCGTGATTTTATAAAAAGAAAACAACATCATATTTCACCACAAATTCTGTCATCATTCAAGTCAATAATTTTGCAATGACGTCTTAGTCTAAAAACATAGATTGAGGTGAGATTGAAACCCGTAAATTCATCATTCATGACGGGCCATATTTTTAAAGTGTAAGGCATAATAGCCGATGTACAGATGAAATTGTTAACATTTTAACCAAGATTTCCAAGTCTGGGGAGGAACGTTGATTAATGATAATGAAGTTGTAATGAGGTAGGAATGTATCCTTCTTAAGGCACCGAGTTATTTATCTACGAGTGAACAAAAGTCTATTATAATTTAAAAGTATTTAAGCTGACGATTGAGTTACAAATTAAGCTTTTTTTTTTAATTTCTTTATTATTTTCAGCACTGTGAAACATCCAAACTCTTGTAGTTCAGATTTCAGATCGGTATAGTAGACAGTCTACAGTATATGTATATCAAACGTAGCATTTTTTGGAAACTATGCTACCTTGGTGTATGTTGTTTGTTTGAATTAGTCATTGTCAAGGTTAGTGAGTTCACTGTGAAATTTCTATATTCACATGACAATCAATGTGTTTACGAAAACAGGAAATGGGTTTAGTCTAGAGATTTAGTCGGGTCGTTTAGTCTTGGTGATTTTTGTTAGTTATCCCAAAAATCCCTATACGACTTAAACCAAGTGATGCATGAGCAACTGCCATAAAATACACTGGTATTGACATACTATATTCTACAATATTACCAGAATTATAGACAAACGGATAATAATATGGAGACAAAACAAGATTTGTTTTCTGGAAGAACTGGTTATTATTGTCAAGACCTGAGAAGCATTGTTTGACAGGAATAAAGAAGGGGACTCGGCCCCCGGCTCCAGGGGGCGCCAACACGCGTTGATTATATAATGGTGTATTCATAAACACAATCACATTCACTCAAGTATGGGGAGACGATACATGTGGAGTGGAGAGAGCGTGGAGCTGCAGGATCCTCGGATGTATAGGAAAATGTATATAAGAAACCCAAGGACAGCACCACGCTTAGAGTGAGACAGGCACCAGGGCCGAAAATATGAACCTTTTACATAAGCGAAATGTTGAGCAGCAACTATAGGAGGGGCGGCAAACTTACCAATGATACGAGACAGAAAAAAAAAAAGGAGAGGCGGCGTCGAAGAAAGTTCAGTGACAGCAAACTAGAAATAGAAATAGAAACTGAAACAAAGTCCGAGACAAAGTCCGAAATATCTTCCCTACCAAATTTCACCATACCAAGCATAAAAAAACAGCCTTTCTTGTATTAACAAAATAAACCCGTTTCTCCAGCCCCTGTCATCCCTCCCCATACTTTTGAAGGAAAGATAAAACAAAAAATTTTTTTTTTTGCGTGCTCCACACGGAAACCAACCTTCTGGGGAACTCCGAGTGGTTCGTATTGGAAGAGACGGTCTCCACGCAGGAAAGCGTAGAAAAAAAATAATAATCAGCCCAAAACTTTTGTGTCCCCCATAGTTTCGGAAAAAGCACGGAACCAAAAAGGATTGTCCACACACACGCACACACACACATAAACACACACAAGCAGGTGTATTCTCGTTTAGAAATCTACCAAAACCTTTTCCAGGACAGTTTCCACCAATCCAACTGTTGATAGTGTCCAAAAAGATGAGCGTTTCGGATAAGTCGCCGGTCTCGAATGCCCTGACGCCCACCAACTTTGGCTTGACTGATACTGGCACGCCCAGTAGCATCACCGGGACTCAGCCCATTCCCAGAAAGTCGCAGCAGATCAAAACAGACAAACCAAGGCCCCATGTGTGCCAGGTCTGCACCCGTGCGTTTGCTCGTCTCGAACACTTGAAGCGCCACGAGCGTTCCCACACCAACGAGAAACCGTTCCAATGTGCTGCATGCGGTCGATGCTTTGCCCGTAGAGACTTGGTCTTGAGACACCAACAGAAACTCCACTCGTCCATCCACAACATGATGAGAAGAGGCTCGTCCAAGGACAACGACAACAACGAATTCATCATCGTCCTCAACAACAACACCGAAGCCTTATGCCCTTTACCACAAGGATACCCCCAGCCCATGATCAAGGAAGAAGAAAAACAACCTCCTCAACTCTACTCGCCCCCAAAATCAAACGACTTCAGCAACGGACCCCAGTTCCGCACCGCTCTCTTCAACTCGTCGTCGTCGAATCAAAATTCCTACGACACCAACAACAACTCCAAGAACAACAACAACAACAACACCAATGATTCACCAAGAAACTTACAGTCTCCAGCACCATCCAACGACACCCCGTCAACCTCAAAGTTTACCCAACAACAAAATCCTCTTGTATATCATTCTCCTGGCACCGATTCTCCCCGCAAACTGGCATCGGTCTCTGTCCCCAAACACATCCCTCCTCACTTGTACGACCAAGGCGATCTCAGACCTACAACCAGCCAGAACTTCTTCAACAATGTCTTGAACCAATTCGGCCGCCATGCCTCGTTTTCTGCCACATCATCGACATCGTACACCAACTTGAAGGATGCTATGAATATCCAGCAACATAATATAAATTTTGAGTCTGGACCAACCCAAGTTGGCTTTGCTACACCTCAATTAAATGCAGTGGATGACTTAACTGCCAAAAACGTAACATTATCGTCGTTGGACCTCAACTCGTTGGCGATGCTCGACTGGGCTAACATGGACAACTTGGATCTCAACGATGGCAAAGAAAACGAGCTTAGTGCCAAACAAAAGTCTCTCAAGAACTTGCAACAATTCTTCTTTGACAATATGGCAAACAACAAAACGGAAGTACCGCACTCTGTGACAGCCAATCACCAGTTTCTGAACCCCAACCACCCGCATCATTTCAAGGGTACAACCCCGTTAGAGTTTGGTGTCAAACCTCCCAATGATCCCAACGCAATGCAACACTTTTTCAACAAGAATGAATCGTTCAAGTTGAATTCTCAAGCAGTAGAAAGAGGCAAACAACCACCAGCTAAAAGAGCAAAATTGAATACTCACCTTGAAAACGAAGCCACTTCACTCCAGCTGTTTAGCAGTGTCAATGCCATGACGTTGAACATGACGAGTGACGACGATTGGTTGAAGGAAATCATCAGTACGCCGTATGAGACCAATTTGCCAAGTGCGTCACACCAAGTTGGGTTTATCGAAACACCTTCATTGAGAGCATCGCCCAAGTTGTCAAATGGCCAAGTTACATTACCATCATCTAAACCTGAACAACCTGATGAAATCTCGTCGTTGTTCAGATCGAGACAGATTGATCTTGTCAAGCAAATGAACCAGCATTTCCATCCTACGAATAACAAGGAAGATGACTGCTTTGAGTTTGCCTTTGATAACTCAACTCTTAACGGTGGTCAATTCAATTTCATTACTGAAGAATTACGCAACAGAATCATTTTGTTGAGTAACGTGGCAGATGTCCAGTTCCCACCGATTGAAGACATGAACAACTACATGAGGTTGTATGAGTTGGAGTTCAACAAGTATTTCCCATTCATCCATCTTCCTTCGTTGAAAAACCCCATGGTGGACAACTTTGAAAACATCCCGTTATTATTATCGATGGCATCAATCGGGGCGCTTTATGCGTACCATGACTCGAATACGTTGCTTCTTTTCAACTTGTCGAAATTCCATATTCAAAACTTTTTTGAAAAAGAGATTACGTTGGATAAGTTGCAATTTAAAAAGGTGCCTCTCATGGCCCACCAGTGTTTGGTATTGCACATCTTTATCTCGATGTTTTTGAACGAACCAAACATGTTGGAAGTCACGTCAAGACAGATGAAATCAATGATTGGTTTGATTAAATCAACCAACTTCAATACGCCATTGGAACAGTTTTTGGTGCCTCCACCCAGCATTTTACAGAACCCCAAGAATCAAAAGATTGTACAAAATAACTTTGACTACTTCATTATGGCTCAGTCCCGTATCAGAACCTTACATGTGTTTTATATGTTGCAGACCTTTAGTTCTACATTGGTGGGCTTACCACCCTTTTTGAACTCAAGTATGTTGAAGAGTGGAAACCATAGCTCACAGGAATCGTTGTGGAAATGTGAGTCTTCAACGGAATGGCTAGGAAAATTGTCGTCCAATGAACCGTTGACTTCATTAAGTAACGGCGAATCGATGGATCTGTTGATCAAGCAGTTGAATATGGGATCCGATTCTCGACAGCTTTCATGGAACAACTTCCTTGCTCTTTTGATGTACCTCCATGAACAAACACAGTCACAAGTATTGGAGATGAAGCAGTTCAACTACATGACCTGGAGACTTGAACACAAGCCACGACTCGAGAAGCTCTTGCAAGGATGGGAGCACAAGTTTGTTCAAGCAAGGGGAGTATTGGTTATCAACTCGAGTAATCGTCATTTGTTGAAGCTGTGCCATGAGTTTAAGTTGATATTGCCGTTATATTCGCTTCTTAAAATCAAGCTTAATATCAACTTGAATCCAATCTTTTCTGCCATTATTGCCAAGAACTGGGAGGATATGAACACCGAGTTGGACTTGTTGCGTCAACAGGAACCTAACCTTGAGAGCTGTCGGGAGAGTTTGGGTCCGTGTATCGATATCATTCAGCTCTGGGTCTCTAATATTGAGAGTATTAACTACGATGTCAAACGTACTTCGTTGCGAAGTCCTGTGTTCCTTGTACTCAGTTTGTCAGCCTCGGTGCTTATTTTCTCCAACTACTTGGCCATGGTGGAAGCTCGGGCTCAGAAAGGCATCGTGAGCGATGCCGATTTGATCCAGTGGCTCCAGTGTGAAGCGATTGTGATGCAAGTGGAAAAAGTGTTAAGTCCCGTTCTTAAGTCTTCGTATACGGAGCTTTTGACCAAGCAGGCCAATGGTGCATTTAATTCTGTCAATGACGACGATAACGGAGACAAAATCCGCAAGTTGATCCACCAACGGGACGAAAAGAATGCCCAGGCCCAGATCAATCAGCAGATCTATAACAATAAGCTTGCCATCAAGTCACTTTACTTGGGAATGCGGATCTTGGCCGATGCTCCCGTGTGGCCGATTGCAATGGGATGTGCCGAAGCGTTGAAGCATCGTGCCACTGCTATTTCCAGTACGTGAATCAAGAATCAACCCCCGTCATTTACCAAAACCAAACCCAAAACCAAAAACCAAAAAAATAGCTATTAAAAAACATGAGAAATGTTCTACACTTATTATTTATTGGCATGTTGTACGATTTATTTATTTATTTATTTAATGATCAATGGAACCACACCCATAACCGAAGCAGAAGTCTCAGTAGAAGCCGTTCTCGTGTAAGTAGGCGACGATCTGGTCGATTACAGGTGTCAAGTCTTGTTGTAACACAAACTGTGTTTCTTGAGCGTCACTTGAAACTAATAGAGCGTTACCCGTACCAACAACACTAATGATTTCGTCAGTAATGGCTTTGTAGGTCGAAGGAACAATGACACCGGAACCAGCCTTGACCAATTCGTCAATGATAAACGAGTCCTGGTGGTTTGATTCCAACTTGGTGATACGACGTCCTCCTGCAAACTGGTTCAAGGTACTCTGCAACGCATAGGACAAGTATTCGCCTGCTTTCGTGGTGGTATCGATGACAATGACAAATCCCTGTTTGCTTCTTGGTGGGTTACTTTCACGCAAGATCTTGACGACTTCAGGGTATGAGAACCACTCAGGAATCTCTTCTCCTGTCTTTAAACGGTTCCGCAACTCGGTACCCGAAATGTTGGCGGTTTTAACCGTCTTGAGGTCGATGGTATCGATTGGAGCGTATCTGTCTTCATCTGGCAAGTAAGTGACCATTCTGAAGGGCACGATTTTGATTGGTAACTCGTCCTTGACAGTTTCCAACAACTCTTGCGCGTCATAAGGTCCGTAGAAATCCACACCAGCAGAGTTCCTTCCAGGCCCAGCATGGTCTCTACCAACAATGAAATGATCAACCCCGTAGTTTGTTCTGATCAAGGCGTGCCACAAGGCTTCACGATCACCACCCATTCTCATGGCCAATGGCAACAATGAAAGGGTGGCCAAACCGTCAGGGAACTTTTTCAAGATCTGCTGATACACTTTAACCCGCGTATGATGATCAATGTCGCCTGGTTTGGTTAAACCGACCACTGGGTGGATCAAGATATGACCGTTTTCTCCAATATCCTTAGCGGCTCTGATGGTCAATTCACGATGGGCACGGTGCATTGGGTTTCTGGTTTGGAACGCAACGATGTTCTTGTTGGCCCACTGTAAGTTTTCAAACTCGGCTCTCAATTCCGTGGGTGACTTTCTGAACTGAGGATAGTCGTAGTGTTTAGGGTAGTTCAAACCTTGAAGGGCACCACCCACGTAGTAGTCACCGGCGGTGTCAAACAAGTATTTGACTGCAGGGTGTTCAGGGTCTCCTCTAAAGACCTTGGTGGCTTCTGTCTGTTTGTTTGGCTTGTAGATAGACTCGATAGTCAAGATGGCAAGCGGGGTTTCGTCTCTCAAGTCGCGTAGCACAACTCTATTGCCAACAGCCAACAGTTTGGCGTTTGATTCATTGATATCCAAAGTGATGGGAATCGGCCATAACAAACCCTTGCCGTTCGATCCCAATACCGATGATAATCTCATATCAGAGACAACCGAATTGTAGTCATCTTCGTTCAAGAAACCATCAAGGGGTGAGAATCCACCGTTGACAATCAACTCCAAGTCACACAACTGTCTAGGAGACAACGTGAGGGCTGGAAGAGAGGAGGATTCTTGAAGCAATTGGTCCTTAATGGCAGCATCGCGGATAACCAAGTCGTTCAACTTGCCGCCGTGTGGTGTAGGAATAGGCATCTTGGTGAATGAATGAAAATACAATCACTGTTCTTAGGCAGCCTTTAAATGACTGCAAAATCAAACTGTATCAACTCATAGCACGTGACCTGAGCTCACTGCAACCGTTTTTTTTTCATTTTCATTTCTATTTCCAACCATTTTATGTCATGTGATACAATTAATAAGCCCCTGGTAATTTTTGGGTCCTTCGCCATTTGTGGTGCCTGTCCCGATGTTACAGGTTATTTCTAGGAATTACACGTTATTTTTCGTGGGGGATCAACGGACTTTTATGGACGTGAACATTATGGACTTGCTGCAATAATAGTAAGGCTAAACCAGATGAATTTATATGTTTTCGTAGTTTTGGTTTCGTAGTTTGTTGGAACAGGAAAGTTGGGTCTCTTTGTATATTCTGGAATGAGACAATGATGCCATGCCTGTATGTAGATGGCACAGTCTCACTGTATGGTCTCGGTCTTTTGATGTGTCGGAAATCTAAAAAGTTTCCAAAGTATTATTAAGCGCCTGCACATAACTAGACTGGTCCGACGACGGGCACGCCCGCCGCCACTGAGCAGCAAAGTTGACCCCCAACTTCTTGACAGCCAGGTATATAAAAACACCAATAACCCACCCAAAAATTTATATTAAAAAAATCCCGCGAGGAATCCTCATATACAAATATAGATTTTTTTGAACAATGTCTGCTCCTACGTATGTATTCCGCGATTGTTGTGTCTTCTGCTGATGACTAACATCCGTCGTCGGCTCTCTGCTGTCCAGAACCATTTGTCTCCAGCGCCTACTAACACCGCCAGTGGTGATATCGGTTTGATTGGTTTGGCTGTCATGGGCCAAAACTTGATCTTGAACGCCGCCGACCACGGCTACACCGTTGTGGCCTACAACAGAACTGTGGCCAAGGTTGACGAGTTCTTGAACAACGAGGCCAAGGGCAAGTCCATTATTGGTGCCAAGTCTATTGAGGAATTGGTGGCAAACTTGAAGAGACCAAGAAGAATCATCTTGTTGGTTAAGGCCGGTAACCCAGTTGACGCCTTCATCCAACAATTGTTGCCTCACTTGGAAAAGGGCGACATCATCATTGACGGTGGTAACTCCCACTTCCCAGACTCCAACCGTCGTTTCGAAGAATTGAAGGAACAAGGTATCTTGTTTGTCGGTTCCGGTGTCTCTGGTGGTGAAGAAGGTGCCCGTTACGGTCCTTCGTTGATGCCAGGTGGTAACAAGGAAGCTTGGCCACACATCAAGGAAATTTTCCAGGCCATCTCTGCCAAGTCCGACGGTGAACCATGTTGTGACTGGGTCGGTGATGCCGGTGCTGGTCACTACGTCAAGATGGTCCACAACGGTATCGAATACGGTGACATGCAATTGATCTGTGAAGCCTACGATCTCTTAAAGAGAGTGGGTAAGTTCACCAACAAGGAAATCGGGGACGTTTTCGCCAAGTGGAACACCGGTGTCTTGGACTCTTTCTTGATTGAAATCACCAGAGACATCTTGTACTACAACGACAAGACCGACGGTAAGCCTTTGTTGGAAAAGATCTTGGACACTGCGGGCCAAAAGGGTACCGGTAAGTGGACCGCCATCAACGCCTTGGACTTGGGTATGCCTGTCACCTTGATTGGTGAAGCCGTCTTTGCCAGATGTTTGTCTGCCTTGAAGGATGAAAGAACCAGAGCCTCCACCTTGTTGGCCGGTCCTGAAGTTTCGGGTGCCTCACCTATCACCGACAGAGCCAAGTTTGTTGATGACTTGGAACAAGCCTTGTACGCCTCCAAGATTATCTCTTATGCTCAAGGTTTCATGTTGATCAGAGAAGCTGCCAAGGAATACGGCTGGAACCTTAACAACGCTGCCATCGCATTGATGTGGAGAGGTGGTTGTATCATCAGATCCGTCTTCTTGGGCGAAATCACTGCTGCTTACAGAGAAAACCCAGACTTGGAAAACTTGTTGTTCCACCCATTCTTTAACAAGGCTATCACCAAGGCTCAACAAGGTTGGAGATCTACCATTGCCAAGGCTGTCGAATACGGTATCCCAGCTCCTGCTTTCACGACTGCCTTGTCGTTCTACGACGGTTACAGATCGGAAAAGTTGCCAGCTAACTTGTTGCAAGCCCAAAGAGACTACTTTGGTGCCCACACATTCAAGGTCTTGCCAGGTGAAGAAAACGAATTGTTGAAGAAGGATGAATGGATCCACATCAACTGGACCGGTAAGGGTGGTAACATCTCTGCCTCAACCTACGATGCCTAAGTAACTTTCAAAAAATTAATAAACGGTATGTGTATCCTTATACATAATGCAAAAAGTAAGAGAGGAGGAAACAGTTTTATAGTGGAACCTCGTAGCCCAACATCATACTTATGATCAAGTAGAGATTCAACGTTGTGATGAAGCCCCAAACCAACACGGCCAAAAACGTGGCGATTGGTCCATTGCTAAAGTCCTTGTACCCTTTTACACGGTACACCTCATTGACTTGCTGATGAAGTGATGATTCCGGTTGTTGGAATGGTTGTAGATCTCCATCGGTTATCGTTTCGTCTGTCGGTACCAGCGGATGCTGGTTATATTCAAAGTTGTTTGTGGGTTCGTTAGGGTTGATCAAACGGTGCTGTTCCTCCTGGTTATCGTCCTCTTCGTCCCATCCAGCACACGGATGCGAACTACGCAAGTCTTGTAACCTGATTGCTGGTTCTGTGCTGTGGAACCGTTTAGCTCCAATTGCAGGCAGCAGACTCAGTCCCACAGCAAAGTCAATTTCATCGCCGTCACGGACAAAGATCGGTACTCTCATGATATCTTTGGAGCAAGTGAACCAAATCAAGGGAGCACTGACAAACGGCAAAAGAACTGAGAGGACAACTTGACTGGCATTCAAGATTTTGGCAAGACCTTCACGTCCAGCAAACGATACCACAAGAAGACAAGGAGCAATGGCAAGTCCTCGTGTTACCAACCGTCTAACCACAGGCGAGAAACTCCATGATAAAAAGCCTTCGGAGACCATTTGTCCTGCCAACGTACACACAACCCCCGCACTCTGGCCCGAACACAAGAGGGCCAAGGCAAACACAAACCCAGCTGTGGGTGATAAGTGTTTCGAGAGCAAATGGTAGATGGTAAACAAATCAGCGTTCTCGAAATCTTCATCGTCTGAATCTGAATCGGAACCCGAGGCTGAGCCAGAGCCAGAGCCAGAGCCCGAGTCATGGTGTGACCTGTCTCTTGTCTTGTTTCCTGTATTGAGCGTGGCTCCTGCGACAATCAAGATAGCCAGATTGACAAGCAATGCTACTGTAAAAAGAGAAATGACGAGTTCCAGGATGGTGTATGACATGGTGTTGTTGATGGCATGGACTGAGGGACGGTAGTCGTCGTCCTCGTCTTCATCTGACGGCAGTTTTTCAATGCCGTGAATTGGTTGTTGTTCGGTGCTGGAGGATTCAGATTCAGCAATGGGGGATTTTTGTGGAGTATAGTAACCGTTTCTGAGGTCAAAGTCCTTGAGACGGGACTGTACCAAGCCCAGACCAAGGTATAGTGAGTGGGGCATGACCGTGGCGCCCAAAATAGCCAAACTGAGAAAGAGACCGTTTCCACCCTTTCTTTCAGACATATCGACGACTTTTTCGTTGGGTAAGAAGCCACGCAACACTTCCCAGGTGGAGAATTTGATGGAGGAGTCGTGGCTGACCTGGTACAATTCGATGGCAAAGCAGATCACGGTGGCCACCACCAAGAGAGAGACAAACAGTTCGAAGATGCGGACAAAGAGAAGAGGGCCCTTGGGGCGGTATGCCATCAAGACAATAAGGACATCAATAACCGTGAGAACGACGCCTGCAAGCAAGGGTAATTTGAACAAAATGTTAAGGGCAATGGCTGTTCCCACCACCTCAGCCAAGTCTGTTGCTATGATTGCTATTTCGGTGAGAATGTAGATGATAAGGTTTGTTCTTGGAGTTAAGTGGGCTCTGCAGTTAGTAGCCAAGTCCAAGCCTGTCACGGCGCCCAACTTGGCGGCCAAGATCTGGAGAAAAATGGCAAGACAGTTGGAAAGCAAGATCAGGAAAAGCAAGTGATATTTATACGCCAGACCGGCGGCTACTGCTGTCGAGTAGTTGCCTGGATCCATGTACGCAACACTGACCATGAGGCCAGGCCCCACAAATCGCAGGTATGTTTTTAGAATAGATATTATTCGCTTGAAATCCATCTATTGGTTAGTTTGTGATGATAAAAAAGAAACAAGTGGGATTTCCTCTGGAATGGGTATTGTTGTTTGAGTCAGTATTTGGAGTAATGTTGTAAAGAATAAAAACGCAATCATCTTCTTTTTTCCCCAGTCTCGTGCCCGGCGAGAATCGCGTGCAAAAAAAAGCGAGACTGAAGCGGAAACCGAAACGGCAAAACCAAATGTCGCGACGTGGCACGATTCAGACGGAAATGTCGCGCCCGATGGAGGGGACTCGGTGTTAATTGTCCGCGCGCAGTTTACACTCATCTTGATTAACATCAAAGTCACAAACCAACACCATCGTTAACTATGATTAGAGCCGCCTCTGTGTTGAGAAACGTGCCTAGAACTGTTTGTAAGTCTCTACACACGTCCACTGTGGCCAGAGCTGCCTCTGTATTCAACATGCCGGCCATGTCGCCCACGATGACCGAAGGAGGAATCGTTGCCTGGAAATACCAAGCAGGTGAAAGTTTCAGTGCTGGCGATGTCTTACTCGAGGTCGAGACCGACAAGGCCACAATCGATGTTGAGGCACAGGACGACGGTGTTTTATGGCAGATTTTGGTCTCGGATGGCGCCAATGGCGTGCCTGTTGGTAAACCCATCGCATTCCTTGCAGAACAGGGAGACGATTTGGCTTCTTTGGAGAAGCCTGAGATCAAGGAACAGCAAACTAAACAAGAACCCAAAGAATCAAAACCAGAACCAAAAAAAGAAGCTCCAAAATCACCTGAAACCTCTTCTTCTTCTTCTCCAGCAAATCCAAAGCAAAAGTTATCTCCTGCCGTCGAATTGTTATTGCATCAACACCACATCACTTTTGACGATGCAATTGCCAAGATTCCTGCTTCTGGACCCAAGGAACGTTTGTTAAAGGGTGATGTTTTGGCATATCTCGGAGAAATCAAACAAGAAGCCGTTGAATCTATCGTTAAATTCGTCAAGTCCTATGAGAAACTAGACTTGTCCAATATTCAATTAGCTCCTAAAACTGAAGAGAAGCCCCAGGAATCTGCTGCTGCTGCTGCTGCTCCACCACCACCACAAAATATCTTGACGGTGAAGTTCTCATCGGAATTGGGTCCTGAAGTCACCAAAACGACATTCAAGCATGTATTTGAACAAGCAGTGGCTGCTGCTACCAGAGACGTGTATTCTCGCCAGTATCCACAGTATGCTGCTGGTCCTTCGGCTTCTGGCTGGGCATCGACCGATATTTTCGATGAATTGCTTACTGCTTCTGCTACCGAGACAAGGTTCGAGGTCTACGGCGTTGACTACAAGTTTGATACGAAATCTTCCGTTTCTGTTCGTGCTGCAGCCGATGACTTCGATGCGTTGTTGGGATTGGCTCCTTCTGCTTCTGCTACAACCACAACCACAACTACACCTGAAGGCACTGTAGATGTTCAGTTCAAGATCAAGTACAACACCAAATTGAACGACTCGAAACAGTTTGTTGAACAGTTCCTGGATGCTTTATTGGACTACATTCCTTCCAATAAAGTCTCCATTACCTCAGTATAGATACGCACGTGATCATAAGCAACCATTATTAATATATAAAGAAATTAGATTGAACCTGAACATGTACCCGGAACTCGGGCACGAGATAGTCATGCATATAATCCAGGTTGCATCCTCTGAATAATAAAAAAAAAATTTTTTTTTTTTGTTTTTTTACCACCAACAACAAACCAACCAACCACTTTCTGTTACTACTTACTGCTTGAACCTGGTTGTGACACAGAAGATATACTCGTTCAGAAACGTTCTGTGGTCCAATAAGAACACGCATTCACAACAAAACACGCGATTTCACCCGTTTGCCGCCTCAAACAGCAAACATCCGCATTCTCAAGTCTCTTGAAAGACCGTTGTTTTTTTTTTTTACTTGAAATCAACCCCCCAGTTATTATTTTTGCTTTTGGCGATTAAAAAATTGAGTTCTCCCTCCATCTTTCTGTGAGCTTTTTTTTTGGTTGTTCCATTAAAAATAATAAAAATTAAAAAAAAAATCAAAAAAAAAACACTAAACAGCTTCTTTGGTTATCGTTGTTTGTTGTCGTTGTTGTTATCGTCGTTCATCGTTTTCCATTACCTTGAAAAAATAATCTAACCGTTAGATCAAGGTTAATCGATAGACGTTTAATCTCCTCCACTACTTGATATTGATATTATAGTTGCAATCAACAACAACAGAAAAAAAACAAGCTGTGTTTTTCTTTTTTTCCTTATTAGGTTTCTCCTTCAAAAACAAACAAATAACCTATTGATGTACCTTCCCTACCCTGCGTACGGCAACACGTCCAGCAACACCGCCAGTGGAGCCACAACTCCGCAGAACAACGGCTCGAATACCGCTATCGCCGGTGGAAATAACGCTACCGCAAACCCAATGCTCTTGGACCGATCCAAGGTCATTCCACCACCAGGCCAAGCCTCCAACAACTCGCGCATACACCAAGGCGGGCCCTATTTCAGCCGCACACTACAGAGCCCAGGCCCAAACACGTCTAATGCTACTTCTAATGCAGGGTCTTCCATGAACTCAAGGGGCGTGTTACACTCGTCGGTCAACGTCGCATCAACTCTTGCGCTTCCCCACCCTCAACAGTCCCACCAGCTACATAATATCTCGGCACAACAAGCACAGCAGCAACCCCAGCAGCAACAGCAGCAGCAACAGTTTCAACTGCACTTGATCAACCAGTACCAACAGTCGCCTACGCAACAACACCAGTCAATGCACCAAAGCTTGACGTCACCTAAATTGCTGGACCAGCAGCTTGATCCCCAGCAGTTCCAGCTACAGCAACACTTTCAGCAACAGCAGCAGCAGTTCCAGCAACAGCAACAGTTGCAGCATCAACTTCAGCAACAGCAGCTCCAGCAACAGCAGCTCCAACAATACCAGCAGGCACAGGTACAGGCGCAAGCACGCGCACAGCAGCTCAACCATCGTCTGCAAACCCTGCATCAACTGCAACAGTTCCAGCAACAGCTCCAGCAACAACACCAGCAACAACACCAGCAACTGCTGCCACAACAACTACACGCACAACAGCAGTTAAAGCAGGGACAATCGCAACAGCAGCAAAAGCAACAGCAACAGCAGCAGCAATTTGAACCGATCCAAGAAATTGAAACTCACGAGAAGAAGGTTAAGCAAAGAAGAAACAGAAAGCAACCTGTGGCTGATGAGGAGCATCAGCAGCACCAACTACTCCAGTTACAACAGCTGGTGCAGCCCCAGGATCAAAAGAAGAAACGGGGCCGTCCAAAGAAGTTGATTCTTGATCCTACCACGAACGAGTACATCGATTCAGGCCATCCCAAATTCAAGCAGCTCAACAAGATGCTTAAGGAGTCGATTTCATCACAGATGTTACAAGGAAATACGTTTACAAATGGAAGTCCACGGAGAACCGGTACTGTTGCTGATGTGAGCAACCCTGCTATCTCCAAGCTCTACGACCAGCCAACATACTTGCGAAACTTGGAAGATGATGCGGTCAAGGAATTGCTCCAGAAGAAGGACAAGCGTGGTAGACCGAGGAAGTTTCCTGTTGAACAAACAGGAGTCACCATCAAGGGTATCAGAGTCAACGGTAGTCTCAAGCACCGAGTCAGAAAGCCTTCTCAACCGTGATATCTTTGTCCCCAAATGTATATTATCAGAATTAATATTAATAAACGTGTGTATTATATAAAGTTTTTTTTTCACATTATTCGGTTCATGAAACGGCCCATTGCTATCATTGGTGCACAGACAGCTTTAACCATCATACATAACGCATCTATCAAGAGACTGAGTTCGTACAAGATCCACATGAAGATGACCAACTCGATCAAGATCACCATTGTCTGGAGATTTGGAAACGCTTCGGCAATGATATCAATGGGTGCAAAAATGATGCGCATCAACTTGATATTCTTAATGAGAGAATTGATGTTTGAGATGATGGTTGTAGGAGCATGCGAGGAAGCAAACATATCTTCTGATTCAAGAGACGAATATGATGTTGGTGGATTCGCTTCAAGTTGTTTGGTGATGGGATTATAGTACAATTCAGCCGTGATTTCGCTCGTGTCGTCGTCATCGATTTCAAGAACAAACTCCTGGCTCTCCCCGTCTTCCATGGGATAATTTGATCTGCGGCTTCTCTTTGTCATTATTGAAGGCACGTATGGTTCAGGTACTGTTCCAGAACCTTCAACAAACAATTCTCTTGCCGGTGAGTTCCATTTCGAGACAATCGTACCGTAATTTTTCTTGATCTGTTTGAAATTGAAGTTCTTCTTTAAAATCGGTTGAGATTCAGCGATGGGAGCTGCTGGAGCTGAATGATTACTTGTAATAAACGAAACATCTTTTGTTCTTGACTGTGATTCAATTTCTTCAATTTCTTGTGGTTCTGAAGGAGAACCATACACCACCCACGATAAAATATAGTTCCATACCGGATGAAAGTTCGGGTTCTGACCCGCAGCATGTGTTGGTTCTGGCGGTGGTATGAATTTATTGATCGAAGCAGAAGAAGATGGTTCTACTATAGAAGCATGTTCCACAATAGAAGGAGCTTCCACCAGAGAAGAAGGTTGGATTTCTTCCTTGTCCTTTATCAATTTCTTCTGGTCCATGAGCTGGTACTGGTGTTGTGTGCTTTCAATGAAATCCTTTCCCAAACGTTTTTTGGCCCGTTTCATTTTCTTTCGAAAGAGGGACTTGAGTTTCTGGTTCTTTTTAGGTTCACGGTCCTGTTTTCCAACCAATTGTTCGTTGAATTCATCATCATAGTCGTCATCATCATCGCTTTCTTTGGCAACAAATACTTCTGTAACCACATCTTTCTTTGGCAGCTTGTGATTATAGTAATCGTAGTTGGTGTAATCATCACGGCCCATCTTGGTCTGGATTGTTTTAAATGCCTTTTTGATATTCGTCACCATTGGTTTCTCATCAAACACAAACTCCATGGGATTATACTTGTTGAGATCCTCGTTCTTGTCGTGAAACACATCCCTAAACGTCTTGTGGGTGTACATCTTGGGCTTATACTCTGAGTCATCGTACCGTTTCTTTTGTGAAATATAGTAGTCGTCGTAGTTTCGTTTTGGTACTTGTTTGACTCGCATCATCGGTCTCTGGGGATGTCCAGGGACATATGGCTCTCTTCTAACAGCACGGTACGGACGTGCTTGTTGTTGCTGTACGAAATTCAACTCAGCCGGCGTGATTTCCTGCTGCAAGAAGTCAGGGTCCTCGATCTCATCAGGGGCCATGGTTTGACGTGATCGTGGACTTGTTTCGGAGTAAACAGGACTTGGAGGCCCCGATATGGTTCCAAACAGTGATTGGTGGTGTAGTCGAGGGGTTTTGGTCCCATGATGCGGCGATTGAGGTGCAAATAACGACGAGTCATCATCTTCATCGTAGATCAACAGGTCGTGAGAACCACTATACTGCGTCCGTGGACTATTTCTCTGTTGGTCAAGGTACTGCGACGAGAAGTACGCGTTACTGGTAACATTCATGATCTTCTTAACAGCGAAGGTATGTTTTTTGTTTCAATTAACTTGGGAAGGGGATGGGATGGCTGGCTCAATGCAAAATTCCACCCCAGATCCGGTATATTATATAAACCCTGCATATACTCCGATTAAACATGTGATGTGGGATCGATCTTTTGGTTTCAGTGATAAGAATGCTTCGACTTATTCGGCGAAAGTCGACGGTACCAATCACGTCGCACTCGTATGTCAACGATGATTTTCTTTCGAGTATAAGTAAACAAGAAGTTGCCAAACATCTCAAGAATTTGGGTCCGTTCCCCACATATTCGAATATCTTGAACCCGCAACATTTCTACCAGAACGAGGTGCTTATGGAGTACCTGAAAAAGGACCCACATCCGGTGTCGCTTCGTCAGTTGGCAGGGTATGGTAAGACGTTGACGAAACAGAAGATTTTGCACAGTGCCAACTTTGTACGGTTGGAGCTTCCGATTCGGTTGGCGATGCGGATCCGTGACTTGCAGACATTACCGTTTGGCGTGGTGAACAACTTTCATTTGGCCCAGATCTATGAGAGTTACTACCATCTGTTCAATGCGTTCCGGAAGATTCCCGTGATCACGAGTTTGGACCAGAACGACCGGTTCTGCGATACGCTTTCGGCGTTATTGGACGATCATGTGTTCAATCTCTCACACTTGATGATGGGGGCGTTGGAGGTGCTGATCTTGCAGAATCTTCCGCAGAGCGAGTTGGATCAGTTTATGAGTTCGATGTTGCGGCTGCGGATCAGTAGACGGGTGATTGTTGAGGAACACTTGCTGCTTACAGAAAACTACAAGACACTGCCGTACACCAGCAAGCCACCAGACTACATTGGTGAGATCTTTCAGCAGTGTAACGCAGCCGAACACTTTGAAGTGGTTGCTCTGCTTGTACGTCGTTCGATGACGGAACTTTTTCCTCACCAAGACCACATGCCACAGTTGGAGATCGAAGGCGATTTGAACACCAGCTTCCCGTTCATGGTGCCTCATCTCCATTATCTCTTGAGTGAGATCTTACGCAACTCGATCGAGGCTACCATCACCACCCATGGTCGAGGATCGATGGAACTGCTCCCTCCCATCAAAATCACGGTGATCAATGCCAAAAAAGAAGTGATCTTTCGGATCTCTGACCAAGGAGGAGGGATTTCTCATGATAAGTTGAGTGATATCTGGCTGTTTGGCAAGAATCCCGCGATTGCCCGGCAGCTGCTTGCCCATTTCCACCGGATTCCCGGTCTCCAGCTCTACTCGAACCTTAAAGTGACGGCTGCAGGTTCACTGGTGGTCCAAACTCCTGAACTTGGTGCTACGTCGCTTGCAGATGTTGATGATACTGCTACCAGTGCCAAGGCCTCGACATTAGAACGGTTGATTGCTCGGCCTCCGGAGTTCAAGTTGGGTATGGGGTTGCCGATGTGTAAAGTATACGCAGACTACTGGAACGGAGACTTGATGATGAATTCACTCGAGGGCTACGGGAGTGATATCTGCTTGACGCTCAGCAAGTTGGGCTACCACTCCAACATGATACAGTTAGATAGGGCATAAAAAATACACGAATCTTATTGGATACCAGCACCTTTTTTTCTGTCCTCTTTGTGCGAAATCTTCGTGCGCACTAAAACAAAACATTTAAGAACAGAACAAGAACAGAACCACTAAGACAGAAGAGAAGCGATGTCCCAAAACGTGTCCATCTCATCATTGTTAGATAATGATCCTCAGGAGGTACGCTCACGGTCAACCACACCGCTGTCCTCCACTCTCCACACACTGGTATCACGGTACCAGACAACGTTTGAGATCACGCTGCCCCGCCGAGTCGAATCTGGGCCCAACGACGACGACAAACGTAGCGGTACTTCCCGTAAACATCCCATCGTCATCAGACCACTGCCGTTACCAATGCTTGTCCCTAAACCAAACGGCAGTCCTGTTCCACTGCCAAAACCGCTGTTTGTGGGCGACCACATGAAAAAGTTCCAGACAAGTTTTCAGCTCTCTCCAACCCCGGGCCCGGTGCTCAGCAAGACTTCAATTAATTCCATCATCAATATCGATGATGAACCACCAACATCAGCAGCAGCAGCAGCAGCAGCAGCAGCAACACCACCAGCAGCACCATCAACAGAATCATCATCTACATCAAATTCTAAAAAGAAACGGCCAGTGAAAAAAGATAAGAAACGAAAACCAGACGAAGTGCTCAAGAAACCAGAGGCTCTCAAGAAGAAAAAGACACCTGAACAAGAACCAGCGACGACAACGGCAAAAACAGCGATTCATTGTGGTCTGACCACGGAAAAGGCTGCGAAAAGCGGCGAAGTGAAACTTCCAGCTGCGACGGTCGTGGAGTTGGAAGACGACGAGAACCGCGAGATGCCTGCGATTGTGCTTGACGTGCCGTTGTTGGACCCCAAAGATCCACGGCCTGGCCAATCAGAGGTTGTGATCAATGTACTTCGACTCGCAGAAGAAAAGTACGGCTGGTCGGCGATACATCCCAAAGCACGGCTGGCGATCGATATCATGGACGATATGATTGACGAGGACGATGATGGGATAGAAGAAGATGACGATGAGGAAGAAAAGAAGGAAGAAGAAAAGAAGGAAGAAGAATTGACAGAAGAACAGTTGGTGCGGCGCCACGAAGTCAAGATGAACAGAAAAGTAGGGAAATACGACTATGAAGATCCATTTATTGACGATGAAGAGTTACAGATGGAAGAAGAAATCATTTCTACCAAAGAAGGGTTTTTTGTTTATTGGGGTCCGTTGGTGGACGACCGGAACTTGAACAACGGAGCCAAAAAGATCAAGACGAAGAAGTAGGTGGGGGAGACATCCGGTCCAACGAAACAAGAATCATATCAGCAGCATTCAATTCAAACGAAGGTTCAGTGTTCTTTAATTTGGACTTGACTTTATCTATCCGTTTCCTCGTATCATCAACAATGGAGTCAATGGTAGTCGAGTTGGCATTTGGATCATGTTTCAACACCACCATCAAGTTCAAGAACGCCAAGAGCAGAGAAAGTTGCAGTGGATCGATGGAATCGTCAATAATCGTTCCCGAAACCAGTGCCAGACACAATTCGGCAATTTCATCGAATCGTGATGGAGTTAATGTCATATACTTGGACGTGGTGGTGGTGGTGGTGGTGGTGGATGATTGATCACGGTCTGGAAGTGGTGGAGCAAGCGATACTGCGTCCATATCAGCCGTCAAGTCTCTGGACTTGGTCAACAACTCCTTGAGAACACCAACTAGAATAGGTTTGGACGTGGGGTACGGACAATTGTGTAGCGAGTCACAAATAAAAGTAAATGAAATCGATTCAGGAGATCTTCCCAACACCTTGGTCAAAAGCGTAAGAGTCATGTAGTTGAAGCCCTTGCGTGGAACCGTAAGTGGAAGGGTACCGACCCATAACAAGAGCTGGAAGTAGAGTCGAAGTTGAATGGTGGGGACTTTGGCAAGCTCGATTTCAGGCTGTTTCAGGCGGTGCAACGCGTACCACATCCAGAACACCGCTACATCGTTGATGGCCGACGTGGAGTATGCCAGTGCTACCATTCCTGGCACAAGAAGCCGGAGACCCAAGGACACGGCGTCGTGAATAGAAAGTTCAAAGGTAAACTTGCGTGTCTTGGCCACTTCGTACGATGCCAATATCACTATTCCCAATACCGAGTCGCTGATAGCTGTCTGGCTTGAATTGATGAGGAGACTGGCGATATTCTGCTGGTAATCCACCACGAGTTTCTCAAAGATCTGGGCACTTGCTTCATCGTCGTCCTTCACGGTTGTTTCCACGAGTTTGTGGGCATCGGCCACGTACGTTACAAACGTGGTTTTGGGTTCGAGATCAAACGAAAGTGCAAGTTGGTAGATTCTGTCCATGGCCAAGGAGTGGACGGAGTAAGTCTCCGGGTCGTGGCCCTGTAAGAAGTTGAAATGGTCGGCCGAAAGTCCGTATGGCTGCAATGTGCCTTCGATGTAGATGACCAGGGTGACAAAAGCGGTCAAGAGTTTGCGTTCAAGGTATTGTTCGCTCTTTATCACTTCGTCATCGACGTTTTCGGGCCGGGGAAGCGAGTGGTAATTGCGGGTAAAACTGTACACTCGTTTCAAGACAAACTGGACCAAATTGGAAGAGAAATCAACGTTGGCTTTGGCACAGTTGACAAATGCCGTCACGGCCATGGCAAGGAACCGAGATGGGTACTGGGTGGTGATACGTTTCAAGCAGCTATCGATCAACTCAAAGATAAAGTAAAGTTTGAGGTCAAAAAAGCCCACGTAGACATGACGGGAATCGGAATCAGGATCATATTCTGTGTCTGGAGGAGCATCGAGTCTGATTTGGGGCAAAAACTCGCATGACTTGAGCAAGAGTTCTTTCGGGTTGCCGTGGAGCGCAAGACATTCAAACACTCGGGCAATCTTGACGATACACGGAGCTTCCCGTAACACGGCCTTAAAGGCATAGTCCAGGTCCACGTACGCAATGACCAATGGCGGTAAGTCCCAGCCAATCTCGTATGTCAACGCAGGATTTTCGCTCAAAACATCACCCAATACTTGGAGCAACTGTTCGCGCTGCGCCGTGGAGTATCGCGACGGTTCACTGAGATAAATATCAAGCAACAGCAGGTACGAAAGGTAATCCTGTGACTCAAGTGCTTCCGCTGCTCCCAGTGCTAGCAGTTCAAGGACTTTGGTGAAGTTTGTATCTGAAATTGGATCCATTAACAAAAGATGTAAAGGTGGTAAAAAAAAGCAGGTGTTGAAAATCCAAAAGTCAGTTTTTTTTGCTCATGATAGTCAGGTTCCAGTCGGTGGGTGCCACGCCCGCCGTGGTTCCTAAAACGTACCTGGTGCTGCCTGAAAGCACAGTTGCTACCATCAAACAGTTTCTTGCCAAAAAACTCCGCCATTCAGGGCCGTTATACGTCTATATCCAGAGCTCGTTCCTGCCCCATCCCCAGACCCAACTTGGAGACTTACAGGCCAATTTCGGAACAGGAAACGAACTCATTATTCACTACTGCTACAATATCGCGTTCGGGTAATACATAAAACAACATAGAGCCGGAGCTCAATATATTAAAACAGAAGTAGAACGTAACGAAGAAAAAGGGAAGCCGCAGGAGGGGGGGGGGGGAATCAAATAGAAATCAATAGAAAACAAACTCAGCTGAGCCCAGAGTCACGGTGACAGTACATCCGTCACTGCCATGGCCATTGTACTGGCCGTTCTCATAGACACAGTTACCCACAACATTGGAACCAGGAGTTCCAACAATCTTGATATTGTAGTTAGGGGCATCCTTGTTGTTGGGGTTAGGAATCAACGACAAGTACGTCGAGCCACCGGTGGTACCGGCACCAAGCACAACTGGGGCCCAGTTACCAACACCAGAACCAGGAGTACCCCAGATACAGCCGTTGGCCACAGAAACACCGGCATTGTTGACATAGTACTGGGTCGAGGTCTTACCACCCTTCCAGGTAAAGTACGAGTCACCGTCAACCACAGAAGCAGGCTTGGAGCCACCGGCACTAAGCAAAGTAGGAACATTCATGTTTTCGGAACCAGGATAGTCGGTTCTACAGATGGCAACGTCTTTGCCAATCTGGGACTTGAAAGAAGCAGTCTTGGCACCCCATTCACACAAGTATTCCTGGTTAGGGTTGGATCTGTACAACTTGCCGTTCTTGCACTGTAATCCACCAACAGAAATACCAGTAGTAGGCTGGTCAAGAGGCCACTGGGTCTTGGACATACCAGCCTGGCAAGCGTACGAGCAAAAGAAACCATCCTTACAGTCAGGCGAGGTTTGGCCCTCGAGGTTCATAATCGACGACCAACCTCCGTTGATGCCCGAAAGCCAGTCAAGGTTAACCACACCTTGACCGGTGGGTACGGAACCACAGTCGTGGACACCATCTTCAAACTTGACACTGGGGTTGGCAAAGTCAGCCAAGTCTCCGTTGACACCACCTTGGCCACCAGAACTGGACGACGAGGTTGACGAAGGACTGGAAGCAGAGGCAGTGCCTGTAGAAACCACAGTCTTGGAAGAAGCCACAGGAGTGGCAGCTGTATCAGCAGGCGAGACGGTATGCCCATCACCGTCAACATACACGATGGTGGTGACCACATCTCTTTTTTCAGCGTGCTGATGATGTTTATGGCCTTGGATAGGAATGGCCGTGGCAAAGGAAGCGAGGGCAATTAAGGAAAGAACAGACTTCATTATAAAACACCGAGTAATATTTGTAGGTCGTAGTATTAAAGAGTGACAATAGATAATAAGGAAAGACTATAGTTAACAGCTATGACTGGACTCGAAGTGGTAGTGGAGAGTTTTGGCAACGGGAATTGTGGGTGTTTTAATACGGTCGGCTATTAGTGTATATAAGAGGGTTGTAAAAATATAAAAAAATTTTCCTAATGTTTTTTTTTTTTGCGTATACGCACAGGCGCAGGGCGTGCGTTGCCTAATCAACAATATTTACATTGACGAATTTCCCCATCGGGAATGATCTAGACCACAGTGAAAAATATGTCGCCAGTGCCCCCCGATGAAGGAAAGGGGCACTCCTGCTTATTTTTGGCCCCGAAACCCGATTAGGATATCCGTAGTGCATTTAGTTCCCTGTACTTAATTAACTCCTTTAGGGAACGGGAAAAGATGTAGAGTACATGCAAAGAGAAATTATTTATGCCTGATGTATCAGATCAGTATTTTGAGGTGATTGTTTACATTTGCTGCTGGGGGCATTTGGGACTGATTTAGTCCATGTCAGCAGCGTCTGCTCGCCTGACAGAAAAAGAAAACTGTCGCACATACATTTACTATTTTCTCTTTTTTTTTTTGAGTTGTACAACTTTTTTTTTTCGTCTCTCATGCGAACAATTAACCATCCCAATTAGGCTTTATTAGTCTAGACCTTCTTCTGACATGCATGTACGGTGGGTAAAACGGTCCGTTCGTAAACACTAAAAGTATGTTTTCTTCTACGGTGATAAACCCGGTAACTACAGTGACGTCGCATGTACGTTTCAGTTTCATCTCCTACCGCAGCTGGGGCTCTGCACCTGTCAACGATACAGTAATTGTCTTGACTCACTACACACTCCTCTTCGCAAGGGAAAAAAAATGTGTTGCGAGCTCCGAGATCGATCTTATAACTACCTCTTTGGTTAATGTAATCACCTTCGTATCACCTTTCATTGGAGTACAGTACAGAATTATGAATTAAAAAACAAAAAAAAAACTATACAGGCGTTGGCCTAGAACACTAAAACATTCACCAAGAATTAAACTTACCAAACCATAAAAATATAATAATAGAGACAGAGAGAAAGAGACCAGTTTTTTTTCATTTCATTTCATTTTTTTTCTTTGCTTTTTCTCTTCTTGGATTAAAGTGTACCTTCATCCTCGATACCCAAGTTGAACCACGGATGCTCGAGTGCTTCTTGCGCCGTGATACGTTCATCGGGATTTATCACAAACAATTTGCGTAACAAATCAATGTAAAACCACCAAAAGGTAAAGTTTCCAAAGTTGATCCGTTCCTTATTCTTCTGATAGTTGTACAGCAATGAAAAGTCAACATTGATATCAAGTCCAACACGCTGACATATAAAAATATCAATCCGTTCAAGCTGCTCCACACTATCGATGAATTTCTGTGGTGTATCGGGCGTAGGGAATTTGAGCGTTAACGCATTCGAAAGACTCGATTCATCGTCAATAATCAAATCGTCATCGTCCTCATCTTCATCATCATCAATACTGTCTCCAGGAGACATTGATATGTACTCATCGGTAAAATACTGTATCCCACACTCGTTTCCCTTATCCTTCGACGCCTTGATCAACATCTTGTCGATACTGTAACCACACACTTTCTCTATCATCGCCAAGTGCTCCAAGTTATCATGTGTACGGAACAATGGCTCACCAATTACCAATTCCACTAGTATACATCCCACAGACCACAAATCACAGGGAAACGACCAGCCAACTCCCAATACAATCTCAGGCGCACGGTAGTGTCTGGTTGATACAATAGAAGAATGGTACTCGTCATTAAATATAGCACTGCCGAAATCAATAATCTGGATTAACGGATCCCTCAAGATCTTCAGGTACTTGGGCACATTTTGTTTTCGGTCATGGCCATTTTCACCAAACTTCTTCTTCTTCTTGCTATTGGCTGTCATCGACACCGACGATGACAAGCAGAGATACGCAGAAATAAGAGTCGACGACCGTAACTCCTTTTTATAAAACGTATCATCGTGAAGCAAGATATTTTCCGGCTTCAAGTCGGTATGGATCAAGTTCAAATCATGCAAAAAAGTTACTGACCGGATCAATTGTTTGCCAAATGCTTGGATATGCGAGCCAGGAAAGGCAATAAACTTATTCTTCTCCATAAAGTCATAAAGGGAAATCTTCAACAAGTCAGTCACAATACATATGTGGCCTCGGAAATCAAAGCATTCACGCAAGTGAATGCAGTGATTCACATTCTCATTATCAAACTTCTTCAATGTCGATAATACTCGCAATTCAATCTTGGCAGCATCGCGATATTTTTGGATATTTCTAATGATCTTGATGGCCACATGTTCACGGCTGACCTTATCTAAGCATTTGACCACTTTCCCAAAAGTACCCTGTCCCAACAACTTAAGGATGACAAACCGGTTGGCAAATCCTTCGTTGGGTTTTATGATGTAGTGGCCGTTTTCATCATCACAAGGCGGAAGATTTAGTTGGTGGGGTATCACATTGGCCCTAATATCACCAAGTTTCTGCGTCTGCAAAACATAATTATTGGGCAATTTATTGTAGAAACATTTGACCTGGGGTAACTGGGGTAGCGAGTTGGTCCGTTGTTTCTTGGTTGGATTGGATCCATTGACAATCTCAAACGTTTCATTATTGACGTTGAACATGTTGTACGCTGCCACCGCGTCGTGGTCGATAATCAAAAGTGTATCGGAGTTGTTGCGTCTAGTCTTGGGGAATATCTCCCGCTCCTCAAGAATAATCACATCGTCTTCGTCATCTTTTTCAACTGCTTCCATGATATTGGAATCTTCAAATATCACATCGTTATCTTCATTCTCGTCATCCAACAAACAGATATCTTTGGGATGTCTCGACAGGTGCAACAGCTTGCTGGGAAGAAGGTCTCGCTTGAACAACAAATTGCTCGAGGTAGGCGAAGAATTGCTCACTGAGGATGAGGGTATACTCGCCTCGCCTCCCATATCGTGGTCGTAGTCAAGATGAGTCGATTTCGCTGTATCACTTGATTTCGTATCGCTAGACACTTTCGAGAACGTCTCACTGAATCCCCTGGGTCTTTTTCTATTGGAAATTATTGACATTGATTAAAATTGAAAGAAAACACGGGGGTGGTAGGGGGGTTGAGGTTTATGTGTGGGTATAATAAATTGATTAATTGAAAAAAAAATACGCTCAATTAAATGAACGAATAATTGCTGATTTTTGAAAACTGGTTTGTTAAATCAAGAGATAAACCAAACCTGTTTATTGTCTATCTGGTGCTTTGCGTGTTGTTGATGTTCCACCGATCGATCTAGTGGTGGAAATTATCAATAATAAGTAATCTAAAAGGTTTTTGAGGGGTTTTTTTGTGTGTGTTTTCTGCGGAATTTCCTAGTGACAGATACGAACTTCAAGGAAAAAAAATCGTCACTGTGAACATGCGTCTCTAAGCTTGAACGCTGAGGTATCTGTTGCTTCTGTTCGTGGGTTTCGAGTTGTTTTACGAAGGGGGCAATTTGATTGTTTGTTCTCCCGATATTAATTTATCTTTTTTTTGGGGTGTGAACCGGTCGTGTGAGACACATAAATACACAAAACCTAACTCAAAGATTTGGGGCTAAGTCCCCAAACAACTTGAACTTGAAAGTTAGGGCCTGGCGAAAAAGAGGGGAGTCAACGACGTTAGATGAAAAGTTACAATCAATTAGTTTAGTTTAGTTGTTATGGACCAATTAAAAAGCGATTGATTGTAGTAGGTGAAATGTGTTTCCAAAGAAAACGTGCTTGCGGTTCGCCGCACGTTTTTTTTTAATGTCGCACAAGTAACGACATCTGACAGGGGGCCAGAACCAATTACCCCAAAAGCTTCACATTAACAGTGACCATGTTGTGGCGATATGTAATTGTGGCAAGAAAAAAAAGATGCAAATTAACTTCAATTGGATTTAGAGGTAGATAAGGTTGCAGGATATTTGACGAAGCGATAGGATTGTTCTTATCTTAAAATCATCAGTGGGTGAGGTACAGAATGCAGAAAAGATTATCGGGTGATTTCAATCAATCTACGGTGAAAGAATGACCAGCCGCGTTGGGGTGACATTAAAACGCAGGGCTATAAACATGGAAAATGAAAATGACCTAAATTTTCCTTGCTGTTTTTGTACTACCATGCGTCTGATATCCAGTAGCCAATAATGTACCTTCATGATCTTGTAAATAATGATGATTGTTTCTGGTTTGTGCGGCGCAGTACGGCACGTGAATTATATGTCACTCGACATAATTTCAATCAAGTCTCAAGTCTCATTTCTTTTTCGCTCGCTTGTCGCCGCCGACATAATCAAAAGTGTCCGAAAAAAGAAACTGTGTTTTTTTTTTGTTCATTCACACACGACTTTTTTTTTTTTTTTGCCGTGGTGCTTCTTGCTGAATTCAACTGGTTGCTACAATTGACGTTACGCATTTTAAACCAATCGCTTTTCTAGGTCTTGACTCTCCTATCCAATTAGATACAAGGTCACTTCACATTATATATTTCGATATAACATAAGAAAATCGACCCATTCCATTCTGAACCTTACAAGAGCCTTCCCACTCACGAGTGGATGCAGAACCCCTTCAAATAGGTCATGGTAATCCAACAAAATAACCAGTCTACAAACAACACCAACGGTGGCAACAGCAGTGGCGGAATCGATTCTACAACCTCCAACGAACCTTCAACCACATCAACATCAAATGAAGCTTCGGGCACTTCGCCTAGCAGTGGAGGTTCCGATCCGGGCGTCTCAGAATCAAGTGGGTCCGGTTCAGACTCCAACAAACTGCATACCCTTGCCAAAAAGTACTTCTGCAAGATCTGTGACCAGGGTTTTACCCGAAAACACAACATGGTATCGCACGAACTTATCCATAACTCAATCAAGCCTCATGTCTGCACCATCTGCCAGTTGAAATTCCGGCGGATTCACGATTTGAAACGACATAAGATCCTCCACACCGGCGAAAAGCCCTACACTTGTGACAAGTGTCACCGTGGTTTCGCACGCCCTGATGCTTTGTTACGGCACCACACGAGCCCCAATGCATGCACGGCTCTTCGTGACGGCCGACCCGATGACCCCACACCAAATTTGCTCACCAAGATGCCCATCATACCAATAGGCTCCTCTTCGTCTCCTTCATTGTTGACTCAGACGTCGTCGGAGCAGGACAGTAACAGTCTGGAACGCAGCAAGAACGCAGAACTCTTTGGTGCACTTCCTAACCCCATATTCAACCATCCTCCCTTCCATCCTTTGTATGGCGAGAAACAGAACCAAAAGGTGGATTTTTCCAATTACTTGCCTCCACCACTAAATAATACGCTGCTGCCACAACTGGTGAACCCGATTCTGTCCTCACCACAGCAGCAGCAGCAACAACAACAACAACAACAACAACAACAACAACAACAACAACAACAACAACAACAACAACAACAACAACAACAACAACAACAACAACAACAACAACAACAGCAAGTTCCCCATCAGAAACCTCTTCACTTGTACCTGCTTCCACCTGCAAACAACAACAATGCTAACCAATCGTCAAACACCCTACCACCTGCTACCGATATCTATCAACAGCAAAGGCCGTTCGATGATCTTCCTGTACCGTTATTGGATCCACAGTATGTCAGCATGAAGAAGTACCATGACTTGGTGATATATGCGCATTCATTACAAAAGAGTCTTGTGCGAATGAATGAACGTATCCAGTTGTTAGAAGACGAAGCTGCAGATCGTGGACGTGGACTACTACAACAGCAACAGCAGAAACAGCAGCAACAGCAACAGCAACAGCAACAGCTGGGCTGGGCTGATTTACAGCAGCCCGATTCTAACGTGCATAAAACTCCATCCAAGTCCACTGGTCCTGAACCGGATACGGCGACGACAAACAGTCCTAATACAAATACCCTCAATAAAAAGAGAAAGAATATATCGCCATAATAATGAGTATGTTTTGCAACAGGGAAAACCGTCCTCCTCTCGAGTACATATTATTAGCAGCAGCCCGAATACATAAACTTTTCAAGTATGTTGCGCTCGCACTCGCGCGCGAACTTTAGGCCCGGAACTTCCTTGCGATTGTTCGCACCCAAATTTATCTGCAGAATTACGATAAGTAAGAATGTCACCCCGAAATCCCTCTCGCCCCTTAAGGCTACACCAACTCTAATACTCTCTGCCCTTTTTTTTTGTTAAGCTTTCAAATAAACAAATCCTTACTGTTGGAAAAGTGTTTATTTTTATCAAGTACAGAATTCACCTATTTTGATCCCCAGCAAAAAACTCACAATCCTCCCCCTGAACAGTCTCCCCTTGTTCCAAGTTATATCTTAATCTTCTAATTCTTTTTTTTTTGGTTTTAATTAACATTATTATCAGAAATCAGACGCCACCCCTCAACATGGATTCCCACAACGACGAAGACTGGTCTATCATTTCATCGTCTTCTGACATTGATGACGATGTTCCTGTGTTGAACACAATTGAAGGACCTCAGAACTCAACGCTTGAAGATACAATCAGACTCGAGAAACCTGATTTGACTGCAAAACCACCTGTTCTACCCTTAACCACCAGCATTGTCGTGGTTTCAAGCAAAGAATCTCCAGAAACACCCAGCAGTTCCAATGACGGGTCTATTTCTTCCTCTGATGAAGCAGGAACCACTCTCAGATTACCCGTTCTTGATACTTTGAAACGGTCGCCACCACAACCACATCCACCCAAATCACCACCAGTGGTCACCACCCGCACTTATTCCGTCTACACTTTGGGTTCGTGTCTGTTGGCCCTTGGACTTGTTGTTTTCCTTGCAGTATCACTCTGGACATCCACCACGCCGCAAGAACCTTCGTGGACCGATTACTTTTACGAGGACCAGCCACACCAGTACTTTTTTTTTACCAAAAAGAAAAAGGTTCGGAGCTTATCCAGTCTCGGCCATCTTGCTGCTACCAGAGTAGAGATGTTGAGTGGATATGGAGTGGTAACAATCCACACGGCATCTCGACACGGAATGACGATAGTTCGCCAGTGCCATGATGCATGGAACAAAAGCAGATCATGGGGGTCTCTTCTCTGGACCAAGTACGGATCTACAAGCTGGGAACGATTGAATGTGGCTGCTAGTACTGAATGGGACCATCTTCTTGATTTCCATACACGTACCGCGGTCCCGTGGATATCCCGATTACACACTGGCGTTGTTTCCCAGGCCAGAAATATAAACTTCCCTTCCGATTGGTTTACTGAAACGCGACACACTTTAACCAGCCAGTTAGTGATGTTACGCCAGAGTGTTGGTGACCTTTACCATAACTTCAGTTTACCTCTGGCAGTTTTTGATTTTGATCCTTTACGTTTTCATAAATTCAAAGGATACGTTCAGGCCGGAGCCAATGATTTATTTACAACGTTTGGGTTTAAGAATCTATTGGTCCGTGGCTCCAAGACGTCCATGGATGATTTTTCTCTAGTAAATTTGTTCAATGATGGAGTGACGGCCAGTGTGGTGTGTGTTGATCACGCAGTTGATTTAGTGAATCTGTTATTATAGGTGGATGTTGCTTTGTTACACGTCTAATTTCTCGCTTTTACGCATACCTCTCTATATAGGATTTTATCATATACCTTTTTATATTATATATTAAATTTTGAAGATTGTTCCATTTATCACTTGTGTTTGCACCCAATAAATTCATGAGACAACTATAAAATAAATAAAAAATAAAAAAAACGCAAAATCTCGTTATATGCGTGTCCTGCACAATGTGACACAAAATTGTCAAAAATTTCGGTGAAAAGAAACTGGACGTTTTTGGAACAGACAAGTATACTTGGTAATAAACAATTCCACACCTGAATTTTAGGGCAGCACGTACAAAGTTGAAAAAGTACAGTAACTGTGGTTAGAATATTCACTTGTGAAACGAAAAATCTTGTACTATCCAAAAGAATTGCTACTCTAAACCAGAAACAAAACCAGCAAGAACAAAACCACACCACACCCATTCCCGCATAACCATGGGTATTCCAAAGTTTTTTAAGTTTATCTCGGAAAGATGGCCGTTGATCTCACAATTAATCGATGAGAACCAAATACCTGAGTTTGACAACTTATACTTGGATATGAATTCGATTTTGCATACTTGTACCCACTCGAATGATGGATCTTTTTCCAGTATGACTGATGACCAGATGTACGCTGCAATATTCAGCTATATCGAACACTTGTTTGAAATCATCAAGCCTCATAAGGTATTTTACATGGCTATTGATGGTGTTGCACCAAGAGCCAAGATGAACCAGCAGAGAGCTAGAAGATTCAGAACTGCTTATGAGGCAGAAGAAAACATGCGTAAAGCAATTGAAAACGGTGACGATATCCCCAAGAATGACCCCTTTGACTCCAACTCCATTACTCCCGGTACCGAGTTTATGGCCAAGTTGACCGACAACTTGAAGTACTTTATCCATAAAAAGATTTCAGAGGACTCCAATTGGGCCAACATACAGATCATCTTGTCTGGCCACGAAGTTCCTGGTGAAGGTGAGCATAAGATCATGGACTACATCAGAACAATGAGATCACAGGACGATTATGACCCAAACATCAGACAATGTGTTTATGGTTTAGATGCCGATTTAATCATGTTGGGATTAGTTAGTCACGATCCCCACTTCTCCTTATTGAGAGAAGAAGTCACTTTCGGTCCCCAAAGAGGTAAAAAGTCCGATGATTTGAACCAGCAAAATTTCTACTTGTTACATTTGTCATTATTACGGGAATACCTTGCCTTGGAATTCCAGGATTTAAGCAATCTGTTGTCATTTGAGTACAACTTTGATAGAGTTTTGGATGACTTCATTTTAATCATGTACGTCATTGGTAACGATTTCTTACCCAACTTGCCCGACTTATTTATCAACAAGGGTGCTTTCCCTCTTTTAATTGCCACCTTTAAACAGTGTTTGCAGCAAGCAGATGGCTACATCAATGAAGGTGGTAAGATAAATTTGAAACATTTGGCCATTTGGTTGCACTACTTATCTGAATTTGAGTTGGAAAACTTTGAGAGATACGATGTGGATGTCGAATGGTTCAATAAGAAATTGGACGATATCTCCATCACGGGTGAAAAGAAGAGAAAAAGAATTGGAAGGCTTTTGATCTTGAAAGATCAAAAGAAATTAGTTGGTTTCATCAAGCCTTGGTTGATGGAAAACACCGTTCATACGGTGGAAGAATTGGCAAGCTTGGATGCAGAAGGCAAATTACTTCCATTGGAATTACCAAAGGATGAAATTGAAAAGCATTTGGATTTTGTCAAGCAATTTGCCTTGGAAGCTGGTTTGATCATTGTGCACTATCAATCAAAGAATTCGTATGAGGCAAGATTAGACATTGATGGCTTGAATCCTCATGAAACTGAGGAAGAACACAAGGCACGTATAGATGATCTTAGAAAGATTGTCAAGAAGTACCAATCGGCTAACTTGGTTGAAACTGAGGATATTTTGAAATCCACCAAGGACATTTATGACACTAAGTTCTTGAAGTGGAAGGACCTGTATTATAAGGATAAGTTGAACTTTTCCATTAATGATAAGGAACAGTTGACTGAATTGACCAAGCATTATGTTGAGGGTTTGCAATGGGTTTTGTATTATTATTACCAAGGTTGTCCATCTTGGAACTGGTACTACAAGTACCATTATTCACCAAGAATTTCTGATATTGCTGTTGGCTTGGAAGTCTTGATTCAGGAAGGTAAGGATTTGACGTTTGAAAAGTCTCAACCTTTTAAACCTTTTGAGCAATTGATGGCTGTTTTACCTGCGAGATCTAGGAAGTTGATGCCGAACGTCTACAGGCCTTTGATGACTGAAGAGACCTCTCCTATTATCAAGTTTTACCCTCATGAGGTCGACATTGATATGAACGGTAAGACTGCTTCTTGGGAAGCTGTCGTTTTGTTGGATTTTGTTGACGAAAATAAATTATTGGCTGCCTTGAAACCAATTGAAGACAAGCTTACCCCAGAAGAAAAGAGAAGAAACTCTTGGGGCGAACCGATTTTGTTTATCCACAACCCACAAACGGATTATGTTTATCCTTCTCCATTGCCAGGCTTCTTTCATGATCTCGAACATGACAGATGTCACGAAGTGACTTACAAGTTGCCAGCAGCCAAGGATTACAAGATTGGTTTGATTGAAGGTGCTAAGACCGGAAAGAATTTGTTGGCCAGTTTCCCAAGTTTGCAGACCATCCCATTTGAATTTCAGTTGAAATTGAATGAAATTAAGGTTTTCAACTATCCATCAAAGTCTGAATCAATGCTTTTGACTGTTGAAAACGTATGGGACAGTATGACGGTTCATCAATTTAGTGAACAGTTTGTTGGCAAGTTGGTCTACAGTAAATGGCCATTTTTGAGAGAATCCAGAGTTGTCAAGGTTAGTGATATTGAGGCCAAGTATGAATCGATCAAAACATCGAACGGGCCAAGAAAGGTGGTGGGCAGTGCCTTGAGTCCAGAAGATTTCAAGGACTTTAGACAACAGCTCAATACTTTGAGACTGACATATGACAAGATTAAGGGTATTAAGTTAGGAAAGCTCGATACTTTGGTTTATGTTCAGCCAGTCAATGGGTTAGTTAGAACTGCTAAGGGTGCCTATGTCAAGACATTCTCTAAGGACATTGAGGTTTACCCTATCCAATTGATTGTTAAGGAAGTTGTTAATAAGGATAAAAGATATGCCACCAGACCACCTTTGCCAATCGACAAGGAATTCCCAGTTGATTCACAAGTGGTATTCTTGGGTGACATGGGATATGGTGCTCCTGCCAAGGTTGTTGGTTACAGTGATGGTATGGATAAGTTGAGTATCAAGATTTCCCAGATCCAGGCAGTTGACGAGCCAGTTATTGGTAAGATGAGATTTGCCAAGGAACAGAAGGAAATTAAGTACTATCCATCCTTTGATATCAGTAAGCAATTGAAAATCAACCCCTTGTTGTTGTCAAAAATCACCAGTGGATACATGATTGAAGATGACTCCAACGGGGGTAACAAGAAGGTCAATATTGGATTGGAGTTGAAGTTTGAAGGACGGAGACAAAAGGTACTTGGTTACACCAAAAAGATTAACAACGGTAAGGTCTGGGGCTTTTCATCATTGGCTATCAATTTGATTAACACTTACAGAAGTAAGTTTCCTAAATTGTTTGCCAACTTGGCAAAGGTTGAAGGGAGCTCTTATCCTAAATTGAGTACTGTTTCTTCAAAGGAGGAGCTTAAGCAAGTCCGTGCTTGGCTTGCTGAAATTAGACAAGAGTTGCAAACGGTTTCTTTGGAAAGTGAATCATTGACCAAATTCAGCTACCAAGCTATTGAGCAGTTTATGGAAACGTATACTCAACAGCAGATCCCTGTTTCCAACAAGGATATTAAGGGTGTTCCAAAGGATGCTGTATTGAACCCTCAAGAATCGTATCAATTGTTGAGTGACCAGAAATTTGAATTGGGAGACCGTATTATTTACATTCAAGACTTTGGTAAGGTTCCAATTTTGTCCAAAGGTACTGTTGTGAGCATCAGTACTATACTGAACAAGACATCTTTGGGAGTTATCTTTGACTGTCCATTGATCAACGGTACTACGATGAACGGTAAGTTGCTGAGCAAGCGTGGTTTGGTTATTGATTCTTCATTGGTGTTGAATTTGACTGACAGAAAGTTTGTTTTCCACAGCAAGGCCTCCAAGGGTAGAAAGAAGTTGACTGATACTGAAAAAATTGTCCGTGCTCAGATCATTGAGAAGAAGAAGAATGAAGAAACCAAGAAGCAATTGGCTCAAGAAAAGCAAGCCAACGCCAAGAAGTCGAACGAGTTGTTGAACTTGTTGAAGAATGCCAAGAAAGATGGCGATGGAGATGAAGAAGCTGCTGCTGAAGAAAAGGAGGAGCAGGAGGAGCAGCAGACATACAATTCCTCAGCAATTAAGCAGATCTACGGAAACATTTACTCGAGTGTCATGAGTGAAGGACAACCTGTTGCTACACCAGCTCAACCAGTACCTTACGGACAACCATATCCTTATGGAGTTCCAATTGTTCCTGGTATTCCATTACCACCTCAGTTCTTCCAGGGACCACCAGTTCCACCTGTTGGTTACCAGCAGTATCCACCACAACCAGCTCCAGTACCAGCTCCATCTGCTGCTGCTGGTGCTTCTGGTGCTGCTGGTGCTGCTGGTGGTGTCCCAACTACGGGCTCTGTACCAGAAGCAGAGACTAGAGGAGCACCAAAGTCTCAGAGAGGCAGAGGTCGTGGTCGTGGCCGTGGCCGTGGCGGGCTTCAGAGCGGTAGAGGAGGTAAGCCCAAGGCATCCAGTTAGTAAACTTAATGTGTATGTATTATTTACAGAATGATTAATGGTATTTACAAATTCTTTTCGGTAGTCGGGGTTTGCTCATGTTGTTTTGTCATCGGGGTTGTTTTCTTGTCGCCCGGTAGATTGACCAAACCCAACGTATCCCACTCGGACTGTTCCATGAGCTGGTTATCCATTCTGCATTTCAAGTATCCTTTGGCCAAAATACGGCAGTTGGGAGCGTTTTTGTTTTCGGTGAACTTCATGCATTTCAAATACTTGTTCATGTATTCTGTACACTCGCCATCGTGGTCCAATGGAAAAGAGCCTCTTTCAGGAGGAGTAGGTGTCCATGTTCTGAAGTTTCCACCTACATGTTAGTTACAGCTGTTTAAAGTCGTGGGATTTTCCAAATACATACCTGGTGCCCCGGTAGCCATAGTTTTTGGTGTGAGAGGTGAGTTTTTTCAGTGAGAATCCGCGCGGCTAAGTAAAAATAAACTTGGTGATCGCCGATAATCGCACGAATCAACCTACAAGCGACTAGACAACGACAACTGTGGTTGAAGCTAAAATTTCTGCGTAGTTATGTCGGTAGATGTTCGTGGTTGTGGTTAGATTTTTCTTTTGGTTCTGTTTTTGCACCTAACTCCGGGGTTCAGGGCTGATGGGTACCCCTCATCCCAATCCGGACAGAACACCGACCAGAGCGCATCACCTGGTCACTTGTTGCTGAAAACCTGGTTGTGGTGCCCGCACCGCCGGCACAGGATATCGGCCACGATCGGAGTTGTGATTGGCATATGGGAATTTTTCGGCCCAAGGGAGACGAGCGCGCGTCCCGGTTCCCGGTCACAAGAGGGTTACCTTGGAACAAAAACGATGTAGCGTTACCATACCATACCACGCCAGCTTTGTATTGGAACACCATCCTTAGTGGAAATGTCTGGTCCATTTCTTACTATGGTTTTGTTCTCTGTTGCTTTTTAGGCTTTTTTTTCTGTGCAACTGGTTCCGGTGGCCATACATGTACATACCCGCTAAAAATCTGCAACCGACCCTAAAGTCCCATGCTGGAACAATACATGTAAATACCAGAAAAAAAAAAATAAAAAAAAAAATTCTCGACGTATAAATATCAACTAATTTGTGGAGAAACCACACAACACTCCTTTTACGCCGTCGGTTTAGCTGTTTGCATAATATATAAATATATATCATAAAAAAAAGCGTATATCGTGCCGCTGGTGATCAGACAGTTATAGTATCAAAAAAGAAACCCTTTCTTTTTTTTCTTGATTAGATCCTAATTACCCGAATATTTATATCCCACCGTCCCCCCCGCTTGGCCCCGTGTTCACTTTGTTTTTTGGACTTTTCGATAAACTTATAGATATAGACTTCCCCAGATAGGTGACTCAAAAGATTCTCACCCACATTACGTCCCCCGAACAATAATTTATTACCGGCCCTCTCCGTTGTTTTTTCTTACCCCAGAAACGGATCTTTTTTTCCCCTCCTTCCTGTCTCGCTTCGTTCGACCCGCTCAATCGTGAGAGCTTCCGCAGGACCGTTAATTGTGAGCTGCTTCTCGCTTTCGAAAATCTAGCTTCTGCCGCAAATTCCCGAACCGGCATTATTTTTCCCTCACCTTGTGACTTGTCGAAGAAATTTCGCCGATTTTTCACATTTTTCACGACTCATAAAAATCAACTTCCGATAGACTTTTTACCATCGCTATGGCTACTGAATTTAAGGCCAAAGAAATCTTTGACCAGTTTGCCTCGGTCGATCCTGTCACCAATGAAAGGAGCTTGTCGTTACAGGAATTCACCAATATCTTGGCTCCATTTGAAACCGATCTTCCTCGGAACTCAATGTCACTCTTGTACTTGATCGCGGACCACGACCGTAAAGGTTTCGTTACCGAACAAGACTGGACCAAGTTCATCTCCACGTTGACCTCGCTCGACGGTGAATTCAAGGTGTTGTACCAGTTCCTTGCCAACTCAGCTTCGTTGAATGCAAACCTCAATTACGACGAATGTATCGACATCCTTAATGGCATTAACAAGTCTATTGATTCCAATTACCAACAAAAGACCGTCAAGTTAAACTGGGCCTACTTGCAAAGATTCTTTGAACCCAATGGCACCATACGCTACGACGACTTTGTCACCCTCACCAGCTACTTACCGGTCACCAAGTTGATCGGAAGCTTCGAGGTCTTGGCAGGAAACAAAGGCTACGTGTCAGAAGAACAATTGATTGACTTGTTGAAGACAAATTTGAGTCACAAGTTGTCTTCAAGATTAAAGAACAACTTATCCAACGTCACCTTGTTCTGGGCTGACAAGAAGGACAACTACACCTTGGCCAACCTCTTGTTCATTTACAACGCCTTGAACAAAGTGGACTTGATCAACGAAGTCGTGGCCAACACTCCTCCAACTACCAAGGACAAAGACGACATCTTGATCAACAAGTTGGACTTGTACAACCACTTGAACGACCACTTGTTAAAATCCTCCAACTTCAAACCTGTTTCCATTACCGAAATCGACTTGTTGTTCCACCTCCTTAACGAAAAGACTAACGACAATATCCCTCGCAAGGAATTGATCTCATTCTTGAACCCAAACTACAACAATAACGTGGCAAACTTGTACTCCATCTTCGGTCATCCGGACTCAAGACATGCTTCTGGTGTCAAGTTTGGTGATTCTACGGATAACTTCTCCTTATGGCCAATTGTTGACTCCCTCTACTCCTTCTTCTTGGGTTCCATCGCTGGATGTATTGGTGCCACTGTTGTGTACCCAATTGACTTGGTGAAAACTAGAATGCAAGCACAGAAGCACAAGGCATTGTACGATAACTCCATCGACTGTTTCAAAAAGATTATTAAACACGAAGGTCTCAAGGGTTTGTACAGTGGGTTGGGCGCCCAGTTGGTTGGTGTTGCTCCTGAAAAGGCCATCAAGTTGACTGTCAATGACTTGATCCGTAAGATCGGTTCTGATCCAGTCACCGGTAAAATCACAATGCAATGGGAAATCGCTGCTGGTCTGTGTGCTGGTGCTTGTCAAGTCATTTTCACTAATCCATTGGAAATTGTCAAGATTAGATTGCAAATGCAAGGTGGTAACAAACCTACTGCTCCAGGTGAAATTCCTCTCAAGCGTTTGAATGCTAGTCAAATTATTAGACAATTGGGTCTCAGAGGTTTGTACAAAGGTGCCTCCGCTTGTTTGTTGAGAGATGTTCCATTCTCGGCCATTTATTTCCCAACCTATGCTAACTTGAAGAAGTGGATGTTTGGTTTCGATCCTAGTGATCCATCAAAGAACCACCGTTTGTCCTCGTGGCAATTGTTGGTTAGTGGTGCCCTTGCAGGTGCTCCAGCCGCTTTCTTCACCACACCAGCTGATGTTATCAAGACCAGATTGCAGGTTGAAAGTAAGACTCATGAAACGAAGTACAAGGGTATTGCCCATGCCGGACGTGTTATCTTGAAGGAAGAAGGTATGAGTGCTTTCTTCAAGGGTTCTCTTGCCAGAGTGTTTAGATCCTCACCTCAGTTTGGTTTTACTTTGGCCAGTTACGAAGTCTTGCAGAGCTTATTCCCATTGACTCCTCCAAACACCAAGGAATCCAACTTTAAGGCTATCAGTGGCTACCCAGGTATCTACAACTTGACCAACGACCAAGTCTACAACTCCCAGGGAAAGTACGACAGAGTGTTGTACTTGAACAAGTCTGACTTGAGTGCTGTTGCTGCCACGTCGTCTACCAGTACCAAGTTGAACGAAACCTTGGTCAAGTTACCTGCTGAATATGTGTACAAATCCCAAGATGCCATAAAATTGTTGTTAGACATAGACTACAAGTTTGGCAACTTCAATTCTTCTGCTTATGAAAACTTCATTCAAAAGAAGTAAATAGACCCTTTTTGCCTTGCTCCAAAAACCCTTGTTTATAAAAAAGCCCCTTATGTGTAATGTATGTATTACCTACCTCACGCAATAATAATGTAAGTGATCTCCATCTTGAATTAAAAATGCATCCTTCCCGTTGGTGTTGTCTAGAGGTATAATTTGATCGATCTCAAAGATATTAGTGGTGCTATTACTGGCACTTGATCCAAACTTGATGTGCCGCTCGTTATATCTCCCTTCACGAACTCGTGTCAAGTCAGCCACTTTGAATACATCTGCAAAGGTTTGAATTATCAAATGAGACCCAATCCGCTCGATTATGGGATTGGGCCGGTTATCTTGCACCCAATCGCACACCACTTCGCAACAAGTATTGGGAATGTACAAGTGCACAAACTGTTTGGTCACCACAGCAATTGATTCTGACGTGGTAACTATCAATCTAAGGATCAATTGGTCAAATCTCCGCTCATCTATTTGTTTCAACAGTTGGGTATCCAAGACTTTCAAGACGTTTCCGCAAGCCATAAACAATTGACCTTGATTATAAGCCAAATGTGCTGATACTCTAGAATCCAAACTAACCTTTTTGGTATAAAGCTGATCAAAATTGATTCTTTTCCTTGAATACTCGTATCCAATCCAAACCAAATCACCTGTACTGGACAAGATAAAAATACGCTCTTCGGTGATAGTACTGGCAAGAACTCGGACTCTGTCTGATTCTCGTATATCAGTTCTAAGTTTGTACATACCACGAGGCGCACTAGCATCAAGAAAACTTCTTAGATATGTCTCCATTGTCTTCAGTTTGAACTTTGATCTGTTATTAAGGGCATCGTTCACTTTTGAAATATCAAACTTCTTTAAACTCCCCAAATTATCATAATTATGAACACCAAGTGCTTCACAGGATCTTCTCAATAGGTTGGGGATCCTTAACTGATGTTGCTTTATACATGCAAGAAAATCCTGGGTCACATCTTGTGTTGAGATCTCGTCTCCATCTTTTATCTCAAATAAATGGACTCTCGTAACATTAAAAAAACCATCGTTCTCCAACTGAACTTCTTTGACAGTAAACTTCAATACAATTCCTTCTTCGAGTATTCGGAACGTATTGGTGCCAGCGAATGTCTTGTTATAATGAATATATTTGTATAGCAATGGATCCGGTGCCATGCACAATGTCTGTCGCTGGAACCTAAAGATATATTCAACACCCTTGTAGTATCCAATGATACGACACTTGTCGTTTAGTGTAAGTTCTACCAGACATATTGGACACGGCTCTTCCATAACTGTATTCTCCTCGTCATAATCCACAAAGGTTCCCAAGGTCCGAATCACATCAATGTTGCCCATCCGTAAGTTTATCGTTCCATCAAAACTGTTTCTAAACTGTTTGTTCTCTGTATGTAACCGCCGTACGTGCTCAATCATCTTGTGTTTGTTATTGGACCTATCATCTAATGGTAAATGACGTATTTTAGGGGCATTGAACGCAGCTGCTCGAACCCGTTTTTGCACCTTGCTATTATGGTACTTATCGCTGGATGTTCCTAAACCACCATTGAACACACTAAAATACCTTCCTCTCTCTTCATCCCAGAAAAACCCCGGTAGTTCTGGTGGTGCCATCTTTTGATAGATTATAAGTCCGGTTCTGATGGGGAGGGAGGGGCATAAAAATACGATTATGTTCTATATGCCGTATTTTTATCTAAATGTACATAATAACACTACTTTTCGTGGTTAGTCGTCATCAAGATCAAGCTCGTATTCTTTGTTGGTGGCCTTCTCGATCTTGGTATAATTGGCTTCGTTCCGTTTGCGGAGTAGTAACTCCTCCAATCCGTTGCTTCGATCAATACCATCCCAGAAATAACCTGCTTTGATCCCAAACCGATTTGTAGGATTCACGCCCTTGGTATAAGTATAGTTGTCGTTGTTATCAACAGTCTTGTCGGTGAATATCGACATGGGATCTTCGAGCTTCAAGTCATTGGTGGTGTCTGTACTTGATTTATTCTGGAGCTGTTGAGTCTGTTGTTTCTGTTCCTCTTCCGTTAATCTGACTTCAGTATACCGTGGCTTGGATTTGTTTTCCAGTTCTTGTTGCACCTGTTTCCGTCTGGTCTCAATATCAATGATCCGTCCAGTAATATCTCTATACACGGTTTCCGGTCGTGTTTCTTGTTCCGGTTTCGGATCCGGTTCTCCCTGCCTTTTCTGCTCCACGACGTCTCCTGTATCAATTCGCCTAAACCCTTTAAACTGCTTCGTTTTGATTTCTACCTGAACTGGTTCTTCTGCCAACTCGGTCTCTTCCTGTACCACGGTAACAGGCATCCGGATCTCGGTCTCTTCCACTAATATATTATCTTCAACATGTTTCTTTCGTTTCTTCTTCCTTCTTTTCTCATCTTTCGTATTACTCTTTAAGTATTTCTCTAGATATGCAGCTCGTGACATCAAATAGCCATCGGTCGCTATCTCTTCATCATATTTTTGGTGTATAATGTTGTTTCCTGTATATTAATTTCTCGCTTATTTAATCTTACTTACTTCATTATGTAATCGGGCCATCGTCTCACACAACTCCATAAACAAGTCGTACTGAGACTTTATCACTTTAACAATGTTGAACAAGTTACCGAATCCTTCGTTGCATGAACGTTCAAGTCCCTGTAATATTTGGTTCAATTCCTTCATGAACTGCTCGTAATTGTTCAAAACCTCGTAATACTTTTTGATCTTCTTGATGAAAAATTCATTCAACTGGAAGGAAGACGATAATCTCGTTCCTGGTTTCGATAATTGTAAGATTAACTGCATGATGTTGCTGATATCTTCAATCAATTCGTTATTGAGATCCTTCAAGCTCTGAAGCTGGTTCGAATCAAACTTCAAGGCCTGTTTCGTGGACGATATCTTGTTGTGCAAGTAGTTGATATCTTTCGGTATGGACTCTATCAATGCATCGTGTTTTTGGTAGTCGGCCTGCAATGTGGTAGCAATCATATGCTGCGTATTTATATACTTGTCAAACTGTTCCAACTCTTGCTTGATAGCTGGTGGCAAGTCACCAACACGAGTCATTGCTGTCAATTGCTGTTGTTGCTGCTGCTGTTGCTGGCCCTGTGCTTGTTGCTGTGCCTGTGGCTGAGAAAAAAGGCCACCTGTTGTGACCCCAGTGTTGTTGGTATTGGTGCTGGATCCAAAGAGACCTGTAGAAGTAGAAGTATTGTTCGTTCCAAACAAGCCACTACTGGCGTTTGTATTGCCTCCAAATAGTCCTCCAGCAGGAGCAGTTGTTGCTGGCTTGTTACCGAAAAGACCTCCGGACGTTGTTTGAGTATTGCTGCTACCAAAGAGACCACCAGTTGTTCCAGTAGTGGCTGGTTTGTTTCCAAACAACCCACCAGAAACAGCCCCTGTTGCATTATTAGTGTTATTGTTGTTGGTTCCAAACAAACCACCTGATGTGGCTCCTGGTGCAGTGGTGTTGTTGTTGGTGGTGGTTCCAAATAATCCACCCGTTGTGGTGTTTGAAGTGGTGTTGGTTGCAGTAGGACCGCCAAATAAGCCGCCTGGGCGCTGTGTATTTGTATTAGCATTGTTGGCACCAAACAAACCTCCGCTCTGTTGGGCATTGTTCTGGGTATTGGAACCAAACAACCCACCGGTGTTTGTGTTCTGGGTCTGGTTACTAGCGCCAAACAAGCCACCAGTATTCTGCTGTGGATTATTCGTATTGTTATTGTTATTTGAACCAAACAACCCACCAGTATTGGTCTGGGTCTGGGTCTGGTTCTGGTTGTTGGCACCAAAGAGTCCACCTGAAGCAGGCTGGGCCTGCAGTGTATTGTTTCCAAACAATCCTCCGGTTGGTTGGGTTGGTTTGGCCCCAAATAAACCACCACCAGTGTTTCCACCGCCAAATGCTGGAGCTGCTGGTGTTGCTGAAGATCCAAACATCGTCTGTTTCAAAGTGTGAATTTGTTTACTGAATCTTAATGAAGAGTGATGGAAAAAAAAAAAGATGGTTCCCTTCCATTGCACATTATCTGCAGGTTTGTTGATACATAGCCTTTTGATTCCTTTTCATGCTGATCCAAGAACAGATAGGAAAGCTTGTGGAAGAGGAAGTTGAACGGCAAACGGATAAGTTACGTCAAGAAAAGAAGAAATTGAACCATGAATTGAGTACTGTAAAGGAGGAGTATGCAAAACTTAAACAAAAGTATGATCAGTTGGTACGATCAACGCGTAATGGCAACAGTATTCCAGAAAAGAGCAATGGAGTGGTGGTAACTGAGAAGAAGAAGATGATTCAGAAGAAAGATAAACCTATGCTTGAAACCACCAACTTTTGGACATCGTTTCATGGAGAAAGTAGCATGAAACATATTCCCGAGCTTCGAAGCCGATCAATGTACGAGTCAGAACCCTCTACATCACTAAACAAGTTGTCTACTCAATATTCTGACGAGGAAGATCCCCAGGCCTCACTGCCAATCAAAATATCGCCACAGAAAGTCCCTTTCAGCAAGATTCTAACCCAGTATTCCGATACATCATCATCATCTCCAGTTAAACAGAGCCGCATTCCTGTGTTTGATCAGCAACGACTAAAATGGGACTCTCCTCCTCCTAAAAAGTCGGTGGTGGAAGTACGGTCATCACCCATTAAATCTTTACAGCCAGACGAGGTTATTGCTGATTCCGAAGAAGAATTGTGTGGTGGGGAGATATCGGTATCTCCACTCGTTATTGTTGCAGCACCACCAAAGATCCATCATAAACTAGTGGTTCCGCCCATGGACATGCCACACACGGTATTGCAGCGACGTGAGTTTGTCAGAAAGTATTACCTTTCGGAAAAATCGATTGAGATGGACTTGTCGACAAATCCCGTCAACGAGACACAATGGATAATATCTGATTTCAAGCCGAATCCCAGCTACCAAAAGAAAAGAGATACGGGGATAATTGAAGTTTCCACCGGCCAGGGAGTTACTATAAAGAGAAAAGTCGGACTCACGAAAAATGATGAAGCTAATCGTAAAAAGTTCTACAAATTAGCCAATGGAGAAGCGATAGGCGATAATGGTGGTAGTGATGACGAAGAGTTGGAAGAGAAATTGAGCCAGATGTTTGATAAGTTTCCTTCTCCGCCAGGATTTATGTTGAGTGAGTTTCCCAATACCCAGGAACAAATCCGGAGACACCAAATCGTTGCTGGTCGCCAACAACGACGTATCAAACGTCGCTTGAAGCTGTGTTTACATGTTGAACAGGGTGTACAGGTAGGAGAGTTTGTGTTTTCCAACGACGTAATCAATAATTACGTGAAAAGGGGTAAGGTTTATATAGGAATGTAGGTATGGGTAGGAGGGAGAGACAAATCTAGAATTTTATTAATTCTTTTTTTTTTTGTTTTGTTTTGTTTTGCCTCGTTTTTTTTTTATTTTGCAACAATAATATGAATAACTACGGGACAAACAAACAAAAAGTATTTTAGTATAGCGGTACGGATGTTTTGTAGAATTTATCATTTTCAACTAACATTCATGAACCTGATTAAGGATCGTGCAAGTAAAAATGGGATATTTGTTTTATTATTGTGTATGGGAATGAGATTAATAAAGAGCATGTTATTGGAAATTAATAAAATTGAACATTTTTTTCGAAATATGCTTAAAAAAAACGCGGTGGGTCCAGAATGGCATGCTTTTGGGTTACAGACCTGTGAAACCCGATGCCAATTCTAAAAATAAAAAAAAAAAATTGGGGGTGGGCAGTGTCCTTTTATTAAAGTATTCCGGGTACCTGGAGTTGGAGAAGGGGCCGTGCTACCAAGGCCTGGAAATCTTTAGTCAAAGATAGGATGCTGGACTATGCAGCAAGGGGACCAAAATAGCAATTGAATTTTGAAGTTAAAAAAGAAAAGAAAAATTAAGAGTCGTCAGGTAGTGATAAAAATAAAAAAAAATGTGTGGTGGTTGCATTGGAAAAAGCAGCCTTGTCTATTTTATTTTTGCTATAACGGTGTAGACTGTTTCAAAGAGAAAGCCACCTGGTTTGAAAAAGGGGGGAAGAAGAAGAAGAAGAAGAAGAGGAAAGGAGAGCGGAAACCGGTACGGGTATAGACGAGATGGAGTCCCATCTGGCAAGCCCAGGAGACTACAGCAGGACTATAAAAAATCATCTCACAGCAACTGGCAACCCTCATGATACCGACCAATTCGGCAAGCAGGGCCCCTGGAGCAATGTGACTCGTCCGATCGGGGGAGTGGGGACTAAATGTAGGAAAAAAAAGCCTGACGACGCATTGGCTGCCAATTAAGAGAGGGTTGAAAAAGAAATAATTTGTAAGCTCTGGCAAATAGTATTTTTGCAGTTTAAAACAAGGAGACGAACCTACCTGCAGGGGCGTATGCCACCACCTTTAAAATCCAAACCAAGTGGAACACCCTACCCTTTCAAAGTAAAATAAGAGCTTCTTGAACCTGACAAGAACCTACACATATCCAATCTGCTCCGAAACCACAACCAGTCTCCATTTTAGTTGATATCCTCCTCCCTCAGCCATAAAAAAAAAGGTCTCAACTGGTGCAGATGATATTGCGCCAACCCGGCAATAATTTTTATTTAGTATTGTTGGTTATTACACAAAATAAAAACCTCTAATCAGGATTTATCGTATATCATATAACCACCAAAAACTATACCAACTCAAAAGTGGCTCCGTGGTCTTGTATATATATTCTCGCTTTTCTTTCTAACTTACTTATTTCTTTCTCCACTCTTATATCCTATTGTATATAATATACTATAATATATTACTAGAGATATACATATATATATCATTGCGACCCCAACTACGATATATATATAATATCCTATATTATTATCCTATATACATAGTGTATTCGTGTGTCTTTACCGGATATCCTTTCCACCCAAATCCATTACCCGCCACCCTCACCCCAAATCCCTTCCAAAACCATGTCTCACAACCACACCCTTTCCATTAACTCCATTTCCTCTCTCATCGAACCAACCACTCCCCCCACCATGGCAAACTCTTCTTCCGTTTCCACTGCGCCAACCACGGCAAAATCGTCTACTACTTCCTCATCTTACCATAAAGCTGGCCTCTGGGACTCCTACAACAAATTAAACCACAACTTGAACTTACCCAACTTCAACATCGACAACATGGCCATAACCCCCAGGCCAAACGCACCACTCCACCCGCACCCAACCGCTGATCCGGCCCCCATCTACAAGTCCAATGCCTTTTCCAGGTCAAAGGCCACCACTATTCCGCATTCCCGCCAATCCTCTGTCGACTCAGACAAAGAAAATAAAGATATCAGTAACCCTACTGGTCCAATCACATTGCCAGCCCCACGTACTGCTTCTGCATCGCTCTCAAAATTATCCGGCTCCAAAATCGACAAAGATTATCTTTCTCTGATTAGCAAAGTCCCCTTGAGCCAACTTAAGGAAGAAATCTTGAGATTGTCAAAGGACCAGTATGGCTGCAGATTCCTCCAAAAGAGAATTGACGAAAACACCATTGCAAGCTACCAAGTCAGATTGGCCAATTTTGAAATCATCTTTAAGGAAATTTACACACACCTCTATGAGTTGATTATTGACCCATTTGGTAACTACTTGATTCAGAAGCTTATTAACTACTGTGATGAGTCCAATTTGAACTTGATTTTAGAAATTTTGCAGTTCAATCTTTTTCAAATCTCCATTAACCAACACGGTACTAGAGCTCTTCAAAAAATTGTTGACAACTTGAACAGCCAATATCACTTAAACCTCCTCACCAAAGGATTGAAACCATACATTATTGAACTCATTAAAGACTTGAATGGTAACCATGTCATTCAAAAAATCTTGAACAAGTATCCTCCTAAAGATTGCCAGTTCATTTACGACTCCATTATTGAGGACTTGATTATTGTTGCGACCCACAAGCACGGTTGCTGCGTCTTACAGAAATGTTTGAACCACGTCACTGTTGTGCAACTTCAAGAGTTTTCTGACACAATCCTCAACTTCAAGAACTTCCAAGTGTTGATCAATGACCAATTTGGAAACTATGTTTTGCAATACTTGATTTCAATCAACTCTTGGGAAATCAACTACAAGATTTTTCAAAACTTTTTGAAGTTTGGAATCAACAACTTGTGCAAGCTTAAGTTTTCATCCAATGTCATTGAAAAGTTTTTGAAGAATTCCTACAACAACGAAATCAATGACTACAATTTTTCCAACTTGAAGTTTGAATTGATTTACAATGTTTTAACCTCTGATTTGAACAAATTGATTAATGATCCATATGGTAATTATGTTATTCAAACATTGATTGATATATTGATTCATCCACATGTCAACTACTTTAATACAGCAAATGTTCCAAATGAATACCTGTTTGCTGTGGAGAAGATGAGTCTCGTCTTGCCTAAAAACTACACACAAACCAATGAAAGTCTTCAGATTACAATCATCAAGACTTGGTTCCAGAACTGCAAAATCGTTTCCAGTTTTGGCAAGCGTATTCAATCGAAGATTAACATTATCTTGAATCAAGGTAACTACTCAACGGGTGTTTCAAATCAGAAGTCAAAGAAGGAAGACAGCTACCAAAATGTGTCTACTATTACTCCCCATCAGCATGCTTCTCACAACTTACACCAGCAGGGCATGCCACAAAATATGAACGCCAACGGTGAATTTATTGTCAATGATAACTTTGGTACTCCTTCAACTCATTTGAGCGGTTTCAACCCTGGCTACCGTTCCTTGAGTGTTTCTTCGACAACCTCTTCCACTAATGATTTCAAGCTTAACTCGTCCATCCATCAAATTTCAAGAAACAGCTCGTTGTCGAGTTCCTATTACAATAATATGAACAGCAACAGCAACAATAACGTTGGTTTTGGTAACCAATTACATGACTCCACGAACGTTCAGTTGAATGCAAATACTAACATGCATTCCTTAGGCCAATATTCCAATCCACTGGCAAATGCTCCCTACTACTCCAATGAGTTTGTGGCTACTGATTACTCCATGGCTCCAGCTACAGGAGGTGCTCCCCCTTTCATTGATGGAAACTTTGTTCAAGGCACTGCCCATCCCAATCCAAATTACTTTAACAAGGGAAATGGCGCATTGCCCATGCATGAGCGTGCTTCCGATTACATCCCACATACTCTTCAGCAACAACAGTTGACCTTCTCGAATATGGAAATGCCTTACAAACACAACTCGAGTATCTCTTCCATCAATCAATTGCAACAGCCGCAGTCCATCAACCACTACACTACATCATCTCAAAACGGGCATAACAAAGAGTTCGGTCCACTTCCACAGCAAGCACCAGGATATCACCTCCAAAGTAACCAGGCACAACAGTACCGACCACAGTTTCAGAACCAGCAGCATATGCCCTCCAATGTCGGTTCAATGAATCCACATGGTCACACGCGCGTGGTATCCTCTGCTTCTTCGGTGGGACAATTTTTGGGACAACCCAAAGAGTGCTTCTATGTTGGTACTGGAAGTGACGCCAACTATTACCCAAATTGAGATGAGTAGAGGGAAGTGAAAGGAATATTGCACTAACAATTGATCGATTTGCATAACATTTAATTATGTTCATCTACCCTTATGTCCTCATAATACCTGTGCTATATTATTAACATTCCGTTCTCCCTTACAATAGGTCGAATCTACAAGAATTCTTGTTGCTTTGATACTATTTCCTTAGTTTAGGTCTTGAATACTACTACAACTCAGGACTTTTTTTTACATCCTTTTATTTCCCTTGTCTTACTTGCATTTTAACTATATTTTTATCAATGTTTAACTACTTGTCGTTTGCAGTACTGTACGTTTGATTTATACAAGAACAAAACTCGAAAAATTGAAAAATTTAAGGGCACCATTAATGGCTCTTTTGTCCTCCCTCTCCAAGAATGAGAAAAAATTATATATATTGAAAGAATAATGTGTATCAATATACGTTTGTAATATGAATCATTTCGAATGCAAGTTTCATTACAATCACGTAACTTGCTGGCGGTGTCTCTCTCCTTTCTCATGTGAAATGATAAACAGGAGGTACTGTATAGTTTTTGCATGTTACGTAACAGTATGCGTGCCCCACCCCTCAAATCAGAAATGAGTTCCTTTCTAGGCTAAAAAATAATAAAACTAAAACTGCAAAATTTTTTTAAAAAAATTGGAACGTTGTCGGTTTTTTCGCAATTCCGCAAAAAGCTGCAACCCAAATTACCTAAAATAGTTGCAAAAAAATTGATCTAGCCGAGGATCGAACTCGGGGCCTTTTCGGAACTTACTGTGATGAACACCTGTAAACGAAACGTGATAGCCGCTACACCACTAAACCAGATTCTTGTTATGTAAGAAAAATAGCACTTACAATCACCAGAAAAGCAGGGAAGTCGTTCTCCCCCCTCCGCAAAACGCGGCAAGTCAAAAAAATCTGAGAAACGTATCTGTTCTGCTGTAGTTGAATAACAGCGGAAAATCCTTGTCTTTCTTCTATCCTGAAAACTAATTGATTTTTACACGATGGAGAAGTTTGGATTCCACAAAGTTTCAAACCATCCTACGAGTCCTGGAGGCCACAGTATCTCCCACAGCAGACCAAACCCACCACCAACACCACAAAGACCTAGTCATGAATTTTCACCAGCCAAGAGACACTTGGAAGTGCAGAACTGTCCTTCTAACCGAGTTGCTTTGGCTAACATGCTTGCTGTCAATCCAGATGACTTTGTAGATGTTGCCAATGGACTGCCTGTCGCTGTTGACAGAGACTTTGTCTACGGCATCGAGAAAGATCCAACTATCCCACCAGGAGTGATCGGAATGGCTGGACACATCAGAGGCTGGGGTAAATGGTCTAACTATTCCAAGGTGTCTGTTGAACCATACAACATCTTCAACAACAAGCAGAAACAACAATATCTTGGAGCGGTTGAGATCATTATTGACTTTAAGAGCAAACAGAAAGCACACAACAAACCGATTAAACATGAAGAATTGGTGGATATCTTTTTAAAAACTTATGCTAATCAAGTGTTGCAGCCTACCGAACCAATGGTCTTTGAATTCAAGGGTGACTACTACCTTTTGTTAATCAACAACGTTCAAATTGTTGATATTAACAACCCAGAACACTTGCCATCGATCAAAGAATCTAGTGACCTCAACACCAAGGGAATCTTGATCAGACAGACCGAAGTCATCTTTTACCCATTTGAAAAGTCTACGTTGAATTTGGTAAAACCATCTTCCTTGAGTGGCAAAAGATTAGGCGGTGGTGCTGCAGGTAGACCAAGAGCCAGAAAGCAAATCATCAATCCTGATTTCAAATTGGAGGACTTGGGAATTGGTGGTTTGGATGACGAATTCCAGGATATCTTCAGAAGAGCGTTCAACAGTAGAATCTTACCTCCCGAGATGGCCGAAAAGTTGGACTACAAACATTGTAAAGGTTTGTTATTGTTTGGTCCCCCTGGTACAGGTAAGACTTTGATTGCTCGTAAATTGAGTAAGATGTTGAACGGTAAGGAACCCAAGATTGTCAATGGGCCCGAAATGTTGAGTAAGTACGTTGGTGCTTCGGAAGAGAATATCCGTAATCTTTTCAAAGAGGCAGAACAAGAGTACAAACAGAAGGGAGACGATTCGGATCTTCACGTTATTATCTTTGATGAGTTGGATTCGGTATTCAAACAAAGAGGGTCAGGAAAATCTGATGGTACTGGTGTTGGGGACAACGTTGTTAACCAGTTATTGTCTAAGATGGATGGTGTTGATCAATTGAACAACATTTTGGTTATTGGTATGACTAATAGACTTGATTTGATTGATAATGCCTTATTGAGACCAGGTAGATTTGAAATTCAGATTGAAATAGCCTTACCTGACGAAAAGGGTAGAAAGGATATCTTGATGATTCATACCTCCAAGTTGAGAGAAAACAAGTTATTGACCTCTGACGTCAATTTTGATGAATTGGCTTCTCTCACCAAGAACTACACTGGTGCCGAATTGGAAGGTTTGTGTAACTCTGCCAAGTCGTTTGCAATCAGCAGACATACAAAGAGTGGAGCAATTGCTCAGATCGATGTTGCCTCGATCAACTCGATGAAGATTACCAGAAACGATTTCTTGTTGGCTATTAACGAAGTTAAGCCAGCCTTTGGTACCGATGAAGAAGACTTGAACTCTGCTGCACCATATGGCATCATCCAATACAACGATTCGATCAAGAACATATTTGACAGAGGTCAATCATTTATTGATGAAGTCAGAGAAAGTGAAACCGATACATTGATAAGTGTTTTGTTACATGGTCCTGCTGGTGTCGGGAAGACTGCGATTGCTACCACCTTGGCATTGAACTCCGATTTCCCATTCATCAAGTTGTTGTCTGCTGAAAGCTTGGTGGGTATGAGTGAAGTTGGCAAAATACAGTATATTGACAATGTTTTCCGTGATGTTTACAAGTCTCCATTGAACATTCTTGTTATTGACAAGATCGAAACTTTAATCAATTATGTGCCAATTGGTCCTAGATTCTCAAACGAAATCTTACAGTTGTTGATGGTTTACTTAACTAAAAAGCCACCTAAGGGCAGAAGATTGTTGATTTTAGGAACTACGTCACAGTACTCAGTGTTGAAGCATATGAACTTGATTGACTCATTCACCAACACTGTAGCCATTCCTTCCATCAAGCATGTTGATGAAATCGGTAAGATCTTGACTAAGATTGGCTACATGAGTGGCAATAAGGAGAAACATTACATCATGGAACTGTTACAGAACTTTGACATCAACATCGGTGTTAAGAAGTTGATTCAAGTGTTGATGAACAGTAAATACTTGAAGAGCACTGCTGAGGGCGTGGTGGAGAATATAGTGGAAGCCCAAAATGCTTAATGCTTAGTTTATTAATATACGATTGTTTTTCATTTCCAATTTGGCCCCAAGAATGTGTGTGAGTATATTTTCAGACATGTTTTTATTTTCTAATAAAACGTAGTTATGTGGCAAGACTGCTTCTTTCGGAACTTGCCACATGAAGTTAACCAATGTCTTTGAATACTTCAATGGAAACCCCAAAAATATGAAGTATAACTGGTGGTGGGTAGCAGGGATATATCCAGACTCATGCAACAGTAGATTGGTGTCACAAATGTGATACTCAGAATTGTTCTTTTATCGAATAAGATTAGCGATCCAATCTATACAGATTAGCGATATTTTTTATCCTCGCTTATTTTATTCTCTCCTTCAGAATTTTTTGCAATATCCCTGTGGGTCTTGCACCCCATGTAAGTATATAAATAAGGCACCATATCCTCTTTGGTTGGTTATTATTTTATTGTTTTGTCCTTTCTTTTTGCTTATTCTTACCGGCTCTATTTCACTATGCACCAATACGCACTTTCCGATATGTTTTTAGATATCAAACCACTCACATCTTCTTCAGTTGATGGAGAATCCCAAACTGATTCTGCCAGCAGTTTTCTCTTTCATGAAGATATTTTTGAGTGTCCCAGCTTGAAATACCTGAAGATACCATACAGTTCCAGCAGCCTGCAAGGATATTCTAGTTCGGAAACATATTATGAAACACTTTTCAATCAGGTCTCCGTCAACCCTAGACTAATCCTAGACGAACTTCCCCTAACACCTACACCTGAATACAATTCACCAGTCACTCCAATTTCAGATGATGTTTTTGTTCTTTCGGCTTCTACTGACAGTTTTTTAATGGGGATCAATGGTGAAGAACCAATCGACCATAGTTCTCACTTTTTGCAACCAAATTTTTTCCCCGAGATCGATTCAAACAACCACAATATTAATGCAGACTCTGATGTCAATGTCGACACTGACAATATGAACTCCCTCCCTAAAACAACTAAACTAGCCGTTGAAGATACTGTGAAGGCTGACAAAGAAACTTTAACTGCAAAGTCAGCAAAGCTGCGTAGTAACTTATTAACACGAAAATCTGACAGTATAGTTCTTCCGGAACCATTTTCCAAGGAATTCTTTCAGTTAAAAAATACCAGATATCATTCAATTGAATATCTCAAGAAGAACCCCGAATATATTCTCAAATCCGAATTTCTGGCGTCCAAAACAAATCGTATACGCCCAACATTAACAACAAACATAGCGCTCAGTAATTCAGAGGACCACCAGAATCGGTATTACTCTCGATTAAACATATTTGAATTAGCAAAAATTCTTTGCTTAGATGATTACCACGTTAATATGACAAGAGAAGTCGAGTTTAACATACTAGAAATGTTTAAACACTACTGCAAATTTGATTTAGGATACCAAACATGGCGGAGAGATACGAATCAAGAATGCCGCACCAATTGTTTACAAGAATTGATAGAGATTACTTCGGTATTTTATCCCGAGATCGATTCTCAAATGTTGGAGATAATTATCAAGAGAGGTTCTTATATATTGCAACAAGCACGATTAAGAAACGAAAGACGAAGACGGCGTTAAATCTTTGAATTGCTAGAATAGTCTTACAGAACAGAAACAGCTAGAAAGGAATAATATAAAAAATACTACTACAAAATTTCAAATAAGCAATAATCTATACATATAGGAAATATGTTCAGGTATCAGCCGGTGAATGCATGATCTGAGTAACGAATTTACCAGAGTATCTTGTGATACATGCAACTGTTAACACATCATTTCTGATAGACGTGGTCATCAAATGATTAAGTATAACATGGTTAGGAATGGTCAAATGATGTGGCTCCTTATTGCTGGCATAATATGAACTGTCAGCTCTCCTTAACGGTGGTCTCTTATAACTTGAAGTTGCATTATTTGGTTCTGAAGCTCTGAAAGAATCATTGCTGTTTGGGTGATGATATGATGACGGTAATTGTGGAATAGTTGTTAATTGGGAGTTTGAAGTGGTGGCATTGGAGATCTTGTTGAGTAATACATTGTTCAAATGTGCTGGTAATTGTGGAGGTTCTGGCAACTCATAATTAGGACTCTTGTCCTTAAAATAGTTGTAGTCGACAAACATTTCAGGAATATCATTCGAATAATCAAGATCTTCTTCAGGTCTTATGGCACGTTGAAAAGAAGAAGATGTGGACGCCGAACCGTACGGTACAAATCTATTTGACCAAGAATTTGTGTTGGACTCATTGTTGTAAGGGTAGTTTTCCAAAGGTTCCTGTTGGTGAACTTCTTTCATTTCCTTCTTCAGGGGATAGTCTTCATTCAGATACTCCACATGTTCAAAGTCGGTCCATTCTTTGGTTATCTTGGCTAAAAAGCTGTTTGATTTGCGGTTGATCATGTTCACTTCATTTTTACCTGCAGACACCTTGGTTGGTAACAAGGACGAAGAAGTGCTGTTGTTGAGGTGTTGTTGGTAGTAAGACGATCCATCTGTTGAAATGATGTTGGCATCGTACAGAGTCGAGGCATCCTGATGATTTGGCTGATTGGCAAAATGATTAAAGAGATGTGATTCGTCAATCACCTCGAACCAGTTGAAAAAGATACCCTCCTCGTCAGTAGCCGTTGGCAACTGTTCACTTACCCGATACTCATTATTGATAATGTATAGTAACTTGTGAACACCAAGGTGTAAGTTGATGGTGGTGACATACTCATTTTCATGTAATTCAGAAGGGGTTAATTTGATGATATCTCTCCAGTTGGAAAACGAGCCTATGATGGAGATCTTGTTGATCTTTTCCTTGGTGGTGTTTACCCACTTGATTTCTACTGGAATATGCTTTGATTCATCGTGGTTGTTGTGTTTCGATCTCTTATTGTGATGCTGGATGTTGCTATATGAGCATCCGACTTTGACGTCTCGTTTCTTTTGAGAATCACCGATTTTTGTGAAATCAACGGTGTTAATGTCAGGAGTTGGGGTTTCTGGTCTACCGATCTGGTCGATTTCCATTGCATCAGTTAATTCCTCGGGAGTTGTTTCGTTGTTGCTCGTCACATCTTCGTCGTTAGGCAAGATATTTCTCGAGACAGCCGTGACGTCAGTTTCAATCAAGCCATCGTTCAATTCATTGAACTCATCTTCAATCAAATCATTTGAAAATTGGTTGTACTGAACTGGGTTATCAGTTGAGGTCAGGGGGTTGCGCAGAGGATTATTCAATGATTGAGTAGTAGTAGCACCAGACAGTGATTTATCTTGAGGTTTCACCTGGTGCAAGATCAAATCGCTAAACTCTTCATCCAAAGAGCCTGTTCTTTGGTTGGCTTCTGAGACCCGTAAGTCGCCAGTATTTGCGAGACGTCCAGCCGTGGATTTTCTTGTGCTTGAGGTAGATGTACTGTTACCCATGTCTTTTTAGAGTGATATCAAAAAGAAAGATAAAAAGACAAAAGATGCAGATCGTACCCTTTCTCGAACTAGGACGGCTTCAAAGAAAGACTATTGTTGGAGAATATTGATATATAAAAATATAAGAAAGCAATTGCTGGGTGCTAGATTCGTGATAGGATTTTTTTGTACTTACTGCGATATTATCTCACAAGTTGCGATTGTCTGATTTTAAACCGATTGACTTACCACCAGGAAGGAATTTTTTTTCTTGTCCATTTACTAGAAATCGGGATTGGTCTCACCAGAGAGTATATATACCAAAGCAATCGTCTTTCTGAATATTATAGAGGTCACACCTTTTGTTTCTACATTATGAATAGCACACAAGTGCACTGGTGGGATGGGGGGTATCCCGTGCGTGGACTGACCAAATCTGGGGTCGACAACATTCTCCGAAATTTTTTTTTTCCAGTCCCTTCTAACGTTACAACCATTCTCACATCGATTCATCTAGGTTTACATCATCGTTCGATACGTAGATCGAGAAAAATGTCGTTTTATGTAGCAGGCAAAAAAGAGTTTGTTCCTGACTTCACGATAAGCTTCTTACCCTTTTCAAAAAAAAAAATTAACTAAAAAAACTTGTGCTTATGTCAACGAACTAAATGCTGCTCTACTAATCTATCTTTGTTATCTGATTTCAGTAGCCCATGTGAAAAAACCGTGAATTTATGTTTGTGTTTGCCTTGACTATTTACGACAAGAAAAAAACTAAACAAAATGTGGATCACATACGATTTTTCATACATTTGTCACCCAGCAGAATGCAGTGTGACCACAATGATGTCACTTGACTGTGGGTGAAACATTTTCCAGACACTTTGAGCCGCAATAATATACAGTTTTTTTTTTTGTACCACGCGCACGGGGATCCCACAAAACGGTTAGATCGGGAATCACAAATATATACCAGCGGTAGCAGAGAAACCCAATTGAATTAGAAGAACAGTATAACCACAGATGTCTTGGACTGGACTTAAGAAGGCGATAAATCGGGCTGGAACACAGGTGTTGCTTAAAACGGGGCAGATCGACCAGTCAGTAGATAAAGAATATGAGTTTGAAGAGAAACGGTTCAAGGCCATGGAGAAGGCCTCACTAAAATTACACAACGAGTTGCGGCATTACTTGGAATCACTCAGAATAGTGACCACGTCACAGGTGAATATAAGTGAATCTATTCTGTCGTTTTATGGTATACGTCAGGAAGGTGACAAGCCACATAATTTGGCGCAGGAGTATTTTAAAGAGATGAAGGAGTTTGAAAAGGCCACCAAAGAGTTGGAGGACCCCTACAACCAGACAGTATTGAATCCTGTTGGACGGTTCAATTCGTACTATGTGGAAATCAATGCTGCGATCAAGAAGAGGTACCATAAGCAATTGGATTACGATGCCATGAAGAGTAAGGTGAAGAAGTTGATAGAGAAACCCAACACCAACGATCCAAACTATGAAACAAATCTCCAGGGCTACCAGGTCCAATTGGTGGAGCGACAAGAAGAGTTTGATGTCATCAACGAACAGCTCAAAAAGGATTTACCGAAATTTATGAGTTTACGGATCGCATTCTTGAGTCCTTCGTTTGAGGCGTTTGTCAAGGTTCAATTGCAATATTTCAACACCAACTTTAACGTCTTGGATACTTTACTGAATAAGTTGGATGCCCACACAAGAGAAGATTATGTCAGTGGAAAGATCGACAAGCGAATTGATGATGTTTTGGCAAAGATGCGTGAGTTGAACATTACTGGAGCGTGATTTCTTTTGTAGTTTGTGTGTCGGTTATAAATATAATTTAGTGGATACGAGATTGTAAAAATTAAATTAAATTAAAATTAATTAAATTAAACCCTACGCGGGCCCCGCCAAAGAAAGAAGAAAAAAGATACACTTGTCTACACAACGACGCCTTACAACTTACAAAGCAGACGCCTACGCCTACACGCATCTTTTTTTTTTGTATTGTACTGATAACATTTACGATTTAAACCAAGAAGTGGATGTTTCGTAAGTTCAAACAGAGAGCAGACGAAGATGATACGCCATTCGACGAACCATTCTGGCATTGGTACGTTGATAGTTATCGCCAACAAAAAGGTGGTGAATCATCTGACGCCACATCTAAGAAATACACATCATCATCAGGGGCAGTTCAAACCATCCACAGATACTTTGAACAATTGAAGTTACCTGTCCCATCTACCAACCAGATCATTGCCCTTTTGAAGTCCCCATTCACACACGGCGATATCATAAAGACTTACCACTTGATCCGGTACTTCCAACTCAGCTCCGCTGGTCACTTTTTGACCAATTCACCTGTGGATAAACTAGGAAATCACATCCAATACCTCGGTGCCGAGAACTGGGAGAATGTCATGTGCTACCTTGACGCATTGCTCTTTTCCATGTTTGCAAATTTGGAAAGCTTTGAACCCATCCTCTTCATCAGCAATAACCACCCCAACAAGTACGTGGAACAACTTGCAGCATTATTAAGACTCTATGTAAGTTTATTAAGATCCGGCAATTTGATCACAACCGACTTGACCATGCGTATATGCGAACTCCTTATGAAATTGGGGTTTGAAGAAGCAATGTCACACAAGCAACAAGATTCAGCTGCATTGTTTGAATTCTTGACCCAAGTATTGTCCATGCCCTTACTCACCTTTAAAGTCGAGATCAAACATGGAGGAAAGTATAACAAGGAAGACGACCAGAAAATCTCCAAGGAAAGGATTCTCTTTGTAAGTATCCCTGAAGAATCAGAACAACAGGACCTGGTAGACAAGACAAAAGAAGACCACGTTGAGGTAGCTACAGAAGGTTCCGACGAGGAAGATGGAGTCTTGCTAGAAGAATGCTTGGAACATTATTTCAATAATTCCATCAGTGTCATGAGAGAATTAGAAAGAAGGGCTACCTTGGAAAGCATGAGATTTGACAGTTTTGGCGGTGGATCAGTCTCATATGTTGGTGACCCAATCACTGAAGATGAAGCAGAACATTCCGAGGTTACAGAGACCGACATAAATTCAGAAAAGCAAGATGCACTGCAAGACACCATCGACACCATGGAGGAATCTGTATCCCTCCGCAATTCAAGACCCACATTAAGCCAACGTCTTAGGTCTGATAGTTATAAGGGCTCATCGGTCCGCGTTAGAACTAGATCATCCACCTTATCTCTCTGGTCTTTGAACGAAGAGAGTAAAGGATCTACAAAGCCCAAGGAAGTCAATTTACCAGCTTGGATGTTCTTACGCCTCTTGCCGTTTTACACAGAAGATAACTGTGAAGTTGACTTTTCTAACGTCCAAAGTTTTGCCAACACACCAAAAGAATTTGTCAATAGGAGACCTATCTTGCCGATTTGTTTGAAGAGATACTCGTTTGATTCGACAAATTCACATGCAACTAGATCAAAGAAACGAATCATAATTCCTCCAGTGATCAACTTGCCTCAGTTTATTGCTGATGATGAAGATTCTGATTTGCAAGGGGATTATAAGTTGGTCCTTGAGAGCGCTATATGCCACCGTGGTTCTACTATATCACTGGGACATTTTGTGTCTGTCATCAGAAGAGATTCTAACAAAAATAATGAAACGGACGACGAAGCGTATAATGCCACTTGGATATTATATGATGATATGAAAAAGAAATCCAGAGCAGTGGAGAAATCCTTCAAAGATATCTTTAACTCCGAATGGCCGTATATGTTGTTTTATCGGTTGGTAGCCAATAATGGTGATAGAGCAAAGAGTGAAGTGACTACGCCAGTTATTCCACCCCAGGGCTCTAAGGATAAGTATTGGCGTGATGATGCGTTATCTCCAATACTATCGGCCAGTACACCTGATTACTCCATACCAGAGGCTGTTTTACTAGGAGACAGCTTGTCTCAGACTAGTGCATTGAGTATCCCGATCCCTAAGATTACTCCAACTGACAGCAAATTTGTTGATGTCCGCCATAAATATTACTGGTATGTGAGAGACAAGAATAATAACTATTCGAAGGAACTATCAAGTGATTCGAAGACAGGATCCACTGAATCAAATATAAGTGAATTCCGTCGTAACAGTCAATGGAGTGAAAAATCCAATATCAGCAGCATAAATATAAATACAACTAAAGAAGCAAACCAAGAAGCTGAAATAGGTGAGATTGAGAATGCTTTACAGAAATTGTCTTCTTCCATATCTCAAGGTTCTGGTAATACGTCATGGAAGAAGACTAAAAGTATTTTGAGCGGTAATAGCACCCCGTATCTTTCTCGCTCTCAAAATGTGTCAACTGCCAGCTTGAATAATATCAACAATAACAATAACAACAATAACAATCACAATCACAATCACAATCACAATCACAACAACACACCCACATCTCCAAAGAAAGAGAATGGGCAGTTTAAGGACAATGAACACAAGAAACGACACAAATTCCACCTTAAGTCAAGGAGAAAGAGAGACGAATATGCCAAAGAAAAATGTAACATAATGTGAATTATAGACTATGATACAGTTATAAAGTGAATAAATTATTTACACACGTATATCTTCCCCGATAAGTCGGCGATTATCACTAGACTCGGTTCTTGTGGGTGAGAGACAATGTAAGTAACGGCCTTCTTGCAAAGCTTCAACTTTTTGACCAAGTTTCCAGATTTCCAGTTCCAAAAATAAGCATTCCCCCCGATATCACCACTCATTAAGGTCTTGCCGTCCGGGGTTATATCAATATTGCATCCGTGACCAGTAATATCATGACCTGAGAACTTTTTGGTCTTGATGGTCTTGTACTTTCCCTGTCCCTGCACCACTTGAATCGAATTGCTCAAGCTTTGGAGAGCAATAAATTGTCCACCGGGATACAACGCTGCAGAATTGACCGAATGCTGCGTTGGGTCTGAGATAAGTTTGATTGGGATATTGACTTGCCAGTTCCAGAATCTAACAGACTTATCATCGGCACTCGACATAAACTTATTTCCGTTGTCAATAATGGTTAATGAGCTGATTGCACCTAGATGGTGGGTATATGACTGGATAGGTTTTTCATAATCTATTAGACCAATATCATAGTGTTCGATTCGATGGTTACTGAGACCAACAATGAATTCATTTTCGTTATTTGGATTGAATTTTAAGACGTTAGGGGTTGCTTCGACATGAACAGTCTTGAGAATATTGCCAGTCTCTGTGTCCCATAAATGGACTAGCTTGTCATATCCTCCACTGAGAAACCTGTCTCCTGTTTTGTTGAAACATACCTCTTTAACAGACTGTCGATGTCCATGAAAAATTCGAAGAAGCTCCTTGTCATTGAACAAGTCCCATAATTTGATCTTTGCGTCATTTCCAGCAGTAAGAAGGAGATGTCCTGCCCTTGGGAAAAGCTCGAGTTTGTTAACTCCTCCCGAATGACCTTCAAACGTATGAGACACTGCTTGGGGTATAAATGTTTCAAAAGACCCTGGCTCCTTTTTAAATTCTTTTGGTATATACATGTAGGTTCTTCCTGCAAAATCAAACTCCTGTTTTCCAACGTACTCAGATGTAGGTTCCGTATCGTCTTTATCATCTCCTTCGTCTTGTTCTTCGACTATCACTTCTTTTTCTTCTTCTTCCTCGTCATTAACTGGTACATCTTCAGTGTCAAACTTTGACCAAGGGCCAATATATTCCAAGTCCTGTCTCCTCTTTTTCCTTAATCTTTTAGCTTCAGCCTTGGTAATGTGCTTTTTCCGTTTGTTTAGTTTAGTTAAAGCAACAGAGTTGTAGAACTGAAGTGATGTTTCCAGTTTATCTTGTGTTTTCACCGAGAATTCTGGTATTTCAACCTCACTGTTAGCAACAATTCTATACTCAGGCAACTTGGGGATATCTATCTCATCCTCAGACGACGAGTAGCCCGCTACTATCGACATGGTGGGTTATTGAGTATGTGATGTGGGTGACACAAAATTGAAGGTAGGGCATCTCATACTCGCGCAGATTATAGAAGAAAAAAATCACGAACCCTACGCCAACTTAAAGAGAACCAACCATGGGAAAGAGAAAGGTGCACGAACAGGAAGATATTGATTCTGACATTGATGTCAGTTCTACTGATTCTGAAAACGAAATTGAACCACAAGATCAAGAGGAAGAAATCGTTAATGTTGATTTTGATTATTTCGATTTGAACCCCGATGTTGATTTCTTAGCCACCAAGACGTTTCTTACCCAATTGTTTGGTGATGATTCGAATCTTTTTGATATTTCTGGATTGGCTGGTTTGATATTGACCAAAAATGCTGTTGGGACCACAATTAAAACCGAAGGAATTGAGAGTGATCCGTTCGCTTTGTTATCTGTTGTTAACTTGAACGACAATCTTGAAAAGCCATCGGTGAAAAAGTTGGTTGAATATGTGTTTGAAAAAACCAGTAAGCAAACAGAATTTAATATTATCTTGAGAAAGTTGTTGATCAACCAAAAGTCTACCAAAGATACTTCGAAGCAACTTAAAGTTGGTTTGATTGTGAGTGAAAGAATGATTAATATGCCTGTGGAAGTTGTTCCTCCAATGTACAAAATGTTGTTGGATGAAATGACCAAGGCTGAAGTTGCACACGAAAAGTATGAGTTTGATTACTTTTTGATTATTTCCAAGATCTACCGATTGGTAGCACCAAATGTTGAAGAAGAAGAAGAAGGTAAAAAGAAAAAGAAAAAGGTCACTGAACATCAAGAACAAACCGATTACTTTCACTACGAAGATATTATCTTGGAAGAAAACGCCAGTTACAAGGGAACCTACGAATACTCGCAACAAAGACAAGATACTGATTCGAGAAGAGTGTTTACCGAATACGGAATTGATCCTAAGTTGAGCTTAATTTTGATTGATAAAGACAACCTTGCCAAGTCGGTGCCTCAGATGGAAGAGAAATTTCCTCCATTTTAACCCTGTGTATATTAATAGAAATAGAATTCATGTTTATTTGCATCTATTGGGTTGTGGAGATTACGTCTGGAAATCTTCGTACAGGAAAACTTTTAGCGAGATGAAAAAAAAAAAATTTTCATTTTCATTTCCATTTACGTCTTTCCAACACATTAAAGAAGATGGCTCCACATCATAAGAACCATAACTTCCGTCCCGAGAATGTCTTGAAGCGTGCTCAAGACTTGATCGCTGTCGGTCAAAGCGAAGCTGCTTTGGATACCTTGTACGAAATGATCACATCCAAGAGAATCCGTTACTTGGCTGTTGAAGACTTGGAACCTATTGCCTTGTTGCTTATCGAATTGGCCGTTGACTTGAGAAAGGGGAAGTTGGCCAAGGATGCTTTGCATCAATATAAGAAAAACGTTCAGTTGTCTGAACACGGTTTGGATTCGGTTCAGGTTATCGTACGTAAGTTCGTTACATTGGCCGAAAAGAAGTTGGACGAGGCTCAAGCCAAGGCCGATATCCAGATCGACAAAGACGAAGAAGACGAAGACTTGGAAGCTGCCCAAACTCCAGAAAGTATCTTGTTGTCTGCTGTTTCCAACACTGATTCCGCTGACCGTACTGAAAGAGAATTAGTCACTCCATGGTTGAGATTCTTGTGGGAAGCTTTCAGAGCCGTGTTGGATATCTTGAGAAACAACTCCAAGTTAGAAATTACCTACTCTGCTATTGTTAACCAAGCATTCAAATTCTGTTTGAACTTTAAGAGAAAAGCTGAATTCAGAAGATTATGTGAATTATTGAGAGCTCACATGCAATCTGTCACTACCCAAGTCAAGAGCACTACCAATGCCATTGATTTGTCGGACAACGAAACTATCCAACGTTACTTGGAACAACGTTTCTCTCAATTGAACATTTCTGTTAAGTTGGAATTATGGCAAGAATCTTTCCGTTCCGTTGACGATGTTCACACTTTGATCACTGCTTCCAAGAAGGCTCCAAAGCCAAACATGATGGCCAATTACTACGAAAACTTGGCCAGAATTTTTGCCGTCTCTGACAACGCTTTGTTCCACGCCGCTGCTTGGAACAAGTTCTTCAACTTGTACGTTCAATCCCCAAATGCCACCGATGATGAATTGGGCCATTACGCCTCTGTCTTGGTCTTGTCGACTTTGGCCATTCCTCAGAAGGCTTTGAACGCGAACGAAACCCTCGTTGATGAACACAAGACCAAGAACTCTAAGTTATCTTCTTTGTTGAACTTAACGAACGTTCCAACCAAGGAATTCTTGATTAAGTCGATCATCAGCAAGTCTATTTTGCATTATGTCGATCCTGCTATCAAAGAATTGTTTGAAGTCCTTGAGGAAGGTGAATTCCACCCATTGACCATCAAAGAAAAGGTTATCGAAGTCTTCAAGGCTATTGAAGCCGACAAGGACTTCAAGCACTACATTCCAACCTTGACCGAAGTTATCTTGATTAGAATTTTCCAGCAAGTCTCTCAAGTTTACGAAACTGTGAAGTTGGACTTTTTGGTTTCCTTGGGTGTCTTCTCCGGTGTCAGCAACAGCTTGTCTGAATTAGAAGTTGAAGATTTGATTGTTAACGCTGTTAAGGATGGACACTTAGCATTGACCATTGATCACGAAGCTGAAGTTGTTGTTTTCAAGTCAAGTCCATTTGAAGAATCTCTCGACGATTCATTTGCTGACAAGTTACAAATCTCTCCAGCCGAATTGGTTAGAACCCAAATTTCTAAATTGGCTCAGACTTTGTCTGAATCTATCAAGGTCATTGACCCAGCCTTTGAAATCCGTGCTCAACAAGTTCGTGATGTTGCCTTACAGAGAGCAGTTTCTGACATCATTAGAGAACAACAGGAACTTGCTGACCGTGTTCAAATTATCGAAGAGCGTAAGAAGATTGCTGAAAAACTCAGACGTGAACAAGAAGAAGAAGCCGCCAGATTGAGACAAGCCAAGTTTGTTGCCGATCAAAAGGCTGAACAAGAAAGATTGGCTGCTGAACAAGAGAGAAGAGCTGCTGAAAAGCTTGAAAGAGAAAGAGAAGCTATCAAGTTGAACGAAAGAAGAAAGATTGTCGAAGATATTAATGCCAAGGGTATTATCAAGATTGACATGGACAACTTGGCTGAATTAGATACTGACAAGTTGAAGCAAATGCAAATCGACCAATTGAGCAAGGATAAGAAGGAATTGGATAGTAAGTTGAAATCCCAATCCAAGAAGGCTGACTACCTTGAAAGAGCTTTCAGAAAGTATGAATTGCTGTACTTGGACAAGGATGCCGACAAGCAAAAGGAAGAAGAAGTTAAAAACTACGATACTATTAAGGCTTCCAAGGTTGCCAAGGCTAAGAAGGAGTTTGATGAAAACTTGGTTTTGAAGGAACGTCTTGTTCGTATTATTCCAGATTATACTTCTTTCAAGGCTGTTCTTGATGAGAAGAATGCTGTCAAGTTGGCTAGTATGAAGGCTGAAGCACAAGCTAAATATGAACAAGCCAAGGCTGAACGTATTGAAGAAGTTAAGCGTCAACGTATTCAAGAATTGAGAGTTAGACGTGAAAGAGAACGTGCTGCTGTCAGAGAAGAAGCTGCCAAGAAGAGAAAGGAAGAGGAATTGGCTAAGTGGAAGGAAGACTTGAGAATCCAAAAGGAAAAGGACGCTGCTCTTTTGAAGAGAAGACAAGAGATGGAAGCCCAGGGATCTCCTGCTGCTGCTGCTGCTCCTACTCCTGTTCCTGCTGCTGCTCCTGCACCTGCTCCAAAGATGACTTTTGCTGAAAGGTTGAAATTGAAGAGAGAAGGAAAGTTGCCATAAGCATCTGATAGAACTCGTATATATCTTTTTTACATTTAGACACTAAAAGAATACAAAAGAAAACTATACCCCAGACTTTTTTTTCTTTTAAATTGAAAAATAGGTATTTGGTGTTCCCTATTGTTGCTCTGAAAATGACTGAAATTACCATCATTGGTTCCTTAAACTATGACTTAGTGACGTTCACTAACAAAGTACCTGAAGGTGGTGAAACATTTGAGGCAAACTCCTTTGAAAACCATCTTGGAGGCAAAGGTCTCAACGAAGCATTGGCCTGTGCCCGTCTTACTCCACCAGACCAAAATGTCAAGGTTCGAATGGTAGGGAATATTGGAAACGATTCCTTTGGAAAGGAACTCAAGCAAAGTTTGGTAGATGCTCATGTTGATACGACTTTCATTAAGACGTTGGACGATGTTTCTTCTGGCGTAGCAGTGATTTTGGTTGAATCTTCCGGTGAAAATAGAATCTTGATTACTCCCGGTGCAAATGGTCAATTGAAGCCTTCAGAAAAAGACTATGAACGGATTTTCCCTCAAATTGACCAGCCAGGGTATGTTATCTTGCAAAACGAGTATCCAGACACCGTCAAAAGTATTGCATGGTTGAAAGCAAACCGTCCGCAAATCAACATTGCGTACAATCCATCTCCCTTTAAACCAGAGTTGATAACATTGGAAACTTTGAGCAAGATCGATTTGTTGATTGTTAATGAAGGTGAAGCTTTGGATGTAAGTTCACATCTTTTGTCTGACGAAGAACTTGGACTGTTCAAAAATACCATTTCTCAGGACAAGGTAGCTGGGTTCTGTCAATTGGCTTCCAAATTGAGTGCATTGATTAACCAAGTCAATATCAGAACTGTGATTATCACCATGGGAAGCCTCGGATCTGTTTTTACCTCGTCTGAAAAGGAAACTCCATGTTTCTATGCTTCACGTAAGGTAACCAAAGTTATTGATACGACTGGAGCAGGTGATACTTTCTTTGGAGGTGTGGTACTGAAACTTGCCGTTGGTTCGTCAATCGATGAGGCTATGGCATACGCAACTACGGCGTCCAGTTTAGTCATACAAAAGAAAGGTGCTGCGGAGAGTATTCCGACTTCTAACGAGGTTCTAAACCACCTGGATACGTAATAATAGCAACTACAATGCACGGCATAAAAATTATAGAGTTCGTTATTGTTTATAAATACAACCTTATTCTAAGCCTTTCTAGAGCGGAGAGCTTGGTCTTCAGGACTTGGAGTTGGAGTGTCGGCTCTACCTGAGACGTAAACGTATTCGTTGACTTGAGCAGCAACACCACCGTGGACAGCCTTGACAATCTTGGACTTCTTCGAGGACTTTCTTCTGTAGACATCGATGTAGAACGCAATGAACAAGACCAAGTAGGAAGACAAAATGGCACATCCCGAGTAAGCAGCCAACATAGTACCAGCACAGTCACCACAGGTTGGCAAAATACCAAGCAAATGAGGAAAGTGAGTGTAGATGATCTTTTGGTAGGTGGCAAAGTAAATAAAACCCAAGTCAAGAATAAACTGGATGATTTGGAATCTGGTGACCCATTCTTTCCACCAAACTCTGATTCCTCTAGCGGCAAGGAAGTAGTAGAAGTACATAATGACATGGACCCATAAGTTCAAGGTAATTGGAACCCATGAGATTGGAGTCAACCCAATCAACTGGGTGTAACATAAAAGGGCAGTAGCGCCGTGGTGGTAGGTGTGTAAAAGGGTCAACTTTTTCTGCTTAACCACCAAGAAAAGGGTATCGATGAATTCCAAGAATTTGGTCAAGTAGTTCAAGTAGTAAAGGCAGACCAATGGTTGGGTCCAAGCGTCTGGCGAGCAAATAGCGTAAAAGAGACCATGATGGTAAATCATTGGAATCAATTGTTCGATCATTAAAACCAACAAGGTGAATGAAAGAGTGGTCAACCCCGCGTTATGGACTTGGAATAAACCATTCAAGACAAGCGGTTTGATTTTGAACTTCTTGAAGATGTAGTCACCACCAAAGATAATAACGTAGTAGGCAGTAATGGCAGCAACAACCGGTGGGAATGTGGAAAATGGAAGGGTTTCGGTAGTAAAATCAAACTGTGAAGGAATGAATTTACCCCCAGTGACTTGTGATACGGTTTGATCAAATAAGGGCCATAATGGCACAAGGAAAGGTACGTCAAAGGACATTTATATCAACACAAATGTTCTTGCTTCTGATAAAGCCAGTGGGTGAAAGTAAGAAAGGAAATAGATCTTTGTTTTTTTCCTTTATGGTTAATAATAGGAGACCAGAAAAAACGACGCTGTGACTTTTCAAATGCAAACGCAGTGGGGTCTCTATTTAGTAAACATCTCTACGCGTTGAAAAACTTGGCTTTGTGACCACAAAAAATTTTTTATACTTCTAATTTTCTTTTTTTTTCTGCTGGCGTGGAGAGAAAAAGGTATGTACAATTGGCAGAATCATCGCTCTTTTCGGTAGTTATTTCCATCTGCAGGTTCGAGGCATTTTATTATACCCGATGAACGTCGTCAAGAAACGAAACGGCAAGGGATCTGACAGCGACGAGTCATCTGACGATAATGGAACGAGACTGGGTGTTGAATCAGGATCAGGTCCAGCATCTGGGTCGCAGTCGGGACCAGAATCAGACTCTGAGTCAGATTCCGACTCTGAGTCAGACTCGGATACAGGACCCCTTTTAAAGCCGGTGTTTGTCTCCAAGTCTAAACGAAACGTAACGAAGCAGAACACTGCTGGATCTACAGCCCCTCACGATCGTTCGATCATCTCTAGGCTACAGACCAACAAGCCCGTAGAGCAACAAGAGACCGAGGAAGACGAGATAGACGATACCGATAACTTAAATCCCGAGGAAGAATACGTGGCCTGGCAGGCACGAGAACTTCTCCGATTCAATCGTGACCGCCAGGTTCTTGAGGCACATGAAAAAGAAGTCCAGGAACGAATCAAGAGAGAAGGCATGACTGAAGAAGAATTACTAGTCCAGTTTCATGATAATAATAAGACGACTGAGTCTGAAAAATCGGCTAGTTCCAGATATCACAAGGGAGCATTTTTTAATGACGATAAAGAAGCACAAGAGTTCTTGAAAAGAGAATACCTGGACGAAACATTGGACCATTCGCGTCCTACAAAGCTCAAAAAGAGTACCTAATGATGATTTATGATCCCCCCCCCCCCCAAAAAAAAAAATTGTATAGAAATAGAGAGCCAGCCCCATTGCGCATTTTAATTTTTGAATCTGTATTATAAATGTCTTTGGTGCCATTACCACTGGATTTACCTGGGTTCCTTGAACCGTATTTGCCCAATGAGACAGAGACAGACTCGTCTCTTCCGTTTGTCACACTTACGTATGCACAATCTTTAGATTCTCGGATTGCTGCTGAGCCTGGGATTCAAACAAAGATATCACATGCCGAAACGAAGACTATGACCCATTACTTGCGAACTAAACACGATTCTATTTTGGTGGGCATTGGAACTATCCTTGCCGATGATCCAAAGTTAAACTGTCGTTTTCCCAATGCATCGAATTCATTGCGGCCCATAGTTCTTGATCCCAATGGAAAATGGATCTACCATCAATCCCAGTTACGTCGCGAATGCGATGCTGGCCTGGGGTTGGCTCCGTTCATATTGGTTGATGAACTGGCTAAATTAGATGATATTGACACTGAGGTCTTGCACCACCAAGGAGGTAAGTTTGTACGATTAAACCTTCTTCAAACCAGAGATAATTGGATTTCCATCCTTGAAACTCTCAAAACTTTAAGCATTAACTCCGTCATGATTGAAGGTGGAGCAACAATTATTAACGATCTTTTGATTACAAGAAACAATAACTCACCTTTAGTAAACAGCTTAATCATTACTATTGGTCCAACCTTTCTAGGAAACCAGGGGGTACAAGTCAGTCCAAATCAATTGGTTGAGTTAGAAAACATTCACTGGTGGACTGGAGTACAAGACAGCGTACTCTGTGCTCATGTAGCATCTCGTTCGTAAAGATCATCTACATTATTGAAATAGTTAATATGGCTATATTACAATATCTATTTAGAAATACACGCAGCTGAACGCCGTATGTTCCTTAAATATACTTTAGGATGAACAAACTGGTAACTCTTTGGGTTAAATTTTTTTTACTTTTCAACAAATAATGGCTCTGATCACAAGCAGATTCTGTAAGATGCATAACGACCAGAAGTTTCAGATCTTCTAATAATCTTAACAACTTCCCCTCTCTTCAAACCCAAGTATCTCGCGACTGGATCTTCTCTTTGGATTCTAGGTAATTGGGATTCCTTCAATCTATATCTTTCCAATAATTCTTTCTTTTCTTCTTTAGACAACTTAAGATGCTTTGGAACTAACTCATGGTGAGTGATGTTGACTACCAAATCACCTTCTTGGAAAGTTTCAATAGTAGCTGGAGAAACAGTGGGGATTAATTTGTTGGCACTTGGTGTGATGGACGATTGGTAAACGAAAATACCAGTGCTGAAGTTCTTTTCACTGATATGAATACAGAAGTTTCTCATGGTCTTGATACCAACAGAAGCTTCGTCACAGAATTCAACCCATAACGAACCCAATTCAGGGAACTTTTCCAATGATTCAGCAGTAGGGTTAGCTTGGAAGCACATCAATTTTCTTTGAGGAACACCCATGCTGTCACAGATCTTAGATCTGAATTCATCCAATGACATCTCGATTTCTTCTTGAGTGATGTAGTATCCCTTTAATAGTGTTAGTAAATAATCATCAAACACATTGTATTTTTCTTCAAGTGGAAAAATCTATCTTCTGGTACTTACTCTGTCTCTGACCATTTCCTTGATGGTCTTGAAGGATCTAAACAAACGTGAAATTGTTCTGTCGGTTTCTTCCATCTTGTTCCTCAATTATAATGGTTCCTGCTAGATTACTGTTGCTAAAGAATGCTTCGCTTCTTTCACTTAGTCTTCATATCATCGAACAAAAAAAAAATATAGATCATGTGACCTATTTTCCTAAAGTGGCATTCTTCAGAATACAGTAATATGTCACTCTTATATATATACTCCACAAGCTGCAAAAGGATTTTATATTCTGAGTAACGGCTAATCTGTCTAAAGTGGTTACTTATCAAACTTTCTTCTGAAGCGTAATTCTATATCGGAGCTGCTCTTCCAAATCTTTGTTTTGATTGTCTGCAATGTCATATTGTACGGCAATTCCTCGCCTTTGCAATCTAAGGCTAGCCAATCTGGTGGTGACAACTTCTTATCCTTCATTTCACTCGTCTTAGAATCAAACTTCTCCGCCAAATAAAACAAAATTTTACCCACACGCAACATATTGTGCGAAGTTAATTTGATCGAACTTTCCAACACTGGTAATTTCTTGATCTTTCGTTGAACTTTTCCTCCAATCTTCTTTGTGGCTGGAAGAGAAGCATAATCGCATTCAAAAAGTTGGAACGCAATTTTGGGTGATTCTCTCAGTGGCCATCTATTGTATAATATTGGTTGGCCAATCCATTTTGGTATTTGAACTCTGAATTCGTCGATCAAAGAGTGGTCCTCTGAATTGTAATTGATCTTCAAGACATCATCCAACTGGAAACTGCAAACGTCTCGATTGTTACCTAATTCTGGGGAATGCTCAAAAATTGTAATCAATAAATTCGACGGATATCTGGCAGGGTTAATTATGGGGTAATACTGTGCCTCTTCCGTCAAAGGTAATTCTTTCAAGGTAGGGTCAAAGTCGTCAACTTTCATGATAGATTCGACAATCTTACTCTTTGAAGAGCTGTATGTTTCGGCATTGTACTTGTCCCAGTAGTATTTCTTATTGCCTTGTAACAATTTCATAATGGTATCATCGTAGTCGTAGGTTTGTGAGTATAAAGACAGTAAATAAGTTGATCCTCGAATATTCCCTTCGTTAAATTGAAGAAACTCGTTCATAGGAGTCTTCTCAGTATTAAATTCTTGCAAACTTGCTGCAGTGGAAGTAGCTGGACTGGCTGGCCTCGATCCAAGTGTGTTTATATTGGTCTTCGAAGACTTACGCCCAAAGTACTTCAACTTTCGTAAACTTGAATCATCTGAAACAGGTGAGTTATCAATGTTCTTGTTGTTTTTCCTCAATTGTCTTAATTCCTCCCTGAGATCGGCATCAAAAGCCCATTCGTAAGCAGCATACTTGCCAAAGAGAGAATTTATAAGAATAGATCCAACACAAAACCTATCATCGTTTGTAGCTATCATTTTACCAAGCTGCTTATATTTCAGGTTTTCTGGATGATTCAAAGAAAGGAATGGGTAACATTTCACTAAGTCATCGTAATATATTTCCACATTCATATACGACGATTCTTTAAGGGTAATTAATAACTTTCCAGCTTTGATTTCCACTTCACACCAATTATTTAAGGTATCAACAGTTTGATACCTCTGAAATATATTTTCCATTTCCTTCAATCTCTTTTCTAATTCTTCATTGTTAATCAGTGATTCTAAATGGTGAACATATGGGAAAACTTCCACCTCTTGGCAGATCAATATATCCCAAATCTTAATAGTTCCATCCGAATAAAGCACTAATATCTGACGCTTATTATTGAAGAACCGCTTGGCAATGATACTTTTGGGCAAAATCTTATATTCTGCAATTGGTTTTATGTTGAATGGGGTTGATGTGATTTGCTCTTTTGGAATTGGGTTCAACAAAATCTCTATTGGAGTTTCATCGATGAACATATCACTACCATTTTTATGTTCTTGCTGGTGGGATTGTTGTCCTAATGGCATCGAGGCCTGGCGAAGAGAGTCGTGTATGTTTAAGCCGGAGTTGAAGTCGATTTCATCCTTAAAAGCATTAACAAACTCCTTTGAAGGGCCACCGTTGACATTCAATAACATAGAAACGTACTCTTCGTCATCAATTGTTGTATCACCTTTATCACCATCTGTTATGTCATTCGCATTAAATCCAGTATCAAAATAGTTTGAATGACTGTTGGAAATACTCATATGATTGGAAACACTAGACTGCAAATCCAAGTTGTTGGTGTCCATCGACAAATGACTGACAAGGTCGTAGAAGTCGGAGTTTAAATCGTCATTTGGATTATTTGCAGCAGTTCCTGCTAGTGTTCCAGCACCATCGGGGATTAATCCAGAGGCAATTTCATCATTTAGCTGGATTTCTTTTTCAATTGAGTAGTCCAAACAATGTCTAAAGTATTGATACTTTGTTAATTGATCGATGTTCGGAATAATGTTTCTGTTCATCGATGTGTAATTAGAGGAAAACAATGTATTCTGCTGTTTGCAGAGTGATAAAATTGGACTTTCTTCTTGAGCTACTATGATGGAAATTCCCAACTTCTCGTCCATAATAGCATTCTCGGACGTTGAGAAGGTTTCGTAACCTGGAAATAAATCATCATCTCGACGGTTAACGTAATTAAATGAAAGGTACGATAAATCTGTTTTGACGATATTTCCACCTTTGTCACCTGAATAGAAAATGGAAAGATCGTCGTTATCGCTGGCCAATGACCATACTGGATAATCATGAATATCAAAGTTCTTGGACACTTTGAAGTTTCTTAAATCCCAAAGTTTGATTGAGCTATCTGATGATCCACTCAATATCAAATTATCATTCATTAACAAACAACGAATATTATCTTGATGTCCAATCAACTTTTTTATAAACGGAGAGTTTGCTCTATTGTCAAACAAATTGATAGCATTATTTGGTCCACCAGCACTGATTAAATTTGATTCATTATTTGCAAGTGAGTAGACAGACGATGGTAGTTGTGATGATGTAGGGCAGTTCTTTAATTGTCTGAGTGGTTTTGTTGTGGCCAAATCCCATAAGACAATCTTTCCGTCCAATGCCCCACTTACTAGATGACTTTGCTTTTTGGAGTAAACTAATTTCTTGATGTAGTCTGTGTGGACATTGGGGAATTTATGAATTGATGAGGTCTCGTGAGACGTAGGTGTTTCGGTTGATTGACCGTTGTAATTTAAGTTTATCAATTTGATGGACAAGTCCGACGAACATGATATCAAATCGTTATCATCATTCACCAATTTGAGATCATTGATCCAGTCACAACATATGTTATAACTATCGAAGATGGAGTATGTTTCGATGTCTTCGTGCAACTTAGTAAATGAAGATGTCGAAGATTTTAAATAGTAAGGTATTGGCTTTGATGAGATGGACGTTTCAAGCTTCAAAATCTTTTCATTTACATCAGGGAATTCATCTTCGTTGACCCATTTGTCGGCAAATGAGCCATTGTTGAAGTTGAATTGTGGCGAGCTTATCGCAGAACTGTCACTGTTCTGCCATATCTTGATTGTACCATCACGTCCAGCAGTGTATAATCTATTGGTTATGGATGAATACTGGATAGCATTGACTGGAAGTATATGATTCTCAAGATTCTGTGAGTCACCCAATACATATGATAATCCTTTCTTTGTCCGTGGAGGGTTGGTGGTGGTGGTGGTGGTGATGGTTGGCGAGCTATTAAATGGAGCCACCGATGTCATTGTTTGAGGTGTACAGGATCCAGTTGTATAGACACCAGGTATGTAATAGGTTCAATTAGTTGGTAAAAACTGTATTGTTTGATAGCTCTATGATGGTTAAGTGGTTAAAATGGACAAAATGGTTATTGGCTTGAGAATAGAAAACGTTCGCCAAATGTACGCAGATTAAAATTGGAACCTCCTATTTCTCACTGAAGGGTCTTTCAAAATACCACCAAAAAGTCAGTTCAAATTTAAGGCAATTGCAACTGTTACCACTTGAAGCTTGTAGGAATTTGGGTGGATGGTTGTGGTTTTCTTGAGTGTTCTGGTCAAGCCACAAGTAATCCGGGGAAGCTCGGAGTCTTTCTGCTTCGTTAAAGAGTGGGGATAACCTCTTTTTTTGGGCCTATCTTTGACCAGATCGAGACACTTCATAGATGCCACACCATTTCCGTTACGTTCTCAATCAAACAGTACGATACGTATATAGCTACAGGCCATTAACTCTAAGAAACTCTAAGAAGCAGAATAGAAGATCTTGATGACATTAGTCTATTGTTAGGTCAGCTTTGCAAGATTTTCCTAAAAATCTAATCCAAACTACCATTACGTCAGATGTGCCAAATCTTCAGGGGAGTTCTCACTTTGTTGGGGATGTTCCGATTGAAGTTCAAATTAGCCAAGCCTATTTGCCATTATGTTAGGTGTGTATACCCCGCTTCTAGCTTCTTAGAGGTCTGCTTAGATAATTCTAAATTAAAAAAATTATGCGCAAACCCGGAATCGAACCGGGGGCCCAACGATGGCAACGTTGGATTTTACCACTAAACCATTTGCGCGACTGTTGAAAGGCTCCTCATCTTTTCACTGTATAATAAATCCAACTCTTTCTTAAGCGGCTTTTTTTGAAAACAACCAAGACTAATCCTCAAGCTCAGCAAGAATCCCAACTATTTAAGCATTCCATAGATAACAAAACAAAAATTCTATAAAGAGTTTTTGTTCCCTACAAAGCAAGGTGCTTTTTTATATTAATGTAATTTAGATGCAATATTTAAATTTGTAGCAAAATCAATTCAAAGACTGAAAGATAAGCAAAATACTCCCCTCCTAAAAATAAAACCCCCAAAATGCACAATATTTACCCCATTCAAATAGACAAGTCCTAAAATCTCAAATAAGAAACTTCTCATAAAAGGCTTGAAATGTTAGTATGATTAAATTCTTCCCCTTGTTGATGCTTGTTGCCGATCAGGATTTAACTCTCACCAGAATACCCTATTGCAAGTGTTGAAGAAAAAACTAATAGTGGTCCAGCGCTTCATGAACCGGTCAATCCGTCACACTTGAAAGTGGCCAGTTTCCAGAGCATGAGATAGTGGCCCAAATACCATGAGTGGCCAATTCACAGTATTGAACTCACTATCGTCCATGTTTGCCTCGCCCTATTAGTTTGTTCCCTCAACATCATCCAATATTAAGTTTCTTAGTGGAGTTATTTCCCTAGCGACAGACTCACCCAACGAGAAGATTGAATTCTTTCACACCAACACTTGTCCACCTAATATATAGTCACTTCTTCTTTAAGATTCTTGTACTTGAAACCTGAGTATAATTTGTTTGGAGCAATATTTTCACACTTTTGAACTTCCACCTTTGGTTCGGATTCCACAATCTTAGCCATCTTCTCTCTTCTCTCCACTTCTTGATTCCTTTCAGCATTAACTCTTCTTTCACCTTCAGCAACGTAATATCGTTCCGAAAAGGTTTTAGCACCATGATACTTCAAGTTATCGAGGCGCTTCTTTTCTTTGCGTCTAATTTTGTATTCCTCAACGACAAATGTCATGTAAACAAAGTCTTCTCCAGTAAATCTGGTTGGAATGCGAAGCTTGTCAAGTTGTGCTTTGATAATATCACCTTGTTCCTTGATATGCCAATCTCTAGTCAATTCAATCAAGACTTGCTTTTCTGGGGCACACTTCTCGATTGGGAGAGAAGCCTTAAATTCTTCGATTTCCTTCGCAAACCAAAAGCACTTAATAAGCTTGATTTCACCTGAAGTGTAAGGGTTAAATTTTTTGCTCTTCTGAAATGGACTGTCATAAATGGAAGGAAATTGAACGACAGGCTCGTTTCCGTTTACATGGAAATAAGACTTTGGCTTGGCTTCGTATTCTTCAATAAATTCTCTTGGGGACTTAGCAATCAAAGGTGTTTCCACCATTGGTTTGATTTCTGCTTCTGGTTGTGCTTCTGGTTGTGGTTCAATTTTTGCTTCTGGTTTGACTTCTGGTTCATTGTTGTAAATACTTTCCTTTTCATTGTTGCAAAGGACCTCTGATTCTTTATTCCAAAAAGATTTTAATTTTAATGTAAATCTTTCCCTCTTTCCTAACCCCAGACGAACTGTAGTAGTTTCAGGCTTTTTAAAACAAGTTGAGGTAAAGCCCTTCTTGGTTTGCAAAATATTTTGGAAGTTATTGATAGTTAATTTGAAATTGGAAAACATCTGGACTGATGGTAGTTGCTTGAAGTTGTTGTTGTTGATATCGCTTTCGTTGGGAGATTCAATCGTATTAATAAAGATTAACAAAATTGAAAAAAAAAACAGTGATGTTTAGGAATAAACTCTAGAAGGACTTCTGGGTCTCTTTTATAGTCCCTGGTTCCATTTGTGGATCTCTATTTGTGAATCTCTATTTGTAAATTCCTAGATAAAGAAAAATAATATAGGATAGGTTGTTAAAAGAAATCTATAGTTCTTTCATGTAAAATAAAATATTATGAATACAAAGACAAACACTTCCTGTGGTAGTTCAAAACTAGAGCCAATAATAGAAATGAATATCTATAATAATACAATATTATTGTATTTTTTGTGGGAACAATGATTAATTTTAGACAGATTTATTGATTTCCATCGTATTGTGAAGTTGCAAATTTTGTTTGTGTAAAAGAAGTCGTATCTCTCTTGGCTGCGAAATTGAAAGACTGTATTTTGAACAATTTACAATAAAATAAAATAGAGCAGTCTGAAAGGATATATAGATTACCAATTGATGATTGAAATGAAGTCCTTGTCTTTTTTTTTTAGTTTCGTGATGTATTTGTTGTGTATGTCAATTTTTAAATGTGGAGTAGATCTCATTCTTTGACATCAAAAAAAAAAAAAAAAAATTTTCAAAATCGAACATTTGTTAAGATGACAGAAGGTAACATTGAAGTGATAGCCATCAATGATGCAAAACCAGAAGAACAAGGAACCGTTTCTCCACACGAGAGACAACTCATGTCTGCAGTGATTGCTCTTTGGAAGGAAGATCCCGCATATGAAACCTTAGGGATACCGAAATTGCATGCTTTAGTTAAGGCAAGACATCAAAACTGGGCAGTTTCTGAGAAGAGACTCAAAGCTGTATTGAAGCAATTTGGGTTGCTTCCAAACAATGTCAATCAGCAATATACTTATGCTAAAGAAATCAAGTCTGAATTGACTCCTGATCTTGAATTATCAAACAAGGTTCAGATCGAGATGACTAAAAAGAGAGGAAAGTGCCTTTATGCAAAGAAGAAGCTTGAAAAGGGAGAATTGATTTGGGAAGAAGCACCACTCTTTTTCATTCCACCCTTGGCTAATATCAATTTAGTTAAGGTGGGAAAGGCTTGTGCTTACTGTGGCAAATTATTGACTGCTGAGGGAAGAGCAGTCTTGAGAGGTTTGGATTGTACTGTTTGCTCTGAAGTCTGGTGTTCAGCCACATGTAAGAAAGCAGATCATATGCATTCTAAATTGAAGCACGATATATATAATCCTATGAAGAAGAAGAATGAGCTCATCAATGCTGGTGCATTCTTGGAATTACAAGATTATTGTTTGGCAGAGCAATGGAATGCGTTGTATGCCATAACACTTATTCAAGCCAGCATAGTTCTTGATAAGTCGGGAGATAAGAGCAAATATTTCAAGGCAATGGCCAGAGTATCTCAAGAAATTAGATACAAGGCGTTGGATTCGTCGGCTGGGTCATTTGACAATTTCGGTGGAGGGGCACTCTTTGTTCAAGAACAGCAAGATAATTTATGGAAAGAAGGGTATGAGAAATTCATTCGAGTTTTCCCTAAATCAGCCTCAAGCATTGATTACAAAGAGTTCTTGCTTATGATGGGATCGTACAACATAAACAACTTGGACTCTTGTGTTTATTTGACTCAATCTCATTTGAATCATAACTGTGACCCCAACACTTCTGTTGAAACATCTCTTGTTTCCAGAACGCAGGGATTGAAGGTTTATGCCAAAAGAGATATTCGTGAGGGTGAAGAATTGACTACAACGTATGTCAATCCCCAACACACGGTTCAACAGAGACAACGGGAACTTCGCGTGAACTGGGGTTTTATTTGTTCCTGTCCAAAGTGCAAGGAAGATCTTAAACAGCAACATAAGAGAAAATTGTCTTCGGCAAAGCCGTCCGACGCGGCTTCTGAAATAAGAAGTATGTTACACGATACGGCTATTCTGGTGGGTGAAGAAGGAATCGAGTTGACGGTACCTGAAGGAACCGGAGGTGAAAGAAGAAAGTCTGTTAGGTTTGATGAAAAAGTCATTGCCGTAAAGGAATAATAGTTTTTTGGAGGACCATAAATAAAACGTAATCTAGAAGTAGACTTTCCTAATTTAGCACCACTATCGAAACTTTGTTGTAATATTGCATTCTGCGACTCGGAGAAAAAAATCAACAAATTTTCACCATTACCCACCCCAGGAATCGAGTCTACACGTGTAAAAAGAAGGAGTGTACAGACCTCGCTTTGTGAATAAAGACTTGTCATATAATCACGATGGAACGATTTGAAGGGAATTATTTGGATGAAGAGGAGTTGTTGCAGCAACAACAAATTCTGCACCCACAACAAACCGTGGTAGATGAAGCCGAGTTATTGGCAGCACAAGCCGCAGCCGAAGCAGCTGCTGCACAGCAGCTGCAGCAACCTGGTGGAGCTTTCAATAATGTTGGTCAGGGATTGACTGGTAAATACCGTGACATGATGATGCAATATTGGCAAGAAACCATCAACTCAATAGAACACGATGATCACGACTTCAAAAACCATCAATTGCCCTTGGCCAGAATCAAGAAGGTAATGAAGACCGACGAAGATGTTCGTATGATTAGTGCAGAAGCACCAATATTGTTCGCCAAGGGTTGTGATGTATTCATTACTGAGCTTACTATGAGAGCGTGGATCCATGCTGAGGAAAACAAAAGAAGAACTTTACAGAAGTCGGATATTGCTGCTGCCTTGACCAAGAGCGATATGTTTGACTTTTTGATTGACGTTGTTCCCAGAGAAGAAGAGAAACCCAAAAAGAGCTACACGCAAACCCAGACTCAAACACAAACACAACGACCCAGTTATATAAATCACCAGCCGGCTCAACTTCCTAACCAACAGCTTCCTCACCAAGTACAACATCCTCCACAGCCACCCCAGCCTCAACAACACAATCAGTCACATGAACAAATACATCCGCAGCAGAATAAAGAGTCGCCAACACTCAAGAGAGAAGACGATATCTTGCAACACCAATTGTTGCAGCAGCAACAGCAACAGATGATGCAGCAGCAATTAATACAGCAACGGAAACAGGAGCAGCAGCAAGATGTCAATGGCGTTGTTCATGATGAAAAAAGAACTTCTAACGATCAAGCAAACGATGCCTCGTCAACTAATGGCCCCCAGGAAAATTATCTGAACTTTTCAAACTTCAATCAAGGTTTCCAAGGTAGCTTTTGATACCAAAAGATTTCTCTATGTAACATTATATACTCTTTTAATTCTCGTTTATTTCAAATATAGGTGTATTCCCTGTGCTTACTATAAAAAAAACAAAAGAGAGCAGTGCTTGTTTTCCCATAATTCTACAATAAAGCCACAAGAATCAAGCCAGGAACAGACGGTGCCTCTCTCATCAGAAAGGACTAAAACTCCACCCACATTATTTATGTTACATAATCACCTTTCTATCCGAAAACCGTCAGTTCCACACAATTTTGCGAGCGCCATACCAATTTCCCCTCCCCCGCGCGCGCAACCTTGTCCCTCGAACCATATTAAACTCCTCCGATTCCATTTCTCCTATAAATTGACCCTGCGCCGCTTACAATTTATCTGAATATGGTAGTCAGGTTATCGAGAAGTCTCCTTACCAGTTCCTTAAAGTTAGGTTGCACCACCACCATTTCTAAGACATCAATTGATCGCATCTCAACGAGAAACATTGGATTCTACAATACACTGTACAGAAAGAAACTTACTACATTCATCAACTCCAAAATGCCATTGATAACGATCTCACAATCCTTAGACGAAGCCTATAAGAAACACAAGATTATCTCTGATGTTATTGATGACTTCGAAACACAAGGCCTTCTAACTATAGAATACGATGCCGAAGACCATGTTGCCTTGGGAAACACCTTGTTGGTCGCCAAAACCCAGCATGCACCGGAAATCCAGTTTACTCTTAACTCATCTAACCAGGAAGGTGAATTTGAGTCAATCGGTGAAAAGGACAAGTTTATCTTGGTCTTGACCGATCCGGATGCACCATCCAATAAAGATCACAAGTGGTCCGAGTACGCACATTGGTTAATTACAGACTTGTCCTTGGTTTCAGCTGAAAAGGGCAAGGTTGAAAGCGAACCTCAAACGAGTTATAAGTTGGACTACTCCAAGGGTAATGCACTCTTGCCATACGAGGGACCTGCACCACCACCAAAAACTGGTAAACATCGGTACGTCTTCTTGTTGTATAAGCAAGACCCTAATATTGAGTACAAATTACCAGCACCATCGTCGAGGCCTAACTGGGGTACTGGTATTCCAAGTAGTGGCGTAAGAGATTGGATCAAGAAAAATGCCTCTGGTCTGAAGTTGTTGTCGGTAAACTTCTTCTATGCCCAAAACGTAGACAATTAATTTTATTAACTTGTATATGCCCTGTGAATGAATGACAAAAAAAGCAAACTAACTCAAAACAGCATTCTATTTGTATCTTCGTACAGTACTGTAGTCCTTAGGACTAATAACCAACCCTTTACCTTTCTTTGCTCCTCGATAAATTGTTTCTATAATGTCAATCATTTCTTGTTTGTCCTTGATTATGAAATTCAATTTATTATTGTTACCAGTCCCAAAATCACACATCATATGCTTATTTCGATAGAAAAACATAATCGTATATGGCTCACTTCGATCTGCATCAAGTTCGTACATTTCATTAAAGTCTGGAACCCGGTCGATGTTGCACAAGTACACCACGCCAAAATTCTTGATCTTCTCTGATATCAGGTAGAGTATCTCATCGACCACCATACAATCTGCTTCTTCCTCTCTACCAAAACGAAGCACCACTATTCTATCATCCTCGGATAAAATAGCTTGATCTACGTGCCACCCTGTTTTCAAATGAGGAAGAAATACTGATCCCATAGCTTATTATTCCAGATGCTGTTTTTTAAAAAAGATTGAGAAATTGTAAATTATTTGTATTTTTGTCTATTTTTTTTTGTTTTCAACCTACGCACTAACAAAATAGACGCCAATTTGTTGCACCCAATTCTTCTGTATTTAGAATAAGATTTAGCATGAATCTCATGATAGAGAAAGATATTGCTCATCAAAAAGATGGAGATTTAAGTAACAATTTAGTCAGTGAACTTTCTAAAGATGATATCATTTTTCCAACATCAGAACCAATAGAAATACCCGAATCTGAGAAATCATCTAAAAAATCTCTTCGAAGAAAGTCCAGTTTTCGGGTCCAAGTTCAAAAGATTCTTAATCTAGTATCAGAAAGAAAATTATCGAAAAAAACTGGATTTAATTCTGAAGAAATAGCTCCTCTTGATACCGAAACCGAGACACTGGAGAGTAGTAGTATTGTTTCTATGACACATAAAAAGCCATTAACTACTGATGTGACTTATCTTAGAACCTTTAATCAGCTACTTTTTAAAGTTGAATTAAGAGAAGCTAAGCACCATAACCCAATTAATTCCTATTATTTCAAATGGGTTTTCTGGAGATGCAAGGGAACTACTAAAAAATTAATATTGTTGGATGTAATTCAATCAAAAAGCTCCTTACTTCAAAACACTCAAAAGTATCTACCAGAAATCACTGGCACAGAAGAGTCACTGGAAAGATTTTCGGTTTTCAAATTGAACGTTTTACCCACAAAAAAACTCATGCCTAATGGATACACCTATGAAATTCGAATTAATGATCCCATTGAAGCAAAATACTTATTTGAAGAAATTACGTCAATGGTTTTATCAAACAAAATATATCAATCATACAGTATTTTGGAGGGTATGTAGAAATTAGTTTTGACATTTTTTTGATTACTAACAACAGTATCTTTTTGTGGAGTCTCAATCAAGAAGCATGGGGATTTCTATCAAATTTCACTTTGGGTTCATCCTCCTGACAACCGCATGACAGACATTGAGAACGAAGTCTCTGTTATTGTTACCATGTTACATGGGATTTTAGAAGTTAGTATTGACAAGCTAACCTTGTTGTTGATGCAAAATAGTGGCACAATTCAAAAAATAGAAATCAACTAAAAAAGATATGCGCAAACCCGGAATCGAACCGGGGGCCCAACGATGGCAACGTTGGATTTTACCACTAAACCATTTGCGCGACTGTCAGAACAAAGATCAATGAACTTAATACAAGTAATCTACTTTGTAGGTTCTACCATACCTCTACATTATGATTAGAATCAAACATATAGGTAATCTGAAGAATAAGACTCAAAAACAACCTAAGCAATTAGTTGAAATAGCTTTATTTTTTTAGAGAAGGTGATCTCCAACTCAGCTCGAAGCGGGGGAAATATTGACAGGACAACTTCCAAACCCTAAAGATAAATAGAATCAGGTCGTGTTCAAATGTAAAAGTTCTAGAATCTCCAAGTCATTTCACTTACTGATAAGCTATCTCTATCTTGATGAAAACAAATAGAAATTAATCAGAAAGAGAAGAGCTCCTTGAAAGTATAATCGTATGGTCATAAGCACTGCACCTGAAAATTTTGAGATAGCATTTCTCCGCGATCGTGAAAAACTAAGGCCTTAACAACGAGAAGAGACTAGATACCGATGACTGAAATTGAGTTAGGAACTACTGCTGATATGCATGTTCATTTACGTGATGGCAAGATGATGGAGTTGATAACCCCCACCGTTAAGGAAGGGGGTGTAAGCATTGCTTACGTGATGCCCAACTTGGTCCCTCCTATCACAACTATCAAACAAGTCGAGGAATACAAAAGCAACTTGGAGAAGTTGAGTCCTGAGACAACCTTCTTGATGTCCTTCTATTTGAGCAAAGAGTTAAGTGAGGAATTGATTGAAGAGGTTGCATCCAAAAAATTGATTCACGGCATTAAATGTTATCCAGCCGGTGTTACGACAAATTCTAAATATGGGGTTGATCCAAATGACTTCACGTCGTTTTATCCTTTGTTTAGAATAATGGAAAAACATGGTTTAGTTCTTAACATCCATGGTGAAAAGCCAGCGGTAAAGACAGAAGTTGAATCTGAAGAAACTGATATCCACGTTCTTAATGCTGAACCTAAATTCTTGCCAGCATTAAAAAAGTTGCATCAAGACTTTCCACATTTGAAGATTATTTTAGAGCATTGTACCACCAAAGATGCAGTCGACTTGATTCGTGAACTTAACCAAGGAAAAACTTTGGCTGATGAAATTACCGTTGCTGGAACCATCACCGCACATCATTTATCGTTGACCATCGACAATTGGGCCGGTAATCCAATTAATTTCTGTAAGCCTGTTGCCAAGTTTCCAAAGGATAGGAGAGCTTTGGTTGAGGCTGCTACTAGTGGAGAACCATGGTTTTTCTTTGGAAGTGATTCCGCCCCTCATCCAATTGAAAGCAAAAGCACCCACGTTGGAGTTTGTGCAGGTGTTTACACCCAAAGCCACGCTATTAGTTACTTAGCGGATGTCTTCGAAGAACAAGGCAAGTTAGAAAATATTCGGAAATTTGTGTCTACCCATGGAATCAAGTTCTACGGTATTGAAGTTGATACCAACAAACATAAGGACAGCTGTTGGTTGATCAAGAGAGACATCAAGGTCCCTGAAGTTATTGGTGGAAATGGCTTGCAGGTTGTTCCATTCAAAGCTGGTAAAACGTTACGTTGGGCAGTTGAATGGAGATGAGTTTGAAACCTGTATTCGTCTACACACACACACACACACACAACCGTTACGAAGACCAATTGTGAATATTTTAAGCCGTAATTTTTAATAGAACAAGTAGCGAACAATTAGTCTTTCCACAGAGCACCCGTGGTCTGTACTAGTTAGGAAAGTGTATCCGCACATATCAATTAATGGTGTCTTCATACCAAGCATTTGGTTCAAGAAGATTTATTAACCTTTAAAATATTGGTCAATAAAGGTTATTTTAATATTATTGACAGGAGGTCTCATCTCATCTCATCTATTTGATGACCCAAATTAAGGGAATCATCCCCAACTCTGTAATATTCGGAAATAATTTGCGACATTCGTTATCTATATATTGGTTTGTTTTTGTATGATTTTCTCATAGAAGATAGTAGACATGCGTCTCTTTTTGTGAATCATAATAAAATTTGACAACCAGCTTATTAATTTGAATCATATGCCGAGTTGGACATACATTAATTACAGGGTTACATGGCGAACCTGCGATGAACTAATATTTTTATCTCTATGATGCAACACATTTTATTAATCATAGAAAAACGTGGGGCCCAAAAAATCAAGCGTCTGAGAAAGAAACGCACGTGGTTTAGCACGTCAAGACAAATCTTCAAACTTTGAGTAAATTCCGAGCTCGTGATATATTTTCAGTGTTACTACACAGGAATGGTGGGTTACCCACCAATCAATACCACGTCGCCTCGCTTGGTAGTTTATAAAATCAAGGTTTCAATACTATCAAGAACGGTACAAGTGGTATCTTCTAGGTTAGAAAAGAGAGGTTGTAGCATTTAGACTATCATTAAGCCCTCTTTGGAATGAAAACTAAAATTTTAAACGAATCAAATTTCATTTTTTTAGCTGGTGTGATTTGTCTTCTCCACGTTTGCTTCCTAATTTGAAATATTACCTATGGAAAAAAAATATTTTTTAATCTCTTTGTGTCGAGGTGCCGTTTGGATTCATGGTCGGATACTATTTAAGTGATAAGAAGATCACCAAATTTATAATATTGACTAACTGTCCTTTTTTTTTAGACTGTACAACAACCTTTGAAGCTTGCTAAATTTTATTAAGATGGCTTCCAGAGACGTTCCTAGAAGTTTAAATGATTTTGCTTTTGGCTGGTCTCGCCATTTAGATAATGAGATTACCTGGAACAAGAAGCAAGAGTACCTTGATGAAAATGATATCCAACCCGAAGGATATGAAACTGTTCATAAGACAAAGATGAAGAACTTATGGCCAGCCTTTGGTGCTGGTGCAGGTTTGTTTTCTGATGGTTATGTTAACAACTCCATCGGTACTGTATCATATGCATTGAAGAAGTTGTATCCAAAAGAATATAGTAAGTCTAACGCTATGTCGAACGTTGCTTCTATTGCTTTTGCCGGTACTGTTCTTGGACAACTTGTTTTTGGTTACATTTCTGACAGAGTTGCAAGAAAAGGAGGTATGATGGTGGCTAACGTAATGTTGATTTTTTTCACTTTGATGACCGCCGTCGGTACTTGGGGAGCTAATGGTAGTCCCAACGGTTTGTTTGCTGCATTGACTACCTTCAGATTCTTCTTGGGTATTGCCATCGGAGCTGAATACCCAACTGCTTCTGTTATTGCATCCGAATTTGCCAACCTCTTACCAGCAGGTAAAAGAAACAGATACTTCTGTTGGTTTACAAACTTCATGATTGATACTGGGTTTGTTGTTTCTGCATTTGTCCCATTAGTCTTATTGTGGATTTTCTCTGAACGTCATTTGACTGCTGTTTGGAGATTGACTCTTGGTTTGGGTGTAATCCCACCACTTTCACTTTTCTTTATTAGACTCAAGATGAAAGACTCGTCTTCTTTTGACAAATTACATATGAAGAAGGTTGAGAAATATCCTCTTTGGTTGATAATCAAGTTTTACTGGTTCAGATTAGCCATTGTTTCTATTATTTGGTTCATCTATGATTTCTCCTCATATTCATTCGGTATCTACTCCACTGTTATCATTGACGGAGTTATTCCACATGGTAGTACCTACCAAGTTTGGGGTTGGAATGTTGTGTTTAACTTGTTCTACATTCCTGGCTCGTTCCTTGGTGCTATTGCTGCTGACTACATTGGTCCACGTTTGACTTTGGCCTTGGGAGTTGGATTGCAAGGAATTATCGGATTTATTATGTCTGGTACCTATCACCACTTGAAAAGTCATGTCGGTGGTTTTGTTGTTGTCTATGGTATCTTTTCCACTTTGGGTGAGTTTGGCCCAGGTGACAACATTGGTTTATTAGCATCAAAGACTTGTGCTACTCCTGTTAGAGGTCAATACTACGGTATTGCTGCTGCTGTGGGTAAAATTGGTGCGTTCGTTGGTACTTGGGTCTTCCCAGTGATTATCAAGCACTTCTCACGTGGTGGTACAGATGTTGACAGAGGTAATGTTATGCCATTTTACATTTCGTCTGGTTTGTGCATTTTCTCCGCTCTTTTAACATTATTCTTCTGTCCTTCTGTTGGCCAGGATGCCATTAACAGAGAAGATGAGGCCTTTGTTGAATACTTAAAGGCCAATGGTTACGATGTCTCTCAATTAGGTAATGGTACCGTTGAGACAGTTGATTCCGAAGAAAACTCATCTATTGAAATCAACAAAAAGACGAACGAAATCAATATTGACACTCAATCTAAGGGTTCCATTTGATTGTGAAGAGCCTGCTTGTATCTTATTACTCTTTAGTTCGCTTAGCATTAATTTTATTTGAATAATCATCGGTAAATAAAGGTCCGAGTTAAGAATTGAAATCACAAGTGTGTAATCTTTAGTAGATAGATAATTAGGGCCAAGATGTTATTCAAAGCATAGCCTTGTTGGTTGGTAATAGTCTCATTCCCCCCATACTACTCTAGTTATTTATGTGTCACGTGAGCATTGCTTTTGAAAAATTAAAGAGTATCTTGAGATGGGGCGCTAAATATCAAAACCGAAGAGTATTTGTGAATGATGGTGAAAAAACGTACAATAACACAGAGTATTGATCAGAAGATATATGACTTTATTCATTCTTTGCTAGAGGAGGAAAGTTTCAAAAATAAGAAGAAATTGGGAAAAGATAATGAAGACCCATATGCTTATATCGCATTAGCCAAAGACTTGTCAACAGGTGAGATATTGGAGTATATTCAGAGCAAAGATTTTCAAATGAGAAGAATGAAGAAAGCATCTTTGGAGAAGGCCATCTCAGCAGTGTTACAGGTGGTTAGAGATGAAGAGAATGAGGACATGGCAGATATAATAAAATCCAAAGAAGAAAAAGAACTTCAGCGTGAATTCGATGGAGTGGACGACAGCAATTTGATGGAAGTAAAAGATTCTAATGCATTGAACAAGTCTGTTACAGCTTTGTGGAATTTAAGTGAAACGGTGAAGTCTAACGATGAGAAAGTTGACTCGGAGGATGCCGTCGCTACAGAGACAATTAATACCGTTAAAGAGAATGATTCAGCATCCGAAGATAAGAAATCGAGAAAAAGAACGAAAGAGTCTACAAACAAGGTGGTGAAAAAACCGAAAAACAAGATTGAGCATACACCCCCAAGTACAACGTTATCATCCCTTGGAGGTCTTGAGAAAATTACAACACAATTGATGGAACTAATAGGGCTACCCATTTTGCATCCTGAAATCTACTTAGCCACAGGAGTAGAGCCACCAAGAGGTGTGTTGTTGTATGGTCCTCCTGGTTGTGGTAAAACTACCATTGCCAATGCTTTGGCAGGTGAATTACAAGTTCCATTTATAAATATATCAGCTCCTTCAGTTGTTTCTGGTATGTCGGGTGAATCAGAAAAGAAATTGAGAGAAATATTTGACGAAGCAAAAACCTTAGCCCCATGTATTGTGTTCATGGATGAAATTGATGCAATTACCCCCAAGCGAGACGGTGGAGCTCAAAGAGAAATGGAAAAAAGAATAGTTGCACAATTGTTAACCCTTATGGATGAGATCACTATTGATAAAACCGATGGTAAGCCAGTGATAGTAATTGGAGCAACAAATAGACCGGATTCCCTTGATTCAGCATTGAGAAGAGCTGGTAGATTTGATAGAGAAATTTGTCTTAATGTTCCTGACGAAGATCAAAGATGTTCGATTTTACGGACCATGACGGAATCATTGAAAGTACAAGATGGTGAGCATTTCAACTTCCGACAGTTGGCCAAAATGACACCAGGTTTTGTTGGGGCTGATTTAAAAAGTTTGGTCACCGCAGCTGGTATTGCTGCTATCAAACGTATTTTTGAAAGCTTGAGTGAACAAGAGGAGGAATTGATGAAAATCGAGGTTGCATCTGGAGACTCAATGGAGATTGATTCTAGCATTCCACTCGTCCCAGACAATACTTCAGTCGACAAGTTTACCAGCAAGTCAGATTTGGAGAAACTTTCAACAATTCAAAAATTCTTAATCAAGCATCCAAACCCTTTAACTCAAGATCAATTGGCTCCATTGTCGATAAATTATTTGGATTTTATAACTGCTTTGCCAACCATCCAACCTACAGCAAAGAGAGAAGGATTTGCCACGGTTCCTGACGTCAGTTGGCAAAATGTTGGTGCCCTTGCACATATCCGTATGGAACTACACATGTGTATTGTTCAACCCATTAAAAGACCGGAGATATATCTGAAAGTCGGTATCACAGCACCTGCTGGTGTTTTGTTGTGGGGTCCACCTGGTTGCGGTAAAACACTCTTAGCAAAAGCAGTCGCCAATGAGTCAAGAGCTAACTTTATTTCAATCAAGGGTCCAGAACTCTTGAACAAATATGTCGGCGAGTCAGAAAAAGCGGTCAGACAAGTGTTTCAAAGAGCTAGAGCATCGGTCCCATGTATTATATTTTTCGACGAGTTGGATGCTCTAGTTCCAAGAAGAGATACGTCATTGTCAGAATCAAGTTCGCGTGTTGTTAACACTTTGTTGACAGAATTAGATGGTTTAAATGATCGAAAGGGTGTTTTCGTTGTTGGCGCTACCAATCGTCCGGATATGATTGATCCTGCTATGTTGAGACCAGGTAGGTTGGACAAAACTCTTTACATTGAGTTGCCGACAGCAGAAGAAAGATTGGAAATTTTGCATACTTTAATAAGGGCCAACAGCACTCCGTTGGACAATTCTGTTGATTTAAATTCTATTGCAAATGACAAGAGGTGTCGTAACTTTTCTGGTGCTGATTTGTCTTCTTTAGTACGTGAAGCTGGTGTATCTGCATTGAAGAGAAAGTTTTTCAAGGGTCAACAAATAAAGGAGTTGGACGCCTCTGGGTACTATGAAAATGAGTTTGAGAATGATGAAATAAGTGTTACAAATGAAGATTTTAGCTTCGCTTTATCAAGCATTAACCCAAGTGTTAGCGATAAAGATAGATTAAAGTATGAGAAGTTAAACAAGAGAATGGGGTGGAGCATTATTAACGAGACTCAAAAGGAAAATGACAGTGAACCACCTGTAGCCTAATACGTAAATAGTGGCATTGTTTTAGAAAGCAAACATGGTCCAAAATAGATGAACTCAAATCCCAAATTATTTCAAAATTCGTACTTGGGTGTTAAAAAATTAAAGTTTTTTTTCAGCACAATTCACAACTAGACTTCAATTTGGTGTCATTTCTAGAGTTGTTTACGAGGTGTACATCATAACTAGTCTAAACACAAGAAGATTTTGAAATTGCTACTTTGAGATTCAAATCTGTTACAATGGTAAGTGTTTTATTTTTCTCGAGATCGGATTTCCGCAATTTTATAATAATAGACAATTTTAATAATATTCTACTGAAACCATATTATTTGCTACAGCCTTCCAAACCAAATAAAATAGAATTACAGAAACACGTTGTGTCTACTTTTTACAAGATGGTTTTAGCAAGATATGGGTTGAAACGCACTGTTTCTGGAATATTCTGTCTGACATTCGATTCTAATTGCAGAATCGGGATTGTATATAATGACGTCACGAATTGGTCATTCATCTTACACAAGCATAACATGCAGGAAAATAAACGGCCACGCCAAACTTGTGGCGTATTTTACCAAATGGAGTGGCTGGTAGCAACGATAGAGACTCGATGAAATTGAATTCTTGGTGTATAAATAGGTTGTAAAACTCCCCAATTTTAAAACTCTTCTTCCACTATTTAATCATCATCCAACTATTAATTAAACATGTCAGACTTTGGTAGAAAGAACATTTCCGACAAAATTTCTGAAGCTGTTACCCCAGAAAGTGAAAAGTCCTACGCTCAACAAGCAAAGGAATCGATCACTAGCACTGCTGACAACCTTATTGGCAAGGCCACCCCAGACAACCAGAAGTCTTTTACTCAAACCATTTCTGATAACGTGAAGAAGGGTCATGATGATGCTGCTGCTGCTGCTGACTCCAACAAGCAAAGCTTGTCCGAAACGGCCTCTGGTTACGTCGATGCTGCCAAAGAACAAGTTGCCAAAGGTGCTGAATACGTCTCGTCAGTTTTGACTGGTGCTACTGAAGGTGCTAAGACTGGCCATGACGCTGGTAAGAAGTAAATCAGATAGATCCAAGTAAAGTACATATTCAATAAAGTCTATCTCCACTTTACGCGCAATGTTTATACTTATCACGTGACCCTGATGAGCATCTCACAAATTGTATAACCGAATTTTTTATGACAAGAAAGCTGTCTGAGATCAGAAAATGCCAAAAATTGCAGATTATGCAGACCAAATCTCCCAAAAGAAGTCAATTTCAAAGAAAGTTATAGACCAGAATGACCTGGATGACTTTGATGATTCCGAATCGGATGAAGATATTCAAAGACAAGTGTTTGTACAAAAAAAGCAATCAAGGTCATTTAAAGACGACCTGGATGAACAAGATATTCATGACGAGGATGAAGAAGATAATGATGATGATCTTTCTGAAGAAGACGAAAATAACTTAATAAATGAAGAAAGTCAGCTTGGATCGGAAGTTGACGAAGAAGGATTTTTCGGAATTGCTTTAGACGATGGCGAGGAATCCGATGAAGGAGACAAAACGAGCATCCCGAAGCTGAAGGTTAAGAAGATTAAGAAGTTAACTCCAGAAAAGTTGGAAAAGGAACAGAAAAGAATAAAGAAGACAGGTGTATGTTACCTTTCTCGAGTTCCTCCATATATGAAGCCATCGAAATTACGGTCAGTCCTAAGTAGGTTTGGAGGCATAGATAGATTATTCTTGAAACCGGAGGATACTGCAACATATCACAAAAGAATCAAGTATGGTGGAAACAAAAAGAAGAATTTTACAGAAGGATGGGTGGAGTTCATAAAGAAGAAGGATGCCAAGCTTTGTGCCTCCACATTAAATGCTAATAAACTTGGTGGTAAGAAGACCTCATATTATTATGACGACATAATCAACATTAAATATCTTTCTGGATTTAAGTGGGCAGATTTGACTCAACAAATAGCAAAAGAAAATGAAGTCAGACAGGCCAAGTTGAACTTAGAATTATCCCACCAGAAGAAGTTGAACAAGAGTTACGTCGAGAATGTTGAGAAGTCAAAGATGATTAAAAAGATTCAGAAGAGAAAGGCAGAAAAATCGGAAGTCGACGAGAGACAAGATGAAATTAGAAGAAGTTTTAAACAGCGCAAGGTTAGGAGTACCAGGGCCGAAGCAGATGACGAATTGAAGGATAAATCAAAACCAAATGAAAAGTTAACTGGTGTTTTATCTAAAATTTTCTAATTATTACTTCATTTCATTACTTGGCGTATACACTATAACACTATAATACATATTATTCTATTGCAGGTGATTTGGCCGATTAGAAATATTCGTTGTCGGCTTGCTGGGTTTTCCTAGTCTAGAATGTCTCTTTTTCCTCTTGAATTTGCTAAGACGTACTAAAAAGTCATATCGCTGCATCAATTCTACCTTGCTTTTGCATCTGAGGGCAGACATCAAAATCGGACTATTAATAGCATCTTGCCGGGTTATGCTCTTCAGTACGACAACTTTTTTAAGTTGAGTCCACTGATTCGCTGTCCAACTGTCAAGTTTTGAAGAATATTCGTTCACATGATTACTAATAGGAACACTCGTGCCCTTCAGCATATTCTCAACAGGTTCAAGCACTTTGTGAATCTCTTTGTCCCATGGCAATAAAGTTGTCTTTGAAGAATCCTCATTTTTTGATTCAAAATCAACTTTGTTTTTCATAAATGAGTTCAGCACCAATGGAGTTGATACATCCAACATGGGACTGGTGGTTCTGTAGTTAAAATCTAGCTCGTTAAGAATTCCATCAGAATCACTGGAAGATGAGTTCGTGACCTTCATAACATCAAGTGGGTCATCATTCACATTACTCATTTTGGCTGGCGATGTATATGTTGAAGAGCTAGCTCTCATACCAATTGGCGTTATTGACTCCAAAGTCTGATTAACTCTTTCAAGTAAACTCGCCCGTGAAATGTCTTCTTTCGTGAATTTGTGTTTGACATCAATGTTATCAAACTTGTTATTTTCAAATTCTCGAACTGCCGGCAACCGTTCCTCGGTACTTTTTTGAGATCGTATCTCATCATTATAACTTCCATTCTTTATCACACGTTCCGTTTGACCAAGCCTAATTTCACTTGGTTTCTTAAGCCCTTCTTTCTTCTCGATTGGATCAGGAACCTTTGAAATAACGTCATTTTGGTCAATTTCTTTGATTGGATTACGTGGCGATGTTCGTAAAGATAATCTCTTGATTTTAAGATTCGATGGAGGTGAATGATACTGAGACAAAGAGCGATGTTGATTTTTCTTGAAAGGACTTGAATTCATCGGCTCTCCCAATTGATGGATTTTCAAGTTTGATACCTTTTCATGATTGAGCTTATTTTTAGGTGATATCAATGAGCACAGAGTGTCCTTTCGTTTCGTTCTTTTCGTTTCATTGGCATGTTGTTGGTTTCGAAGAGGAGTTTGGCTTCTTGAACTCGCAAAACTAAGCACATTTCCCTGGTTATTGTCAAAATTAGTTATAAGTTGATTCCCAGTATCTAATATATCAGTATTTCGTCCCTTTATCTTCTCATATATCATTCTATCTCTGGCAATACTCTCGATGTTGGTTGACAGATAATCTGTACGGTTTATCTCAGAACGTAGAACCTTTGGTGTTTCAATACGAGTATCATCAAATTCCTCATCACTATCTATAGCAAGGTTGCTACCTCCTCTTTCAGCATAGATATTGCTGGACAAATTCTTTGAATGGAAAGTGTCAGACATTAAAGTTGGCGCTTGTTGATGTTTAGTTCTATTCTAAAATGCAATTGTGCTTTTTAAACTGTAAAATATAAATTTTTGATTACATCGTCAAATCATTGAGATTATCTTCAATGCACCTTTCTGTATCAATCTCATACAACCCAAATACTCTTTCGTAATTGATTAAACTAAGAGAATCAAAGAATAATCTTAGCTCGGTTATACTGGAGATTTTCTTTATACCATGAAGTAATGGAACCAATGGACCATGTGGTTGTTCCACCATAATTGGCGAGTCCTTTAGGAATGTGAAATCGTTTTTATGTGATATCTGATCAACAATAGCAATGGATGACTGGTTAGAATCTCCATGGATAATGTCTCGGGTATTTGATATAAAAAGCCATTCCGTAAGATTAAAATCGTCATACCCCAAAATTAACAATTGATCCAATAACTTGCATCCACGTAATATGAGCTGTAATTCGTCATTATCAATATTAACCAATTCCTTCTGCTTCTTATCACGAAGAGAACTAAAAATTGACAATAATTCTTGACTAATGATAACCCAACGCAGCATCAAATGCAAATCATTGAATTTCAAACTTAAAGCTCTCAATAAATTAACAATTTCCCCTCTGTATAATGTTGGACACGAGTTGCTATATGAGTACTCAATTCTGCTGAAAATTTCATCCAAACTTGCCAAAAAGAAATCCTTAGGCAGAATTAATATCAAATATGTGATTCTTTTGATTGTTTGAATCTTGTTGTCAAGTTCAGAATTCTCATTCCAAATGAAAATATTGCTGGGTGAAGACAGAATAGTTGGAGTAAGTCTAGCAATCATTTCACTCAATTTGTCCTTGTCATGAGAAATCCATGTACGCATTATCGAATTCCATTGCTTAAGCTTAGGTAAACTCACGTTGAAGAAACTACTATCCATGAATGAATCAAACACCAACGATCTCCAACTCTTATTTGGATGATACTTCCCAATTAAATCCAAAATGGCGACGGCTTTTAATGGAATATCATTAATCTTCTTCGATTTTATTTCGGATGACACCAAATGAGTAATGATTATACTCACACAGGATGAAATCTTGTCCGAATCTAAAATGATGCCATCTAAATATTCAAACGTTACGGCGAGGCAATCCAAAACATCGTCTTGCATCAGTGTGAAATCCGAGGTAGATTCTTCTTGAACTTTCTGATCAATTTCTTGTTCATAATCCGTGTCACCATTGGAATAAGACTTATTACTTACCATTGTAGTCAAAATTCTGACAAAATATTCTGATAACTCCTTCTTTTTCTTCCTTTCTTCTCTCAACTTATTGGTATTAAGCTTAAGACTGATAGCTTTAATTAACCTCAAACAATCAGGTAACACAGATCTAAAATGATTTGCATGTGATGTAACATCCTTCAAAAACTGACTTGTACTCAACCAAATATCCGTTATGGTATCTGCATCTATCAATTCAAAATATTGTACCAAGAATGTAGACACATTCTTTGCTGAAATCGATATCATAACCGAGGATTTACGCGATTCATCTAGAATCACAGGATAACATCTGGAAGTAATAGAATCAAATAGTTGTGGTATAGTCATTTGAGATCTCCCGCCGTCCAAAATATTGAGAAGCTTGATGCTTGATACTGAATTCTTATCAACGTTAATCAAGGTTTCAATCACTTCCTGTTTTTCCAAATCCATCAAGGATTCTAACATCTTTCGAGATTTGAATTTGATCTTATGCGCCACAAATGTCATCGATTTTTCTCCAAACAAGTAGTCCGTGCCAGTTAAAGATTTGCCATCAGCCCATTCCCACAATCTAAAACAAACTCTAACGGCATCCTGGAACGATAATAAAATTGAGTATAACTTATTTTGTTCAGAGTTTCTGATGGCAGGCGACTCAATCAGAAAAACACCCTGAATCACATTACCGAAAAATCCTGAATCACCCGAAGTATCAGACTTTTCATTGTTATGCTTCAAGTTAGAAGTTATCAAAAAACTGTGACTAATCGAAAGCAAATCTTCAAGACCAGAAAGTAGAGCATCCACAGATGCCTCTACATCAACAGATTCTTCAAAATGTTGCATCTCATGTAACATACCATAGTAAGTTTCAAGCTTGTGAATAATGGAATCATTCAAAGTCAACAAAACGCTGAAAACAGACTCGTTAAACAAATACAATGACCGGGTCAAAAGTGAAAGCCAACTTTCGAGAAGTAGATTTGACTTTGCGTAGGTGATGCCTTGGACAATAAAATTAATTAGCATAGGATCTTTTTGTTCATCTTCAACATGTAGTAAATTTAAGTTCACCTTCAATTCCTCTGAAATCTCCAAGAAATGAAAAATACACTTCAAAAACTTATTTATGATCAACTCTATCATGTAGCAGTTCTGATCTTGAAGTGTGATAAATGATGAACATCTTTTGATCAAACTATGGAATTTTTCAATGAAATCTAATTCATTTCCAGAAACCATAATTGTAAGCAATCTTAATGCATTGTTCACACAATCGTAATAATCACGCAAAACAAAATCATCGCTTAGAACCTCAGAACTTAATTCTAAATCAAAAAACTTCGTAATTATGCAAAACAAGAGGTTCTTGTAGGTTGAAATATCCCAATTGTTTGATTTGATAAGATTCAATTTTGAACTGTTGTCTAATGCTGCTAACTCATTGTTGAATGCATCCCTCATAATTCGCCCGCAAGAAGTCAACAGATTGGAAATAGCGTTTAAGAAGTAACTGAACTTGGCCAAATCGTCTTCCGGTCCAATAGTAGCCCTATTACTTTGTATAAACTGAAAGTCCAATAAGGGGTTCGTGACGATTTTAATAAGACGATTTGCAGAACCGCTCTTCACAATTCTTGTTAATAGTTTTGCCACCTCTAAGTATTCCTCGTCTTCTTCGTGAATTAAGCTATCCAAGAGGACTTGTAAAGGCCGTGCCAAGATTGCATCTCCTCCATTGAGAGAAGAAAACTGTACCCACAATGTGGAAAATGCTTTTACCTTCTTAAAAGTTGGAAGCTTTAATAACAAATCCAAGAATCCAGCTTCCAAACTGAATGAAGAATAAACTGCCTCCAACTCGTGTATCGCCCTGACTGCTTCGGCTTGATAAAACGCAGGGAACGGGGAGAGAACCGAGGGCCATAAGTGGGATAAAATGTTTTTGAGAAGCCTGTCCTTTTCCAATTCATTCATCGACTTCAACATAAAAGGTGTCATTTTAATAATTCCTAAAGTAATCAGTGCAGTATTTTTAATGTCTGTTTCTGTATCAATAGGAAGGGATAGTTCTAGAACATATGACTTCAATAGATCGTTGGACCATTGATAATCAATATTCGATGGGATTGAATCCAAAACGTGAACGAGAACTAAACTTATGCGATAAGAAGTTTCTGAATTAGACAACGAATTCAAATATAAGTTACCAAGTAATTCAACTATTCCTGAATAAATTTCTGCTTCATTAAATGGTGGAGGGTCAATTTCCCGATCAACATTAGAATAATAATCAATAATTTTCTTCTTGAGTGATGAATGTGTCAATGAAATATCACATTTTTTTAAGAGACCAAAACTCTTATTAGGTATTAAGTTTACTAACAACTCAAGAATACTTATTCGAGTTGCCGTCAAGTGATCACAGGCGAGCAAGCACACAACCGCCAAAGGGCAATGAAGTCTAAACATTTCTTCGTCGTTGAAGTTATATGTCTTTAAACAAAACTCGAGAAGATCAAATCGATCGTCATTGTTGCTAAGAATAATGTTCATGATTTCTTTCCAAACGAAAGAGGACTCCACACCATTGAAAAATGCCTTACAAGCTTGGATTATGGTATCATTGCCACTTTGTTGATAAGACATTTCCAAAAATGAAGCAAAGATTTTAGGAGTAATTTGTGAACTAATCTCCCATTTATCACTGAGAATAGATAACGAGATCTTCAACGCATCGATCTTCAGTTTTTCCGAATCATCATTTAGCATTTTTAATAATCCCTTTGAGACAACTTCGCTGGCATTAGTCTCAAAATACTTTGAGCGTGACAAACTATTTGAGGTATCAGGATCAGAATCAGGACCCAAGAGGAAATTCCATAATCTTCGGTTTAAACTCATGTCTTTCTTCAAGGTAACCTGACAACTAGCCATTATAAGAAGCTCCTTATCCTTTGCCGAGATTATATTTTTAAATGCATCACTTTTAATTGGAAGGTGGGATAACAAAAGATCAAAAAAACCTCTTACAACAATGATATCACTCGAAGTATTTGAGGTAGATGAAGGATTAATCGATGATGCAAATGCTCGAATGAGGAGACCAGGTTCTGGAGTCAAGCAAACCATAGCCTCTTCAGAAAACAGAGCAACCCCATCATGAATTATACTACTGAATACTGGAAGCCGTTTGCTGAACCAATGCAAAGCCCCAAGTCGTTTGTCAGCATTTCCTATTATGCATAGAAACATACATTGCCAGAAATGACCATCATCGTTTAATTTCTGCTTGAAATGATCCATTAAAGACATCACGTCTATGAAAACTTCAGAATTTTCATCATCTAAACCTGGTAACAAAGTCAAGATCAAAGGTTTTGATATGAGCTTCAAATTCTCCTTAGATATGTTAACCAAGACATTTTCCTTGAATATCCTAATCAATTGGGGCTTTACCTGAGTTGAGCAATATGTTAAAAGGGGGAAAAGGCCAGGGATCCATACAACCAAGTCATTATTCAAAGACTCTAAGGTTAACGCGTTAAAAATTGATTCGTAAATAGTCAAGGCCTTTTGGTGGACTCCGTTCGGTAACTGAGGCAATAAACAAAGTGCTAACTTGTTTGCTACCGTATGAGCATGCGGAATCCATGATATTGAATGGTGATTCTTTTCATCGTGCAATTGTAACGCCCTTTGTAATCTTGAGAGAAAAGCAATATAATCAGCCCATTCTTCTAGATTGTCAAAAGAACTCAATGCCTTCTCTACCTGCTGTGAATACCTTTTGTCTTTGCCACCTGTATTTGACATTGGAAACGAACACAGGTGTTACTTCGCGATAATTTGAATTTGAATTGTTCCATAGTTTTGAATTCTACACAGGAAATTCCAATACTGCTACGTCAATGTATATCTAAAAATTCTACCTAATCACTCTTCAATACTTCATTAATGAACTTCTGAACATCCTGCAACTCCTTCTCATCCGATGAATGTCCCAAACCAGGATAACTATTAAATTTATAATTGGTAAATCCCAAACTTTGATAGAATTCGCTGGTTTCTTTCCCAAAGCTGTATGCAACCATCGGATCAACCGTACCATGACCTTGGAAGAAAGGAGTTTTAAAATTGACACCTTCCTTATTATACGATTCCTTGATCGTATCTTTAATTGGACAAAAACCAGATAAAGCAATGACCCCACCAATTTTAAAGTCTAACTTAGAAGCAACAGCTAATGAAATCGCAGCTCCTTGTGAAAACCCTCCAATGATTATCTTCTCAGGTGCAATTTTATGGGTGTCAATCTGTTCTTTTATCAATTCTTCGACAGTATCAACTGTCTTCAAAAACCCAACAGTATCTTGCTTGCCATTTGGATTTCCAAGTTCATAGATATCAAACCAAGAAGGCATGACATAGCCACCATTTACAGTAACTGGAACCTTGGGTGCATTGGGGAAAACGAAATTGATCGATTCTTGGTTTTCTATAATTTGTTCTTGCTTGGCTAGTTGGGGAAACCATGACCAACCTTCACCTGTATCTCCAAGTCCATGGAGAAATATAACAGCAGCACTTGCTGGCGCAGAGATGGCTGGAATTCTGATAGCAGAGATCAATTGAGACATTGCTATGTTGTAGTAAAAATATTCTCGGGTCAAGGCAATTTCCGAGGGATATAATTTTTTGAACACCACAAAAAACGGCAATATATACACGTGATAGAATAACTATAGAAAAAAATAAAAGGGGATATTACGCGACATATTTTACAGTTTGCTTCAAGAGAAATTCACACCTCTGTTAAATGAAATGCGCACTAGTCACCCGAAAAAGAAAAATGACTCTTTAATTACAGTTTATTTCAAGAGAATGTCTTACCTCTGTTAGGTGAAACCAGCCTCGACACATGGAAAAAGTCAAATGGCTCTCGTGTTAACTCCCGATTTCTACAATTCAGAGTGCTAATGAAACGATTGGAATGACAGTCTCGTCATTTGAATCCGTATCTAGAATTCTTCGACTTTTTTTTCGTTTAGTTTAAGCCTAACGTTAAGGTATTACGTTCTACATGGTCCTCAAGACAAAGATATTTACTCTCTTAAAAAGAAGTTAGATTGTAGTTAGTATTCGTACATATATGTGAATTTCAAAGCCTCAATAAAACCTGATTAAAACTTGATGGAGCATTCTAGGTACGAATTTAAATGACGACATCATTTCAATAATTCGGAGTGCTAATGAGTTGATTGGAATGCCAATTCCAATAATCAATTTCGCAGACATAATTCTTCGACAAGTTTCAGCTAGTTTGAAATTAACATATGAATGAATACCTACAAACCAATGCCTATTATTAAATGGGAACATTACTTTTTAAGGTTGAGAGAGAAGTGAGGTCGTACTCTACTTCAAGACAAATCAACCCCTGAAATGATTTATCTATATAAATAGCCATCTTCTTGCAAAGATGTGTATCTTCACTTCTGAGGATGGCACAATAAAATGCCGAATGAAAACAGTGATTTGATGTATGATGAAGTTAGCCTCAAAGGTATACATCTCATAACTCACTTAGGAGATTACAAGATTGAAACTACTTCAAATCTTGATATCGATATGTAAGGGCAGTTGATAGAAATAATAGTGCATATCTTTTAAAGGAACAAGAAACAAAGGGATAATAAAAAACACGAGGAAATATTACACGTATACTTTAAAAAATAGTACTCATTTCTTCCACTAATTTAGGCAACAAGTGGGAACACCGATAATACCTATTGCTAGTTTACTGGAACTGATCCAAGAATATATTAAAGGTATGTAAAACAATACAATTAAGAAGTTAAAGAAGAATATCTGTTGCCTCGAAAGGAAGGAAAGGCCAAGTTTGAACCAATGAACAATGATTACAATGACTGTATTTTGCTCCATACTGAGGAAAAACAAGATGCTCAACTTGACGAATTAGTAGAAAGGTTAATTAGTTCAATATCAGTAAGTCAACAGTCAGTGGAATCACCAAGGATTCTTACTCTCTAACCTTTCACTGGTCAAGACTAGATAAAACTGACAAAAGTTTCCATTAATAATTTAGCAGAAGTTTGAACTTCTCACAAAAGCTTTTGTGGCATTCCTGATGAACATGATTTCAATAACAGAAGTAAGAGAGATGATGACAGGCATCGTAGAAGAAGAATCAGGTAGCTAAAATAAAAACAGCCAAATCAGAGAATCGTCCAATTCTCGCATTAATGTGTTCACAAGGGGAACTAGTGCATATTAAGATTACCAGAACCTAAGCTAGATCAAATGAAAAAGCGTAAGTTCAATACCCGTGATTCTCCAAAAGGTAATATATCACTGGTCAAATTATAGCCTAATCATATTATAATCCGATCGTTACCTGAGAGACATCTAGCTTATGCTATTCATGTTGAAATCAAACCATGAAAGGTGTGGGGTTAATCCAAGCAGTAGAAAATGAAATGTTGGTTGCAATTGAAAATGCGCGAATTGTTGAAGGGATACCTCAAACTGTTTCTGAGCAGACACGTTCGTTTCTGACTCAGGCATTATTAATAAGTGTAATTCTTATATTCTGTGTAAATTAGAATAATTTTCTTCATCTTCAAATACACAGTTGGGAATATTCATCTAGCTAAATAACCAACTGTCGAATAGGCTTCTCAGTCACTGGCATGTTAATTACTTCAAAATACCTTTCGACTTTTGAGGAACCTTAATTCACGTATCATACAAATTAGGGTAACCCATACCTTAATTTGTAGTTCGCACATTTTTCAATTGCAACCAATATTTTATATTCGACTGTTTGGATTAACCCAACACCTCTCATGGTTTCATTTCAACAGATTTTTGGTATTGATACTTAGGATGTATGCGTACTTCGTCAAGGAAGCAAACCAGCCATCTGTAGAGTTGCGTGGAGAATACCTACGTTACGATTGATAAGATGCAGTGAGTTGTTTGGGGATTCCATTAATATTGGCCGATTTTTGGTATTGATACTTAGGATGTATGCGTACTTCGTCAAGGAAGCAAACCAGCCATCTGTAGAGTTGCGTGGAGAATACCTACGTTACGATTGATAAGATGCAGTGAGTTGTTTGGGGATTCCATTAATATTGGCCGATTTTTGGTATTGATACTTAGGATGTATGCGTACTTCGTCAAGGAAGCAAACCAGCCATCTGTAGAGTTGCGTGGAGAATACCTACGTTACGATTGATAAGATGCAGTGAGTTGTTTGGGGATTCCATTAATATTGGCCGATTTTTGGTATTGATACTTAGGATGTATGCGTACTTCGTCAAGGAAGCAAACCAGCCATCTGTAGAGTTGCGTGGAGAATACCTACGTTACGAGTGAATAGCTTGCAAAGCTAGCCTTCGATAGCATTAATATTCGGCAAAATACCATATAAATCTGTAGGATATATGCGTACTTCGTCAAGGAAGCAAACCAGCCATCTGTAGAGTTGCGTGGAGAATACCTACGTTACGAGTGAATAGCTTGCAAAGCTAGCCTTCGATAGCATTAATATTCGGCAAAATACCATATAAATCTGTAGGATATATGCGTACTTCGTCAAGGAAGCAAACCAGCCATCTGTAGAGTTGCGTGGAGAATACCTACGTTACGAGTGAATAGCTTGCAAAGCTAGCCTTCGATAGCATTAATATTCGGCAAAATACCATATAAATCTGTAGGATATATGCGTACTTCGTCAAGGAAGCAAACCAGCCATCTGTAGAGTTGCGTGGAGAATACCTACGTTACGATTGATAAGATGCAGTGAGTTGTTTGGGGATTCCATTAATATTGGCCGATTTTTGGTATTGATACTTAGGATGTATGCGTACTTCGTCAAGGAAGCAAACCAGCCATCTGTAGAGTTGCGTGGAGAATACCTACGTTACGATTGATAAGATGCAGTGAGTTGTTTGGGGATTCCATTAATATTGGCCGATTTTGCATTTCATTATTGAGGTCCACCACCGTTTTCTTTGATTTATCACTATAATATTTGTTCATTATTTCATTAATTTAGTTTCGTCTATTTCATTTTGACGTGATGTGGATCCTCGTATCTTTCAGTTGACCGACTATTGTACTATTTGTTAGTTTTGTGCAACACTGGAGTTCCTTTTCAACATTATGCTAATAGTATTTTTATCGTCACTGTTGGAATCAAGCGATGGTATGTCTTGAAGTATTCCCTGAAGTTGAAAATCGAATTAGTGGTTAGGATTGTTGCCCTTTGCTAATCACAAGTTACTGTATAGGTTACCTTAATTTATTTGCTGCCTTAATGAGGGGCAGGTTTAATTGACAAAATTTTATTGAATTACTGATTGCGGTATTTGACAGAGACGTGACACTCCTAGAGTTTGTGTCCTTGATAATAAAAATATCATCAACTTTTTATTTTATTCAAAGAGCGTTATAGCTATTCACTTGGTGTTATTCGAATATATAATTGCTTATTATCATTTCAAGCAAAAGATAATGTTGCTCGGAAGGAGTTCATGGTATTGTTACCATCTTACACTTTTATTACTTAAGTTGATTGTCAAATCACAGCAACTTCTTAATTTGATTTGAGCATGCTTCTCTTTGCCTCGTGATGGTTTTCATTGCTGATAAATTTAGGAAGGTTTATAATGCATCAGCAGCAATCCTTCTGTTTGTCTCTAATTTCTTTTTATTATCCATAAACTGTGTATCGATATCACTATTCACAACATGCTCTCTCATAAGCAACATCTCAATTCAATATGTTTTGACTTCAGATGCTGTATTGGATCCTGTGCCAGTTTGATGATTGATTGATTGATTCATCATCCTCAAGGTTGACAATCAGAATTGTTATGAAAATTTAAGTTACACAAACAACTACTTCATCCATAATATCTTCTTGATTGCTTAAGCCAAATTGATGTAATTAGCTGCAGTTTTTGAAAAAGCTGGGTTATTTGCTTCTTGTTTCCCATGATAATAGTGATCTCTTGAGCTTGACAAGATACCCTGAGATCGAAATCCAATCATGTTTATTAGTACCCCCAATCAGTATCACGTCATATCTCGAAGTCAGATAAATGTCCATATGATAAGTTCAATATTGATGTTCTCTTCAAATACCGTAAAACGTGATTGTCAGCCTTGAGATGTTTCTCATATGGCCTATTGAAGTATTGGCTTAACACCTCCAAAATATACCTGATATCCATTTTACTTTGTTTGCGGTAAATTATAATTTCCCACAGTTAATCGATAGGTGGTAGCATCATATTGTTTGTCGTTATCTTCTGTAACAGTGAGGTACAATTCTCTAAAACGTGGAACAGAAGCATTAATGCATTACTTCATATCAGTAAATTCTATCATCTTGTTCATTAGTTCCTGAAGATTTGCTTGTATTCCATCTTTGTTGATTAATGTTAAAAGGATTTTTTTTGTAACACCAAGATGCATCATAAGAATATCATTATAATATGTGCAGTTTTAATTCAAGCGTTCGGGGACTAAGGTTGCAAGACTCGATCAATGCTTAAAATTGCAGTTACGAGTAAACCAAATTCGTTCATTGTTAAGCAAATATTTTAATGACATTGGTTTAATCTCTCTACTCTTTTCGGGACTCTTGATTCGTTTTTGAGTAGAAAAAAAAAGGTACCAGAAGGTCTTATTTGAAGAGAATAGAGTCACCTCAACATTCAGAGAGTTGTTGAACACTTTTGATTGAACATGGCTATGGTACCTTGAATCTCAATATTGTTTTGGGTACATAAGGGATTGACCATGTTGTTGCGACAATCACAAAATTATAAAAATTCAAGCAGGTCTTCTTGTGTAAGCTTGTCATTCTCTTAATATACTAGGATTTGTGACCTTGCTTAAGCTAAAAGGAATCATAGAAGCAAATCAAAGATATTTGTTGCCAACTTCTTGTGGAGTTTTTGTTTCTTCTCTCTTCCCATGTTACATCAGGTTGCAAAAGTCAAGAGACATTTCTATTTTTTTCAATTTTTTCAATTTTTTGAAGATTAAAATCACTTTGCAGGTTATTTTTATTCGTTCATGTAAATACGAAACACAACAATCTATAGTACATTTTACTTACTAAGTTAAATTCCTCCAAGTTCTTCATATTTTCTTCTAGAAAGAACTTGTCGTCTTTTGTTTGAGCTATACTCATCATAGTCTCGTTTCATATTTTCTCTTTTCAACCTTCTCATATTTCTTATTCTTTCATTCTCACGTTTTTCAATTTCTGCGGGAGTAAGCACTTCAACAATTGGCTCCCAATGATCATTGCCATTCTGTGCACTTGCTTCAGTACTGATTCTTATTCCACATTCGAAGACGAGTCCTCTGACCATGTGAAGGTTGTGAATTTCAGTGTTGAAGGTTCCTTCTATAATATCTCTTTTAACTCGAATAATAATTTCATGCAATGCATGTGAAATTGCTGGTTTAAATTCCAAAGACAATCCCAAGTCGGCTACTACCACATGTGCAAATGTTTCTGGAATCACTTCCTCCTGGTTTAAATCCCACTCAAATTTATCCTGATAAAGTTGCTTGTTTAAACTGACAGATAAATCAATAACCACAATATATGGCTTGCCTGGAGCCAATTGCAAGCTTGAAACGTAGTGATAATCGTCAATCTGTTGGTAAATTGATTCTGTAATCTGCAGTTGCATTGAATTCGGTAATTCCAAATCGTTGCATAATATTTCAGAGAACTGTGCTGGTGTTATTAATGTTTCATTTAGATTCCACATAAAAAAGTCGATAATCTTATGAGTTGCGTTTGGATTCTCAAGACTTATTTTTATTGGTATTAAGATATCTGTCTTATGAGCTAATTCATTCAATTTGGATTCATCCTCGAGGTCACTAATATGTGGTACATTTCTTGCTGGTGAGAACTTTTGAACAATTGATTGCAGCTGATTGTTACTATTGGGGTTTTTGGTAAATGTGGAAGATGGTGTACCCTCAAAGTCAAAATCATCAACGAAGTCCTCTGAGTAATTAATTTGTTGTGCATTTCTTTTGGCTTGTCTACCAGTTGGAGCAATGTTTAACACCAAGGAGTTATCAGGCTCATCAATGAGTCTCTTTGATATGCTGGTTGCCAAAGCTTGAACGTAATAAGAAGATGCATCATACGAAAGACAGGTCATGTTGTCTTTACTTCTATACTATTTGTTTTCTTCATCAAGAACTGAGTTGTTGATTTTTTTTCTGGAAACAAATGGTAAAAACACGACTTGATAAATGAAAATATTCAAACAGAAGTGAACAAGACGTAGCACTTTTGGAATAAAGCATGCATTCAGGCGTTATATTATCCAGCTACTTGACAAACCAATCTGGCTTGGATATAGTAATTTCATTTTCTCAATTTGAAAGATTATTTCCTGTAAATGTTTCAAAATCGACTTTGAAAGATGTTTACAACAGCTTATGCTTACAAAGACAAGAGTTGATTATTGATCAAGTAAAACAAAACATTACTAACTCTTTCGAAGTTCCGATGAAAAGGCTTGGAAGAGGTATTGATCAAACTTCTAGTAAGAAACCGTCTGTTGCTCAATTGAATGTTAGACTCAAGAAGTTATTGTCTCTTTTAGAGTCCAAAGAAGAATACACCAATAAGAACATACAGGCTACATTATCAGATATAGAAAAGTTGATAGTGGAATTGAAGCAGTTGAATTTGAACGACGATTTACTAAGCAAAACTTATTCATTAACGCATATGGAGGGAGCTATAGAAAAACTTGAAAATCGTCTAGGTATAGATGAGCCGAAATAGCACCACGGAAATCAATAATTAAGGGAACTTATATGAACGGATAAGTCCAGATTTCCAAGTTCTTCAGAAGAAATCCATTTAAAAATGTCAAACTTCCAATTGAGGCCATCCATATCCCCCAATTGATAATTGCTTTTCAAACCTCCGGTCAATGGGACTTCTTGCAAGAATACAACTCGTCTAATTCTAGAATGGACTAATGCCATGCAACACATTATGCATGGTTCATGTGTTGTATAGACGAGAAGATCGTGGCACAAATAGTTTGAAGGCTGATCACCTAGTTTACTATTCAAAGTAACCCTTCTTTCTTTTTCTATGGTGGATATGCTGTCAATTGCTTTCATAATGCTATGATCCAAAGGATTAGGTGAGGCATTATTATATGATATGGTCAAAATTTCTTTTTCCAAATCATTGCCTTCTCGTACAATGATTGTGATCAGAGAGGTTTGCTTCTCCTCCTCATTAATTGAATCAAATTCCTGAACTAATTTCAGAATAATTTGACGTTCGCGATCAATATCAATATTAATAGAATTAAGATATTGATGATTGGGGTTACCTTTCCAGGACATTGGCCAATACAATAAAGACCACTCTTGACTTATTTCTTTAGTATGTGGTACATTCTTCGGTATATCGACTGTGTAGGCTTTTATTATATCCACTCCTGGCATCTTTTGTTCCTCTAGGAAGAACAATAGGTCTTTCTCAGTTTCACAATATTCTGCCGTACAAATGATAACTTTCAAGACTTGTCTTTCTTCGTCATATTTGCTTATACCTTTATTTATTCTTTTAATGTGTGTTAATGAATTCAGCTCCTCAACGGACATGTTATCCCTTATGATAGCCAATAGACTCTTTGTTTGAAAAGGTTCAATCTCACAACACCAGGTTTTCAACATAGGTGGGTTTTTACTATCGGATTGCGCATGTGAGTCACATCTAATCTGCTTTAAAGAACCATAGATTGTCTGATTCTCTAAATCTACATGTTCTGATACATGCTGTCGACTATTTTTACCCATCGAATTTTAGATCAGAATTTGACATTTACATTTTTTCATTCTCAAATTTGTCCACTACTATTACACTCTACGTTCAAAATCAAGGAATCATGCAATGAACGGATGTATCACGCTTCATGAGTATCTCACTGTTAAGATTGTGGATGAATCAGTTACTGAATTTTGTAAGGAGTATTATGAGTTTACAAACCGTGTATTCATCAGAGAGGATAAGCAAGAAAAAGTGCCTCCGATGACAGGTACTGAATCTTTTCTTGAGGTTATTGACCTGTTATTATTACATTTGACTTTATCCAAATCATCCAATGTATTGAAAAATGGATACTCTCCTAATTTCTCAAAGGATCGTACAGTGCAAAATGAGTTTATTAGTTTTCAAGTGAATTTCATCAAGCAAAGGCCCTGGAACGTCATGTTCAACATAATAGGAAGACAGAAATTTGTTAATATTCTCCTTAATAGTAGATGCTTCTTTAGACTGCCAAGTGACCAATTTATTCAAATTTGTGGAGAGGGAAACCCATTCAAAGCAGTACCGGATTCAAAAACTATAACTATCAAAAAAGGAGGAATGTTATACAAGAACAATTCTGGAAGGATTCCTTCCAACCAGTTAAATGGCGACTACGAGATGGTATTGAATTCAGTATTTCCATTATCAAATCCTAGAAATATACAGAATAAGTATAGAGGATTAATCGGAATACTTAAATCCATTGTGATGAAGGATAAGTCATGCCCCTATATACATATTTATTCATCCTTGCTTCAATTCGAATTACCTAAAAGTGGCAATATCCTAGAAAACACAGCTCCAATGACCAAGGTGATCCAATTCATTTTAACAATTCTGGCAAAGGTATTTTCACTTGAATGTTGGGGCTCTTCAAGAAATCAAACGATCGTATTAAAACATGTCGTGGATTTCATCAAGAAAGGGCCACATGAAAGTGTGTCCATTAAGCAATTGGTTTCCAGAATTAGGATTACTGAGATCAAATGGCTAGGTAAGAGCCAAAAAACCACTTCAAAACAGGATCATCAGAAAAGATTGTATATCTTTTCTAAATTTATGGAGTGGTTCTTTTCATGTTTTATGACAAGATTAGTTAAGTCATTATGGTATGTGACAGAATCGATAACTGCAGAACTGACTGATTTATTATATTTTCCGCATTTTAATTGGAATTACGTAAAACAGCCATGGCTAGATGCCTATTTTGACAAGTACTTGACTCCGATCAGATTGGAGGCATTGAAAATGAATAATTTGATAATAAGATACAATCATGGAACAGCACGTTTAATTCCAAAAGCAAATGACTTTAGACTTATTTGTGTACCAGGAAAGCATCCAATTGACGATAGTGGACTGAATGTGAAAGAGAGAGAATCTCACAAATTTGAGTACTTGTGCTATTCCAATGAAATAAGGTCGGTTCGTCAAATCATTAACTTTAGATTCAACACTTTTAAATTTCAAAGATGTTATTCGGTGAAGGATGTGGCAAACAAAATACTCGAATACAACCTAAGAATACAGAAACTTCATGTCCGAGAATTCCCATCCTTTCATTTTGTAAAATTTGATATGAGACATTGTTATGATAGTCTTAATCAGCATATGATTTATCAGTGTATTGAGGAATTATTTGCAAGTGATAACGACGAAAAGAGCTTTTTCATCAGGCATTATTGGGAGTTAGATCAAAACTTAAGATTGAAAAACCTTCGAACAATGATCAAAAAACAAGAGGAAATTGATAATTATGATTTATTCCTGAAATCCAATACTATTCTGGCCAAAGTGTTGGTCGACAAAGTGAAGACTTCTCAAATTAACAAAAAGCACATCATTGCGGTAGCAAAATCACTAATCTTTGATACCATCATCCAAAAAGGTAATTCAGGCTTTTACCGGCGAACTCATGGTGTGTTTCAAGGCTTTCCTTTGCTGTCAACCTTCTGTGACTTAGTATACACAAAAATGACGAACGAAATATTTACTCTTTCCAATGATGAAACTTCCACTTTAATACGACTAGCTGACGATTTTCTCTTTATTTCAACAAATCCTCTACACTGCAATAAAGTTAAATCTATAATAGAAAGTAATTTGCCTCATAAATATGGGGCTTACGTGAATAAGGAGAAAACCAAAATTTTAGTGAAGAATTACACTGATCTGACAATAAAATTTACCGGATTGAACATTGATACTCACCTGCTAGGTATCACTCGCCATTACCCCAAGTCATCCTTTTGTTTTCTAAAAAAGTCTTTGTCCTTTAAAAAGTCATATGAAGCGATGCTACAATATTATCAAAATCGATTGGAGAATTATATCATAAGTATTGCTATTAACTCGTTTGAATCAGCAATTCTGAATATTTCGAATCTTCTAGGCTCAATGTTGGAAGCTTTTTATTCCGAGTTTAGGGTGTTACGGAAGAAAGCATCCGACTTCTCCTTTTTGAATCTTAAATGCTTTGTATTAGAGTTGCTTATGTGTACATTAGCGTCATTAGAGCTGGTGAATGAGTCGTTTGAATATCATAACCAAATAATCGAAGAATTCAAACATGTGGTTATTGGTATTTTTGACAAAAGTTCTATATTCATACTGTTTGTGGAATGGTTTAACAAGCTAGATATCTAAACATGTGACTAAATAATTCCAAAAGACGATTTAAGATTTTCGCTATCTTTAACCTTTCTCATCCGTTCTATTTCTTCAATCCCCCCTGACTTCTTCAATTTTCCGACATCGACAAACTCACCAAGCTCCTCTTGGAACTTTGATAACTTCATCATTTCACGTTCCTTTTCTCGAAGTTTTTCTGCTTTCTCAATTGCTGCTAGTCTGTTCTCATGATTGGGGTTTAATGCTGCAACCTCACTTAGAACAGCTTCTTTACGACCATGCAAACTCTCACCAGGCTCTGGAATATGTAATTGTGCCACCACTTTATTTCTTTTGTAAGCAGAATGCTTATTCTGTTCAAGGGAACACTGTTCAATCAAGCTAAATGTTTCTTCAATCTTTTTAATGTCGTCGTCAAGATCCTGTGTTAAGTCATCTTGCAAATTGAAGAATTGTTGTTCCTCACACACTTTATCCAATTCAGACTCCCATATCTTCTTCCAAACTGACTTTTCTTTTCCAATATAGTCTGTCATTTTCTTCAAAGCATTTCTTGCATCTTCAATATCCTTGAAGTTATGCTTTAATTGCTTTTCGCTTAGCCGTACACCTCTCACAGCAACATCCTTTCTCAAAGATTCCATAATATCTTGTAAGTCATCCACCTTTGTCAATAAAAGATCGGATTCTTCTGATAACTTAATATGGCATGATTCCATATATTGCCTGTTGGAGGAATCAGATGCACCCAAACCAATTTCTTGTAAAGATTTTAGTTCGTCCGATATAGTGACAATGGCAGACTTAAGGGATTCTTTACTTAACCCTTGAACCTGTTTGATGGCTTTCAATTCAAGTTGGATTTCTAGCAATTCCTTCATGTCATTCTCTACTCGGGGCTTCGCAGTCAAATCTTTCAGAATTTGGGTATTGGAAAATTGTGGAATTTCAATTGCCCTTAGACCCTCAGTGATTTGAGATGCGATATCCAACTGGAACGTATCAAACTTCGTCGATAACTGATTTACTATCCCTTCAAGGTCTTTCAATTGTACTGACAGAGGATCTGGTTCGTTCAAAGATAATAAACTTCCAGTTTGGACATCTTCAAGTAAATGCTCTTCAAGTTCATAGGAAATGCCATTTTTTGGATCTTGAATATATATTTCAGGGAAGGTAGAGGTTCTGGGAGTATAAGCAAACTTTTCAACAAAAAGTAGTCTAAGCGAAGCAAAAGAAAGGGGTAGCTTTATAACTGCTTTTTTTGTTTTGTTGTGAATCTTGAGATATAACTGAACTGTCAGATCATTGGTATGTTTCACACTATCAAGGGATGTATTTGGTACAGATTCATCAATACTCACACTAGGACGTCTGCTGCTTGCATCAGAGGATGAAATTCTAGGTAAAGTATTGCTTGAAGAGAAGTTTGCTAATTTGGCGTATTGATATGCACTAAATCTCTTCGATGCTCGTCGTTCAAGAATATTTCCTTTCTGAAGCTGAGCTAACGCATCGTTTCGAGACCCTGAACTTGGGGATAATAATAAATTTGATTCAGAAGGTTTCTGTAAATGTGAACTGGAAGGTTTTCTGCTATGGTTTGAAGAATCGGTTGAAGAAGAAGAAGACTTCCTTGTTATATTAGATGCTTGAGCTTTGGAGTTCTGTTGTTTCTCCTGAAAAAGGGTCTTTGCTTTGCTCTGTTTGACCTTTAAATTCTGCAATAGTGTTACAATTATGTTTCGAATGTTGGGTAAGAACCTATCCAAGTTCTCTTGACTAGGTGCCTCACTTAATGCAGCTTCCAATATTATTCTTAAAGCTTGAGGGACATCTCCAATATCAGAAATGTCCACACCAGATGCAGTAAAGGATCGAGTCGCAGCTCTGAAGTCATTCCCTAATTTGACGTATGCATCCGATACATATTTATCATCCGCTTCTTGACGCGCCCACTGTGTCAAACTTTCTAGTAAATGCTTGGTTGAAACTAAAAGCCTCGTAACACTGGATTCTATTGTATGCAAAGATTGTCTCTTGCTAGCACGGTTCAGTGTCGTTACGAGATTGGCCGGTGTGGACATCTTAACTACTCCTAAAGTAAGTTCCTGGTTGTCCAGTGTTTTTTTCTTTTGATACAAACATTTGATTTTCTGATCTTAAAAATCAGTACCGCAAGACGTGGAACATATTACAGATTTTAGAACCGAGCTTATGGGACTAAAACTTGTTTACTGGTTTATTTTGAATACCTATATAAATACTCACGAAAACCATTTTTGGACAACTGGCAAATCAGAAGTATTCTTTTGCAACAATGCCATGGCTTCGGCTGGGGGAATAGACCCTAACAATTGTCTTGCGTTGGCAACAACTCTTTCAGCAACATCACCTGAAATCGAAGCGTGGGCCAACGCCTGTATAATGGAATCAATAACCTTGGGAATTTGGTTTCCAACAGAGGGATGCAGGTTTTGAATTAAATCACTCAAAAAAGAGTATGCAAATGGAGCTGCGCTATCGTCTTGAACCACAGGAAGCAATGTGATCCATTGATCAATTACCGCATTCAAGTTTGGAACTGAGCTTCCAAACCTGCTAGAAACCTTTGCTATCGCAACAACCGAATTCTCGATTGCATGAATGTTCTCCTCAGCACGGGCATCAGGAACGGATGCCATCTTAAACATGGGTTCCAAACAAGCCAAGCAGAATTCCAGATAAGACTCACCACCAAATTGGGCTGCAACACCAACTGCATAGGAAGCTGCTTGACGAATTCCAGCATGTGCTGAAGTAATAGATTCACCAACAATGTTGAGGAACAAATCCTTGTACACAACTGAGTCTGGACCACAATGTTCCAACACGTCACAAATAACACACAATCCACAAAGCTTGATGTTTGTAATTTCATCGTTCAAGAACAAGGCAACGGTTGGTGCTAAGGTCTGGAAAGCAGGTAAAAAGTTGGCCTTGGAGTTCTTAAAAATAGCTGAAATCGCCTTATTAATTTCATCCAACAACTCTTCATCAGTGTATTCTTCTTCACCTTCTTCAACATCTTCGGTGTATTCATCATCCTCATTATCACGAGCCTTTATGCGCTCGTAGATTTCCTTCAAGTTAGAATTTATCAGTTTGGCCAAAGATTCCAATTGGTTTGAAGACAAAGAGTTAGCTCCGAGAACATTGATGGATTCAACTAATGCTGTGTAATATGCAACCAACAATTCTGGAACAGGTTCATTTGTTAAAACTTCAACCAACTTGCTAGAAATTTGAGACCAATACTCCAAGGTTTGAGTAGACGAACTACCAGTAGCATAAACAGAACATCTTAACAAAGATGCCAAAGTTAAAGCACTAGATCCACGAACGCCATCATGCAAATAAAAATCCAAAGCAGGAATACCGATATCTTGAATAATTTCCTTAACCCATGGGAAAAAGTCAGCTTTCAATTGAATAGCATAGGTTCTAAGCAAATCCATCGCAGCAACCTTGTCATCCAAAGCGGCCACCTGAACTGCAATAAGTCTGCCAGACAAATTTATAACATCCCACTCATCGTTGTTGTTGAATTCTTCAAGCTGGTCTTCCTCCAATAATGATATATCTTGAGCAGCCTTCGCAGAAGCCAACAAAGGGGGTAAAACAGCTGGCAAGTACGGTAAGAAATCCTTGCCCACAATTCTGCAAATCCGGCCCCAACCCTGTTCCAAATATTGCTTAACTTCATTGTCATCTTCCGTAGTTGTTTCTTGGATGCGTCCAAAAATCTGGACTAACTCATGGAAGTGTGGGGAGAATTTTTCTTTGCCAACAGCTAAGGCAATCAACGTCGAACATTCAATACACTTGGCCTTTAACAATCTACTTTCATCACCTAAGTCTGAAGTTAAAACCTGTGTCAAAAGTGGCATCAAAGTATCATAATACTTAATAAATTTCTTCTCCGCAGCATCCGCAATCATGGCAATGGTTGTAACCACTTGTTCTTGGACATACTTCTTAGGAGATTGTAACAAGCCCAACAAGTTGTTGAGTAAATCATCCAAGTAAGGCTCCAAAACCTCTTTAGAAGACTCTTCAGAGAAATTTACTAATCCAGCTGCAGCATGTGCTTGAACCCTGAAAACAGACTTGTTTGTAAGCAAAGAAATCAAGGCTGGTAAAATTCTATCGCCAGCAGTACGTTGAATAATATCAGCAAAATCTGTAGACATTTGTCCCAACGCATTACAGCAAGCAAATTGAACTCTTGGGTGGGGATCTTGGTGGGTTGGTAAGATCATGTCTAAGATTTTTGGAATTTCCTCTATCAAGACATCAGTACATCCCTCAGCAGCAGAAGATAAAGCCATCAAAGCTGCTTGACGTTCCTTCCAATTAGTTGACAGGATCATAGATGGCAAATACTGGAACAATGGGGCAGCAAGAGCTTGACCATTTAATCTCAAAGAAACACGATCCAAAGCTTGACGAGCAGCTACATGCACTGGTTCTTCGTCATCGTCCTGGACGTCGTCATTATTGTTCCATTCTGCAGCATCATCATCATCAATGCCAACCTCGGTAAGCATGGACAATGTAATCAATACCATGTTGTCGGTGTAGGATGTTGTACGCTTACACATAGCAGGGGAGACTTCAGAAAACGTAGTAAGTAATTCAAGAGATGCCATTCTTGTGTTTGAGTCCAAATCCTTGTTTTTGCAAACAGCAGTACAGAACTCAATAATGGTAGGAAACATATCCTTGAACATTTTTGGAGCTAACTCCACCAAATCGATCAAAGCTTCCAATACGGAGGCTAACGCTTGATCTTGACCACTCTGCAAAAAACGAGGCAAAGAGTTTAATAAGCTTGGTAACAAAGGCGATAATTGATGCCAGTTCTTTTTTGGAACTTCACGGAAGAATGCAACAAATGCAGTACAAGCGGCAATACGAACATCATCATTATCGTCACCGAATCCCGAGTTGAATATAGGTAAGACCTCATTGATGTAAGATTTATCAATCAACTCGGGAGCAGACGAGAAAACACGAAAAGCAGATTCCCGAAAGCTAGAATCCGAGTTTCTAGTTGCTTCAAACAATGCAGGAATAAGCTCATTCCAAGTACCTTGTGGGGAAGCATCTTCCTTGGCCATTTCCGAGATTGCATCGGAAAGTTTGTGTCTGACAAGATTGGTTTGTTGTGAAGTAAACCCTTGCAAAAGGATCGCTCTGATTCGTTCCCTAACAGCTTCACTAATAACACCAATTGTTCTATCTGTAACACTTGATCTATCTTTAGGGGATTTGATAGCAAATCTTCTAAACATAACCGCAGCAAATTGCTGTATAGTGTTGTCATTTGACAAACAAGCCTGTTCCGCCAAAAAAATTAACAACATTTCAACGTTGGTGTCAGACGACCATTCTGATTCAAGTAATTTCTCTGCCTTTGATCTGACATCACCATCAGAAGATGACAAGCCGTTCAATAACTGAACTAAAATGCCATGGACATCATCAGGTAAAGCTGACATATTGATTTGACCGTTTAGTAGTGAGTTGTTTGGTCGTAATTTTCAATAGTCTAAAAAAATTTGACTCGCACACGTGACCGTGATGAGTTTTAAGCTATTTACTAAAAATGGTTAAGAGCAAGGTAAACTTAATACTATTAGTTACAAAGATTAAAATATATTGTAATAGTTTTGAATATTGTAGTTTATTTCTTCAAAATAGTAATTACATCCTCATCCTCCAAAATATGACTCAAACCAACAACTTGAGGTTGATGTTTCACAGAAGTTCCATAAACCAATGCATTTCTAAAGTCTTCCACCAAGGATTTGTGGATAGAGTTACAGAAATCTTCCACTGTACACCTTCCACTCCTTAACACCACAGGTTCACTAAAATCAGGCAATTTACCCTTTGGTTTCGTGTAAACTCTTACTAAATTTAATCCTTTCCACATTGCTTCCAATAAATCATCCAAGTTCCAGCCATTTCCAGATGAAATTGGAACGGCGTTTGGAATCTTATACAACAAGTCCAACTCTTCAATAGAGAACGAATCGATTTTGTTCAAGACGTACACTGCTGGAATATATCTTCTTGCATTAGCTTCAATAGCATCAATAAGATCATCGACAGTAGCGTCACATCTGAATGCAATATTTGCAGAATTGATTCTGTATTCTTGCATAACAGCTCTGATTTCGTCATTATCCAAATGAGTTAATGGAATAGTGTTTGTAATGTTAATCCCACCTCTTTCTTTCTTGGTTATGACAATGTTGGGAGGCTGTTTATTTATCCTTATTCCCATGCCCTCCAATTCATGTTCTATAATTTTCTTGTGCTGTAACGGTTTGTTCACATCCAAAACCAAGAAAAGCAAATTCACCGATCTGGCAACAGCAATAACTTGCTTACCTCTACCCTTACCATCCTTAGCACCTTCTATAATACCTGGCAAATCCAACATTTGTATTTTAGCCCCCTTGTACTTGATGACACCAGGAACTGTGGTTAAAGTCGTAAATTCATATGCAGCTGCTTCTGAGAAAGTACCAGTCAACTTACTCAACAATGTAGACTTACCAACAGAGGGAAAACCAACAAATCCAATCGTAGCAACCCCTGTTCTGGCGACATCAAAACCAACACCACCTCCACCACCACCTGAGGAGCTATCAGTTAATAATTCCCTTCTCAACTTTGCCAATTTGGCTTTAAGTTGACCTAGATGGAAAGAAGTAGCCTTATTTTTTTGAGTTTTGGCCATCTCATCTTCGATGGCCTTGATCTTTTCAACGGTGGTCATTTTGGCTTATAGTTTTAAATCAGAAAAAAAAAAAACAAGATGAAAGCAAGATACCAATACGTTTGGCTACCACTAGTTCGGTATCAAATCGCTGTCTTCGCAAGCAGAAGTGAAAAATTTGAGAAATGAGTCGTGTGTTCTCAAAAACATAAAGTTCATGAGAATAGCAAAAAAAATTTCACTGGTTTAAAGACGTAGATCATCAACCTGTTATTTGATACAAAATATAGTTTCCACTTAATTGTTTTAATTAATATTTGTCATGGGTAAAAAAAGTAAAGGAAAGTCCGGTGGGGATTATTGGGATGAAGATTTTGAGCAAGACGCTCCCCAAGCTGAAGAATTTGGTGTTGAATCGGAATCCTCTGAACAATCCGCTCCAGTTGAAGGCGAAACTGAAGCTTCTGGTGGTGATTTCTTGTCTTCTATTCGTAAATCTAAACAAAAGAAGGATACAAAAGAACAAGAAGAAAAGTCCAAGGCTAAGGATGCTCCAAAGATCTTGACCAAGAAAGAAAAGGAAAAGTTAAAGAAGGAAGCTGAGAAGCAAGCTAAGAAGGAAGCTGCTGCCAAAAAGAAGATACAACAAGCTGAAAAGAAAGAACAAATCAAGGAAGCCAATAAGCAGAATGCAGCTGCAAACTCTGACAAAGCTACCACAGAACCAGACCCCGAGGAAGCTCCACCACCAGCTGCTTCTAAACCAGCCAAGAAAGGTGGCAAGAAGGTTCCTGCAGGGCTTGCTGCTTTGAGACGTCAAATGGAATTGAACAAACAGCTTGAAGAAGAGCAACGTCGTTTGGAAGAAGAAGAAGAGCAAGAAAGAATCAAGGCAGAACAATTGGCAGCAGAAGAAGAAGCCAAGAAGGAAGAAGCAAGACTTGCCAAGAAAGAAAAGGAAAGATTGAAGAAGGAACAATTGAAGGCTGAGGGTAAGTTCTTGACTAAGAAGCAAAAGGAAGAAAAGAAATTGCAAGAACGTCGTCGTCAACAATTATTACAAAGTGGTAACGTCTACGTTGCTGGTTTGAACAAGAGTGACGAAACTGAGAAGCCAAAGAAGGTTGTTTACACCAAGAGAAAGTCAACTAAACCAAAGACTTTTATTCAGAAGCAGCCAGTCAAGGCTGAGCAGAAGGAGGAAGAAGTCTCCGAAGATGAAGCTTTAATTGATGACTGGGAAAAGATGGCTTTGGATGATGAGCCTGTGGCTGACGACTGGGAAGCTGCCCTTGCAGATGAAGATGAAGAAAAAGAGAACTCTGCGGCTGTATCCGAGAAAGAAAATGCTGCCAAGGAAGCTGAACGTCGGGCTGCTGAAGAATCTGAACGTCAAGCTGCCCAAGAAGCTGAACGTAAGGCCAAGGAAGCAGCTGCTCGTGCTGCTGCTGTCGCTGCCAAGGAAGAAGAAAAGAAGAAGGAATTGGCACAAAAGAACTCTGCTGCTTCCACTTCCGACTTGCGTTCGCCAATTTGTTGTATTTTGGGGCATGTCGATACTGGTAAAACCAAGCTTTTGGATAAAGTTCGTCAAACAAACGTGCAAGGTGGTGAAGCTGGTGGTATTACCCAACAGATTGGTGCCACTTACTTCCCTGTTGATGCCATAAAACAGAAGACTGCAGTCATGGCTCAGTACGAAAAACAAGTATTTGAGGTTCCGGGTTTGTTGATTATCGATACCCCAGGTCACGAATCCTTTACCAATTTAAGATCTCGTGGTTCTTCCTTGTGTAATATTGCTATTTTAGTGATTGATATTATGCATGGGTTGGAACAACAAACCATAGAATCGATTAGATTGTTGAGAGATAGAAAGGCTCCATTTATTGTCGCATTGAACAAGATTGATAGATTATATGACTGGAAGGAATATCCAAACAATGCCTTCAGAGACTCTTTTGCTAAGCAAAGTAAGTCTGTTCAAGCTGAATTCCAAACTAGATTTGAACAGATTCAAGTTGCTTTGGCCGAACAAGGTTTAAACTCCGAATTGTACTACCAAAACAAGAACATTTCCAAGTATGTTTCCATTGTGCCTACATCCGCTGTTACTGGTGAAGGTGTTCCTGACTTGTTATGGTTGTTACTTGAATTAACTCAAAAGAGAATGTCCAAGCAGTTAATGTACTTATCCAAGGTTGAAGCTACTATTTTGGAAGTTAAAGTGGTTGAAGGGTTTGGTTACACTATTGATGTTGTGTTATCCAACGGTATATTGAGAGAAGGTGACCGTGTGGTATTATGTGGTTTGAATGGACCTATTGCGACAAATATCAGAGCTTTATTAACACCACCTCCATCAAGAGAATTGCGTATCAAGTCTGAATACGTTCACCATAAAGAAGTCAAGGCCGCTTTAGGGGTCAAAATTGCTGCAAATGACTTAGAAAAGGCTGTTGCTGGCTCTCGTTTGATTGTTGTTGGTGAAGATGACGATGAAGAAGAAATTATGGAAGAAGTCATGGATGACTTAACTGGTTTATTGGACTCAGTTGATACATCTGGTAAGGGTGTTGTTGTTCAAGCTTCTACTTTGGGTTCTTTGGAAGCCTTGTTAGATTTCTTGAAGGACATGAAGATTCCAGTTATGTCTATTGGTTTAGGTCCAGTTTACAAGAGAGATGTGATGAAGGCCACTACAATGTTAGAAAGAGCTCCAGAATTGGCAGTTATGTTGTGTTTCGATGTGAAGGTGGACAAGGAAGCTGAACAATATGCTGAGGAACAAAACGTTAAGATTTTCAACGCTGATATTATCTATCATTTGTTTGATGCTTTTACTGCTTATCAACAAAAGTTGCTTGAAATTCGTCGTAAGGACTTTATGGAATACGCCGTGTTGCCATGTGTTTTGAAAACCATTCAAATTATCAACAAACGTAACCCAATGATCATCGGTGTTGACGTTGTTGAAGGTGCTGTTCGTGTTGGTACTCCAATTTGTGCTGTCCGTCACGACCCAGTAACAAAGACACCAAATGTTATGGTGTTAGGTAAGGTTGTTTCGTTGGAAGTGAATCACAAATCCCATGATATTATCAAGAAGGGTCAAACATCTGCTGGTGTGGCCATGAGATTGGATAATCCTTCTGCTGCACAACCAACCTGGGGTCGTCACGTTGATGAAACTGACAACTTGTACTCCTTGATTACTCGTAAGTCTATTGACACATTGAAAGACCCAGCTTTCCGTGAGACTGTTTCTAGAGATGACTGGCTCTTGATTAAAAAGTTGAAGCCTGTATTTGACATAAAGTGATTAGCAACACAAGCATTTAAACTTGAATATTCCTAATCTACACGGAAATCTGATCTCTCTGTTCGTAGCTGTTATAATCTGGGGAAATTGGTCTATAGAAAGAACCTTTGAAGAAAGTCGTGCACAGTTCAAAAAATTACCCAATGAATTTTTAACTAATTATCATCAAAAATTTTTCGACCGAGAATCTAACTACAAAAGTAGACAGAGCCCTATCAACACCGATTCAATCCCAAAATGCAAGATTTACCTCCTATTGGCGGATACGAGCCTGTGCAATGGAAGAGAAACCTTCCATCCCGTGGTTTCAGACCAACAATCTACTTCTGGGGTATCACTGGTCTTATGGCATTTGGTTTCTACAGATTTTACAAGGGTGTTGATGAACAACGTGAATTATCCAGAGAAAAGCAATGGGCACGTTTCTACTTAGAGCCATTATTGTTGGCTGAAGAAGACAGAAACTTGGCCAGAAGATACTTCTCAGAAAAGGCTAGACAAGATTTGGTTAGAGAATCGATGTCTCCTGAAACCAGAGCTAAATTTGACGAAGAAATTTACAACGACAAGTCCAAGTTCCGTTTCCCAAAATACACTGCTGGTCTTCAACCATCGGAGCGTTAATACAAAGAAAAAGAACAACGTCCTTTCTTTCAATAACACTGGTCCGGTTCAATTGCATCTTCTTAAATTCATTTCAAGATTTAGAATGGGCGATTTATGAATAAAAGTGAAAGTTTGATTTGTCTTTATAAGTCAGAAGCGTGCTGTTCACTTAATATTAAAATCTCTGAAACTTCTTGAATGGGCATATCATTCTTATTACATAAAATGATTCTTTATTGCACGTTTGTATAGTAACTTAAAAAAATATTACTGATTAACTTATTTTGGGTTCTGTAAACTAAAAAAAGTATATTATGCATATGCAGTTGTATGCAGAACGAGCAGGTGGTGAAGTCCGGAAAGTGAACCGAGCAAATCCCGATTTCTGTTTAACCTCTTTCCACCACACTCCCAACAAATGTCTACCAAGATAACCACAAAAGAGCAAGTCGAAACTCTCCTCGGTCAATATGACTACTTTCTTTTTGACTGTGACGGAGTCATCTGGCTAGGCGACCATCTTCTTCCTAGTGTGTGTGAAACACTTGATCTACTCAAGCAGCATAATAAAACCGTTATCTTTGTTACCAACAATTCCACCAAGTCCCGGGATGACTATTTAAGTAAGTTTGAGGGCTTAGGAATTAAAGGAATTACAAAGAATGAAGTCTTTGGTTCTTCTTATGCTTCTGCAATCTATGTGGACAAGATCTTGAAGTTACCCAAGAATAAAAAAGTATGGGTATTGGGAGAAGCTGGTATTGAGAAAGAACTTGCAGAGCTCGGTTATAAGACAATTGGAGGTTCGGATCCACGTTTAGTTGAAGATGGAGTGGTTTTTAACAGAGAACACGAACAATTGCTTACTTTAGACGAGGAAGTTGGTGCTGTTGTTGCAGGTTTAGCCTTAAACCTCAACTACTTGAAATTGTCAATTACAATGCAATATTTGATAAAGGATAACAAGTCGATTCCTTTCATTGCTACAAATATTGATTCTACCTTTCCGTCAAAAGGTAAATTGTTAATTGGTGCAGGTTCCATTATTGAAACGGTCGCATATGCCAGTGGCCGTCAACCCGACGCAATTTGCGGAAAACCGAATCAAGCCATGATGAACTCTATTAAAGCAGACAATCCTGGCTTAGCTCAGAATCCAAAGAGGGGGTTGATGATTGGGGACAGATTGAATACTGACATGAAATTCGGTAGAGATGGTGGTTTAGATACTTTGTTGGTCTTGACTGGAATTGAAACAGAAGAGGGTGCGTTAAAGCAACCTGCAAACGAGGCTCCCGTTTACTATGCTGACAAATTAGGAGACTTGTTTGAGTTTTCAAAAAAATAGAGCGAGCTAGATCTACAACAATTGATAGACAAGAATATAAAAAGGGATAGATATCTTTTATGCAAACTAGCAAAAAACGGTGAGCAAAAATATCCAAAAATAGAATAAGTTGGAGACACAAAATACATTTGGTTTTTCATGAATTCATATAGATTTGAGATCTAGAACTTATTCTCGGGGTTTCAAGTTACTTTAAAATAATGACGCAACCCGCTTCGGCTTTATATAAAGGAGTGTATACTCGCACCCACCATTAGTGACAGGGGTAGGGCCCAAACATGCAAAATAGCAAATAGTTTTCGCCTTTCTACACTCTACAACGTTATGAGGTTTATTACGTGTGACGAGTAGATTAAGTGCAAAAAGAAAATGACATAATGCTGCCAAGTATAACACAATACGCTATGTAAGATGAAGCGACATTCACCCTACATTGTATAAAAGTATTTTAATTTAATTGATTTGCTCTATTACTATTTCTACCTGCATTCTCGTTGTATTTACAATGGTGAGTTTATTACATCACAAACCTTTTTTTTTTGTCGAATTTTTTTTCAAAGCGGATTTTGGTCACAGTAAGGGACATAAACGGAAATATAGTTTGTTGTTTTCAACTTTTAGGAGGAGCAAGTAGAAACCATTGAGAGATACCATCACAAAATATACTGCTTCGACAACCGGGGACCGTGTGCATTGCTATCATATCAGTACTTTTACAATACACTATTAACACGCCATTTTGCTGTCCTAAAACCTGACCTGAAACATCAGATACCCCCAATAATTCAATCGCTTCGAAGGGGATACATCCAAAAGTAATCCTTTGAATTTAATTGTATACAATTCGTTCCTGAACCTTGAATTAGTGAGCTAATTGCTTATCAGGATAATCAACTACTTGACACATAATAACAATCACCATGACGGAAGATAAGAAAGAAAAGCTACAGGAATCAGGCTTAGTGGAATGGTCGGTTTTCTCAGAATTAGTTGCTATGGATGAAGATGAAGAGGGATTCTCAAAGTCCCTATTCCAAACATTTGTGGAGCAAGTTTTGGATACCTTTCAAGAAATCGACGCCAATTTAAAATCTAAGAACTTGGACAAACTATCTGCATTAGGACACTATTTAAAAGGTTCAGCAGCAGCTTTGGGCTTAACATCCATTTCATTTCAGTGTGAGAGAATACAAAATTACGGACATAAGACGAATTTTGACAACTTCGACCTTGCGGCTTCCAAGAGCAAGACTAATAATACCAAGAACGATAGCAAAGATAATGAAAAGATAACTAATGAAGATGTGGAAATACCAGATGAATCAAGCGATGATTTCTGGATTGCATTGATTGAGGATGCGTTGGAGAATGCAAGGGAGGGCTTTTCAAAATCAAAGGCTGCCTTGAATGAATATTTTGATGATGAATTATAAGAGATGTTTCTAATATTGAATTACTCAGATTGAAGAATACATGTGATCTCCTTGATGGGCGTTTCTTCTTCAATGGAATAATTAGAACTAATTACGGAAACTACTGTTGTGCTGACGGTTTCAACAGATTCGTTTTTTTATTGCTATGTTAAGTTAATCATTTTATTATTACTGTTATAGTAAATAGAAAGATCAAATGAACCACGAAGCGTCCTAAATGTCAACGTACTTTGTAATGCAACGGAAGGTTTATACAATTCTCTGCTCGCGTTTGAGTATGCAAAAGTCAAGCTGCTTGACCTGGTATGGAATGAGTGATCTCAACCACTTAGGAATGTAAAGCAATCTACCAATTCCTGAATGATGTCCATTAGGGTCTATGATATCCCGGCAACCTAAAAGGCTCCAGTCACCACTGATGATACTCAGTTTGCCATCTGTCTTTTGAAGAATTCTAGGCTCCCCATTCTCTTCGTCACCATCTTCAGAATTATCAACGTAGTAGTCACAATTTTCAAATGGAATAACCTTGTCTTCTTCAAACATGTTTTTGTTATTCATATTTAAGGGTGTGAAGGAAGTCACTTCCTTAAAGTTCACATAGTCTTCTTTGAAGTCACCTGGCAATAAACCGTCAAATCCACTTCTAACAAATCTTAATCTAAAATTATCTGGAAGGAAGAATGAGTTTGGAAAATGGTACCATTCCTTGCCGACACATACGTTCACTATTTGTGATTCGCTTGTAGCAGGCAAAGAGCTTATGATTTCAAAAGCACTCAATGGAGCAGAGTAATTTTCAACGAGGTTGACAATCCTCAAGATAGAAACAGTAAATAATGATGTTAAAAATGTAAATTGGATAATCTTGTTTGTATAACTGGAGATTGAGTCTTTTGTGAATATCTTTGAATTGAGTTGACCAATAAAGGAGAAAATCTTCGAACATAAAACTGCTGCACTAAGATTAATCAAAGGATAGATTGGGTATAAAAATCTTTCCTCTTTGTGGGGTTGAGTAGCAAAAACGACTGACCACAAGAGTAAAGGAATCGATATGTTCATCATGATGGATAATTTGTTCAGAACTAATAATGGGTTGAAAAGCAATCCCAAGTATCCCAATGGAAATATTATATTGAAATTAACCAATAGGTTCAAGATGTAATAACTGAATGGTTCCACACCAAAGATATCGGGTCCCTCACCCTCACCTCCAAAAACATTGTAAGTGACAATGTTAAGCGGAACCAATACCCATTTGTCGAAAAAGTAGGAGTCAGTTAAAACCATTACGGCCAAAATTACGATAAGGCCTGTCGAACATCCACCAATCAAGGTCAAAATATGGCCTTGTTTCCAAAGCTTCACATTAAGGAGGGACTGGATACCAAAAGTAACACCCAAAAGTAATGCAAATGGCCAGCCAACAATTCCTCCAATCAAGAAACAAATGATTGCATAGATATAATTGGATATAGTCTGGAAGGAAATTGCGTACAATACATTAGATAGTGCCAAAAGGTTAAATTGCATGGCAAACGAGGATGGTAGTAATGCCACACCGGCATGAGCCATACCAGGTGCCACAGAGGTAAACAAAAGGAACCAGTTACCAATTCTCTTACCTAAAGTCCTGTGTAATGCGAGGTAAAGCTTTATTTCTGCGCAGCTTGTGAACCCATTCAATGCGATAATCCGTAATACGTAGAATTGGTAATAGGAATAGTTGAATGGAAGGTTATCAAAAAAAAAAGTGACAAACTTGACAGGGTATGCAATTAGGAAGTAAGGTATGAGATAAGTGTAAGATCTAATGGCATACTCTGGAGAATACTCCCATGTTTGTTTTCCAAACCCACGAAGTAATAAATTCAAAGGATCCCAATAGTTGAATGTTTCATCACAATCAGATATGATCATATACAACGACGAGTAACCTCGTATTGTTATATTTAATACAACTAAAGCAATTTGAATGGCATCCCATTGCTTCTTGGAAACCATTGGCGGTTGCAGTTGTGCTTGGGTTAGTATCTATAAGATACAAATTTCAACCAAAAGCGCGTGGGAAGCAGTTGCAAATTATGCAGGATGTATGATTCAGCCTCAGATCATAGGACGAGAAAATCCATGGTAACATGGAAACATAGGACCACACCTGGGCTATTTTTTTTTTTCAGGAGAAGAAAAACAAAGTTTCCTCAAATTGGCTTAAATAAGCTTTGCATAATATTCCAGAAGTTAACCCACCAAAAAAGCACTTCTTTGTCTTAATGTAGGAAAGCTATAATGATATTCAGTGGCTTTCATGAGTAGAAATCGAGTGGTTTGGAAGTCATATTGTCTAAGCTAAAAAACTTGGGGTCGCAACTGCGGAAACATCGGCAAATGGATTTTGTTGTATGGCACAAAAGTTGGTAGTAGACTTATCATAGAAGAAACGCGACCTTTGTGATTTATTTAAACCAGCCCCCAATGTCAAGAGAAAACCTATTGTATGGACCCAATTCGGGAATACTGGCCGTTCTACGAGAGTCTGGCATTGAAATCACCAGTCAACACTACTTAGACCTAGTACGTGGAAATTCAACGGAGGGTATTTTGTCATGTTATGGCACTGAATCACCGAGCCATACAACATCTTTCATTCCCTTCAAAACAATTTTATGGAGCGAGCCTGTTACTATATTTGACAAAGAATTGTTGGAGGTGAAATACGTTTTTCGATCCAAAGAAACTTTAGGAGTCGAAAAGCTTCAACTATTATTGAAGTTAGACCAAGATGAATCTCTAGCAGAAGTATCCAAAACCATTCTCAACAAAGCCTATGCTGAAAGTCAAATTCAACCATCAGTACTTCTTTTAATTAATCCTCATGGTGGTCAAGGTAAAGCTGGTCTATTCTACAAATCAAAGGTGGAGCCAATTTTACAGGCTGCAAATGTTCATCTTACATACACTGAAACTAAACATAGCGAGCATGCAATTGAAATAGCGAAAAATTTGGACATCAACATGTATGACATCATTGCTTGCTGTTCAGGAGATGGTATTCCTCATGAAGTGATCAATGGTTTTTATCAAAGACCAGATCATGGCGTGGAGGCTTTTAACAAAATTGCCATGACGCAATTACCTTGTGGTACTGGAAATGCGCTTGCATTAAGTACACACGGCAGTAATGATGCTGCGGTTGCAACTTTCAACATGTTGAAGGCAACAAAGACAAAATTGGACTTAATGGCTATCACTCAAAATAAAAATAACGAATCTACGAAATTATCCTTTTTGTCCCAGTGTTACGGTGTGATTGCTGATTCTGACATTGGCACAGAGTATTTAAGATGGATGGGCCCTATTCGGTTTGATATAGGTATTGCCTATCGTGTGCTTACAAGAGAAAAGTACCCATGTGATTTGTATGTAAAATACGTTACCGATTCACAGGACGAAATTGTCGAGCATTTCAATCGCCATGTTACTAGGGATGAAACCGAAGTTGCAGAATTAAAAGCTGTAACATTAGACAATTTTACTTTAAAGGGACCCAAATTACACGAAGATTTACCAGAAGATTGGCAAAAGGTTTCCTCGGGTATAACAGATAATCTTTCTGTATTTTATGTTGGAAAATTGCCATATATTTCCAATGATGTTCAGTTTTTCCCAGCTGCTCTCCCCAATGACGGTGCAATGGATATGATTATAACCAACACGAAGACATCTATATCCGAAACTTTAGAAACTTTGTCTCTGACAAAGAATGGGCTTCACGTTCAAAATAACAAATTGATTCATGCCAAGATAGTCTCATACAGATTGATTCCAAGAATCCCCAACATCGAGAATCATTACATCTCGGTAGATGGTGAAAGTTTCCCATTCGAACCTTTTCAAGTCGAAGTTATACCAGGGATTTTAACATGTTTGCTACAGGATGGGAAATTTGTTGATACTTGTTTTACTAAGTAAATTATATCTTCCGCATGCCTTGCGTGGTTATATTTGAAGCATTGAATGCATGTAATCTAACTGAAAGAAACCAAATGGGTATAAAACACATTTCCTTAATCATTTCTAAAGAATGGCTCATTGAGAAGTTCATGCGCACTGACTCTCTCCATAGGGTCAATTGCAAATAGCTTTTCCAAAACTCTTAAAAATTCTTGCTTCAGAGCAGAACTTTCAGTATTCAGACCGAGATTTAACTGAAATTCCAACGATTTGGATTTCATCTTGAATTGTTTTCTGTACGGTGGTCCTGATGTGTTGCTATGACTATTCAAATTGTAGTAGTTCAACAAGGATAAATTCAATTTCCCATTAATGTCAAACAACTTGAATAAACGTGTTTTCTTTATGGATTTGTCTTGAATGGAAGAATTGTTATTGAAATCTAACTTTTTGGTGTGGACGGGTTTTTGCAGATTCTTTCTCATGCGAAGGATTGACAGGCTCTTTGGGGCACCAAATAATTCAACCATCAAACAAAACTGTTCAATTTCGCTCTTTCCAGGAAGAATTGGTAATCCCAAAAATAATTCTGCTATGACACAACCAAATGACCAAATGTCAATCTTGTTGTCATAGTTTGCACCTAGGATGACCTCAGGAGCCCTATAAAATCGTGATTGAATGTAAGTATACGCGATTTCATTCAGATAGCAAGATGAACCAAAGTCGATAATCTTAACAACGATATTGTGGTTTTCGTGAGGATTTCCAGGTAATTTGATCATAAGATTTTCTGGCTTAATATCACAATGTATAATATTATTGTCATGAATAAATTGTAATCCACTTAATATTTGATTTCCAAAATTTTGAACTAATTTTATCGATAACCCCTTGAAGTTTAGAATCTCAAGCATGGAGAAGAGATTTAAATTTAGCAATTCCGTAACTATGCACATATGACTCCTGAAATTAAAATGATGAAAGTATTTGAGGATAAAAGGATGATGTTCTTTTGCGTTCAACGATTTCAACATCTTAATCTCATTTAGAGACTGCAATGACCAATTCAAATCATTTTTTATAATCTTTATTGCTACCGATCTCTTGGTATACTTTTTGTCTTTACTCAAGATGACGTTTCCAAAGGATCCAACACCTAAAGTTGAAACAATTTCGTATCTGTAGTTGATGTGATCATGTGGTATTACAATATAATTACCCCTATCGTCATCAAAATCAAAATTATTCTGGTAGTTTGTTATATTAATTGCTCTGGGAGGTAATTCTGGAATAAAATACAAGTCTTTCTTTCGTATAATTTCACCTCTTTCATAAATATTCAAAGAGCTGCTGGGAACATCCTCAGATTGAAAAGCAGGTTGAGCTTCCATATCATCTTCTTCACTGTACCGAAAAAGACTTTCATCACTTTTATAGAGTATCTGCAATAAATCAAGTTTGGTTGAGATTTTGGATTGATTTTGGTCTTTGTATTGTTTTTGGTGCTGGTAGGATGCTTGATATTTCTGATTTTGTTGTTGTGTTTGTTGTCGGTTATCTTGCTGCTGTCTAGTTCCGGTATCTTGAGTATTTCTTTGCTTTTTATCACTCAAGTTGTAAATGCTAGGTGATGCACTTGGATATAGTCTTTCAAACACATTGTCAGACCTTATTGGCTGAGACACGTTTCGGATTGACCTCAGCTTTAATGGAGATTCCTCTGGATTCAAACTGTTAGATGTTTCGTATGGTAAATTTGTTATATCTGCTGGTATACTGGAATCAGTGACTGGAATTGAAGTCAGCCTTCCTCTTGGTCGCAGTTGGTCTTCTGGTCGCTTTTTCAAGTTTACCATGGGCGTATATTGTTTTGCAGTTGATGATGTGTTGAATGGATTCAGTCTCTTTTGTAATGATGATGTAGTTTCTTTCATAAACGAAAATTGATAATCCAGTTTCAGGGTTGCCTTGTCCGATAATGGATAACTTAAAAGTCGTCTTTCCATTGGTTTTTTCACCGTTGAAAACAGTTTGCTTGAGGAAATCATCCTTGGAGTTGATGGTGGTTTATTTCCATCACTTGTTATTGTTAATGATAATCTTTTATTTCGGCTTGAAGTGACGCCTGTAAGTTCGGATCCATTAGTATCATTCTGCGGATATAGGTTCTGTGGGTATGTCTTTTTCTTTCTTGGAGACTTATTGATACTAATTCGGGAAAACTTGTCCTCGAATTCTGACATACTTAGATGTCCCAAATCAAAAGGAAAATGCCTACCCTGCTATTTATTCACAGTTACCACTGGTGCACAGATTTGAGAAGTAGTTTATTGACAATTTGGTATATAGTACACGACCAAAAAAATCTTGAACAGATCAGGAACAATTTAGATGCGAGAAATAACTTGGACCTAAACAAAACTAGAATTAAAGAAAAACAGTCCTTGGGTTATTATAAAGAACATACCCGTAATAGAGTTTGGAATCTAAGTGTACAACTCATCATAATATGGATGACTATACTCAAAGAGATGTATTACTTTTATCACAACTACTCCATGTAAATAATATCAACAATCTAGAAAAACTCGTCTCAACAGATGATGCAGTGATAGATACAATCATTGAATCCTGGAAGGGCCATGTGATATATAAGCTTAATCCCAAAGATATCCAGGTTCAAAACAAGGACCAGCTCTCCGATTTCTACAAACACCTTTTAGAAACGTATAATGTGACCACGACGGTTGACTTGGCCAATACAACATACTTTGCACGCATCCATGAATTGGAAACTTTGATAGAGAAACAGAAAGAAGAGTTCAAAGAAATATTGAAATGAATGAATGAATGAATTCTGGGTCCACATCAACTTGAGGATATTTAAAAAAGTCGAATGCAATTCTTTATTACAGAAAATAGATGGCAACAGCATGACGCTTATGCTTGTTACATTGCGAATAGGGTAAACCCTACTCTGTCTCCTTCCAAGGTAATAAAGTTTTGCTAGAGAATTGGAGTTCTCGTAAGTAAATAAATGCGAACCTCGGTCAGAAGGCTTATCACGTGAGATAGAGGAGGGGAGCTGATGAAACTGGGGTCGTGACGATAATGAGATAAAATTTATATAATTTTAATCGACGAAGCAGTACCAGAGTAAGATAGACTAATTTTGCCAAGTATGTCGACCTCGAGGATACCTGCAACAGCACCCAATTCGGTTGCGCTCTCGTTGCTTAACGTATACAAGTCCAATAGGTCGCTTCTTCTCAATTCATCTTATATCATTTTACTTGCCGCTGCTTTCTCTGGTGCCACGAATACAACTAGTAAGGATTTGGACAGGAAGAAGGGACGGAAAGCCACAAAAGATCCAGATAGTACAACAAAAAGCAAGCATCCAAGATTATCAAAGGAATCCTTCTTGAGATTGATGAAGGCAGCCATCCCCTCCGTACTTGATCCCAGTGTGTTTTATTTATCCACACATTTAGTTTTATTGGTTGTAAGAGCCTTGATCACAATTAAAGTAGCAAGTTTGGATGGTAAATTAGTTGGTGCTTTGGTGTCCAAACGTTTAAAGCGCTTTTCGAAGCTCTTGGTTTTCTGGATGCTCATTGGATTTCCCGCTGCTACCGTCAATGGCTTGTTAGAATGGACGAAACAAAATTTAAGCAAAGCAATCAGAAAAAATCTTGATAAGAGTATCACAAATGACTACTTACCAGACAACTTGGATGCCAATTATTATTCGTTGATCCACTTATCCGGTAATAAAATTAAGGACCCCAACCAGAGAATAACAACAGACATCTCTCGGTTAAGTTATGCTTTGAGTAGTTTGCCAGGGCAGTTATTAAAGCCAACATTAGATTTGTTGTTGTGTGCCCAGGAATTGAGCAAGAGCGGAGTTGGTAACGGTGAAGGTACTTTGGCCCTTGGTATTTTGGCACATTTCTCCACAACTATATTGAGATTCTTTTCACCTCCTTTTGCCAAACTTGCAGCTGAGAAGGCACACTTGGAAGGTCAATTAAGATCATCACACTCCAAGATTGTTAACAACAGTGAAGAAATTGCTCTATTGAGAGGCCATCATAGAGAATTGGACTACATTGACTATTGTTATTACCAGTTGGAGAAGTTCCTAAAAATGGAATACTGGAAGAGAGCAGTTCATGAAATTGCCCAAACGTTTATTGTGAAATATCTTTGGGGTGCTGCTGGTTTGGTGTTGTGTTCAGCACCAATCTTCATCAATAAATACTTAGGTCATGAACCTAATCCAGAACATGCTGGTGATTTTATTACCAACAGAAGGTTATTAATGAGTGCTTCTGACTCCTTAGATCGTTTGATCTATTCTAGAAGATATTTATTACAAATTATCGGTCATGCTGCAAGAGTATCTGACTTCCAAGATATACTATACGACTTGAAGAATAAGGATCAGACTCTGAAGAACATCAAATACGACAATAATGAAATTACTTTTAAAGATGTTAGGTTATTGACCCCGGCTGATGTCACGTTAATTGAGTGCTTAAACTTCACTATCAAGAGTGGTGATCATCTTTTGATCGCAGGCCCAAATGGTTCCGGGAAATCATCTATGTTCAGAATGTTAGGTGGTCTTTGGCCATGTAAGGAAGGATCAATCACTATTCCAAATACTGAAAATATGTTTTATTTGCCACAGAGAGCATATTTGTGTCAGGGAACCTTGAAGGAGCAAATCATTTATCCACATTCTATCGAGCAATTTGGCAAACAAAGCAAAACTGATGAAGATTTGAAAGAAATCTTGAGTCTTTTGAAGTTGGATGATTTCAAAAACAATTTGGACGACAAGAAAAACTGGGAGGAAGAATTATCCATTGGAGCCCAACAAAGGTTGGCTATGGCAAGATTATATTACCATCAACCAAAATTTGCTGTTTTAGATGAATGTACTTCAGCTGTTGCTCCTGAAATGGAACAGTACATGTACGAACATGCACAAAGCTTGGGTATTACAGTAATATCTGTCGCTCATAGATCAGCTTTGTGGCATTTCCACAAGTTCTTATTGAAGTTTGACGGAAAAGGAAATTACACATTTGGCAAGTTAGATGCTGAGAAAAGATTGAAGTTTGAACAAGAAAGAATAGTGTTGGAGAAGAATTTGAGAGATTTGCCTAACTTGAAGGAGAGATTGAGTGAGTTACAAAAGGTTTCGAACGCTCAACACAAGAAATACGATCATAGAAATTAAGTACATACTGATTAATCTAATAACATGAATGTATAAAAAGGAAATCTATCAGGGGTGACCATGGTTTGAACCAGGCCATGCATAAATTTTGTCTGGGGTGGATGATCTGCTTGTAGAAACATCATCGACGAGTTCTATTATGGAATTTTTATTTGCTTCAATCAAAGTAGTAAGATGGTTACGAAGCTCGAATTTAACATCTTCATCGGTCAAATTGTTAACAATCTCTTTAACTTTTAAAATCTTTTCTTCCACAATTCCGTCCAAACTTTTGATTAATCTGTCACCAAACTTTGTATCGATGGGTAAATTGTTATAAATTTTGGTTTGTAAAGTTTTGATGGTTTTAAGGTTTCCTAGTAGTTTTGCATAATACGTCCTTGTATCATACTCAACTGACTTGTTATGTGATTTCAACGGAGGATTGATCAATAGCAATGCAGCATAGTACAACATAATGTGAATATGAACAGGAACGTACTTTAGGTTATCTAGAATGTCCTTATCATTGATGACCAAATTCAAGACTGTTTGAGCTGCATTCACAGCAATATTGGCACTGACAATAGTTTCGTCCTCCGACATCAATCCTTTGTTGGATATGAATTCATCTTCATTTAGTGAGTCGTCATCACTGTCCGAGTCTTCTTCTGAATCAGGGTCTTTTATCTTAGTTGCTTCAATGGTTTTTTGGTTAAAATTTTCTTTAGGACCCAACGGTAAATTTGATGTAGACCCATCCCATTTTGGAAAGACCTCATCACTCGGATTAACATGTAGCTGTCTAACAGCAGTAGAGTTAATATGCATCTTGGCAAAATTGTAATAAATCAAAGTGGATTTAGATGACCACACTGCGCCATTGTTAACTGGTGCTAACAAAACAGTCCACGAAACCATCCACTTATCTAATTCTAAGTTGGATTTTGAAGGTATACCAAAAGAAGCAGGGGCTAACAACTCCCAGGCATTTCCTTTAAATGCTTCGTTTAAGGCCTGATTATATTCAACTTGCGATACTAATCTCATATCAGAGAAAGTAGATCTCTGGTCATTAACTGTCTTTACCGATTCGTTTGAACCTTCCAGTTTTTCATCATTCAGAATCAATTGAGTTCGATCATTGTGAGATATTTGCTTATTTCCATCCAACAAAATTGCTTTACTGTGTTTCAATGAATATTCGTCAGGGTTCACTAATGGCTGCCTGTTGAATGTAAGACTTTGTTGGCCGTCCAAGATATACAAAAGATACCAAAGTTTGATCTTGTTTTTATCTTCTGAGTAAGGATTATTCAACCCATACTCTTTTGCCAACTGCAAAGCAAGACCTGTAAACATTTGTGAGTTAGAAAGCCAAAAGCTGCAAAATACTAAGGCAACAATGGTATTGTAACCATCAATTTCGTTCTTTGGTTTTCCGTTGAAAAGTAAGGAGCCGCATATATCATGAAGATATATTTGTAATTGCTGAGATTTACTTGAAAGTTCAGGATGGTGAATAGATGCAATTGTACAAATGGCACAAACTAATACCGGACATGAATCCCAAATCAAATCAACCGAAAACTTGGATATTTCAAATCCAAACAACTGTTGAGAAATATTTGCATCAAAGAAGGCAAATAAATTGCTTGCCTGTTCTTTCGTCAAAAAGCCGTTACGAAAGTCATTGGGAATTCCAGGGTTTAGTTTTTGTCTTTTATGGGGCGACAGAGGAGACTCTTCGATGTGAGAATTTCTCCTGGGTGATTTAGATATCTCCGAGGCTTCGTTTTGGTTGGATAAGCCATGTTGAGGTAAATATTGCGGTGGCTGTCGATCTTCTATTCGTGGAGAATTGTATTGGGGTATGGGTAGACTTCCATATGACGTATTAGTTAGTTGTGGTTGATTATAAGAAGTTTCCGCGCCGAAGAAGGAACCCCCGTTGTATATTTGTTGCTTTTGAGGTATTGGATGGAGATAATGTGGGCTTCGTTGATGTAGAGTTTGTGCTTGATTATCGAGTAGATACTTCTGATTGGTTTTCAATATATCTACTAGGTCATTAAGTTTATTATCGAACGAGTTGATTCTATTTTCGATCAGTCGTTTCCATTGCGTATCGTTGCCTTGTTCGATATTTCGCTGATCAACAGGCGGGGTGCTTGATGAAGGTGTAGACATGATAAACCCATTTATTATAGATGATTTGACTGTAGAGATAGGCTGAATGGGAGGTAAGGTAATTTCATTTTGATTAATGTTGGGTTTAATGTTATTTGGGGCCGTTGTTCGAGGTGATGGGAATTGTTGAAGCTTTAGGGATGGTAGCTTTGGTAAAAACTGGCAACTTATAGCTTGGCCTATCTTGATACATCTTTCACATGGTAGGTTGCTGGTGTACAAACATTTGACCTTGGACTTTTTACAATTTGAGCATGGCTTTGTTCTCTTCTCTTTTGCCATATTACTCTTTCACTCTTTCTTTAGTAATAGTCTGAAATCCTCTGTACAAGGTCTATTTAAAATGTTGTTCTTAATAAACCTGGTCTATTTAGCGATTCAGTCCTCAATAAATGTATTGATTGTTTGGCTTTCCAGGGAAGTCTTCTGTATCTCTGTAGTCAGATATTACACAAAAACCACAACATGTAAACTGCGTGAGCAAAAACGGTCAAGATACAGTTTCTGTGAGTCAGGTGCGCGACAAACCCCGGATTTGCGCCACGGCGATATCCCTGAATCGACAAAAATAGAGATAAACACGGCTAAAAATGTCTATGAAAGGTCGGATTAGACTGTTTTTTGGCCCATCTAGACAATATGCGGTTGCTGGAGCCAGTAACAATCCCATGAAGTTTGGTTTTAAAATTCTTTCGTGGTATATTGCGCATGATCTTTCTGCCATCCCCATCAATCCTAAGGAGCTGGAGATCCTTGGTCAAGTGGTGGTTCCAGATATCGTGAAGGTCTTAGAGTCATTCAAGCTGAGTACTTCTTTGGAGCTGTATGATTTGCCACAAAAAGATGGCTTGAGTATATCGTTCTTGACCCCGCCAACCGTCACAGTCAAAACATTAAACCAGATCGCTACCATTCCTGGCTATAAAGAAATCATCAAAGGCTTATGGTTTCAACCAGGAAGTTATGATGAAGAAACTCTTAGTGTTGCAGAGAAAATAGGTTTGGCTGAAAAGGTTGTAGAGGAAGATGAGTGCATTTTGGTGAGAGGAGAAGAAGGAATGTATAGCGCCAATTTATAAATGTGATGTGAATTAATTTATCCATTTATTATAAACTATCCGTTATTACCTTTACCCAAAAAATTATTAATCTAACATTTTCTTAATGTAATTTCCCCAACTTTCACTATCTTTGTCGTCCTGTGGCGAGCCTGCCACTATATGCGGAGTATTTCTGTTGCTCTCTAATATTTCAATGCTGTACGGAAACGGAGAACTCTCCAATGACATTATTGGAGGAATATGATCTTTATGGGTATCAACCAAACTATGGATCTTATGTAGATTTTTCTCGAAGCTCTGTACCGATAAATCGATACTATTAGGTTGGATGTGATTTTGAACCGGACTTGGTTCTGTGATAACTTCAAGTGGTAAACACTCAACGTTTATCACCCAAGACTCCCAGATCTTCACATCTTCAGTAACATCAGACTTACCAAACCATCCACTCTTTTTCTTTGCCTTTGTTGAACATTTCTCTAGAAACTGAATCCTTATATGACCAGTCTTCTTTCCCTGTGAATCAAACTGCTGTTTGATTAATTGATCAATCTTTTCATCCAATAAGGAGTCTAGTTCGGGTACACTATCGGTCATGGAGTACGTGACCGACAAAAACTCATTGGTCATAGGTATAATAGGACCAAACAACCGGTTAAAGAATATTGACCATATTATTCCTGATAGTTAGTTCAGTTCCTGGATAATCCCAAGTCTAGAAGTCGCCTCAAATTGTAACATACCTTTTAATGATTCTCTAACAACAGATCGTTCTGCTGTTAAATCTAGAGTGAACTGCATTGTTTTCGTAAGAAACAGTGGCACTCTATCAAAATTGTGCGATCAGATTTGTTTCGCACTTGATATCAATTTAAACTAGAAATATAAAGGTGCTTGTAAAGTCTAGAGAGTGGACTAACAGCAGAAAAATATACTTGTGTGTTGATGGATGATGATCTGAATCATATTATAACCGGCGTCACTATTCATCTTCCTGGGCCGCAATTGTTTCTAACTCCTTAACCAATTTAGGAATTACCTCGTAGTCAAGTAGTTCTAGTTCTTCTGGTGTAAACTTACTCAAGACATGGTCAACCACCGTACGTTTACTAGGACGCCCAATACCAATTGAAAACTTTGTATAATTATTAGGTAAATGACCATTAATAGATTTGAGTCCATTGTGTCCACGAGCACTAGTTCCTGGCTGTCTTATCTGAAACTTGCCTAGATCTACTTGAAGCTCATCGTGGATAATGAGTAATTTAGATTTCGACTGAAACTGACTGAAATGTTTCTGGATTGATCTTCCCTGAAAATTCATAAGACTGAAATTCGACTTGAATAAAACAACCCTTTTATATTTCGACGACCTGTAATAGTCTCCATCAGCTATGAGATGATCTTTCCAGTATATTTCTACTAGTTGGTTCATCATTCGATGACCAACATTATGTCTGGTGTCAGCATATTGAGGTTCTGGGTTTCCTATAGATACAATAAACAAACATCTCTTGGTTCCATAAGACCCTCGTACGGGAACATAAAATGAATTAAAGATATGCCTCAAGAGCATCGAGGTGGAAATGTTTAGTGAAATTCTCGCACCAAATTTAAAATCCCCCACTAAAATTTACATACAGGCTAATGAAAAAGGCTGTGAATATGAAATCATCATCTACATTTGTCTGATGATTACGAAGGAAACTTGTGAAGTTCTTCAAGAAAGTCCTTCGTGGTCAAGAATTGTATAAAATTTCAAACAAGATATTCTCTTCGTAAATGGACTACAAAAAGAAGTCGCATAGCGGTGTCTTTTTTGCCGCAAAAAAAAAGAACTACCCGCTATAGTACTCTATTTCTCTCATGTTTCCTCTATCAACAATATTGGAAAAGAAGTTAAAAGTATCGCCAGCAATTAAAGATACCTACACAGGACTTGTCAATTGGAATTCAATAAAGAGAACTCCGCAGTTTCTTAAACAAAAAGTTCAGAGCGGTTCTTCGACTATTGATGAGGAGTTTGATAGACTTCTAAAAGAGGTATATGACGTACAAAAACAGATCAACAACGTCACACACTATTCCAAAATTAATAACAAAAATTTTAGAAATTTATTGGATTCAAGCAAGGAAATTTCTAAACAACTGTTGATTCTTTTTGAGCCATATAGTTCTTTCCAAATTACTGATGAAACTCAATTTAATCAAGATTATGTTATTTGGGAAAAGGTACGGTCATATTCAGAAATCATGGACAAGATAGGGCCACTCATTGATAATGAACTTGAACTAATGTTATCCACAATTGAACATACTTGTGAAAATGTTTCAAAATTGATTACCGAAATATTGAAAAAATCAAAAGAACGCCAACTTGCTTTAAGTGATTACGATTATGCTTACAATCGACATGAGAATTTGGTTTTGAAGCAAAGAAATGAACTACTAACAGTTAAACAATCCCAACAATTGTTTAGATTAGAACGAAAACTTGAAGAGTCCAAAGAGACTTATGAAGCTTTAAATTCATTGATGAAGCAAGAATTGCCAGGCTTTTTAAGATTAATAGGCTGCATTTTTCAACCAGTGAATACAATGGTCTATTACTTGCATTATACGGTTTCCTATCAAATTAAAATACAATTGGATAAATTAACAGATTTGTTTGAGACAGATATTGACAATATTGGAATATTCCCAGATTCAAGGATGAAGCAATATCTCAAAAACAGTGAACAAGCAGCTCAATTAATAGAGAACTTGCCTGTGATAAAATCCAGAGAAAACTATTCGACCAAACCAGTGGAGACCGAAGCTAAAACTTCCAATGTGTCAGACAGTTTTTGTCGGGCGCTATTCAGTTTCACTGCCGAAAAAGAGGATGATCTCTCAATTAAAAAAGGTGACATTATTAGAGTTGTGGAATCTGACGGTGAATGGTGGAAAGGTGAACTTGCAGGAGTATTAGGATACTTTCCAGCTAACTACGTAAATGAGATCTGAAAGATATATTTGAATAAATTTATGCAAAGTCATTTACTTCGTTAAGTAAGTATTGTTGGTACCTCTTTGTACAACCACCACAGCAAAACTGCTTTCTAATAGGAACATTTTTGTTCTGCAATATGTCCCACCACTCAATTACTTCTGCAAATGGTTCTACAACAATTCTTGGACATTGTGAACATGTATCCCTGTAGCGGCCCTTTGAAATTGCCAGTGCGATCAATTTGTGGTAAATTTTGGGAGTGAATTTTTTCCAATTCTTAGTTTCCTTGTATGAAACATCATATTGAGCTATCTGGCTTAGACAGTGTGCCTTAAGTGAGGCAACATTGCTTTCCATTTTCCTATCACCAAGGAATTTTATTTGGGAAACAAACCTTTTTTGCTTTGTTGGGTTTACTGTGGATGTAGTGAATTCAATGGCATCATCAGGCACTTTCAATAACGGGTTAGGGCCTGCTCTAAATATTTCTAATTTAGATAGATCCAAAATTTGATAAGGAAAGAATTCTAACCTGTTCGATGCAACTGTGAAGTCAACCAAATTCTCAAGCTTGTTAATGAGAGGTGGGATATGCGTTATTTTATTCTGGCGTAATGCCAAAACATTCAATTTAGTAAACTTGAATAACGTCGGATTCAATTCACGGAGCTTGTTTTTGGATAAATATAATTGGTACGATACGGGATCTTGATTATTGAAAATGACCAAACTGTTCATATCCTTAATTTCATCGGGAATATCACAAAGTCTCATACTTTCAAGGTTTATTATTGTTCGAATCTCCTCAAATGCATCAAGGATTATTTCTCGTGCTCTGTTGTAACTTGCTGTGACGTATTCCTCTGTATCGTTAACCGCTGTGGAAGATGGCTTTTGATTGACACTCGGGTTTTTGAATCGATTGAATCTATCTATACCAAAATCTGCATCAGAGCTTAAATGATACTTTGAAGGATATGCCGATTGAGACCGAACAAGAGTTGAAACTTCTGGTTTTATAAAGAAATCAACTTCACTAGGAAGGTTATGTGGAGCCAAGCGATTAGGTGATTCAGGGACTGCAAAATTATCATTGGTATTTGTAGTTAAATCAAATTCGGACATCATATGAACCTCCAATGGAGGACTGCTCGGAGGCAACAATTGATCTTTACAGATATCCTCGTCAGTCCCTTCAGACTCGTCAACCATCGTAGGTTCACTGTCCAATTCAGTATCTCTTCTTTTGATATCAATCTTCTCATTGAAACTTTCACCCATCTTACGTTTCAAGCTTGGAATAAAATTCAACACTGGTCTCCTTTTCTCGGACTGTGGAGTTCTCGTGTGATATTGGCTGGAAGCATTTTCATCAATGGTTGCCCGATCTCGAGGTGCTGTATTCAAGGCAAGATCATCATTGACTGACGAGCTCTTAAAGGCAAATGGCAATAAAGGATTCTGCTTTTCCATCGCCCTCCATCCAAAGAAACCGAAGTGGTTACCCCTGCAAGAATCTAAACAAAATTCGTTATCGAAAAAAAAAATATGCAGATAAATTTATTAATACAATCCCGTGAGAAAAAATAGGTCGTACCCGGATTCGAACCGGGGTTGTTTGGATCAAAACCAAAAGTGATAACCACTACACTATACAACCTTCTTATGTTTATTTTGTTTTGATAAATTTTATAAATGTATCCGCATAGGTTGTAAGCAGCATAAACTTGCAATATTTTGGATTTTTTTCAACTTTTTGCAGTATATTCATACAATATGAATATATTACCCCAGAGAAAACTTATATTCCCCATAAACAAAATTTCATAATCTGGTAAGACATCAACTACAATATCAACAATATGTTTAAGAAAACCATGTACATCCATTTAATCTTGATAAGAGTTCTTATGCTTCTTTCAATAAGCGAAGCAAAGCTTTCAATACTTCCAAAACTTACAAAATTATCATCTAATCCAATGCTACGAACGTTTAACAATATAAAAGGAAATGTTTACGAAGTAGAAAGTTTTAATGATTTGAATCCATCAACGTTACAAAAGTATGGTATTATAAGGATTAAGTCTACAAATTCTGTTATTATTGGTGAATCAATAGCCCAAAACGCAGTAAGTGGGATCTACAAACCTCCACTATTGAATGATACAAAGGCATTAGAAAATGAGGTGAATTACCACGAAATTGATTTTAGTAATGTTGCCTATATCCATGAATCAAAATCTTGGGTTCCCTTAAGTCCTTGCAAGACTAGTAAATCATCCACAGTGTCTACATACACTCAAGGTTGGACTGTTGGTTATACAATAGGAGCAAACGCCGCGGTCAAGATATCACCCTTCGTTTCAGTAAAGCCACTGATGCTGTTGAGTTTCGGATTTACCAGAAGTGTGTCAGGCTCGATTTCTTGTGACGTCGAAGGCGGAAAGACTTTCCAACCCCAGATATTATTGGAAAAGGTGACTATTTCAGGACTCAAATCAAGAAAGATTCAAATCACAACAAAAAGTAATATGTTCTTTCAAAAGTCACTAGAATTTTCAATAGAATCATATCAGGAGGTGGAGCCTTGGGAAGTTGTCAAGGAAAATGTTCAGACAGCATGTGTTACCGATCCCAAGTACTTGGAGTGCTAGAACAATCACGATGCTTTTGGTTTGCTATAGAACACAATAGTAAATACAAATTAAAGAACAATTTATGTATGAAATAAAATGAACTATCAACTTGTTATACCAATCACATTATTGTACAAGGACCAGGTGTCCAACTCCATAATCCAAACGATCAAAAACTTATGAAACTTCAAGTATGATCTCTGGACATATAATTAGATCACATGCTTGATCCATTATTATTATTATTATGTTGTTCTTCAGAATCTTTAACTTCCTTCAAATTTGATTTCTTCTTATTCTTCTTCTTCTTCTTATTCAACTTTTCAACTTCCGAATTATCTGAAGTGTCAGGATTCTTTTGTCCTCCTTTACTAGAGGTACTTGTAGTGGAGGGTTTCTTTTGATTATTATTTTCCTTCTTTTTTTCAGGTTTTGAAGTATTGGAATCTTTAGTCCGTCTTTCAGTATTTGATTTCGCTGCCTTTTTATTATCCTGAGATGGTTCCTTAGTTTCTTTAGCTTGATCTGTTTCTCCACTTTTCTTCTTCTTCTTCTTCAGTTTCTTCAGTTTGACTGTTTCAGAAGTTTCCTGTGGTTTACCATCATTATCTTTGGGTCCATCGTTTACTGTAGTATCCTTCGAAGTTTTATTGCTAGCAGAATTAGCCTTCTTTCCCTTTTTACCCGTGTCCGTCTTATTGGAATCTGGTTTCTTGCTATTCTTTGACTTCTTTGAATTTGAACTGCTGTCGCCCTTTGATTCTTGATTTTTCAGTTCACTCTGTCCTTCTTTCGTAGTAGCTTCTTTTGCTTTAGCTTCTTTTAACTTTTTCTTCTTTGCTGCTTTTTCGGCCTTCTTTTGCAGTTGTTTTCTCTTGTTTTCCTTTATTTTCTTCTTGATGAGTGTCAAATTAAATTCTTTAAGGCTGCCATTAATATATTGCCCAAAGTATTGAAAAATAGGCTCGTCCTCAATTATAGATTCAAGACCAATGAGATTCACCGTACCTGGCATTTTAGCGTACATTGCCTTTTCTATCACAGGAACCAAGCTTTCTTTGCTTCCACTGAATACTTGTCCCTTTACTTGGGCCAAAAACTGTTCAGTATCATATTGGGTTCGGAAACCGACGTATGCACGAGAGTATATAGGACTTTCATACGGTGTGACAGGAAGTTTACCTTGAACAAAGTAGATATTTTCGTATTTGCTTGTACAATAACCGGATAGTTGCTTGTAGAATTCATCTTCTGTGAGACATGGAGGTAGCACTCTTATAGTCAATTTAACATTAGCAGAGATTCCCCCAGAAGTGGCTTTGCTAGTAGACTGATCCACTTTTTCTGTTTGATCTATTGATGGCTGTGGCAAAGAACCCACAACAGAAGCCATCTAGTTAGGAGAAATTTGGTTGCTAATGTAATAGGTTTCTTTGGTGATGATAATGAAAAATGATTAAGCACGACTCAAAATCTTTACGAAAACAAGATTTCCGTATCTCGAAAGAAAAGTTCATGGATATTGTCAACCAATACATAAATGAGATTGTACAAGCCTCAAAGCTATCCAACCAAGACCAGGCAAATGAGTTAAACAGATTATTGAGCTTGAATACCCAAGTCAATCCATATATTGTTCGATTCAACAACTTAAACCATGTGCTTTCTGAGAAGCAGATTAATATCGACTCATACAATGTTTATTCCAGTGAGTGGCTAGCATTCAATGAGGTGGTTAACAGTTTCATTAAGTTGAGCAATCAGTTGAATCCATGGTCAAGTTTGGAATCTTTTGATTTGTATACAACCTTCTTGAACGATTTATCTATTGCGTACAACAACAACAACCGTGGATTCTTGCTCAGTTACTTGATGAAAGATTCTATCAATATCATCCTTCCGATTGCCATAAAATTGGACCATCTGTTATACTACAAGGAACACCGTGTGCGACCGCGGTTAGCCTTCTTGGCTTCGATCCTCTTGAAAGTGTTCAACAATATCAGATCTCAAGTGAATGATGCAAATCAAATGAAAAAGACCATTATATTGTTCATCAGTAACAAGCTTTGTCTGATATATTTCAAGTTGGATAACCCATTATTATGCCGTAACGTCTTCTCCAACATGAACAATGCCAATTTAAGCTTCAAATCATTTGCAAAGGTTGAAAGAATTCAATACAGATACTACCTTTCCAAGTTTTACATGATTAAAGATCAGCTTGTTGATAGTTACCAACATTTATTGTGGTGTCTTCTTAATACTCCCCCACAAATGACTAACAATATTACCAGAATTTTGAAGTTCTTGGTTCCAATCAGTATATCTATCGGCAAGACCCCCAACTATGCTATTGTAAGCAACACATATTATCCTAATGGCAATCTCCCAAGCTTTCTTCATATTTATAGTCAATTGAGCCAGACAATTAAGTCAGGAAACTTTATACTGTTCAACGAGGTAATTACCCAAAACTACCAGTATCTCAAGGATGAAAGCTTGCTTCTTTTACTTATTGACAAATGCAAGTTGATTATTTTGAGAAACTTGGTGAAGAAAATATGGATAATGAGGGAGAAATGTTCCAACTTAGACTACGATGATATCAAAACAGGGTTACAGTGTTCCATGGGACAAGACGTCAATGTTCTCAAAGTGAGTTTCCCTATCATTCAATCACTACCTCAAATTGATGATTTTTTGATTGAGAATATCTTCATTTCACTTATAGATCAAAACCTTTTGAAGGGGAAGATTTTCCCCAGACTTCGGAAAGTTGCATTGAGCAAAACGAATGCCTTTGCAAAAGTCGATGAGATCAATTTCGTACGGTTCGGATCCAAAAAGGATAATTGGATGGACTCATAACTTTCTGCATATCGGTAAACCTTAATAGCATTAATATATACACAACTTAAGCCATCGAAACAAATCTTGAAACGGACTGGAGAGGATGGAAGTATACATCCGGGACGGTTTTTTTCTTTGTTAAGGTAAACGAGAAAAAAAAAACATCAATAAACGGTCATCACAACCGACCGGACCTATGGAGATGAGAACAAAACGCTTTTTGTCCAAAACATAAGGTGCCACAAATGCCGCGCACTTTTGCCGAGAGTGGTAATTTGGGGATCACGTCTAGATTCAAGGACCGGCGGATCTGTGGCAACGGTTCAGACATTGTAATAGAAAGAGTGTGGCAACAAGAACTGTGGTAGCTGTGGAAAATTATATAGGTAACGACAAGCTTCCAAATGACAGCAGTTTACATACATTTTCAAGTACGCTTTCCACTTTAAGATTTCAAGTTGGTGACTGTTTTTTCCGTCGCCCCTCCTTTGCTGCACCAGTTGCCATTTTTGACCTTTGCTGTCTGGCGGTCATCATATTTTTGAGACTATATGCAAAACCTTGAGGCAATAAATACAAAACTCCACACCGACGGAGTGTCACACTTTGACCACATATAAAGTCTCCACTACCCCCGGGTCTAAAAGTTGACACACTCAAACCCTAGATATTTTGTACACCTTTTTGGGACCATCAGCATAAACTTCTAACAAGAAATGAGTTTACCACAGGAACTTTTACCGCCTTTACTTTACGATACTACAGGTATACCCCAGATTTCCAACCTCCCAGTAGAAATCCTTTCCGACATTTTTTCAAGAGTTTCCCAGAATGATTTGGTATCCTTATGTTCCGTGAATAAGAAGTTCCACAAGTTAATTCTTCCAAAACTATACTCCACTATAGTGGTGGTCAACGATGAGGCTGCTGTTCATTTCAGTGATAGCCGCCAAGATTTACACAAAAACCCCTCGATCCGGCAATTTTCCTCGACTGTAATGAAAATTTCGAGGTTGCATTCCTTTGCATCCACGTTGTCAGCTGCAAACTTTAAACAAATTACCAAAATAGTGATCCAAGCACAGTCCACTTTGGTTGCATACGACTATTTCCCATTATATCAAAAACTATACAATCTTTGGGACGTGGTTCCCAACCACCCTATATTGTTCTTGAACTATGATATCAACAACTTGAGAAACTTTCAGTCGTTCAATCAGTATATCTTCAATTCATCCTCGCATTACATTGAAGATGACTGCATTCATATGTCCCAAAACTTGAAAATCAATAACTTGAAAAGTTGGACTGTGTTTAACTTTGATGAATTGTTCCAGTTGCCATACAACCATAATTTGATTAATTTGAATGTTTTCATTGAAAATAATTCATGGTCTCGGTTGAATTATGATCCTTCTCAAACAGTTATGAAGAACTTGTCTAACTTGGAAGGCTTATACTTGAACACACCTATTGCAACATCAAAATTTTTGCAGTATTTAAATAACTGCAAGACTACAAATCCAGATTTTCAAATGAGAAATTTGAGAAGACTTTCCATTACATCCTCTCACTCCTACAAAGATAATTCATTGTTGACATATGATTTGCTTGATAGCATTATAGACTTGCAACGCTTATGTAAACTTGAATTCAAAATCAATTGTATCCATCACGATTGTCATTGCATCATAGATTTATTCCACCAATTGGATTTCAGCTACTCCAACCTTGAACAGTTTATTCTTATCAACTATAAATCCAACAACTTGAAACAAAATCTTTTCCAATTCAATATGTTGTTGCAATCTCCACAATTTTTTAGATTCTTAACTCCGATAAAATCGATATATTTGAATGTTAATGACTTTATTAAGTTGGATGCTACTGAAACCACCAAAAACAAGTTTTCAGCTGCTAAATTATTGGATAACTTGTCCAGTTTACCTTATCTCAAAGAGGTGACCATTCCAGATTTTTTCAACAATTGGCTTGTTAACCTTCCGATGGCATTCCCTCTGTCTTTTGAACAGAGTGACAACGATGAAGAATCTCTGCGCTATTTTGATTTACTTCTCAATAGATGCAACTGTCTTTCGTGTCATAGAACGAGGAACAGATTCAACAGATTGGCTAACTTTGATTCACAGAACAACTACAAACACGACTTTAAAAAATCTTCTGCAAACTTGTCTTCTCAAACATTGACAGCATTAATTTCTTCTAAAATCAAGTTTAAAACTTCCAATATCAACTTTTTAAATTATCTAATTTCCAACTTGAAGAAGCAATCAATTTACATTGATGAAAACTTAATGACAATTAACTCGGTCATAAATTCTAACAAAAAGCCATTTATTGTCAACGAAGAATTGATAGAATTTAACCAGATATTTGTGCACAATGCATTGAAGCCCACGATCGACCAAATTAAAGCAAGAGTTCCCTCGCTTACCTCTGTGAATTTTGGAGGTATTGTGGTAAAATATGATGATGTCAACAACTTTAAATTTCCCTACACATATTGTTAGAACATGCAGGAATTGTAACTTACAGTAATAAAAAATTATAGATTTATACTTCAATTAGAATTAACGAGCTCTAAAAGCTTCTATTTCCTTTATCAAAAAATCTTCATTGCTTTCAAACATGGTAATAACTTCCTTCACCGTTTTTCCCAAGGATTGTGTAATTTTGTCAATTAGAAGCAAGTCAGCTGAGGTGAATATACTTTTTCTCTGAAGTAACAGATACAAGTGATTGTAATATTGATTAGTTTCGTCTTTGAGAACTTTCACTAATGGTTCCATGATACTCCGAAGTATCAGTTTTGAAGCGCCCCAAAGAATTTCATTTGATTGTGTCATTTTCTGGACAAGTCTCTTATTACTTTCATTAGCTTGCTTCGAGGTATTTAGCTGCTGTTGCAAGGTATCTATATAGGTAGATTTCTCAGAATTCAAATCTCGAAGCACTTGCTGCTCTTTACCTAAGATATCCTTGCCTTCAAGAGTAAATAATAGAGTCTCCTTTAACAAATTATTGGTATTTATCAAAGTTTGCTTGGTTGCAAAGCTATCATGCAATTCATTTAATTGAGCATTGGAGTCCTTTAGCTTAACAGATAGTTGCCGAATGTGTTCATTCTTTGTCTCAAGTATTTTTTGAAATTCAATTTCACGTTTATCTTCCTGATTGTTTATAGTATCCACTGAAATATAAGTACACATATCGTAATTCTCTTCATTTAATCGAGACTTCGCGTCTTGAATTTTATCTGAGTTTTTCAACAACATTGGACTAGAATTTGAAACAAACATATTTAGTTGTGATGTGAGTTCAGTTTGCTTTTTATGAGAGTGAGTTAATTCAGTTTGTTTCAATGTTAGGTCCTTGTATAAATCATTACATTCCTGTTCCTTGGCTTGTATTTTTAGTTTCAATTCTTCATTATCTGAAGTCTTGAGGGTTAATTTGTTTTGTAAAACAATTATTTCTTCTTCTCGATCTTTTAAGAATCGATCATGTTCCTCTTTAAATTCTAATACCCTATTCTCTAGTTGACAATTTTCATTCGAAAATTTGACATTATCCGATATTGCTTTGTCCAATCCAAATTTAATATTTTGAATCAAGACATTAAGTTCATTTTCCTTCTCAAGAGCTCTGTTTTCGGAAAGGGAAAGTCTTTCACACAACTGAGCTTCCCTTTCCTTCAAACATAAAAGGTTATGATGCATTTGTTGAATGAATTCATAAACACTAATTTCTGATCCTCCAATTTCTTGAATCAACTTCTCAGTAAGTTCATAGGTGTTGGTAAGATGCTCCGACCTAGAAACAGTAGTTTTGAGAGTTCTTTTCAAGTCATGAATTATTTTCTCTAATTTCTGGCCGGCTTCCACTTCTTTATCAAGGTTAGATTGAACCTCAACAAGCGAACCTTTGTAATTCTCAAGTGCGCCTCTCAACAATATTAATAATTTGTCAACGGTAACAACAAAGCCCTTTGAATCTAAAAGAGAAACATCCAAATCCAAATCATAAGCCAAAACAAACTGTCGTACAATATTCTTAATTCTAGAGACAGCCTCTTTTGAAACACCAGAGGCCGGATACGATTCAGTTGACAGAACATCTTCAAAAGATTTATTTTCATAATTCACCAACCCGGCCAATGAACTTTCTTCCGACATTCTATCATCTCCAGAAACTTCTGAGTCGTTTTCACTATAAGAATTATCCTTCAAACTAGAAGAATAATTTTTCTGCGCTTGACTTTCGTAGCTTCTATAGTGTTCCAAAGATCTGAATGTCATTGAATATGCATTCGGTTCACTGTCATTGCTGTAGTTAGAGCTTCCTGACTTTTCTTCTTCACTGTTTGTACCAGGTTGTACGTCATCCGTAGTCGATTTTGTAGAAACTTTACTTTCCATACTTGATACTTCAACTGTAGTTTCCTTGTCCGAAACAGGTTTATTTGGAAGCAAGAACTGAACTGATCTCTTCTTAATTAATTTTGGAAGAGTGGCCTTACTACCCAAATTATAAGGTAAACTTTTGAATTTTCTTAGCCTAGTTGGTGAAAATGGATCAATACTTTCATCTGGGTCATATTCATTTGCTTTTGATTCAAGGGCGGCTGTACTAACTGTTAAACTTGCTGAATGTGGTAGATTCTCCCCAACTTTACTAGTAAACGTATCACGCGACGGAGAAGAAAGCAAACTAACCTCAATTAGATTTGAAATGCTTCGTGTTCGTTCTAACCGTGGTACATCGTTTCCAGGAAAGAGTTTCTTAAACATTGTTTTGGTTGTTACAGTTGGCGTTTAATTTTAATTCTCTTCAATTGTTTTTTTTCGCAGCCAATTTTTATTATCATTACTAAATATTGAGTGGAGTGAATATGAAGTCAAGTTAAAACTTAGACCCCATCTATTCTTCATCTTCCTCATCTTCTAAATCCTCAGCACTTAAAGTAAATGGTTCAGGTAACGAGGCTTCAGTTGTATTTAACCTTCTAACGGTTTGTACAAACTCAACCTTTTCTTCTGGCTTTGTATCTTCCAAAACGATAATGCCACTAGAACTTCTAAGCTTTCTGATTGGAACAAATCTACTGTCCTTAACAAAAGAAACATAGTTTGACTGAGCAGGCAATACTCTAGATAAGTTAGAAATCTTGAAGGGAGTCTTGGTGTAACGAATAGCAACAGGATCCTTACTCTCTTCTTCCTTGGGCTTATCCTTGGATTCCTTCTTTTCAGAGGAGTCTTCTACCTTCTCTTCTTCCACTTTGACCTTTACTGGTTCATCATCAACTTCCATCTTATCATTCCCTTCCTCAAGCTTCTTAGATGCTCTCTTCATGGCTCTACTCTTTGCTCTAGCCGTGGTTGATAAGACGGCAGTGGCAATCTTATCTGGTTGCTTTTCCTTAGATTCCTCAAACTTTGGAGGGTATTGGAAAAGTTCTGGTTTTGTATGACAATTGAGCTTAAACTTTGGAGCTTTTAAGTCACTTGTAACGCCAATTACGGAAGTTGGAGCAAAAGACAAGGATAAGAAGTGTGCCAATGGGAACCAGTACCAAGATTGAACGAATACCGTCAAACCAACAATAGCCTTGATATTCAATGTATTTGTCTGTTGGTTTTCCAAATTAATGGTAACGTTACGCCCACCAGCATCAATAATACCTTGTGCTAAAGTAGCACCAAATTTAGCTAATGCATCTTCGTGCTTATTCTTGATGGTGTCAGCATATTGTGTGGTAAAATCTTTGACCTTAGGATAAGCAGTTTCATTTTGCTGAATCAAAATCATCGAACTTGCGATTAAAGCCCCTTGCCTGACAAAGTCCACTGAATCTTTGGTTAATGGTTCCAAAACTTCAATAGCAGCTGGTAAACTTCTACCTGCACAAGAGATACCCAAAGCTAAGGCAGTCCCGTAACGAACGTGAGGATTATGTGATTGAGACAACAACTGGACAATTTGAGGTGTTGCAGTGTAGTTACGGATCAACAAGAATCCCAACCCCAAAACCGATGCACGTCTCACGTCATCAGATGGATCAGAAACAGCGTAATATAACAACTTCTTTATAGCACCATTGTCACTTGTACCTGCGTATGCCAAGGCAATAGTAAATGCACCACCGTATCTCAAGATGGAGCTCTCTTGAGACATCAACTTTTCAATTATTTCATTAGCCTTCTCCGCACGACCGTAATTCAACAATGCAATACCAATTGCCAAACCACGAATAATGTTTTCATGCTGTGTTTCTTGAGCATAGGTAAGCATGTCATGAGCGGCCTCTTCGTTCCCTGAACCCAACATGACCAAACCCATAGCCAAACCAGCAGCTTGCCCTGAAATGGCTGAATCAGAGTATAAAACCACCTTAAGAGCTTCATATAAACTCTCACTCCCCGAGGCCATACCAGCAACACCGACACCAAGAGTGGCACCATGTAAGATGACATCTGTTTCGTTATTGCCAGCAGAATTTCCATGCTCATCAACAAACAGCTTCAAGTAATCTATAATTTCTCTGCCATGTCCAGCATAAATCAAACCCAAGGCAAACAATGAACCCCCCTTAGTATGAGGAGCACCAGAGGAACCAGGTAAATATGGTTTTAATATTTGACGACCTTGTGACAAGTTACCTTTATGTATAACCCCCAAAGCAGCAGTGGCAGAAAATTTCGACCAGTTAGAAGCTCTTCCTAACCACTCCAAATTCTTTCTAAAGAAGGAGTCATCGGTTGTCCCCGAATGCATAAATGCATTAGCAAAAGTGACAGCGGAATGGAAAATCGAAGATCTACCATCCAACAAGTTCTTTGTCTTGTTCAAGATTGTAATATCAGTATTGTTGTTCTGGTACAAGAAAGTGATATCCAAATCACTGGTAGGAACACCAGATAAGATATTTAATAATTTCTTTGGAATAACATCAGAAGTGTCAATGGAAAGATCATTGTTTAACTGATTAATAACTGAATCCAACAACTGCTGAGGAGCGGTATTGACTAAGTCAAAAGCACCTTGATATGCAATCAAGTTCTCTTTCTTTTTAATCAATTCTTTGAATACTTCGGTTGCAAGATTAGAATCATTCAATTGAACGATAATTTTGAAAATGGTGAAAAAGTCCTGGTTATCCTCCAAGGATAACAATAAAGTTACCAATGAATTCAATACCTGGGTTTTAAAAGTAGAGTTAGAAACAACCGAGTTTGTACAAACCAAAACATAACCAATCAAGTTTAATGCATTTTCTTCATTAGTTTGAATTTGATCTTTCAATAACTTTTCCACAACGTCTAATCTGTAACTTTCCAATGAAATTCCAAGAGCCAATTTCAATTCATTAGATTTGATACACTTTTCCAACATTCTTTCAAAGATTCCAGTTAAGTGGGAATCAATTTCGACAGTTGGATCAGAGAATTTCTTTTGAGATAAGAAGTTGTAGAGATTGATACATTGAGAAACAATGGTTTCAATGTATTGAGAGTGTTCCTCAATGTTAAACTCATTTCCAGCGTAAAGGGAATATTTCACAGATGCTTCAAAATCGCCCAAGTTGTAGTACACCTTGGAGATGATCAAGGCAGCCAACGATCTCTTTTCAAAGGATTGATCTTCGTATAATTCTTCCAACTCTGTGATGTTGTTGGCGATTTCGGCCCACAACTGATCAACAACTTCATTCAACGAGTTCAATGCATATGTTTTGATGCTGTTGTCATTTTCACTGAGCAAAGCCAAATATGGTGCTGCTGAAACTAAGGCCATAGTGTGGTTATTCTCGTTGTGGTTAAGATTGGAATCACAGAATCACACTAAAAAAAATACCTTCCCTATAGCAATTCAGAATTTTACTATAATAAACCTTCAACCTCAATCACGTCTCTAGTCGTATCCAACAAGACGTATCCGATACCAATAAGTTGTTTTAGCTAGTTGCCACCGATTTCTTGAACTTGTCCGCCGAAAATACACAAAATTATATACAGGAATTACCCGGATATCACATACAAGAATAATCTTTGCTCCAAAAGCATCATTGTGTATGTGTGGGTTTATGAGTCGCGTTCAATTTCTTTACTTATACATTAATTAATCTATACGGTATGGAACATAAAATGTTTTCTCTCAAAGGAACTCTTGTCAGTGGATATCATTCCAAAATACAATAAAAAAATAGCCTTTTATGCCAATTTATCTAGTACAATAAACGAGTAGCAATCTTGAATTCAGTTTGTTCCAACTGTTCGTACAAGGTCTTGATATCATTGATATCAACATCGGAAATATCAGCCATCAAGTAGGCAACATCTCCTCTCGAATCAGAAAATTGTTTTTCGATATTGTGGTTGGAGAGAATATTGTTGACTGTTTTCAAGACACCAGGAACGTTGTGGTGAATGTACAACACTCTCACAGAGTTTTGTTGATCCAAGTCCAAGCCTCTCAAGGCAACTTCTGGGAAATTCACAGCTCCAGAAGAGTTACCTTCGTTGATATATTTGGTCAAAGCCTGACCGACTTCAACTCCGATAGCCGATTGTGCTTCTTCTGTAGAACCACCGATATGTGGAGACAAGATAACGTTTCTCATTGAGCACAATTCCGAAGCCCAGTCGTTCAATGTGTCAACAAACAAGTTTTCACCATTCTTTGCTGGCTCGTGCGGATACACATCAAGAGCAGCACCAGCAATCTTACCAGCCTTCATGGCTTGCACCAAGGCTGTAATGTCAACAACCGTACCTCTCGAGGCATTTATCACGTAAGCACCGTCTTTCATGGCAGCAAATTGAGGAGTACTCAACAAGTTCTTAGTTTCTCCTGTTTCAGGAACGTGTAACGTGATAAAGTCGGACCTGGACAATAATTCGTCCAAGGTGTCGACTTGCTTGGAGTTACCCAAAGCCATAATGGTTTGCACGTCATGGTACAATACATTCATACCCATAGCTTCGGCCAACACCGATAATTGAGAACCAATATGGCCATAACCAATAATCCCCAAGGTCTTGCCTCTAATTTCCCAACACTTGGCACTAACCTTGTTCCAAGTACCGGTGTGCATTTCAATGGAACGGTCACCCAATTGTCTAGCCAACACAATGATTTCGGCAATGATCAACTCAGCCACTGATCTTGAGTTGGAAAATGGCGAGTTAAACACCGCAACACCCGACTTGGCGGCGTATTCCAAGTCGACTTGGTTGGTACCGATACAAAAGCAGCCAACCACAACCAAGTTTCTGGCGTGCTTCAATATGTTTTCGGTCAATTTTGTTTTTGATCTGATTCCAATGGCATGGACATCTTTGATCTTCTCAATCAATTCGTCTTCTGGCAACGAGGTCTTGTAGAATTCAACCTGGTACCCTTGGTTCTGAAAGATGTTGATAGCAGTAGCATTGACGTTTTCTAATAGTAAGATCTTGATGTCACCGGTCGAAAATGGTTTGAGGGCCTTGGTTGGTTTACCACTGGGAACGTACTGGCTCAAGTACGAGGTCGTGGGCGAAGTGGAAACCACGTTTGGAGAGCCAGAATCGCCAGAAAGACTCATGGCTCTCTGGAAAGTTTGAGCAATTTGCTGAGGGGAGGACATCTCGAAGAGGGGAAAAATCTAGCGGGTTAAGTCTGATAACTGTTTGTAAAGCTGCGACTTTCAGAGATAAATAGCGAGAAAAGGTTGGAAAATTTTTTTATTATGAGTAATTCTGGATAACAACACGTGAAAAGGCAAATTTTGCATTGACCACGTTATGTATTATGGCCCGAGAAGGACAGCATGGCACCTGAGAGATGAGAGATAGGGGAGAATTTTTTTTAGTGAGGGGGGGGGGGGGTAATGGTATAAAAGTAACAGTAGTCAACAGTAGAGTGGTTATTTTGATACATAAATGATCGTAGGAAACTGATAAGTGTTATCTGGGGAAAACGGTCTGAAAAGTTGACTCTGAATGATGACCCGGAATTACTCTCTGTTTATTTTATTTTTTTTTTTTTTTGGTGCCAAAAAGTACATCAGCGACCAGAACCTCCTGAGATTCGCGTCTAAAACCTGCAAACGCAGATGAGAAATCCGCCGCAGAACTTAAACCTGAGATTCACCATAAAAAAAGGTATTTTTATTATTTTTCCCCGTCTTTTCTACACACAGTACGGAAGCAGGGGAAACGGTTGGCACGACAAAAAAAATACAACAATGAAAAAGGGAAAGTCGAGCACTTCGTGATTGTAAAACTACCGAGCCGCAACAAAGCATGAATTGCTAAAATTGTCCACAAAGAACCTTTGTTGAGAAAATAGTTGACGGGATATTTTTTTATAAAAAAGAAAAGTAAAATATTCATACTGTAGTGAAACAAATTATGCAACCTATACGAAAGAAAAATATAGGTAACACACATTTTGAAAGAACAAGCCTAGGCGTGGTTTGTGTGTTTACAGAAAAAAAAGCCCAACATTGTGTAGTGCGGCAAGGCTTTTTCAGGTAATTTTTTTCCTGAAAAAACTAGTTTGTTACACGCGGGAACCTTTCTGTTTTTATTATTATTATTTTTTTTTCTTTTTTGAATGCAGTGTAGCGTTATCGCTCTAAGACTAGTTAGGGTTTTTGATGGAAACTGCGTTTCCGTCGTCAAGAGAATATTTTTATCGTCTAAAGTTATCAGGAAAAGGGAATTACACGGTGGCATATAAACACAAATAAGGCCCCACTATACACAGGTGGTGAAAGAAAGAGAAAGCAGCGTCGAAACACCAGACCGTACGAGAAAACCCACAACTTTTTATTTATCTGTGGATCGGCAAGCAAAAAAGTGCCATTTCCAAGGAGACACCCGTACTGCCCCGCCTCCAATAAGACGCTGTTCCCAGTCCCCCCATTTACGGAAAGAAATACCGAATTAAATACGACACGCAGCATTTGCTATTCGTTTCCAGAACCACAACTTTTACCTTGCCGAAAGCAAAACATAAATTAATATAGTGCAAATAACGGAGATGGAGGATTCATCGACAAGTTCACCACGATCCAGTCACACTCTTACGTCACCATTCAACATATCCTCGTCGTCAAAGAACTCCACCAACCAGAATATCAAGGTTATTTGCCGATTTAGACCCGAAAATGACGCCGAATCAACCAAGGGCCAAAACATTATTGACCTTCCCAACAACAAGTCGGTAATCATCAACAACCGTGACCTTTTCACGTTTGATCGCATCTTTAACCCTACCACCAGCCAGTCCGAAGTCTACCAGTTCTCAATCAGCCAGACGGTTGATGAATTTCTCAATGGTTACAATGGAACAGTGCTAGCTTACGGCCAAACTGGCTCAGGAAAATCATACACCATGATGGGTCCACCAGAGTCCAATAACGTTGATTCCCAAAGTGGAATGATACCTCGAATAGCCACCGATATCTTTGAAAGAATCCAGCACGGCTCGTCTGAAGTGGAATATACCGTGGGGGTCCAGTTTATGGAAATCTACATGGAACAAATTAAGGACTTGATTGATTCCAGTAACAACAATCCCTTGCTGGACCTTAAATTTACCATTCAAGAAGACAAAGCCAACGGCATTTATGTCAAGGGACTCGCCCAGGCATTTGTAGCCTCAGTAGAGGAACTCTTTGAATTGCTCAATAATGGACTCAAACAAAGAAGTACCGTGTCAACCAAGATGAACACGGAATCGTCACGTTCGCACGCTATCTTCCAAATCAACTTGATTCAAAAGCATATCACCACTGGATTAATAAAGAAGTCAAATCTCTTTTTGGTTGACCTCGCTGGCTCAGAAAAAGTCGACAGAACCGGTGCCCAGGGCCAATCCTTAGAAGAAGCCAAAAAGATTAATTCTTCCTTATCATCATTGGGGAATGTCATTAATGCCCTTACCGACGGCAAGTCAACCCATGTACCATATCGTGATTCCAAATTAACAAGAATCTTGCAAGAATCTCTCGGAGGAAACTCTAGAACTTCACTCATAATTAATTGCTCACCTTCATCACTTAATGAAATCGAAACTCTTTCTACTTTACGGTTTGGTATGAGAGCTAAGAAAATTGAAAACACAGCTCATATTAATACCGAACTTAGCGCAAGCTCTTTACGTGCCAAAATTACCCAGCTTGAAAAGATTAATGAAAACAACCTGGTTTACATCAAAGAATTGGAGTTGGAGATTTCTCTGTGGCGGAGCGGTGAAAAACTGTCACACCACCAATCTTTAACTAGTATTCCTTCTCTACGCTCATCCATGATTATTACACCCAAAACTCCCCAGAAAGAATTTACATCCAGATTACCTGTTCCAGTATCGTCTTCTCCAATGCTTCCCATGAGAGTTCAAAGCCAATATATTCAACAGAACGAAGAGTTGGAGAGGAGAGATTTGAAGATTTCTGAACTTGAAAATGTAATTCTTTCCATGAAGATGAATACTCTAAAGAATAACCATACGGATGAATCCAAGTTATTCCACTTGGAGAACGCCCTTCATAAATTGAACAACAAGCTCAATGATGTTGAATTAATCAACAACAACTTGAGAAAGCATCTTCTCATTTCGGAAAAGATTATAGAAAGCAGAGATGTAAAGATCAATAAGTTGAAGGTATCATTAAAAGAGCAGCAACTATTGATATCGAAGGAAACCCTCTCATTCAAGAGTAAATTGGGAGAAATTCAAGATAAATTGGATGTTTTTAATAAGGATAAGCAGGCTGAATTGTTGAGAGAAGCTCGGGAAAGTTTGATAAGAGAAAGCATCTACTCACTGGAAGGAAGTAGGACTAGAGACAGTCTCCTGCTCCACACGGAGAACCGTACCAAGGATACCATTTTGGACGAACACAACAAGAGCACTACATCTTCCAAGGACATAAAGTCATCGCTTGATGACGAGATACATTTGGAAGATTCCAATGATTATGATTCGTTAAGAATGACTGAACTGGCTCCAAATTTCCTCGGTAATATCATGGAAGATAATCTGTTGAAGGAAGTTTCACAAGTGGTTGAGGCGCTTCCACACGATGAAGAGCTTGCGGCTGAAGAATTGAAAAGACGTCAAAGTGTAATGACACAAGAGTCTCAAGATATGAGTCTCAACTTTACATCAAGACCTGCCAGTCATAGACAAAAGGAGGTGCCAGCCAGGCAAGTTGAGGAGCTTCCGGAATGTGACCTTGAAGAGTTGGAACCTGAAAAGTCGTCCAGCGATGTGTTTGCTAGTCCACCCAGAGATGTACAAAGTGAACAGGACATTGACAAGAAGTTGAGACGAATTTCATTGATTGAAACCAAGAGATCAAACCGTGGAGTTCTGTTTGATCTGAAGGCAGCACATGCACGTCACGTATCGATCAGTCACCAGGACCAAATAGTTAATTTCCAACAAGAGTATCTTTCCATTGGAGAGTTTTTGAAAGAAAGCCGCAGAAGGTCGTTTGTGGGAACTCCTAAACCACAGATGTTGGATGATTTGGATTCGTCCGATACTTCGGGGATGTTTGATACAAACCCCACATCACCCAAACCCGGTTTAAATCTCCGGATAGTCAAACCAGTACGTGGAGGTGGATCTAAGATTTTACAGAACACAATCAATCTTTTCTAAACTGAATGTTTATAATCTATCTATCTATATATATATACATATACTTTGTATTATAATTTTCTTTTCTTTTTTCTACCCCGTACTGTCCAGGGCTTTCAATCAGGCGAATCAAAAGAAGCCCGAACCGGAGAGTTTTTATTGGAATTGAGGATTCAAGAATGCCGATTCCAATGTCTGACCTCAAAAGGGAAAGACTCGAACAGTTCCAGACACAGTTATGGCAGGCAGGAATTACTGGGATGCTTAGAGGCACGCTTATTGCTCTTGTTACCGGGTATTATTTCAACTATCGGTACAATCACGGACCCAACCAACGGTTCTTCAAGACTCCATACAAGATCTGGTACTTTGTATTATGGAACGTGGTTGGTGTTACATTCACAACAGATGTCACCAAGATGAATATCAGCAGACAAGTTGCTATTGAAGACGAGATCAGACGCAACAAATGGTTAGAGAATGAGCTTCGTAAATAAATAAATGAATATATATATATATATTTATACATAAAACGCTTCTTCATGATACTTGAGACCGTACTCGCTTGCCCAGAGCTTGACGTTTCTCACCAACCCCTTGGGTCCTGCCGAAACAACCCATATTTTCTCGGTATTGAGGTCCGATTCCACCACCCTGTTGCGAGGAAGATCACGACAACAGACCAAGTTATTGTTCAGATCATACACAGGACCTGAACACTGTGTGAATCCATCGTTTACACACCAGTTGTAGTACCGATGGTTCAATTTGGGCCGACCTTTATAGATTTTATGGTCGAGTTTCAACCGCGAGACCGTTTCACGATAATGTGCCAACATGCTCTTGGACGTGTCTGGCTCGGCAGCGTTGGGAACAAACTGTTCGTTCATGCTTTTATGTGAGTGACTATGTGATAACCGTTCGCCAAAAACGGAATGTCCGCTATCACCATCAGAATCGATTTCTTCGACTTCGTCAATATCCACCGAGTTTGAGCGGAACGATTGTTCATGAATGGCACAGTCCTCGTCCTCGTCTTCACTTTCACCATTATCAACCGAGATCTCAACGTTCTCGTATTCGTTTTCTTGATTCAAGCTGTTATCTTGAACATTAACAGGCGTTTCCTGTCCCAATAATAATGGAGTTCCCTCACCGGCTTCCAAGTCCAAACGCGAGAAACTGTACCGTGAATGGGGTGATGAGATGGAGCCGTGACTGTATGATGATCTTAGAGTTTGCTGGGCTTCCCGATCGCCGCCCGTTACAAAGATCTCAAAATCGTCTCCATGAACAAACCCATCGAAATACTTTAGAATAAGGATATCACGGTAATCCTTAATGACCCAAACCACTTTGACGTGGATCCCGTGATAGTTCATCACACGGAGAATGGGCAAGGCAAACGAGATGGCCGAGCCTCCGACCACAATCAAGATCCGTTTGGCGATGACTGTTAGTTTTGAAATGGCAAACTTTGAGGCTGAATTCTGTCTTGATTTGATAAATAGGAGATGTGGATCGTACGTGGCGGCGATGGAGTATTTCTGGTTGGATTTTAGGATGAAATTGCTTTTACGTACAATCAACTTCTGCATGTTATCCAGAGGCAATGAGACGATGGTGTATGGATGGTAATTGGGGATCAACTGCTTCCAGATCCGAACCAATAATGAAGGGTGGTAGTTGGTTAAACGGAGATGGGAGCCTGGAATGGTTGCAGGGTTGGCGATGTAGCAGTTGGGGATTTCGACAAGGGCCAAGTTGGGGGAAATATCAATTACATTGACATCACCTTTAGATACGGTGACTCGGGTAATGTATAAGCGATGACATATCTGGCCCACGAGAATCAACACGTTGGCAGCGGTGTAATAAGTGATTTTGTATGGTCTGGCGTGAATCTGGAGACATACCACGATGATCCAGCTGAAGATGTAGTGGTTAAAGTAAAAGAGTTTGTAGTTGCGGTCGCGGAGTTTCAGGACCGATGTAATGGCGATGATGAGAAAGCCGGCGAATGCAAGCCATCCATACAAGTTTTCCACCTTCCAAGCCTTTTCCCAGGTATGGTTTCTTTGGAAATAGCCACAGTAGAGAGCGACATGGATGATTGTTTGTAAGATGACTAGACGAGCCAACCATTTGTGGAACGTAAGTAAGTTTAAGTAGAGGGTCCGAGGAAGTGGAGACGGACGCATGGTTAAGAATAAGATTGTGGGGAGGGACATGGTGGGAATGTTGCCCAAACGTTTAGCCAAGAAGATCAAGTCACCGTGGTATAGTTCGGAGAGTGAAAGGGTAGACAAAACTGCAATCCAGAACACGATCTGGACAATAATATGGGCATGGTACGTCAAAGCAAACATAAATCGCTTTAGAGATGAGGCGAGTTTTGAAGACCACGTAGGTTTCTCGGAGATGAGGCGGTTGAGACGAGTATTGACCCATCGAAGGATATGAATGCGGCCTAACCAAGGTACTAGGCCATAAGAAAGCATGCAGTTGTTGATGGCAAGAGCGATGAGAAACGAGGCAAACACCGCGGTGGATATCTGGCCATACTTGCGTGTAGTGACCTCACGAAGCCGAGTATATTCCTTAGATTTTGCCTTGGGATCCGGGTAGTGGAAAAGATCCTGGAAAAAGGTGGAGTTCATGGGCTGGAGAAAGGAGAAAAGAGCAAAGAACGCCGGCTTTTACCACCAGCGGGTTTTGATTGCTGATCTCGGCAATGCGCAGAGATGGAAAAGATAATTTTTCTGATCAAGGGAATTCACGGGACGAGGGTGCGGGGCCTGCCGCTTGGTGCACGGCTTACAGAAAAAGAACAAACGAGAACAAAGAATGTCTCTATTATTAATATTAATATTATTACATGAAATGATCTTGGGTTAGTACTTGAGGTTTGGTTTACGAGGTTTTTTCTTGTTGCGTCCTACTGCCTCTATGAGTCCGCTACGTGTGGGTCTATTGGGTATTGGTGGTTTCTGGATGCCATTGGGTTTCTTTGCAATGTATCCGGATCGTGTGGGTTGCGATTTGTAGTTGTGGCTGTAGTTGTGGCTGTAGTCGCGGCTGATGTATCCGGTGTGCGTGGGTTCTTTGTTACGGCGGTCCTGATTTTGTGTGTTTTTGGACGGATAACTTGGTCGTGGCGGTAGCGAGTTGCTGCTGGTATAGTTGCGTGGGTTGTTATCGCGACGGAGGCGGTGGAAATATAACGGCCGCAATTCCTTGGGCAAGTTGCTCCCGCTAAACGCACTGCCAAAGTTCGGGACGCGCAGCGTGCGCGTTTCGCGACACTCGTCGCCGTAATGTTCGCTGCTCGCACAGTTGTAACAGTGCATCAACGGTAACACCAGCGACTCGCCCCGCAACTGCGTCTTGATCGTGATGTATGACCGCCAGATGAACGGACACGTATCGTCAGCATGGCTGAACGTGTCACACTCACGACAGTACTGTCTTCTCCGCTGTTTCGATGTGCACGCCGAGGCAATATGACCTTTGTTCCCGCACCGCGCACACACCATGGTCTGGGGACAGTGGGTCTCGTAGTGGTCGCCGACTACACCACACTTGTGACACACCACCGTCTTACACTTATCACGTTTGTGTCCACGTTTATGGCAGTTTGCACACAACGGACCCAAACTCTGCATTGCATTGATGGTCTCGCCAGATTCGGGGTCCGTCACTCCAAAGTACCGTCCCTCACCACGTAACTCAATCAACTCGTCAGCATCATTGTTGACATCTTCAAAAGCAAGAGAAATCACACCCCCACCACCATTCTTATCATTCTCGCCCCGCTCACGCTGCGTTCGTTTCGTCTTCTCCATTATTTGAGTTCTAGATGACCAAGATGACCAACACACTTTTTTTTACTTTTTTTCTGGGCTTCTCGCATTTTTATTCACAACACATTTCTAACTACATGGGCAGTGGCCTGGCCCTGCAACGAGTCGTCGCCTTCTGGTGTCACTTGAAGCGACGTCTTGATGAACTCCTGCTTCTTGAAATAAGCAAAAAGATAACACGCGCTTGCCAAAAGGAAAAAGACCGCAACAACAATCAAACTGGTGGTCTGGAGCGTCAATGATAACCACTGAATCACACTCATCAACAAATAAAACCCACACCGGGGCAAGTTTTCATCAAAGTTCGCAACAAAATTCGTGAATGTATCGGTCAACGGACAGATCTTCAACAAGAACGGCACCTCTACAAACACCACCACCAATCCTTGAACAATGGCTATGATCGAAAAGATAATCACAAGTGAAAAGTGAAAGATGTTGGCAATCCCAAGCGCAAGACAAAGGATAACCGTAAAGAGCCCAATCCATTGCCCATACAACGAAAAGTTCTTCTTTTTAAAGTCTGTAGAAAGACCAGCAAATATATTCGTAAAGAAATATCCCACAGAAACCATCGTTGTTACCTTCAATTGCTTCAATGGTGCAAACCCCTTTGTTTTATTGTGGATATGGCCACCTGGCTCACGTACAAAAAGGTAAAGGTTTCGCGTGGTAGGGACACGTCCTTCTTTTTTTTTTTTGCCTCACTGAAAAATGCACCTTCATCTTCTTCCATCTTATTTTACTTTATGGGTCGTGAAACAGTCATTGCATTGGTGGGAAAACCGTCAAGTGGCAAATCTACAACACTTAACTCGCTCACAGACGCAAACGCGAAAGTGGGCGCGTTTCCGTTCACCACAATCGATCCAAACAAAGCTACCGGATACTTGGAGATCGAGTGTGCATGTCTGCGGTACGGACAACAGGCCAAATGTAAACCCAACTACGGCTACTGTCGTGACGGAAAGCGAGGGGTTCCCATCATGTTATTGGATGTGGCAGGACTCGTACCCAATGCACATTTGGGCCGTGGTTTGGGGAATAAGTTTCTTAGTGACTTGACCGAAGCCGATGCCCTTATCCATATTGTGGACGCAAGCGGTACCACCAACGCCGAAGGAAAAGCTACACGTGGGTACGATCCGTTAGCCGATATCGAGTGGCTCCAGGACGAGATTTTTCAGTGGATTTTGGGTAATCTCAAGGAGAAATGGGGCTCAGTGGTGAGGCGACATACTGCTACCAAATCAAGCACACTCGAGACATTGAGACAACAGTTGGGAGGATATTCTGCCAACAAGCAATTGATTGGTAAAGCACTCGACTTGTTGCCTGGCCTTGCGCCCTTGAACGAATGGAATGATGAGATACTTGAATTGGTGGTGCGTACGTTTATGAAAGTCAAGTTCCCCACGGTGTTGGCATTGAACAAAATGGATCATCCTGATGCCGACAAGAATGTTTCGAAAATCATCTTGAAGTATCCCGAGCTGAAGGCGGTGTTGACGTCGTCGATCACCGAAGTGTTCTTGCGCAAGCTCGCACAACAAAATTACATCAAGTACGATCTGGGCACCGAGTTTATCGATACAATTGACGATCTTGGTGCCGAGAGCGGGCTCAAGGAGATCGATGACAAGTTGCGTAACCGTATCGAGAATATCCGTGACTTGGTCCTCTACCGGTTCGGCTCGACTGGAGTGGTCCAGTTGTTGCAGCTGGCGGCGGAGATGTTGCAGCTCGTTCCTGTGTATCCTGTGAGGAACATGCATACGTTTTCTGGAGGATCTGGTGACTATGTTTTTCGTGACTGTGTGCTTGTCAAGCGTGGCACGCCTGTTATTAATGTAGCCAGAAAGATCATGGGCGAAGTAACGATTGCATCGATCGAAGGTGTGGGTGGCACACGTGTGGGTGAAGAGGACACGGTGGACATAGGCAAGAACGATATTCTTAGCTTCAAAATCGTGCCCGGAGGCGGCAATTAGATGTACATAGATTGAATATAATGAGGACCGTTAAGTCCGGATCGGGGTTGGAATTTTTTCTTTTCGTATTTTTATCTAAAGGATCAGTAAATAAAAAAAAAAAAAACTTTAACAGAAAACTTCAACATTTTTAATTCTCAAATCAATGGGTTCTGTTGATATCAAAACGACACCGCTCTCACCTGAGCAGCGTAAGATGTTGTCTGCAGTTGTGGATGCGCTTCCGCAAATTCTCAAAAAGACCGATAATTCCGTTTACGATGAGATTTTTGGTCATCGTATCAATATTGACGGCGAGGAGCACGTTGAGCCAGCGGTAAGAGACGAGATTGTGCTCAAGTTTTTGATTGCAAACGGGTACAATGTTGAGGTGACCAAGAAGAAGTTGATTGAGACGTTTAACTGGAGAAACGAGTTCAGGCCGTTGGAGGCTGCGTTCGAGGACGAGTTCCCAGAAGAGTTGAATAAGCTTGGGGTTATCACTGATTTTGCTAGTGGCGATAATCTTCGCGTAATTACGTGGAATCTCTATGGTAATCTCCAGTCACCCAAAAAGTTGTTTGAGGATTTTGGAGGTGTTAATGCTGAGTCATCGCGGCCGGGATCGGTGTTTTTGCGGTGGAGAGTCGGGCTTATGGAAAGACTGTTGGTGTTGATCAATGTCACGGATGTACGCAACCATAAGATTGGCCAGATCCATGACTACAAGAATGTTTCGATGTTGAGAATGGATCCCGGGATGAAGGCTGCAACCAAAGAGATTATTAAGATCTTTGGTGATAATTATCCCGAGCTCTTATCGACCAAGTTTTTTATCAATGTGCCTACGTTGATGAGCTGGGTATTTGGTTTTTTCAGCCGAGTTAGACTTATCAGTGAAGAAACCCTCAAGAAGTTCCAGGTGCTCAACAGCGGCGACTTGGCTCCGTTTTTGGACGAGAAAAGTTTACCTCAAGAATACGGTGGTTCGAATGAAACATCTATATTTGAATTAGAAACAAAGGCCATTGTCGTACCCTCTTACTACGAGGTGTTGAAGCAGAAATTGGGTGACCAAGAAATTGCTGCGAACGACGACGAAGTGGAGTAATCTCCTCCCTCATAATGATAAGAAAAAAAGAAAAATAAAGATCAGCACCATCAGTAACTGTAGCAGAAAAATCAACGTAGCAACAACAACAACAATATAACCCGGAAACAGAATAAAGTTGCTGCCGAATTTCCAAATTTTTTTGATTACCCTTAAAAAAGTGTGCCACACCACGGTCATCACACTACCAGATTCCTTTCTCCATGCCACCGTCCCGCGGAATCCTCCTCGTTTCGGAATCATTGCTGCGAAATTTTTCTTACACTTCAAAAAAAAAAAACAAGCGAGGACCTTTTTTTTTTCTTTCTTTTCTTTGCCTTGCCTTGTCTTATATACACGCCCCGGCTTATCCACCACCACCCCAATCTACCCATAAATTTTCCCCGTTTGGCAACCCACAGTTTCTACTCCTCTTGTCACATATACATTCTGTCTTGTTTTCACCATGCATTACAGGACACTTAGCTTTGACCGATTCAAGTCTAAGGTCTCTGGTAGACGCTCCTCCGAATCCTCCATCCTCGAGTTCGCCAAACCATCGTCAGACAGAAGAAACAGCTTATCCAACACCATGATTATCATCTCCTCCGATGATTCGCCCAACGATGCTATCGATATGACCTCAAATAACGAGATCTCGTCCAGCCACTTGATCTCGTCCCACCACAGACACCGCGCACAGTCCCTTTCGCTTTCCCGCTCCAACTCTCGCTCACAGCCTCCTCCGCCAACTTCACCCGTCAAAAAAAAACATACCAAGGATCTTATCAAACATGAAACAGCCCAGATCATCCTGAAAAAGCTATTGCACGTTTTGCTGGATTTGGGGATCCAGAACCCCATCCCATTAAAGACCACCAACACTTCGGCAAGCGGACCCATCTCCAAATCTGCCAAGATCTACATCGCAAACTCCAACGATTGTATATACTTGGCTCCGGCATCGTCAGCAAGTTTCACCTATGAAGACGTTGAAAACGGAGGCATGGTTCCCCATGAATCGTACTCTCTGTTCCCGGATCCTACCCGGTACGATTTGTCCCCTCAATACGAAGATATTGATCCGCACACCCAGATACCACCATCAGAAAGACTCACACCAGACCCAAACTTGAACAATACCCCGTCTGGCTTGAAACGCAAGTTGGAAGCTTTCAACTCCCCCAACTATCTCTGTACCAAAATTGACTCAGATAGCCCCATTCCTCACACATTTGCGGTTATTATAGAACTCAACAAGGATGCAAATGGAGTCCGCGACTTGAAGTTTGAATTTGAGTCGATAACAAACATCTTGTGGCCGACAGGTGACCCTTACAACAAGTCCCACTCTAAGGAACGCTTCAAGATTGGCCATATGGAATGGAGTACCACTCTAAATGACGCAGACTACTACATTAACACCTCCAACTCCAACGATTCTCGCACCAAAAAACTTACCCCTGATGTCTTGGCAAAAAGAACCCGTGAATACAAGTTGATAAATGTTCGGGACTTAGCCGAAGGAACTGACAGATACAACGAAGAGACTTCGTCTCATTACGTTCCATCCAACCCAAACCCAGCAGAAGTATCCAAAGCAGGAATTTATGTATTTATCTTGCCCATACTATTGCCAGATCATATACCCCCATCAATCGTCTCAATTAATGGTTCGTTGGCCCACATGTTATCAATCAACTTTAACAAAACCAGTGACAAGTTGAACAGAAGGGTAAGAGTGTGCACGTCCTACAGCTTACCCATGGTAAGAACACCTCCATCGTTTGCTAACTCGATTGCTGATAAACCCATTTATGTCAACCGAGTTTGGAATGATTCAATCCACTATATCATTACGTTCCCCAGGAAATACGTTTCCATAGGTTCTGAACATGTCGTGAACGTAAAGCTAGTACCATTAGTGAAGGATATCATCATAAAAAGAATCAAATTTAACGTGTTGGAACGAATAACCTATGTTTCTAAATCGTTATCCAAAGAATTTGACTATGATAGTGAAGATCCGTACTACTTGAGACCCTTGACACCCGAAAATAAAACACGCGAAAGGGTAGTTACCCTTTGTGAATTGAAGACAAAGTCAAAGTCCAACAGTTCAAGCTCCATAGAGCCATACAAGGAAGAAACCATCAAATGTCCCGATAACAACTTATTGTTTGTTTGTAACGAACTTGAAGATTCGTTGAATAACTTTTCTTTAAACAATAAGAAGAAATCCAAAACTGACAAGACCAAGGTTGCATCACCATTGGATATAAATATTGCATTGCCCTTCTTGACTACAAAGTCTGACAAGAGTATCTTGACTTCTGCAATTGACGAGAAAAGTCTTCTGCCAAATTCAAACGCTACATCCAGAAAGGCATCAATATCTGTTACTTCTAACGAGCACCACCAAGCATCTTCACCTCCTTTCCAACCTAGTTCACCTGTTATTGGTGCATTGGAGACCAATTTACACAATCATGCATTGGATTTGAGTCATGACTCCGATTTCCTTGTACCTGATACGTCCAACTATATCGTTGACGAGTTTTCTTATCATAGCAATAATCATGGACCATCGGAAAACATTCAACAAGGATACACCACAGTTTCGAAAGCTTTGTACCCCGATTCGAACTTTAGACACATTCAAATACACCATCGGTTGCAGGTTTGTTTTAGAATTTCTAAACCAGATCCTCGTGATAACTTTAAAATGCATCATTACGAGGTTGTTGTTGATACTCCTTTGATTTTGGTCAGTGCAAAATGCAATGAGGACTCAATTCAGTTACCAGAGTACGATTCAATTGATGCACCTGTACCCATGAAACCAACTGCGAATGCGAGGATTAATTTTAGAACTCCAAACTTGGAGAATAAGAGCGTGGAGATTCGTCAATTGGACGAGCAGAGTTATACAGAACAACTTCCATCGTTCGAGGAAGCCATTTCGACCACTACAAGTCCAATAATGCGTTCATTTTCGGTTGCAGAAGATGGACTTAGTCGAACATCATCAATTTCAGGTGCACAAAGAATTTCTGAAATTGATATTCCCACAGATCCAGCACCAGCATACCAAACTGCGGTTGCGACTCCAGGAGATTTGTTGAATGGATCATTCAATATTGATGAAGTTGTGGGTGGATCTGAAAATATGGTTCTGGGGAGCCGAAGACAATCGAAGCTCCGGGCATCGTTGCTGAACTCGTTTGCACCATCTGTGACGGTATTTCCTCATCTAGAAAGCGTTGTCAGTCAAACCAACAATGACGAGAACAATAATGATAGTGGCAGTATTCAAACCAGTTTACTGTCTACAAACCAAGCTGAGATTCATGGCGATAACATTTCGACTACACCAACCACATCCACGAATGCATCAGTGCCTGCAGAGGAAGGCGGTAAGTTGTTGATAGAAAGTAACGAAAATGCCGATGTGTTACTTGGAGAAGAGCCTCTTACCTTGAACCACGATCCAGTACCATTAACAGCTGATGAAATGCGCCACCGTGTTGACGAGATCAGATTAGACGACAATTCAACATCAGATAATGAAGAAGAAGAAGAGGAAGAAGAAGAGGAAGAAGAGGAAGAAGAGGACGGTGATAATCTAGGAAGTAGCGAGAGAGACTACGATAATAGAAGCATGATAACTCAAGAGACAGTTACCAACTTTGGGCAGAGATTACCATTATTGAAACATGTGAGTACGCATTCGATAATGACGATCCAGCTGGCGGCCAACGGGACGAATAGTTCTAGCAGTGGAGCTCTTTCCATAACGACCGAAGCAGACGAAGATCTCCACAAGTCTCAAAACGAGATGGCAAAACATCTGACAGACAATTTGTCCATAATGACAAGCAGCAGCAACTACGGCTCACGTCCCACCGAGTTCCGTTCATACATCTGAGGGTATGTAATAATGAGCAACTGATTGGTTGCAATTTTTTTGTACTGTATTAAGTAATGCGACATCTGCGATGTAAGAATAATAATATACACGTGACATTATCAACATATGTGAATCAACTGATGGGTAAATCGTAAGGTTCGGAGGACCAGGTCGTATAGAGGATTATGTCTTTGCTTAGAGTACCTAGAAACGGAAGAGTTGCTGTTCTCGGCAGTGGGATCTCTGGGTTATGTTTCAGTTATTTTGTTTCCAAGTTGCGTCCTGATATCCACATTGATATTATAGATAAAAGCCAGAGGAATGGAGGCTGGATCGATTCGCATGAATTGACAGACGGTGCCAAGTCAGTGATGTTGGAAAAGGGGCCACGGACGCTTCGTGGTGTTAGTGAAGGTACGCTTCTTATTGTGGATATGCTCAAAACATTGGGCCATGCGGACCAGATCCAAGTGTTACCCAAGACAAGTGTGGCCAACAAAAAGTATTTGCTTGGAGAAGATAAACAATTGATCCAAGTTCCTGATAGTGTGAGCAGTGGACTTGTATTTCTACAAGAAAGCGGGATCATGAAACCAGAATTGGTGCGTGGATTCATCCGTGAAGCATTTGTCAAGAAACCAGCACCACCAGACGAGTCGATTGAAGCGTTTTTCTTGCGTCGGTTTGGCAATACCGTGCTTACCGACCGGGTGTTGAGTGCTGTTTTACATGGGATATATGCGGGCGATGTATCCCAATTGAGTGTCAAGAATGTTCTTCCAAGTTTGGTAACTATGGAGAAAGATGATGGGTCTATAATTAAAAGTGTCATTAAGAAAGTGTTTCGAAAGAAACAGAGCACACAATCGTTACCTTTGGTTTTACAGGAGTACGAACAACTAGTATCGCCACAGGCACAGTTACAAAGCTTATCGGCGAGATTAAAGAAGTATCCCATGATCAATTTCCGGGATGGATTGCTGGTTTTCCCTCGAGCAATGGCAGCATACTTGAGCCAGGTTCCCAATGTGACGTTTAAACACTCGAGTAATGTCGTTTCTGTGAGTATGAATGGCCAAGTTCAAATCGATAATGAGGTGGAACAGTACGACCATATCCGGTCAACAATTCCTGCCAGTAACTTGGCTTCCTTAGTCAAACAGGAACTGGAATTGCTGGAGGTATTGAGTCAAGTCGAACACGTCAGTATCTTCATGGCCAATGTCTATTCCGAGTCGTTACGTCTTATCCCCGAAGGGAAGCATGGTTTTGGGTTCTTGGTGCCTCGTTTCAGCAACAACCACCTGCTTTCGAATCCCGATAGTTTGCTTGGGGTCATTTTTGATTCGGATGTGGAGCAGAACGTCATTCCGTTTTTTGTTGAGGGACAGCCAGAGGAGAAGCCGTACCAAAAGATCACGCTCATGATGGGCGGTCATTACTACAATAAGATCGCCATGCCATCAACAGGTATCAACCTACGTATTGTCAATAAGGTATTATCGGAAATGGGCGTGGATATGACTCTGGCAAACATCATTTTGCGTGACGAAGCCCATGAACAAGACAATACCATCCAGAGCCTAAAGCCCAACGATATTCTCGTCTCGTACAATCTACATCGCGACTGTATCCCACAATATAACGTGGGATACCAGCAGTTAAAGGAAAAGGTAGAGAAATTGACGGAGAATTCTAGACTTTCGTTTGGAGGAATGCTATTTGGGAACGGGATCGGGGTCCCTGACTGTGTCGTTAATGCCTTTCAAGGTGCCGTCAAGCTCAGATAACTTTTTCAGATGACGTCACAGGTGTGGGTTCCGGAAATGCCAGAATCGGTGACATGTAGGTCCTGCACCTGGGAGCAAATGGGATGGAAAAATTGAGCCGTTACATACCGGACCCACTAAATGGAACCATTTTCCGGCTACCTTAAAACAGAAAGTGGAGTAAACTCGTAGCATTTAATCAATTGTCAGCTTTTCCTTTGGTTGTAATTAACGATCTAGTTTTTCTCTTCTTTTAACAAACATTAAAAATCCACACAACTTTCTTCTATTTATTAATTTCAATTGAGCACAAATTATTACTCGAGTTAAAGAGACCCTCCACGTGACGTGAACTCCTCCTCCTCCCAGTTGTCGATAGATCAATTCTGCGCTCAAAAATGGCTCTCCCACAAGCAAACAACGTCCCTACACAAACCCGCAAACCTAAACCACACATCCACATTCCGCTTCCACATAGAGAATCTAGACGTCCTTCAATGTCTTCTTCTCAATTAAATGCTTCTCTCTTACGTTTGAAGCTTCTCGATGCGTTCCGAAGCGGTGATACCACCAAAGTTGCTGGCATCATTGAAGAATTGGCAGCAATCAAAGCCACCATCCAAACCACCGACATTACCCAATTAAAAGAGACCATTTTACACTATGCTGTACAAGTAGCTCCTCTTTCTACCCTCCAATTCCTCGTTGAAAACACTGAGAAATACAACCTCGACATCAACTCCCAGGATTCCGACGGTAACACTCCTCTTCATTTGGCCGCATTATCATCTAGACTGGATATCGTCAAATACTTGTTATCCTTACCCGATATCAATGACACGATCGTCAACTTGAAGAAAAAGCAACCCGTTGAATTGGCCAAGGATTTAAACATCGCTCAATTGATGCAATTCGAACGGGCCAAGTTCGTTGAAAAGTCTGCTGGTCAGTTACGTCTCTATTTCAGCAACCGTGATTTTGAAAACTTGGAACGGTTGATTGTTGCCAATCCGAGAGCATCCGAATTGTTGGACATCAACGGTGCTGACCCAGACTCAGGTAACACGGTCTTGCACGAATTCATCAAGAAGGATGACCTTAGAATGTGCGATTGGATCTTGAAACATGGCGGTGATCCATTCAAAAGAGATAAACGTGGTAAATTGCCCATTGATTTAATTCCAGGCAAGAACGATGCCCTCAAGAAGCTTTTGAAAGAAGCATCCAAGGACCAAAACATCATGGATCCAGTAGTCAACACCAGCAATGCAATTAAAGCTGGGTCCGCTCCTACTTATAAGGGATACTTGAGAAAATGGACCAACTTTGCCTCGGGCTACAAGTTGAGATACTTTGTGTTGGACCAGAATGGTATTTTATCTTACTACACCAACCAAGACGACACCAACAATGCATGCAGAGGATCTTTGAACCTTGGCTTTGCCTTTTTACATTTAGATTCTTCAGAGAAGTTAAAGTTTGAAATTATTGGAAAGAATGGTATGAGATGGCACTTGAAAGCCAACCACCCAATTGAAACCAATAGGTGGGTTTGGACTTTACAAAATGCCATTACAATTGCAAAGGATAATATCAAGAAGAAGAACGGTGGAGCTTCTGCTGATACCAGTTTGGAAGAGATGGATGTCACTCGTAAGAAGAGTGAAGAGGGCGAAAAGAGAAGTAGAATCCATGTCCCTGGCCGTCGTTTTAGACACAGAAGAAGTTCGAGTCAACTTTCTCTCAACTCAGCTAATAGTGACGTTGAAGAAGTCGGTTCTAGCCCTCCAACCAGATCCAGCACTTTTTCAAAGGCAGGAAACCTGGCACCTCTCAGTTTGCACCAAATCAAAGAGGGTAAAGGTCCTTCTCCATTAACTCAGCAAGTTGATTCACTCGATGTTGCCCAGCTGCTGATTTACACGGTGTCTGACGTTGAAAACTTTGACTATGACTTGGACGACGGCGAGTTCGACGAAAGTGAAGATGAACAAGACAGTGAACGGTCTGAAAAGACTGAAGTTAACTTGGCTGATCAAGTCTCTACTGCGAAGCGTTCTTTGGATGTTGAAGTAGCTTCGTTATTGGACTTGTTTACTCAAGTTTCAAAAGCTTCTTCTCACGAAACATTTACCAAGGACTCTGAGATCTGTACTGTTGGTATGAACACAATTAAAGCTATCGATGAATTGTTCCAAAAGTACAACACTTTGATCCAAACTAAGGATTCTAGAATGGCACGTAAGTTGGAAAGACAGTTAGAGGTCAACAAGTTGTGGGAGAATTCCATTCATCAATTAGAAGGAGAAATTCGTCAACGTGAAGAAAAGTTGGCCGAATTCGAAGGAAAGAAGAAACAGTTGAAGAAGTACTTGCATTCTAGCGTGATACCTGGTGGTCTGACTCCAACTTCTGAAAAGGGTGGAATCTTGGGCGAAAAGAATGAACTAGAAATTAAGACAGAGGAAAACAGCAATCAAACTGCCATAATTGAAGAAATTTTCAACGATTCCGAAGATGAATTCTTTGATGCTGGAGAATTTGATGATGCTGACCAAGAATATGAAGAACAAGAAGAAGAAAAGGAAACAGCAGAAGGAAGTAAGCCAGAACAAGAAGAAGTTGAAGAATTGACCCAGAAGAAATATGTGTCCATTCCAGAGACCGGAAACAATGGTTCTGTATCTACAATTCGTTTGGTTGACCAACCTGGTGCTGTTTCAGAAGGTACCGAACAGTCTCAAGATGCTCACAGTAAGGCACAAATTCATGAATCCAGACAAGAGTCGGATGTATTTTCTAAGGCTGCTGAAGGTTTGAATGATGCTCAGAGAAAGATTGCTGAAAAGTTATACGAAGAAGGTTCTTTCTTGGGTTACGAAAATGGTCCAAGAAAGAAGTTGGCCATGGATGAAGATAACAGACCAAAGGTTGGATTGTGGGGTATTTTGAAGTCAATGATTGGTAAAGATATGACTAGAATGACATTGCCTGTTTCGTTCAATGAACCAACATCATTAGTGCAAAGATTAGCTGAAGATATTGAATATTCGTACTTGCTCGACATTGCTGCGGGATATGATGATTCCACCTTGCGTTTGATATATGTTGCTTCGTTTGCAGCTTCTGAATACGCGTCGACGATCAATAGAATTGCCAAGCCATTCAATCCGTTGTTGGGAGAAACTTTTGAGTACAGTGTTCCTGAAAAGAATTATAGATTGTTTGTCGAGCAAGTTAGTCATCATCCTCCAATCAGTGCATGTTCTGCCGAGTCTCCCAAATGGGATTACTATGGTGAGAATGCTGTGGACTCCCAGTTCAGAGGGAGATCATTTGATTTCAAGCACTTAGGTAAGATGTTTTGTCTGATTAGACCGGACAATGGAGTGGTTGACAAGAGTGGACAGAGAGTTAGTCAAGAATTGTACAGTTGGAAGAAGGTCAACACTTCTGTTGTTGGTATCATAATGGGAAACCCCACGGTGGACAATTATGGTAAGATGGAGGTCACTAACCATACCACTGGTGACAAGATTATTGTTGACTTGAAGCAAAGAGGATGGAGAGCATCGTCAGCATACCAATTGTCTGGACAAGCGTTGGACCGTAACGGTAAGCCACAATGGCAAATGGGGGGCCACTGGAATTCCAAGATCTATGCCAAGAAGCTCAAGGGCAGTGCGGGAACTGAGACTTTGGTAGATGTAGATCCAAATCTGTCGAAGATCTCCAATGATCCATTCAGTGGACACAAGTTCTTGGTATGGCAAGCTGCACCAAGACCCACTATTCCATTCAACTTGACTGCATTTGCCGTGACATTGAATGGTCTTGATGAAAAGTTGGAACCATGGCTTGCTCCCACTGATACAAGATTGAGACCCGATCAAAGGGCTATGGAAGACGGATTGTATGACAAGGCTTCTGACGAGAAACATCGCGTTGAAGAGAAGCAAAGAGCTGCTAAGAAGAAGAGAGATCAACGGAAACAGGCTTACAAAGCCAATTGGTTTACCAAGGAAACACATCCAGTTACAGGAGACCCATACTGGAACTACAATGGCGAATACTGGAAGCGTAGAAGAGACCATCAGTTGGCTGATTCTGGTGATATATTTTAGAGTAGAGTGTGTATATGCAGGAAAATCCATAAAAAAAGAAGATGCGAAGCTCATCGCCATTGCATATCTCTCATCTTATGGGTAAAAAGAAGTCAAACTCAGCCAATGCGGCTGCAGTAATGGAATCAACGGTGTCTCCAATTTTACAAATTGATTACAAGGATCCTTTATTTACGTTTGTAGCACATCCAACGAAACCAATTATTGTTTCTGGGTTGGTGACTGGCCGTGTGAGCTGTCAGACGTACGATGGGGACAAATTGGAAGAGAAACAGCAGAAAAGGCGAGAAGAGTTAGCATTGCTTGAGAAAGAGGCGTTTTCTAAGGGAAAAATCTCCGAAATCACGAAATCGGTCTCACAACTGAAGAATAAATGGTGGACTATAGTTGAGAACAACGATCAGAACGACGATATTGTGGTGAATTGGAAGACAAAGCGACACAAGGGATCGTGCAGGCATGCGATTTTTGAGCCGTTGGAATCTTGTGCTGGTGAAAACTTGTTCACAGTAGGCACTGACCATATCATCAAGAAAGCGAGCACAGAAACCGGAAAGGTGTTACTGAAAGTAGATGTGAGTGGAGATTACTCCAATGGCAAAGATTCTATCACCAAGCTCTGTCATTCGGCCACGCATCCTTTTCTTCTTGCTGGAACAGAAAACGGCCATGTTCTCATTTATGACAGTAAGAACTTGAAGAACAAGATCAAGTATAAGGTTGCACAAGCACACGACGATGCTATCAACCATATATTGGCGATGCCGTCTGTGTCTGCATACCATTACTTGACGTTGGGATCAACGACGCTATCGCATATCGATATCAGAAAAGGTGTTGTTACGCAGTCAGATAACCAAGAGGATGAGTTGTTGTCGATGTGTTATGTTGCTGATGATAGCAGCAACGACACGGTGCTTGTTTCACACGGAGAAGGGATTGCTACGATCTGGAAAAACAGTAAGAATAAGTTCATGGACCAGTTGACCCGGATCAAGGTGAACAAGAGTGCATCTATCGATGCCATTATGCCCACGATGAACGCTGATGATGAGGATATGGCTGCACTGGTGTGGTGTGGAGATAGTGAAGGGTTGTTGCATCGGGTCAATTACAAACGAGGACGAGTAGTAGAGACCAGAGTTCATTCTAAGGCGTACGGGAAGTATGGTGCGGTTGATGAGGTTGGGATTTTGGATATTGACTATGACTACCGGTTGATAAGTGCTGGAATGGATAGTTTGAAGATTTGGAGTAATTATGGGAATGATACAAAGGAAGAAAGTGAAAGTGAGGAGGAGAGTGAGGAAGAGGAGGAAGAGGAAGAGGAAGAGAAAGAGAGTGAGATAAATTTCAGTAGTGATGAAGAGAAAGAAGAAGAAGAAGAAGAAGAAGAAGAAGAAGAAAAGCCTCAACTCATACGTCGTAAAAGACAAGATTTAGCACAAGTATTGAATCATAAACCAAAGAGAAAGACAATCGATCTCAACAAAATAGAAGCTGAATCTAAAGCTGAAGATGAAGCTGAAGATGAAGCTGTCGATCAGCCAAAAAAGAAACAAAAGATCAAACAGTTGACTACGAAACAATTACGTAACTTACAGAAACACGAACATGGAATCCGTCGTTTTGAAGGATTATAAATATTCTATAATAGATATAGTAACAAGGTAATTTTGGAGGTGCGCACGCGATTGGAGGCATTTTTTATTCGATTCATCGGAGCTGCAACCACCACCACCACCGCAAAAACCCAACACTGGATGGACTCACTCAACGTGTTGACGGTGGACGAAGTGCAGTTGAACCGTCGTGGATCGACCATCAACGGCAAACTTATTTTGGCACCGTATCATCTTGTTTTTACCTTTGTTCTTCCCAACACCAATACCACCCGAGAAATCTGGATCTGTTATCCTGTTGTGGAACGAATAGCTCGTGCCCGAGGCTCAACGTGGCTTGCCAACAACCCCAACAGTACCGAAGTACCTCCTCCCAAAATCGACCACTACTCCTTGTCCCACATCAGACTACTCTGTAAGGACTTTACGTACTACTCATTTGATTTCGCTAACGATGCTATCTGCACCGAAGTATTCAACGCCTTGAGTGCGCTCGTGGCCCTTCCGATGCTCACTATCAACTCATTGTACGCATTTCACTACAACCCCAACACGTTGGAACAGAAACTTGTCTCGTCTGGTTGGAACATCTACGATCCTCTCGAAGAATACAAACGTCAGGGCCTCTTGGCTGAACCGTGGCGTATCACTCACATCAACACCGACTACAAGTTCTGCCCTTCATATCCAGAAGTTCTTGTTGTTCCAAGCTCGATCTCCGATAATGTGCTTAAACACGCAGGCAAGTTCCGGTCTAAGCAAAGAATCCCAGCCATCGTATACAGACACAGAAAAAGTGCTAATATGAACGTGATTGCCCGTTGCTCCCAGCCTTTGGTTGGTATCAACCTTCAGAACCGATCGATTCAGGATGAAAAACTCATTCTCGAGATATTCCGGTCCCAGGAACGAGAAAGAGCCACCACCCTTTCAGAAGACGACGAGCTTCTTTCTCAACCACACAGAAATCTTTTGGTGGACCTACGGCCGGTCACCAATGCGATGGCCCAACATGCATTGGGAGCAGGGACCGAAAACATCGACAACTACCGTGGCAGGCCCGGTGAAGATGATGACAAGGACCAGACTCCGAGACAAGTTGATAAGATCTTTTGCAATATCGACAACATCCATGTCATGAGAGACTCGCTTAATAAATTGACAACTGTGTTGAACGACTTGGATAAGTATCCAACCAACATCAACTACCCACTTCTACAACAGGCCCTCACCAAGACCCAATGGCTACATAGGCTTTCTATTGTGCTTCAATCAGTGGATCGCATCACAAAATCCGTTCATTTGAACAATACAAATGTCATAATACATTGTTCTGACGGATGGGACCGTACATCACAAGTATCTGCGTTGTCGCAGCTTTGTCTAGATCCATTTTATCGTACCACGAAAGGGTTTATGATATTGATCGAGAAGGAATGGGTCAGTTTTGGTTTCAAGTTTGCTACGCGTGGTGATCACGGAGGATGTATAGGTGCAAAAGTGCACAAGAAGCCAGTGGAAAACACTGCTGACTCGCCCGAAGTTGAATCACCTGTTCCTTCGAAAGTCACATCATTCTTGCAGAGAGCAGCGTATCATATCAAGAACACCGCTGCAGGGTCTCCTTCGAATGGAGACAGTTCAGATACCGGCAAGTTTCTATCGTCAAGGACGTATAGCGAAAATAGCGAAAAGTCGCCAATTTTCCATCAGTTTCTTGACTGTGTGTTTCAGCTATATCGTCAGCATCCGTCCAAGTTTGAATTCAATAGTAGGTTTTTGAAACGATTATTTTATCACTACTACTCGTGTCAATACGGATCGTTTTTGTGTGATTGTGAACGGGAAAGAAGAGATTCCAAAGTAGCAGAAACCACAACTTCAGTATGGGACTACTTCAATTCACGACCAACGGAATTTACCAATAAACTGTATCGGCCAGATGAAGGGGTGCTTTTCTTCAATTACACTGATATCAAGTGGTGGTTCGAGCTCTACGGAAGAACAGACGAAGAGATGAACGGACTTTCCAATTCGCTTGACCGTAAGTTTGCCCAAATGAGCATTGCTAACAAAGAAGCACAGTCATAGATTAGATTTATTGCACTTTTGAAATAAATATAGCATTTATCTTTTGATATATTTCGCAGCCGTTTTCCGGTATCGGATAAGATCGCACAGAATAATATACTTGTACATATTTTAGAACAGGATGTTAAGGATTCTTAGAAGGAATGGACTAAGAGCTTATTCGACCATTTCTTCGGGTCCACAGGGTGTCGATGGTCGAATTCCAGGGACTAGAACTGGAGATAATCCGTTGACTGCGGTCGCAATCACTGACCCATTTGTGCTTTATCAAAACTATATCCTGCAAGGGTTATTGGAGAAAGATGAGCTGCAGCTCCGAGTCATGAAAGAGTTTCAACGATTGTATTATCGTGTGGTAGACTATTCACCTCCAGATGAACTCCTGATCAAAATCAGTCTCATTCTACGACAAATCGAAATAAAGCAACACCAACAACTGAACCGAAAACAAGGATTGTTTAAACTCAGCCAGATCCATAACTTCTTTGGTCGAGATTTGGATAGTGAAAGAAAACAATTGGTGCGGTCTATCACTGATGAAGAAGAGTTGGAGAACTTTGCTTCGCCCCACGGGTTGCTTGTAAACGGCGAGGTTGGCTGTGGCAAGTCGATGTTGATGGATATCTTTGCTGCTTCTCTTCCACATAAATCAAAGATGCGTTGGCACTATAACAATTTTATTCTATGGGTCTTTAACGAAATCCACAATATTCAACAACAACGGTTTCTTGTTGGTAACCGAAAGCGGACCATGGAAAACGAGTTTATCTTATTTGAAATTGCCCAAAAGATGATCAGCAAGAACACAGTGTTAATGTTGGATGAATTCATGCTTCCAGATATCGCTTCGGCAAATATCATCAAACTTCTCTTTACTTACTACTTTAAATTGGGAGGTGTGCTTGTGGCTACATCCAATAAGTTACCAGAAGAACTCTATTCCAATGAGTTTCACAAGAACAAATTCAAGAGCTTTGTCAATATCTTAAACTCAAGGTGTGTTTCTGTTGAAATGAAGTCACAGAAGGATTATCGAACCTTTTTTGCAGAAACGTCAAAACAGGAACCAAATATGGTAGTTGGAACAGCGAAGAACGATCGACAATGGATTGAAATGGTCCAGAAAGTCATTGGATCAACCACACCTGTTTCTACCATTGAAGAACTTGGCGGAGTACCTTCCTCAATCACCGTTTACAATAGAACCACCACCATTCCTGTAACATTTGGTGACATTACATACCTTGATTTCGAGCACATTTGTAAAGGATTATACAGTGCTTCGGATTATATTACACTTGCGTCTCAATTTCGAACCATTGTGTTGGATAATATTCCTATTATGACGACGAAAATGAAGAATGAAGCACGTCGTTTCATTACCCTTTTGGATGCAATTTACGAAGCCAAGTGTCAGTTCTATATGCGAAGCGAGGTGGAAGTTGACTATTTATTCTTCCCTGATGCTCGTAAAGACGAAATTCCCGACTCGGTATTAAAGAAATTAAACTATAACGCTACTGACACGCTTGAAGTACAAGACGAAGAAATGTTTTCAAAGACAAGTATTGCCTTAATGAATCCGTATCGTCCAAATACAGCAACGTATGATGAAACTCGAAACTACGATGATCTGAAACCAAAGCAACAGCTTGATATGATGGATATTCGTGCTTTTACAGGAGAAGATGAGAAGTTTGCTTATAAAAGAGCTGTACTGAGAATTAAGGAAATGGTTGGTTCAGAAACCTGGCGCAATTCAGAAAGATGGGTTCCTATTGATGTAAGTATGAGACCATGGGAATCATTGGAGGTTATTGAGATGAACAAGAAGAATACAACGGAGGAAGAGACTATTGGAGGGGGAAATGCAAAACAACGTGAAGCTCCTCAAATTAAACAACCGTATCATTTCTGGGCAATGGGGCTGTGGACTACTAGTAATGGCAAGAGGATTAAGGATGATATTGCCAGAAGATGGATTAGGTCAAGTATTAGAAATTAATAGATTAAAAATGTTGGAAGTAACTTTAATCATGATTAAATTTAATTTACCACTAAAGGCATTAGAAACGATCAATATTTAATTTAAAATATTCTAATTTAATTTAATTAGATTGATGGCTCTCTTTGGTACAATAGGTAGTGTAAACAAAAGAAAAATTCAAAGATTTTAAGCATGAAATTTGCGTGAAAGTTTGTCAGTGTTTAAGAGTAAAGGAGAAGGTCACTGGTTTGTAATAAGGTTCTGAATTAGTGTCTTAGTTACGAATGAGAAATGCTTGTGATTATGAACAACGGATCAGAATTAAAAAAAAAAAAAGGAAGAAAGAAAGGATGCAAGTAACCAAAGACATTTTCTATATGCTTGACCAGTTTGCACTTTTGTAAGCAGACTGGGCTTCTTGCTATTGGGGACTGGAAATGTATCCAATTACAAAGAAAATTTGACACTACCTTCTGGAGGAGTTGGTTGTAATGTAAAGTTCACGTGATCGTCGTACGAGGACCGAACCCCAGATTTTTCTCCATTTTTATCCTCGGAAACTGTTTCCAAGCATTATCGAGGGTCCAATGTCGATTCTTACAGCTGAACGCTTGGTGAAGTTGGCATATAATTATCCATCACTCCATAACTCATGGTATCTCATTGCATGTGCGTGTCTCACAGTTGTTAACCAGCCACAGGAGATCCCCAAGGTGTTCCATTTCGCCTTACGCCAGCAGTTATTGGAGTATGCACCCGATACTGCGTTGCTATCAGACAAGTACTTGTTGCAGCTTGCACAGGACTCGATCTCGTCATCCACCAAGTATAAGGATCTCACTGCTGTTGGGGTCAATTTGCCAGACGTGCTTATTCCGTATCTGTACTACGACAAGTTACCGTTGCGGTTCAAGTTCTCTAAAGGAGATGATATCCATGCTGCCCAGGCCCAGATTGCGTCCAAGTTCCGTGAAGTGATTCTTAAGAGCAGTGCGTTGTCGGGGTTGCCGAAATCGATCAATGCCTTGATGATCTTGAAGTCGGTGACTCCCACAAGCATCCGTCCTCAGAACGTTCCCGAACGTCCAGCAATTGTTCATCCTGGCCATTTACCCTCCTCAGAAATCGTGGGTGAAGACTCTGAAGGCACGTACTTTGAAGGAAGAACCACGATGTCCGAAACCATCGACGGTCCGATTTCTGTTGATTCGATCGCAGCCAAACAGATCCAGAATGACTTGACTCGTGGCTCGGAGTTCTGGAACACAATCTATTCTAATAAGGTGAATACTCGGATTAGAAGACAGATGTTCAATGCGTATCCTGACTTGTGGTACTATGCGTACCAGAACGTGTACTCGTCGCTCTTGAGCTACACCGATATCTTGTCTGCTCGTGAGACTTCGATGTGTATAGTTGCCAGTTTGATTCCTCAAGATGTCAATCCTCAGTTGAAGGGCCATTTGCGGGGCGCAGTGAATGTTGGGGTCTCGAGGCAGGAATTGGCCGAGTTGAGACCGTTGGTATTTGATATCTGTGACTGGAGTGGTGGAATCCACTGGAAAGGAGGCAAGGAAAGTGTAGCCAAGCTTTGAGGCATCATTCTACAAAAGGTGATAAGTGTTTTTTTATATGTATTTAAAATGTAGGTAAAGAATTGAAGAAGAAGGATGGATTACAATTGAATCCTGTTCTGTCTCTGGATGACAACGATCTGTAAGCCACAGAACACAAAGAATGCCAAGTAGACAAAAACGGCACCAAACACAGTTTTGGCTACGGCCGCACCGTCTTCGGGGTCATTTATGGATCCAACCATCGACTCATGCTCGGACTTGAACAAGTAACCAATCACAGAAAGGATAGCAATCGCAAATGCAGACAAAATCGTACAACAGTACGCATACCCGGTAGACACGACGGGTTTCATGGTTAACTTATTATTGTTGGATGAAGAATGAGAATCTTTTGATTAAATCAAAAAAGGAAGACGGGTGTATACAGGAAAAGTGGGTATATATATAAGTATGTAAGTATTATTAGTTATGGATCTTTTTAGGTCTTCCGACGCCTCGTTTGACGGGATTCTCTGAGTTTCTGCCACTATCTTCGAGATCGTCTTCATGGATATTGAAAAAATGGGCCGCGTGCGTTGCATCGTGGTTTGAGTCGTGGTACGGCGATGGGACTGCGGCCGGCGAATCTGCGGCAGCTTTGGCGGCGATCTTTCTGCGTTTCACCGACAGGATCGCACGGTACGCTTCTTTAAGTAGATGTAGTCTATCAGTAACCAAGCTGGCGTCATGGAACCATTCCAAGTCGAGTTCCATATTGCGACGTTCGGCCGTTTGGTCGCACCCCAACGAGCGCGCCGCAACGTATCGTTCCAGGTACTGCGACAACGAGGCAAGAGCTTCTGCCACCGATTTTTTAGGGATAGAAAACAGCACTGCATCGTTCGGCGTGGGTTCTCGAGCATATAAGCGGCCTGTATCAAACAGACTACTCCGCAGAGGCTCGAATACCGGCACTGCCAGGCTTTCGCGAGACGTTTCGCCCAGTTTTTCTTCGGAATCCGATGCTGACGGAGTTCTGTTGCGGTTGCGACGTTCCGAACTACGGACGGGTGACGTAACCAAATTTGATCCTGGTTCAGCAAATCGGAGCCGCACAAGATTTGATGATGTTTGATTTTCGGAATTGTGCTGGTTCTCCTGCTGCTGCTGCTGCTGCTGCTGCTGCTGCTTATAACGGATGGTGACAAACATAAAAAAAATTCATTAATGTATGAAAAATGAGACTGTAAAAATGGAAAAATCGAATGTTTGAGTTGTTACGATGATGATGGTGTTATTGTTCAGGGATCAGAGACCGGAAACGGAGTGTTGCTGCAATTTTTTGGGAAGGAGGAAAAGTGTCGTAAAAAGTAGAAAAAAAAAAGAGAATGGTGACATTTGAAGCAAAGAAAAAAATGTCGCACGAGAAAAGGATCCAAATCGGTGCGTTTCTGGTACGCATTGGAAAGTAGAGCCAGCACAACTTAACAACCAGCATCATAACTTCAGCATACACTGAAAAGGGAGAATGACCAGCGAACTTGAAACACCATTGGCAGCCATAGCCGAACAGCTTCTGGCACTTGTTGAGTCGTTCATTGAATTAGGTGTGCTTGTTCACGATAACCAAGGCACGGCCCAGTCGCACACCGCGTTGACCCATAAAACAAACCAAGTGGTGTCTCAGCTTTCAGGAATCACCGCCAGTCCATTTGCACAGCAGTACCCGATTCCAGCCGACGTGATAGCATACATTGAAGACGGACGTAATCCCGATATCTACACGCGAGAGTTTATAGAGGTGACAGCCAAGAGCAATGCACGGTTGAAGGGCAAAATGGAAGGGTTTGCTCAATTACAGGAAGTTTTGGGTGAGAAGCTTGGAAAAGAGTTTCCTGGGTTAGTTGAGAGTATTGAGGATATTAAGAGAAGAACGGTGGCACGGAAACTAGGAATAAATACGGACGGAAATATATGAATATGTTTGACCATAAAATTGGAACAGACAAAAAAAATTTGGCATTTGTCATTATTCTTTTCTTACTGGAGAATGACATACGTTAAAGTTTTTGTAGGCGGGGAGTAAAGTTAGGTAGTCAGATATTCCGGGTTATTGTTGCGGGTTTAGGTATAGAGTGGCTCCTTTGTCAAATGATGCAGTGCAGGAGCCGGATTTTTCTTGAAAAGAAAAAGGATATTAATTCTTGGTTCTCTTAGAGCTTCCGTAGGATTATGATTCCTTCGGGGGCGGCACTAATCTGGCCTAAGTGGCCCGTTGTAGAAAATCTGATGAAGTGAAATTCGTCGCGCATAATAAATAATTTTTGAATTACGTCTTTGTCTATTTCAGTGACAGAAACGAATACAAAGAAAACACACAAATAACACCGTGTTTCCAACACCATTTTTCCTAAACACGGTGCTATGCACTGTTTCTGACATTGCAGAGAATGTACACATTCTCATGCAACCTGCCCGTTAGTCGCTGACGCAGAGAGTTAAGGTTACAATTACAACGTTGAAGGATTTGTAAGTATATGCACAGGAGCCCCGGGCGTGTTCCACTTACTACATTGCAGCCCACCCAAAAAATATATTATTTCTATGCTCCTTTAAAAGTTTTCGCGCGGTTTGTTGCTGGCAGAACGACTAGTTGGGACAAGAATCTGGCCAAATCGGGCAACCATCACTTCCTACTGAAGCAAAAAACCAGTAAAAAGGTAAATACTGTCCTGCAAGATGGAACATGTGTATTGCGCCCATATTCTGCACTGGCTGCATCCTCACAATGCAACGACTAATTCGTACCCAAATATACGATTTGGGACAATATTGGCTGGCTATTTCATCCCAGGACCGCCGCCAACTTCTCTGCCCCCCAAAATTTCTTATATATAAACAGTGTTTATTCCGGCCGTTGGTATAAAACCCAGATATTTCTTTATCTTTACTTAACCCAAAAAAAACTGACCATATACATTCCTTAATTAATCATTGAAAATATAATACCATGCAAAGATTCACCTCATTGACATCGCTTCTTTTGTTCACCGTGCTTGGTTTGACGCACGCAGCCGATCCTGTTTACGATACAACAACAGACACCACCGTCACTCCAACCGTCACTGCCACCACCACCGTCCCTTTGTTGGAAGAAGTGTTCGGAACTGAATACATCTACACCAACTCCGACGGCTTGCTCACCACTCAGATCATTTACGGAAGCACCACTTACGTGCCTTTATCTGCTGCACCCACAGCTCCTACTTCCAGTGCTGAACCAAGTGCTTCTCCTTTACCAACTTCCGGTGCTTCAACTCCAACAAGTTCTAGTGCTTCAACCCCAACCACTTCTGGTTCTGTTCCAGCTTCAAGCGGTGCTTCTTCTGCTCCTTCTGGTGCTTCTTCTGCTCCTTCTGGTGCTTCTTCTGCTCCTTCTGGTGCTTCTTCTGTTGCTCCAGCTTCAAGTGGTGCTCCAGCTTCTAGTGCTTCTGTTGCTCCAGTTTCTTCTGCTGCTTCTTCTAACCCTAACTTTACTGAGATCACCACCTCAGTTCCTGCTGGCTCCTACGAGACGTCAACAATCACCACAACAACTACCAACAAGGACGGAAACCCCGCCGTGGTTCAACTCGTTGTGTTGTACACGACTGTCTGTGAAACGCCACCACCAGTTTGCTCCAACTAAGCACTCCTTATACCTCTAATATAGATGACTTGTAATTGAATGAATAAAATAGCTGCAACATTAAAGAGAAAAAGAAAACCAAAGTAAATAAATAAAAATCGCGATAAAATCAGTGAAAAATTCAATAAAAAAATCATATGTTTACCCCGTTGTTTAAAAGTCCGGTAGCGACGTTGATGGGTGCCGTGCGTCGGTGCAGAGGGTCGGTGCGTACGGTCAAAACATCGACAGTTGATTGGCGGCCTATTCGAGGAACACAAGGCAATTTGGCGACATTGGAACACCAACTGAAAATGCCCATCATTCGTAGCGTGGTTTTTGGGCTCATGGTAGCGATGCCGGTCATCAGCTTTGTACTTGGATGCTGGCAGGTCAGGCGACTCAACTGGAAAGCAGATTTGATTGCCAAGTGTGAAAATGCCCTTGCAGCTCCGCCATTGGACGAATTACCTGCCACTTTGGATCCCGATGCGATCCCTGAGTTTGAGTACCGGCGGTTCAAGGTCCGGGGCCATTTTGATTATAGCCAGGAGATGTTCTTGGGGCCCCGTATGAAGAACGGGGAGCTCGGGTACCTTTTGGTGACTCCGTTTGTGCGTAGTTCTGGAGGTAAGCCGATTTTGATTGAACGCGGATGGATCCATAAAGATAAAGTGGTGCCTGCCAACAGAAAACACGGGTACTTGCAGCACTTGGCGTTTCCACAGGGCGAGATTGAGATCGAGGCGTTGTTCCGTGCCATGCCCACCAAGTCGTATCTCCAGTTTGACCACGAAGAAGGTTCACGGTTGTTCAATGTTCATGATGTGCCTGAGATGGCCAAACAGTCAGGATCGTTGCCGATATATTGCCAGATGATCTATGACTTGAGTGATCATCTTGAGTGGCGTGAGAAACCAAAGGGTGGATGGTTCTTTGGCAAAAGTACAGGGAGTGATGCTGAGTTTATTGCACAAGAAGCAGGGTCCGATAACACGTTGCAGTACCAGGAGTTTGAGTTTGTGCAGCAGGGAGTTCCCGTGGCGGCTTATCCCAAGATCAAGTTCAGCAACAACCATTTACAGTACTTGGTGACGTGGTTTGGGCTTTCGTTCTGTAGTACGGTGTTGTTGGGGTACCAGTTCTTCAAGAAGAGAAAGTATAACAGTGCTGATAAGATGATTGATGCAAAGAGAAAAGAGATGAAGAAATGGTGATTCAATGTATATAACAATATTATCTTCTGAGATAGCTGAGTAGACCAAAGAGAACGACAATGAGCGAGATATCGTCAATGACCATACGTACAAGTACGTAGTAGCTCAAAAGACGAGCGAAGAGCGGTTTATAGGTGTTGATCTGCGGCACCACCATCGCAACCAAGTCCATGCCTCTGAGAATGAGACTCGATTCGTTGGCAGCGTGGAACAAGCGGTTCAGTACACAGACAAAGTAGAATGTGGCCAAGATCACGACTTCAATGGTGGTGAACCACGCAAAGAAACTCGACACGGGAGTCGTGGGAAGCAAGCCACGGATATATGAATACAGCGAAGATGAGAACGAGTCGTCGTGGATGGTAATGAAATGGTACGCAAAGTTGATCAACACAGCAAGAGTTCTCACCACAAGAAAGCGGACCTTCCATACTCTCTGTTGATAAGTGTTGTATGCAACAGAAGCATCAGCGGTATCAATTGTAGAAGCAGCACCACCAGAAGTATCAAATGGACCCATCATTTCAGAAAGCATCTTTGCAAGGTCTGGAACATCATCAGGTACTGTACCTGGTGCAGCACCGTTTCCAGGTGCAAACACCTTGGTGAAGATCTCGTCAATGTTTTGTTCAGGTATCACCAGTGTTTCAGGATCGGCATCAGGATCAATAACTAAAGGCTTTACATCTTCTGTCTGTTGGATTTCTTTCATCGATGAGCCTTGACTGGCAATCTGGTTAAGACGCGACCCGCCATTGGCCAACTTTGCCGCGCGTCGTTCACGCAAAATACGTTTCTTTTCTGTATCGGAGATTGGTTGTGACATGATGATGATGATTATGTTTTTTTTCTTTTGTTTGGTGAGATTTATATCTATATTCTAATTACTCCTTCTTCTCTTTCTTTCTGCTCTTGATCCATGCCTCGTAGCCAATGCCACCAAATACCAACATCACGCCACACCATTGGATCATGATCAAACGGTGACCAAACAACACCACGCTCAAGATCATACTGAGCATTTTACGCGTGACAGTGGCGGTGATCAATACCAACAGATCAAACCGTTCCAAGATGACAAACACAAACACTTGACCCACTGCTCCCAACACAGCAAACATCACCATGTTGACGAGGGCCTGGGGATACTGCTGGAGAAAGAGCCATGTATACGCCACTTCTGTCTCGTACCGCACCGCCACAACATACGCACATGTTAACAATCCCATCGCGGTGTTCAAGAGACACATCATCGATGCGCCCGTGACCCGCAGCCCGCGCTGACGAAACAACTGGTCTTGCGTAGAGTTGGTGATACCATCAAGCATCATCAGAGCAACCAACTGCGCCATTCCAAGCACCGTATTGCCGTCATTGACCGATGTCTTGGTAGCACTATGGCCACACGTAAATATCGCCACTCCCACCGTCACCAGCACCGCCACGGCGTACTTGTACCCTGGAAACCGTGTCCGATACATCACCAGATGCACGAGCATCACGGGAATAAGCTTGCACGACTTGGCCAACAAGTACGCCACGTAGTCGACGTGGTGAAGCAGCAGGTACCCGAGCGGAGCCGAAAGCGACAGCGTGGCCGCAACAACAAGAAATGAACGCACGTACTGCCACCGATCAGCACCACCAAACACCACCATTGGACTCTGTTTGGTTCCCCAGTGACAATACACCAAACCAACAACGGCCGCACACGCAGCCTGAACAATATTGAGCACAAGCGGCGCATTGAAATACACACCACTGCCATCAGCATCAACACCGTACGGCTGTGTGTTGATGCGTTCCTGGAGCACCAGCCACGACAAGAACGATCCGTAAAGGCCCAGCACACATACAATTAACGTCCACATAAAATCTATGATTTTTCAATCTTCAATTTTTCAATAATCTTCAATAATTTTTCAATTTGATTATGTATTTTTAGTTTCTAAAAATGCCAAAAAACCCGCCCTTTTTCTTCTCATCATCAACTTTAACTGCATCGTAGTTGATGTAGTTGTAGGCAACATCAAACAAGACTGGTTTGCTTACCAAACGTTGGAGATGTGGCGTGCGCGCAAGATTAACTATCGTGTCCAAGCCGTGGCGCGGGTACTGGTTCATGTTTTCCACCACGTACAGGGTTTGATGACCATGTAAGTCGTGATCAAGCTGAGCTGCAATGTGCGCTTGAGTACACTTGCGATCCACAGCTTCCAGGAACGTATCGATGGTGTCGTTGGTACACACATTGTAGGGAAACTCGTCCATCAAAAACGGCTTGATGGCCGTGTCTCGAACATACACGAAAAGCGACAACGCTTCGGCAAGCTGGCCGTTGTACCGGAACGCATCGGCCAACACAAGCGTCTTTTGGGCCGTGTAGTACGTCTCCAAGCTCTCCAACAGCAGATACAACTCCTCATCGGTGTAGACCCCGGGCAAATCCTTCAACTGCTGCGTAAGCGCAACCACTCCGCCATACACACGATAACTATCCTTGCTCGATAACTGGCGGTCGCCAAGAAGCACCAAGTCACGCTTCAACCGCGTGAACAACAAGTGGTAGTTGATGTACGTCAGCAAAATGGCCCGGTCACGAACACTTTCCTGATCGTCGTCGTCGCTGTTCTTGGCAACATCGGTCTGGTGAAGCTCAAGCACCTCGTTCCATCCCATGATCAAACCATCAAACTCGTTGGCATCGGTATACTGCGTCCAGTTGGTCTCGCCGTTCAACTTCATGATCTTGTACGCAATCTCGTCGTTGTGCAAGTTCGACTCGTGGTTCCGCCACTGCACCACCCGCTTTAACTCCACCAACAGCTCCATCTCTTCAACATACGTCCCGTCAAGATTCCTGATAAGCTCAACTCCTCCGTCAAGGAACGCCAACTCACGGTCGTGGCAATGTTTGCGTGATAACGACTTGAGGTCCATCAACGTCGCCTGGTGCTGCGACAGAGCCACGCTCAACAGCGGATCCACAACCGTATCGATCAACTCAACTGCCAACGCCTGCTCGCTATGGTTCAGCAAGTAATCCAACGCACATCTCGCTACGGAGAACGCTTTCAACGCCGCACTCCACTGTTTCTTGGCAAGCGATAACTGCCCTTGTGCCAACGCAGCGTATATATACAACTCAACACGCACCATCGCATCATCACCAGCAGCCACCGTCAAAAGCTTTTGTGTAGTCATGGCCGATTTCTTGATCTTTGACACCATGAGCCGTTTATGTGCGGCCACATGGTCGTTCGAGATCTCCATGCGGCTCTTGATCTCCAACGCATAGAGCATATCTCTTTCAGCCAACAAGAGCAACACAAGCCCCATCCGCCTGTTGCTGGCATAATCCTCCGTGGAAATACTCGACGTTTTCTCTTTGGCCTTGTAGTTCTTGGTGTCGCGAGTAATAAGCCCGAGTTCGTGGCGCAATTTGACCAATTTTTTGTTGATTCTCATTCTCTGTTTCCGATGGTCATCAGGCGTCGTAAGGAACGCACTGGTTCGTGTTCCCAACGTCTGTTGAAGCGGCTGGTCCATGGCTTAATTGTGGTGGTTAATTTTTTTTCAATGTTGGTTTTTTTTTTTCGCACCAATACAAAAAAAAAGAGATTGGAACACTAAAATAGAGGTGATTGAGGGAGGGATATGGTGAGACAGGCTCACTATGCACATGTAGAATTCAATAAGCATTAAAATGCCAAAACAGTGCTTAGTATGTTTATTATATAAACTCTATAATTCTATTCGTTACTTTCTATACTTTCCGTGGCCAAGTCGACAAACTCGCAACTTCTATTGACGGTTCGACTCGCTCCATATTCTTTTTTTAATGTCTATTCTATTCTATTGTGTTACTAATAATGTCGATGTTAGGCAGCAGGCAACAACCACAGCAAAACCGCCCCATGTACAGATAACATGTAACGGCGGGGCATGGTGGTACCGCTGATAGATCATGTTGACCGAAAGCATGCTAAAGATCAACGAAAGAAGCAAGCCGATGATCCAGATAACAATAAGGCCCAAGTTCTCGATAATCAAAAACAGCGAGTTTTGTCTGACATCATGGACCACCGAGATCGAGTACGAGATTCCTAGCAATATCCCACCAAGAAAGTTGCTCAAGAGAATAAGTGAAAAGTAGATATATGCTAAAGTCTTGTCAAAGTCCTGTTCGTACTGTGCGTGGATGTTGACAAACGTGCGTCGGTCAAAGTAATTGACTTCTTCGTTCATCGAGTCGTAATACTGTTGTTTGTTGTACAAGCTTGGGCTCTGTGGTGCCAACAAGCTATTTTCCTCGTCAGGAATCACGGTTCGACGGAACCGTTTGCGTACTTCGTTCTGGAACTTGATTGATTTGAGAATGAACACGTTGAATACTGACAATTCCTCGTTATAGTCCGAGTTCAACTTCAAGTAAAGCGAATAGTAATCGTCTTTATCTTCAAGCTCAACACCAGGATCCAACAGCTCGTACTGGCTCGCAGTGTGAGGAAGACGGGCAAACGTCTCGTTGATGTTGCTGTTCTCATCATTGCTCTCCTCTTCTTCTTCGTCATCATTCTTGGTGAAGATGGAAAACATGGAGAACTTGGTCAGAGCAACTGATGCAGTCGAGTTATACTTTTTGAGGACCGGTTTGGGACGTGGATGGTCCTGCGGCGAGAATTCTAGTGATTTCATTGATGCCTGTCGTCTCAAAATGACCTCGGATTTGGCTCGTATCAATGAGTTTTCGGTATTGAGCTGATTGTTAAAGTTTTCAATGTTTTCAAAGCTCTTGAGTAAGTTGAGCTTAAGAATGTTGGTGTAGTGATTATTAATGTATTCGCCCTGCGGCACAATGTTGCAGTAGCACGATAACATGTACAGGTAGAAATGCAACTTCTTGAACAAGTTCAAGGAGCTATTGCCCACCAAGCTCTGGACTTTGGTGGGAAGTTTACGGAGATGTGCTGGCGAATAGGTTGTTTCCATCAAGCCTTCTTCGGCATCGATGCTGGTCTCCATTGTCTGTTCAAACGTCGACAAGTTCGAGTCGTTTGAGTAGAATGCAACGTGGTTATGCGGGAACTTATCAAAAAGGTCCAAGTTAGTGGCCTCGATGGTGCCAAGTTCCTGAGGATTGTTTGAGGTGTGGATATCGCTGTCGACCGTGATAAGATAGTCGTCTTCGTACTTCTTTCTGTCGCCAACATCGTCGGATGTCACCGACAGAGTAGCCACCGTGTCGCCAAGAGCGCCATCGGTTTCGTCTTTCCTGACGATGTAGCGGGATCTGGTGCATACGAGCTTGAGTTTCGGCACCAAGTTGTGGTTGAAACAAGTTTCGACAGTGTGTTTTGTCATGGACGAGATTTCGGGTGCCGACAAGTAAGTGACGAGCTGGGCCTTCTTGTCCAGATCTCTGTCCAGCAAGAACGATACAAGAAGTTGGCAGATATGGTTGGGAAGAATGCAATAGGCGTACTTGCGTAAGCCACCAGTGTAGGCCATGAGGATGGAGTAGGGCTGGTCTTTCTGGGAGACCGCAAGCAGTGGTTCCTGGAGCAAGTCATCATTGCAAAGATAGACGTACAGCACACGGGCCGAAGCGTTGAGGCGAGTTGTTTTGAGGGAAAGGTAGACGGTAAGCTGCAAGGTGATTTCGTTGAGTAAGTTGGCGTCGTCGGGCACCAAGCAATGGAGACTAAAGTTTTTCTTGAGCAAGATGGTCAAGTCAAACTTTGCATCTGATGAGATATGGATCGATGACTTGGTGTGGGACGGTATAGGTTGAGATTGTGATGGTGGTGGAGGACGGACGATGATGGAACCACGCGAGTGTTTGCGGCCGTCGTTGGATCCAAGGAGCTGGAGACAGTCCAGTTGTCTGTCCTTGAGCAATGCCAAGAAGGTGGTGAGTTTTGTGGTTAGTGGCGATAAGTTTGTGTTGATGAACGAGTCTTTATTGGTATGCAAATGGAGATTCAATGCTGCGACAAAGGTCTGCGCCTCGTCATGGTTGGGAAAGTATTTAAGGAACTTCTTAAAGATCTTCTTGATGGCGATCTTTTGGATGAGAATAAACTTGGATAAGTTCTTGAGGGTATTGGAGAGTTCCATGGTTTGGTAGTAAAGTTCGTCGATCTTGATGAGACACTGGCGGGGCGACTCGCTCAATGTCAGCGAGGTGTTGGCGTCCAACGTGGCCACGACTTGCTGGAAGTACAGGAGTTTGCGTCCAAGTTCTCCAAGCTTCGTTAGCACAAACAAATCGATATAGTCAAAGTTGTCAATGAACGCCTGGCGGAGGTGGGGCAAACGCGGCTCAGTTGCCTGAGTCACTTGTTTGATGTGGAGCTTGAGTGCGTTATAGTCGATATTGTAACATCGCCACTCGGGTATCGATAGATGCTGGAGATTGTTACCAAATTTCATGAACGTCGCAAGAAACTGACAGAGAGAAAATCGTCGTTGGGGTTTGTAGACACTTTCGGGGGGGTATGTTTGTCTGGTTATATTTGATTTTCTTTTTTTTTTTTAAAGAAATTTAAAGTGTGAATTTTACTATCACACTCCCTATTGCCGCTTTGGGACAAACAATTCGGCCGCTTATTTAACTGATTACAGAAGGGTACGAACATCCACGTGGCCGACCATCCACGACAGTATACGTGACGCCAGGAAAAGAGTGCGATAATCTTGTTGGACAATCTACAACCCATTGAGTCCTGGTATAAATCTACATAAATATCTCAGAAGTGGTTTATTGCTAGGACCAAGTGAGAAAAGGAGGCGGCATCTCATCCTGGATAAGGCAGAGTTTAAAAAAAATGATAAAAAAAGAAAGATTAAAAAAAAAAATGATAAATAAAAAAAAAAACAATTCTAAAATAGGATCTCGTACTGCAGACACAAAACTTCGGTTGGTCGCAAATAGAACCGACACAAGCGGCGTTAGTGAATTGCCGCTTCATGATATCAACTCCGACGACCCTGCAAATCAGACAAAAAAAGAAAAAGAAAAAGAAAAAAGCAGACGCTGTTTAATATTGTAGTTTGTATATGCTTTATTTGTTGTGTGTAACCAGGAATATTGTTATAACAAGTAGGTTGGGGCCGCCCTAAATCTTAACTATAACCCATGCATTAGTCTCTCCAGACAAAAACTGCGCAATGACCCTGGGCCGATAACCGAGCGCGTGATTGAAACAATCAGACAAAAAATATCTTGCAGCCCAATTAAAATTTCTGAAAATATTTCAAGACACATCGCTACTTCGCCCAAACTATATGAAAAGAGTTTGCGATTCTAGTTGTAGTCTATTTAGGGTTTAAGCCAGTCTAGTGGCCTTGACAAAGACCGGAATCATGCCTCCGGTTCCCACTGCAAACAGACGATGATTAAGCACCAAAAGCTGCGCCCGGATACTGCCACTGTGACTCGTAAGCGAGACGATTTCATCGTCATACTCCTCAAATACCACCTGGAACGACTGGTTGACCCGCAACGCATGTTCGGCTACCGTCTCACGCACGTCTGGTTTCCAGTAAATATCTTGTTCAACAAACCCTGGCTCAAAAACGAACCCACGCTCAGTATACTTGTTGGTCAAGATCGTCTTCAGCGACCGTTTGTCGCACGTATGTTCGCCAATCGTCTCTCTGAGGTTCTCCTGGATCAAGACCTTGCCTGTAGCAGCCACCCCGTTCCATGTTTCGATCAAGGTATCGATAGAACGACGGAGAGGCGACACAAACCATTGGGTCGGTTTGATCTGAGGATGCTGGGCCAATTCGGCCCGCCATACATGATTATTGTCGCCTGCCTGTGCAAGCCCCAACTCCGTCAACTCAGGATCAGGGCCCCACACAAGCTCGCCGTCTCCGTTCAATTTCGACCAGTATTCGTCCCATGCCTTATTGCCGTAGCGAGCGTGCGCCACGTTGTGGTACCCTTGTCCATGACGAGCAAGAAACACGAGCTTATACTTGGTTCTGTCGTCAGCCGTATGGTTAAGTTCATGAAGCCGAGCTGTGAGCTCGTCCCATGATCCAATTACACCAAAGTGTTCAGTCAAGTAATTGAATTTAGCATCGTCGGTTTCCGGCAACGACTGTTTGAATTGACCAGGAACGACCTCGAACGTCCAGTACGTTTTGAGTGAAGAATGAAGCGCAACAAGCAGCTTCTGGTAGTCTCCTACATCAGAAGACCCCAATTGTGAATCAATCACGTCCAAGTACGAAGGTTGAGTGGCCATGGCAAGGCAGTCTTTTTTTTTTGATGATTTCAATTGAAAGTTCACGTGATATTGCCAAATTACATTGTGCCCCTTCAACAAGATCACATTTAGTTCGGGTTTAACGGTGAGATGAGGTGCTTTTTTTGGTCTGTTTCAGTGACGGTTTTGTCAAACAAAGTATCCGTTTCATATTTCTTGCTTTTTTTGACAATGCTTTCTCCTTCAATTATTTGTACCTAAATTCTAACCGTAAAGCTTATTAGTTCAATTGTTTTATATTTGATGTCAGGTATTCGGCATTTCTCGGGAACGATGATGGATGTGGTTTAGATATGGTGATCATCTCTAGAAATTGTTGAATCATGAATGTAAGTTGATAAAATTAATAAAATTAATAAAATTAATAAAATTCTAAAATTAATAAATTAATCAAAATAAATCAAAATTGCTAAAATTGATAAAATAGTTAATTGTTCTTTTTCTGTTCATTTTGAGTACTTCCCTACTTTATATCTAGATGACTGGCAAACAAGTGTTAAGACCAGTCTGAATCAGAAACATCTTAAACCAGAAATAGTTCTTTTTTGGCAGAAAAAAGATTGGTCACGTGCGCGACTTGTCGACAAAAATTCTCCAAATCAATCCCGTGTTTTGGAGTTGAACTACGCCAAAAATGGATAACTACAACGATGACTTGTATCCGTTGGCGCTTCTTATGGACGAGTTGAAGCACGACGATGTGCTGAACCGCGTTGATGCCATGCAGAAACTCGACACCATCGCGATTGCATTGGGTCCCGAACGGACACTTAACGAATTGTTGCCATTTTTGAATGACGTGGCTCAGGACGACGAGGAAGAGGTGTTTGCCGTATTGGCAGCCAAGCTTGGTGACTTTGTTCCGTTGATTGGTGGACACCAGAACGCAGAGCCGTTGATCCAGATCTTGACGATTTTGGCCTCGATGGAAGAACCCATTGTAAGAGACAAGGCCATCGACTCGTTGAACAGGATCCTGTTGGAACTTACGGGCGAGGAGTTGAACGGTATCTTTCTCAGTCTTATCCAGCTGTTGTCGCAGGGCAACTGGTTCTCGAAGAAGATTGCGCTGTGTGGCTTGTACAAGTCGATTATCGTCAAGGTTTCGGCCACCATTAGACGAGATTGCCTTAACTTGTACCTCAAGTTGATTGGCGACGACTCGCCTATGGTCAGAAGAGCAGCAGCCACCAACTTACCGGCATTGATTGACCAGTTGACGAAATTCACCCAGTCTCTGCCCCAGGACGAAAACAAGGTCAACAACGAAGACTGGGAAATCATCTCCAAGATGTTCCATCATCTTATCAACGACGACCAGGACAGCGTGAAGTTCTTGAGTATCGACGTGTTGATTGCCATTCTCGAGTTCTTCCTGGCCATCAACGAATACTCGTTCAATGCTGATTTCCTTTCGTCAGCCCTCAAGTTGATCAAAGACGAGTCATGGAGAGTCAGATACACCGCTGCCGACCGGTTCAGCAAAATTGCCGTCAATTTCACCAGCAACGAGTCTGACTTGTTCCAGTTGATTGATCCATTCATTGAGTTGATGAAGGATAACGAAGGAGAAGTGAGAAAGGCCGTGGCCAAACAGTTGCCGGACTTTTCGCAGTTGTTGACCAAGTACCCTTCGACCAAAGCGACTGTGTTGAACAAGATTCTCCCTGTAGTCAACGAGTTGAGCCAGGATCCTCAAGAGAACGTACGTGCGTCGTTGGCATCGACCATCACTGGTTTATCGCCCATGTTGGAGAAACAGCCCACGATAGAGAAGTTGTTGCCGATATTCCTTGTCATGTTGAAGGACGAATTCCCCGATGTGCGTTTGAATGTGATTTCGAACTTGCTGGTGGTAAACGAGACCATTGGCATCAATCTTCTTTCGACCAACCTCTTGCCAGCGATCACCGAGCTTGCTCAGGACCATAAGTGGAGGGTGAGATTGGCGATCATCGAGTATATTCCCAAGTTGGCGACGCAGTTGGGAGTTTCGTTCTTTAACGACGAGTTGTTGACGCTTTGTATGCTGTGGTTATGGGATCCGGTGTTTGCCATCCGGGACGCTGCCGTGGTGAACCTCAAGGAACTTACGGCGATCTTTGGTTCGGACTGGGCCAACACCGAGATCATCAACCGGTTATTGAACAACGACGATAAGATTGATGATGACGATAAGATTGATTACTCGAACTTTATCATTCGGATCACCTGTTTGTTTGCCATCACGGCGCTTGTACCGGTGATTGACAACGCTACCATTGTTAAGAAGGTGGTTCCGTTCATCAACAGCTTGATAGCCGATGGGGTGCCCAACATCCGGTTCAACGTGGCCAAACTGTACCTTGCCGTGACCCAGAGCCTTGCCAAAAACCACCAGGACGACCTTGAACAGCTTGTCAAGCTGGAGATCTTGCCGAACTTGGAAACTCTCCAGGGCGACGACGACGTGGATGTCCGTTTCTATGCGACACAGAGCATCGACGGGATCAAGTCGCTTGCTTGATGACCCTTTTGATGATTTAGTTCTGTTTTGTTTGTTACACATATATATCATATCTACATAATCCTTTATTGCTGCTGCTCCATGCGCTTCTTTTTGTTCTGTTCAAGTTTATCAAAGTCAAAGTCAAAGCTCGCTCCACAGCCACATTCTGTGCTCGTGTATGGCGAGTCTACCACCTTGAACTGACTCCCGATCAACTCGGTTGTGTAGTCGATCTTGGAGTCCTGTAAGATTTCCAACGATGCTTCGTCAAGCATCACCAGCGCAGCTTTATTGGCATCGCTTCGAGTGAACACGAGCATCTCATCGTTGCTGCGAAGCTCATCGTCAATTTGACCAAGATGCAAGTTGTACTGGAACCCATGACATCCACCGCTTTCCACCGAGATCTTGAGTGCTGTCTGTGGTTTCTTATCATCCTGAGCTACTTGCCAGAGCTTGTCTCGGGCCCGTTCGGTGATTCCGATCTGGAGCGTGCTTTGACCATGCACAAGTCGCGTGACTCGAAAGTCATCTTTCACCAACGTCGATGCGGTGAATTTTGTTCGCTGAAACGTGGTGCTGGCACCGTTCCGCACTCGTCCCCGCAAAACTGTTCTGATCATTAGTAATAGATAAAAAATCGAATTTGGTTTTTTTTTCGGTATATATAATGATAAAAAAAATGGTTAAATTATTCATAGTTATCGTTACCGACTCTCCATGAAGACAAGAGATCCAAGTGTTTCCACTGGTCCTTTTCGCCTTCCATACCGAACGAAAGGTATCTGTAGTACCAGAACGTTCCTGCAACCAACGTGTAGCACGCAGCGTACACCGCAGCATACGCAAGCTTTTTGGCCGGGGTGCCCTTCAAGCAGGACGAAAAACTGTCGACTTCGTAGACAAACACAATCATGGCGAAATAAAGCGCAGGCACGTAGTGGTGCACGTACGTAACTCTGCCCATGATCACGAACGGAGCATAGTGCAAGCCCCAGCCAAACATCGGATAGATGCCTCCCATCAAGAACGTTCTCAACTTGTTGGGGTCACTGGCAGGGAAATCAACGTACTGTCTCTGCCATCTCACCACGTAGTAGATCACAAGGAACGCAAACAAAACAACCCCAAACGTGGAGGTCCATGTCGTACCTGGAGACCCAATCATATAATACTTGACCTTGTCAGCAGCCCAGCTACACATTCTGATCCCTACGTGAAGTGTAGGCCATTCCCAGAACGCAGAAGCCAAATCGTCCTGCTTTTCATAGTCTGGAACCAACGCATTGTTGGTAGCCATCATGGCCAAGTTGATCTGGATGAAATCACGCAAGAATCTCGTTTTGGGTAACTTGAAATCAGCAGGGGCTGGAGGAAGATGGTCGTTGGTGTTTGTTTCGAGATTCCACCACGTTCTCTTGTCCTTCTTGAATGGACTCTTGAAACAAACAACTTCTCCCTGTCTAAAACCCCACGCAGGCAACGAAGTACCTGGAACTCCCAAGTAACAGCCCAAAACCTGGTTCTTCAATCTGAACGATGTGGTGAGTGGATGCAACACCAGCTTGTTTTCGTTCGATTGCTGTTCCATAATCTCCACAATCCAGTTGTCCTTGTAGTCTCCAATCGTCAAGTTACCGTAGGCAGCCACTTCGTACTCGGACTTCGAGACAGGCGCAGCAACTTCGTGGGTGTGCAAGTTTCTTCCGGTCAATGGGTGCAAGATACGCACGGCCATGCCGTCAGTCACGTATTCCTGGACCGTGTTGTTGTTTTCCCAGTCGTAATAGTCGACACCACGCGCTCTTTGGAAGTGCCAGTTGTTGTTGGCATCCTTGTGTGAGTACGTGGTGATTTGCTGTTGCTTGGATCCTTCAGGGTACGACTGGACATGCGAGTGCAAGAGTCCTCCGCTCAAGCCCTGGTTTTTCAACGTGACAATCGAGTGGAAGATCGAAACGTCTCTAGGACCACCACCCACATCGGAACCTACCAAGTTGGCTTGGAAAAGCGACGACATGTTGGCATCACCGGTTCCTGAGTGGGATAACAAGTCGAAATGGACCTTGAACGAGATCAAAAAGATTCCGAAAGGAATACAAATCAAGGCAACGATACGTGCAACCCAGTGGTACGAGTAAGTTTTCCAGGAAACCAGTTTATCACCAAGCTTGGACCATAAATCAACCATGGTATAGATTCCTACCAAGGCTGTGACAAACAAACCGACCATTTTGACGGAACAAGTGCATCCGATGGAGAAACCTGTGAGGAGCAACCATTTCCACCATTTTCTGCTAAAACTCTGGGCTTCGGTGTTGAAGTTGTTGAATCTGGAAAACGAGTAGACGGTAGCAACCGTGAAGAACAAGAGCATGGAGTCGAGCAAGATGAACTTACCCAACGTGACGTAGGATAACTCGAGAGCGACCATCAACGTGAACAACCACGTAGAAGCAATGGTGAAGCCAATCTCCTTGGCAGTGAAGTAAGCCAATGGAACACACAAGGCAGAAAAGATTGCCTGAAAAATTCTCATTTTGGTAAAGTCAATGTAGTCCGGATAGACTTCACCTGAAGGGAAGTCCCACGAGCCGTTGTAGCCCGCAATGTAACCTGAGAGTCCAATCAACATCTTTCCCAAGGGAGGATGGACGTCGTGGTAGAACTCGTGTCTCAAGTAGTAGGAGCCAAACTTGCCGAAATGGGCCTCGTCCCATACGACGGAATCGTTAGCACTGATTCTGTAGAGTCTGACCCAGAACGATAAGATGGTGAACAAGATGGGAGCCAACCAGGCCTCGAGTTTCTTGAGCGAATCAACAAACTCGCTGGCTTCGTCGTACTGCGTGCGTTTCGCGGCGCTGTCGTCAGCATCGGCAACATCCACACCGTCAATTGGTTGTTTGGACGTGCCTCTGTGACGAAGAGCATCTTTGTCGGAGGCGTAGACTCCGGAGGCAGACATGGTTTGAGGAAGAAAGGTGTGTTGGTGGTTGGATTTTTTTCTAGTTTTTTACGGGTTTTTTTCTACTGACGTGTTAAAACGCGTGGCAGAAAGACACCGTAGCAAGAAGGTGGCAGATGATCATTTGCTCTATTTGTACATACATTACACATTCTTATTGGTCAATACATGGATCAAGACACTTGCCAAGTCACTGGTGGAGCCCAACCGTTCGTTGCTGAGCTTAACTCGTCCATCAAGGCCAAGACTGAGCACCAGCGTCGCGACTCGCACCAACGTCAAGTTTTCGAGCGCCATTTTCGTGGTGCGCGCCACAAACCCTTCCACCGCCCGGACCAAGTCTTGGCCGTCCATACGGACAATGTCGCGCTGCGGCACCGTCACCACAATCTGCTTGAGATGGCGGTTGATGCCGCCAGCCTCGCTATACGTAAGCTCCATGTCTCCCACGCTCTGGTGAAGCATGTTCATTTCTTGGTTCGCGCGTAGCGACGTTTCGCGGTCGAGCGCCGCAAACACCGCCGCCGCCACCACCGCCATTTCGCGAGCCTGCCACCGGAATTCCCGCACCACGAGCGGAACCCCACCATCGCCACTGCCACCACCGTCCATGCTCTGCAATACTTGTAGCGTCACTTCGCCAACGTTTTTACATAAAACAATCGTAGAAAACTCCTGATCCGTTCCTTCTCCTACCACAGAAAGAACTGTTTGTTTAGCCACCATCTCGTCCTCGCTACTAATCACAACGTACAGCACTTTGAACCCTCCTGAAACCTCAACCTCGCCCCGTGAAACCTCCATCTGCTCCTCGGCTTCGCCCACATCCTCGTACCGATCCTCGGCTTGTCCATACAAGTGCTGGGCAAGCTTCGCAATCACATACTTCTCTTGTCGCGAATCAACGTCTATTGGTCGGTTCAGTCGATACAACTTAAACGTCTGGTTATAGAAAAGATCCATCTGTTGATTTGTTTACTTTTTCTACTTCTACCTCTCTACCCTTTTTCAACATCTTCTACTTGTCTACATTTTTTTTCACAATGTTTGTACATTATATCATTCCACAGCCGTAAACTCTAAAGCCTACAACTTGTTGGATAGTTAATTAGAAACCTTGGCAACGTGTTCCAACAAGTCAACAACTCTGGTAGAGTAACCGAATTCGTTATCGTACCAAGAGATCAACTTCACAAAGGTTGGAGACAACAAGATACCAGCCTTTTGGTCAAAGACAGAAGAGTAAGAGGAACTCAAGAAATCAGTAGACACTACAGCATCTTCGGTGTAACCCAAAACACCCTTCAAGGCACCTTCGGAAGCAGACTTGATAGCAGCAGAGATTTCTTCGTAGGTAGCAGCCTTCTTCAATCTAACAGTCAAGTCAACGACGGAAACATCGACAGTTGGGACTCTCAAGGACATACCAGTCAACTTACCGTTCAATTCTGGAATAACCTTACCAACGGCCTTAGCAGCACCGGTGGAAGATGGAATGATGTTACCGGAAGCGGTTCTACCACCTCTCCAGTCCTTGTGGGATGGACCATCGACAGTCTTTTGGGTGGCGGTGATGGAGTGGACGGTGGTCATCAAACCTTCTTCAATACCGAAAGTGTCGTTGATAACCTTGGCCAATGGAGCCAAACAGTTGGTGGTACAGGAAGCATTGGAGACAATGTTCAAGTCTGGAGTGTACTTTTCTTCGTTAACACCAACAACAAACATTGGAGCGTCGGAAGATGGAGCGGTAATGATAACCTTCTTGGCACCACCAGTGATGTGCTTTTGGGCACCTTCCAAAGTGGTAAAGACACCGGTGGATTCAATGACGTAGTCAACACCGGCCTTACCCCATGGAATGGCAGCTGGGTCACGTTCTTGGAAAACCTTGATGGCGTGGCCGTCAACAACCAAAGAGTCACCTTCAGACTTGACTTCACCAGCGTATCTACCGTGGGTGGAGTCGTACTTGAACATGTAAGCGGCGTAGTCTGGAGCAATGAAAGGGTCATTGACAGCAACGACGTTGATGTCTTTTCTTTGCAAAGCGATTCTCAAAACCAAACGTCCGATACGTCCGAAACCGTTGATACCAATTGTGATAGCCATGATGTAATTGAGTTTTGTTTGTAAGTTAAATGTGTTTAACCTTGGTGGATAAGGAAAGGAAAAAAAACTCTAACAGAAAGGGGGATTTTTCATTTAATTTATATCAATTTTGGGAGCGTTGCCGCCAGAACCTCGTGCGACTGCACACAGAACGTTCTAGTACGTTCGCCGGGGCAGCGCACTCCATTTGTGTAATCAGGTGGTACCACCCGAAATCATACGGTACGTACGTCAGGAGTGAGGTGGTGCACAGATATCGGGTGCCTACGACCCTGATTGGCTGGACCATACCATTGCATGCATTTACTTATATGAGCCATCTCGTGATCAAGTATAGTTCTTTGTTAGTGGGTAGGGCTTGAAAAAATCCCTAACCTGTAAAGTATCCTAATCGGGCCTAACCTGTACTGGGCCTACAAAAGGCCCGCAAAACAGAAGTCCGAGCCCGAAAACTGGTGACGTTCGAGAAATGGACCAAAAGAGTCACTGATGATAAAAAAACTGACCAATTGCATGAATGACCGTTTGAGTCTATTTTCGGAATAAATGTACTGTACATGCGAATATCTCGCTATTGATACGAACTGACGATTCTTTTCTATCCATTTGTGCCCTTGTCTTTTGTCGGTGTGTGGCCCTTCCCCCTCACGGTCGACGATCGGGCTTCCCCTAGTCCGTCTTACCTGCAGGTTGGACCTCGGAGGAAAGGCAAACACCCGGAGTTCACCGGTGCGTAAAGAACGCTGTAAAACATGGAGACGTTATGCAGACATCAAGCAGACAAAAAATATATAATGTCTCTCTCCCAAAACGTTAATCAAGTCATTTATAGAAGTGTACAATTACAAACCCAATGCCTGCTCCTTTCAGACTCAACTCCAATAAGTTGATTCCAGCTATTGGGCTAGGATGCTACGAGATCCCTGCGAGCAAAACAACTGGGCTTGTATATGAGGCATGCTGCGCCGGGTACCGGCACTTTGACACGGCGGTGTTGTACAATAACGAGACGGAGGTAGCGAGGGGCATTTCGCAGTATCTTGGCGAAACCAAGGCACCACGGTCGGACTTTTTCTATACCACCAAGCTCTGGAACTCGCAATTGGGCTACAGCAACACCAAGAAAGCTATTCAGAATATGGTCGCACAAATTGGTGACTTGGTGTACATTGATCTTCTTTTGATTCATTCGCCACTTCCAGGCAAAACAGCCAGGTTGGAATCGTGGCGAGCGATGCAGGAAGCGGTAGATGATGGAGTCGTGCGTAACATTGGTGTGTCCAATTTCGGGGAGAAACATATCACCGAATTGCTTGGGTATTCCGAGCTTCGGATTCCTCCAGCCGTGAACCAGATCGAAATCAGTCCGTGGGTGATGCGCACCGAATTGGCACAGTTTTGTTTGTCGCATAATATCGCGGTGGAGGCATATGCACCACTTACGCACGGATACAAATTGGTCGAATCAGACGCGACGCTGGCGCTCGCGCAAATCTGCACCAAGTACAACAAGTCGTACGCTCAGGTCTTGATTCGGTGGTCGTTGCAACATGGATACATACCCCTCCCTAAAACCCAGACAGTGGGACGGTTGCGTGAAAACTTGGACGTGGACGACTTTGAACTTACTGAGAAGGAACTCCGTGCCATCGACCAGCCGAGCTCACATGAGCCCACCGATTGGGAATGCATGGACTGTGCTTAGCTTAGTTTCCTGATTCCATGTAGGGTATGTTTTGTATTTTTGTCTGTTAAATGAATGTCGCGTTGGGGATTATCTCCGTCGGAAATAAGCATATACATACCATGCTGTTGGTAAACAGCCCCATAATCTTCATCCCAAAAACTAACGTGTTATTTTTCAGTGGTGGCGTCATCATTGGATGTAAGAGAAAAACTGGCCAGACCTTCTTCTTCTTCTTCGATGTCTTGGCTTGGGCGCATGGAAAGTGCCTTGCTCAGTGGTGAGTGGAGGTACGATTTCTTAGCATATGCAGGGATCTGTGGGCGGTTGAACTTAACCAAAAAAAATAATATAGTGTCGGTTGCACAACGCTGACTCGGCTGTCACTGAACCCTGTTGTAAATGCCGCAACTGTTTTTTTTTTTTATTTTGCCCCGACATTTCTATTTTGGGGCACACAAAATAAAACGCTGCCCAGATTCTGCCGTACTCCTCGGCCGAGTCTATTTTTGTTTGTCCGAAACCTCACTTAAGACAAACTGCATCTGGGTTTTTCTGGCGTACTGGTTCACAACCTGTCTTAACCGGATCAATACGTATGTCTTGCATTGTATGCACGTACGCTTTTTTCTTTTAGGAAACCTCACGCCGTGGTCTTGTTACCTCCAGATTGTAAATGGAACCTTACCTAGTCTGCCTTTCTTGTATTTTTTTCTTTTGTGAATGGTTTAGACCTGGTCAGATGTCTCGATTAGGAAGCACAATGAACATTAGCTAACTCTTATTTCGATCCTCCCCCATCTTCTTTCTGCCTATCTCCATTGTTATTTGAGAGGGCCTGGAATCTTAAAAATTGCTGTATGGGGGCGCATTTTCCATGACCATTTTAGATTAAACAATCTTTGAAGGTTCTTTCATATACAAAAGAAGCTTTTAAAAGAAAGAGAACCCCACTTTATAAATTGGTAATTCCTTTGTAATTTTTTCTTAATAAATACATATAAACCTTTGTGTGTGTATTAAACAATATACGGCTTTTCCTCACGAAGCCCCCAAAAACAGATTGTGTCCCATAAAAAACGTGTCAAAACTATCATTCTCCAATGGCGTGTCTACCATCGCGTACGGCTGAAAAATGTAGTCGGAGTTTGGATCCTTGGGCGATGTTATCACATGAGGACGGTTGGGTTGAAAACTATTGAGTGCATGCGAAGGAAGATCATCCATAATGTCTGACTCCATGATCCCCAAGGGTAATGTAGCCTCTCCTAATCCTGCAATTTCCGGATTCACAAATGGCTGTTGCTTCATATGTAAACTGCCAGTACTGCTGGGAGACGAGAACGAGCTGCCACCCACGAGACTGGGTTCGGTCGAATACATGCCAAACGAACCCGAACCTGAGCCCGAATTCGAGCCATTCTTTTCCAAGAGAGCAAAGTCAGTACTGTTGGCTCTACCGACAGGTTTCTTATATTGGTGGTTGTTGTGGTGGCTGGGCTTGTGGACGTGATTTTGATGGAGACGTTTATGGGTAGATGGCGAAAACGATCTAGAATTAATGGACGACACACTGCCAGACGACTGGACGGAGGTTGGGGAGGTGATTCCTTGGTTCTCAAACTTGGTGGTCAAGGAAGAAACAGAGGAGTTACGGCCTCTGGTATCGGAAAGAAAAAGGGAGTTGGCTCTCTTGGGAAAGTTGTCAAGGATTTGTGTAGCAGGAGGCGAAATAGACTCATTCTTTGGATCCAACTCATTCATTGACGAAGTCCTTGACAAGTTCTTCGTTGAAGTCATTGGACCAGCCTGTGACGAGGAATATCCTCCCAACGAGAACTCACTCAAGTTCAATTGTTCAGTAATGCTGCCCTGCAGCACAGAACCAGTAGGCGAGTTGGCATCATAATTGACAGTAGAGTTGGCTCTACTGGATAACTGTGGAGCAGACTCTTCTTCCTCTTTAACTTGAACCTTGTGTTCAGCAAACATCTTTGAACTCGATTGCAAATTCTTGGACGAGTCGAAATTTGCAGCAATATAGGCTCCACGTTCCCATTCCACAGGCAAGTTAGTAAGTAATCCCTGTTTCTGCATCAAGTAGTTTACCACTTTGTTGATGGGAACTGCACCTTCTCTATCAACAATCTCAATACCTTCTGAATCTTCTGAATCTTCGTCATAATAATCACTCATTTCATCCTGAGATTCGGATTCTCTCTTTACTTTAACATCTTTGGCAGAAGCTGCAGCTGCAGACAATTCCTGAAGAAATGGTAAATGTGGGGTGCTCATCTCAATAAGCTTTTCCAACGATTTAGTCAAGATATCGAGCCGGGTTTCCAACAACTCCACGTATCCCTGGGGATGGCTCTTTTCACGGGCCTTCTTTTTTTCTGTGAAAACACAAATCTTGTTATCTATTATGCACCGGTTACAAGGTTTCTTTCCGTCACATTTCGTTTTCTTGATGCGACACAGATCGCAGGCCTTTCCAACTCTCTTCTTCTTAGTATGGGTATGATGCGAAACCGCAGCTCCGGTGTTTGATTCAAGATGCGCCATTATTTTTTTTTATAACAATTAGTAAGCTGCAGCTAATTGAAGATTGCAAAAATAATACCTGGTGTTGCTTGGTAAGTTATTTGTAATGGGTGCTGATGAGAAGAAGATGATGAGTAATCTGAGTTTTGCTTTTTATCCTATCGAGTAGTCACACGATTCCCCTCTGTTTGCAATGGAGGAGGGGGGTTGGGGGGTGTTATTGGTACGTGTAAGTGTCCAAAAGGGTTTGAGGATGTTATCAAAAATAGAATGGATATCTAACTCAAGTTACTGGTGTATCAACTTTGTACAGCCGTTTGACTTAGGGGGGGGGGGGGGGTGTCTTTAAATATACAAAATTTAACTATTGTTACGTAAACTCCTGAAAATATGGTTCTACAAGGGTTTGCCATAGCTTGTTTTTTTTTTTTTACAGCCGACGACCGTCTTATGTCCGGTGTCACGGATAAGACAGGTTTTGACTTTTTTTTTCTTATTTTATTTTTGTTTTTCTTTTTCTCTTGAATTTTTTTTTTGTCTCCTACTGGGGTGTCTCAATTATAGTTTTTTTGTCGTACTGCAGACAGTAGCAGTTGCTTTAGTACTGTACCGTCACGAAAAGCTTAACTTGCCGTCTCGGTGTTTGTACACCATTCCTAAAATAATATGAGTAGGTTCCTGGTTTGGGGCAAGAAATTGTGGTCTCAGACTCTTGAAAAACGGTTCGGAGCACCAATCCAAGGCAACGCATCTACTCATATTCGCCTCTATGTCCCTACATTAGGAGTATTCCTGCTTTTGGATGACGGAACGCAGTTAATTTCCGAGCCTGGAAATTTTGTCTCAGAATAGTTTGCCTGTCAAAATTCCCGATTAGATTTTAGAGCAACTGATTATAAACAAGTGTCAGGTCACCAATTCTTGTCCATTTCAAAAAATTTCTTTGTTTTAATAATCTTTGTCTCTCTACTTTATGCAGGCCACCGGAGAAAAGCCTTAAATTGTACTTGTGGCCACTTACGTCCGAGTGTTTCATATAGTCTCACCTGGTCTCAAGAGCAAACGTCCATCGCACCACAAGAAACAATTTTTTTTTTTGAGGTTTGGTTTGCTTCTAAGGCTAGTCCTTTGCTCCAAATCTTGTTCCAAAATAATCCCGGGCTACTGCTGTTACATCCCTTAAATGGACTGCAGAGATGGATAGGCTGATTGCTGAGACTTGCTTTTGCTTTTCCTCTGTTATTGGTAGCCGCACCCCATCAGCCGTAACCCACGCACACACGGCTGCGGAAAGAAAGAAGTTGGACGATTACAAGCCTTTCACGTGATTTGCAATTATCTTTTCTACAGGAACGTTACTAATCAAATAAAAATTAAACCCCACTCTCAAAAGAACTGTGGCGATGCTTAGTCAAATGCTGAACAGATAACTTTTGTTTGCTACCAGAGATATGACTAGAACCCCTCGGTCTCCAGATAGTACCTCACTAAACGAAGCAGACAAAAATGCAACCACCAACCGATCAGGCCAAAACAGCAAGCATATTCTGTCAAGGGACATAACCACAGACGATAAAAATAATAATAATACTGAGGATGGCGAAGAGGCGGCGTTGCTTCCCCAGAAATCTCCTATTTCTTACGAAGCAGTGAGAATCCCAGACACTGATCCCGAATCCGGACCAGATTCGGAATTAGACCTACAATTGGAAGTATTACCGCAAGTTATCCGAGACATCGTTCCGCTAACCGATGATCCAACGGTGCCAGTGATGACATTTCGGTATTTTTTACTTCTGACATTATTCATCCTTCCAGGCGCCTTTATCGATACAATGAACTCATATCGCACAACTTCGGCTGCATATTCAATATTTTTTGTCCAGATTGTTGCTCACTGGGCGGGAAAATGGTTGGCAAAACTGTTGCCAGAAAAACGTGTCCGGATAGGACAGTGGGGGTTTGATTTGAATCCTGGTCCTTGGTCCATCAAAGAAACTGCCATCGTGACCATAACGGCCAACAGCGGGGCAACAGGCAATCTAGCAACCAACGCAATTTCGCTTGCTGAATTGTATTTTGGCGAAAAAGTACCCCCACTTGTTGCCATCAGCTTTATGTTTGCTATTGTCATGGTAGGATACTCGTATGCGGCAATTGCCAAAAATCTGTTGTCGTACAATGTCCAGTTTACTTGGCCGCAGGCATTGATGCAGACAACGCTTTTGCAGTCGCAGGCCAATGCAGACAAAACTGCTCAATCGAGCGGGCCAGACATTTCCAAGAACAGACACAACAGTGGGGGATCCACTGCTGCTGCACGTCAGATGCAGATATTTTTTGTCGTTTTATCAGGAGTCACTGTCTGGCAATTTCTTCCCGAATTCATCTTTCCATTCACATCATCGCTTGCCGTGCTCTGCTGGATGGTTCCATATAACAAGACACTCAATTTCATTGGCTCGGGCATAGGTGGCATGGGGGTACTCAATTTTTCCCTCGATTGGGCCAATATCACCTCCTCAATCATGCTATATCCATACTGGATCCAAGTTATCCAATTTCTTGCTTTTGTAATTGGGGCCTGGATTTTGATTCCTGCTGTAGAATGGGGCGGTTTTGTTTCAAATTCTGGGCTCATGTCAAACGGCCTTTTCCGAACCAACGGCCAGCCTTATCCTGTTGAAAAGCTTCTCACGCCCGACCTCCGCTTCAATGCCACCGCATACGAGTTCTATGGTCCAGTGAACTTGGGAGCCCAGCGGGCCTGGAACATGTTTTTTGACTATGCGGCGTACATAAGTGGCATTGTGTGGGTCATTCTTTTTGGCTACAGTCAGATACGCCAGTCATTTAACCAAAACAGGCAACAGCAAGATCGCCTTAATGTTCTCTACAAAAAATACCTGCAAGTCCCTACGTCATGGTATGTTCTATTATTTTTGGCTTCATTTGTAACCTTGATGGCCATTTTTGTCAATGGTCACCTTTTTATGCCCTGGTGGTGTTGCTTGGTGGCTCTCTTGATGGGCTCACTCATTATAATTCCATTGGCATGGCTCTATGCCTTGTCGAACTTCCAACTTGCAATTGGTACGTTCAACGAGCTCATCTATGGCTACATGATCCAGAACATCGAACAGAAACACCCTGCGGGTGCGTTGGTGTTTGGCTCGATTGCCGGAGACGCATGGTACCGTGCACAGTACCATCTCCACAGTCTCCGGTTGGGGTTCTACAACCATATTCCACCAAAAGCAGTGTTTTTATCGCAATTGTACGGTGAGATCATTGGCATCCCCATGAACTACATTGCTCTTCGCTGGGTTCTTCGAACCAAACACGAATACTTGACGGGTGCAAAAATCGACCCGCTCCACCAATGGACAGGACAAACCATAGCCACTTCCCACACAAATGCCATCCAATATGTTGTTTTGGGCCCCGATAAACTCTTTGCCCGCTACCCCTGGTTTCCGTACGGGTTCTGGTTGGGTCTTGTGGCTCCGGTCATCATATTTATGGCTCATAAACGGTTTCCATCGCGACACTTCCATCTATGGAACACCACCGTCTTCTTTTCGTCCATGACAAAGTTCTACGGCAACCTTTCGACAGGATACTTGTCTCGTTTCATCGGTGGGCTGGTCACGATGTTCTGGGCTTTCAGGTACCGACACGAAGCATGGAAGAAGTATAATTACATTCTCGCAGCGGCGTTTGATACAGGCTACAATCTTGCGGTTTTGCTTATTTTCTTGTGTTTCTCGGTATTCACGACATACAACATGCCCAACTGGTGGGGCAATGACTCCAGAAACATTGAACGATGCTTTGCTTTATAGACTATAGAGATACAATACAATACAACTAGATACAATGTCGCACGACATTTTTCATACTGAAAACGGACGTGACAAAAATATCAATAGTCAAGTAGACAATGGACTCACTGCGTTCTGGGCTGACGATCCAGCCGAGCCAGGCGGCACAGCTACTTCAAGCAATCAGAAGAGAACTTGAACTTGCCAAAGCTGCGGTTTCGGACCGTGCAAAAGCCAAACAACACTACGACAAGGCTGAAAGCATGAAGGCGATGTTGCTCAAGTACCAGGCACAACAAAAGGCCAAACAACAGCAAGGAGACGTGGGATCGCCTGTAAATGCTGGTACATCAACAGAAACCACTGTTCATTCAAGTCAGCCGAGTTCTGCGTCGCCTTCACCGTCTTTTCTTGATAAAGAAGGCACTTCCAAGAATGTCACGGTCGAACAACTCAATAAAGTCAAAACCAGTTCCGAATCGTTAGCGTTCAGTATCAAGGCGTTGGAAGAATCAAAAGCAAAGGAAACAAGCTCTGAAAAAATCGATTCCATCAATGCAGAGATCGCCAAGTTGAGACCTAAGTTGGTTCAGTACCAGAAATTGGTCCAGTACTTTAAGAACGAGTTGCTGAACCAAGGCAAAATCGCCAAGAGTCCCAGTCCATCCAATACAAAACCTACAGATCAATATAAGCCTTCGTTGTCCAACTTATCTTCTCCGCCTGTGCCTGTTCATACGCCATCTGTAACACCTGTGGCTGCTCCTGCTCCTACTGCTCCTACTGCTTCAGCTGCTGCTCCTACAACGAGCTACACACCCAAACCAGCAATGCCGATGTCGAATATTCCATTTTCTAATAAAGTTCCGATCAGTGGATATGGCAAGCCATTGAACACCGTCAACCGACCACTCAACTCGCTCGGATACCTGCTTGCGTCTCCCAGCATCAACCGGTTCCCCAGCTACGATAGTCCCAACATCACACCATCGAGTATTCCAGATAACGGAGGCAGGGTGCTTACCAAACGAAAGTTGGTGGAGATGGCCAACTCGATTGGAGCCGAAGAAGGCGATAGTCTTACGACGATGGACAACGATGTGGAGGAATTGGTGCTTGATCTCGCAGACGAGTTTGTTACTTCAATCACCTCGTTTGCTTGTCGTATTGCCAAGCACAGAAAGGTCGATAAGGTTGATCTACGTGATTTCCAGTTCCATTTGGAACGGAACTGGAACATCAGAATTCCGGGATACACGATGGACGATTTGAAACCCATCAAGAAATGGACCCCCAACTCGGAATACGCCCAGCGTGTTTCGGACGTCGAAGCTTCAAAGAATCCTGGAGAACAGACGTAAGTACGTATTACTATTACTGTATTATAATATTAGGGTTTGTATAAAAAAAAAGTACCCCAGAAAATAGAATCCGGCCCGTTTCCTCTCTTGATGCGAAATGCTGCAGGGCATTTGCATGAGGTCTAATGCATGTAAACTCCGTAGTTCAAGAACCCTCTCTTAAATCAGGACGACGGTGACCGCGATGCTGAACCCTGCGTCGATAAGAAAAATTATACGTGGTTTCTGGTCTCACCTGGGGTTATTGCCGTAAAAAGCTGACCCAATTTGTCCAGCGGTATAAACAGACGGCCCTAATTTCCGTACCGACTATCGCCGTCTCGGGGCTCCTTTCACTCACAAAAAATCCTAAACTCCGATCCGGTTATGAAACTTGTAGTTTACGAACACACTTCCAAATCAATCAACGCACATGACAAGCGCGGCGATCTCAATTCAAGGGACATACAAATAATTGGCTAGAACAGAGTCCATTTGTCTACCAAATTTTCTTAACTCCTAATGATCAGCAGTTGCAGATCATCAATAAACCACTGTTTTAACTCCAAAAGGACTTATCTCTTACTTCTATAGAACCCATTCGTACATTCAATTGCACCATCCTCCACCAATAATCCAAGATACTTTTCAAGATTCTCGTCCAGCAAACTGGCCATATCAAATTTATCCTTGGCCACAGTCATATTAAGTAAACTCTTGATTCTTTCAAAATTCAATTGCGTTCTGTTCTCAAGCATTGTCTTGATAAAGGGTCCAAGTACAGAAATATCACCTTGCTTTTGCGCGGGCACAAGATTATAGCCATCTTCTTCTTCTTCTTCTTCCTCATTAACAATGTACAATGTCTTGGTCAACTCAAGCAATATCTTTTGTTCCACCCAAAAGCTTAGACCTTTAGTAACAAGGTAACTTGACATATTAAGCTTTCTAGATATCAAATCTACCGATAACTCATTAGATTCCTCATTAAACAATGAGATTATTGCTGCTCGATCAGGAGAAACCTCAAAATGGATAACCTTATCCTTAAATTCTAAATCCAATTTCACCAATCCCAAATGAGGAAGTATTTTTAACTTTCTTCCCTTCTTTTGTTGAGAATATATCTCTTTGTATTGCTCAAACCCATCATTCACATTTGGTGGTAAATTAAATGACAAAGTTTCAGAATTAATATCCTCAGTCACTGCTGGCCAGTATAAGTGCGAAAGAATCGATGAGTGAAGTCTGGTTCCTGAATCCATCAACATCTCAACATTCTTACTTTCTTGAATATCCCGAATCATAACATCCAACGTGGGGAACTCATGTTTCCCGAATCGCAGCTTAAGTAAGTCCAAATGCTGCTCAATTTCAGACGTGTCGTAATTGTGTAAGGCAACAAGCTTTTCTCCAAACAATTTTGTGAATTCGTTTGTGAAAATGCTCTTGGAATCAAATATGGATATCAATGACTCAATCAAATCACTCACTTTACCCTTCTTGAAATCCGGTAATGCATCGATCGGATCAGGAACCCAATTAAGATCAAGTGCATCATCAAGAATAGAATTATTGCGTTTACCAAAAGCTATTTCAGCTGGTCTTGTCATTCCACCTCTTAATTCTTGGGCCAAGACACTCAACTGGTTATTTTCAGAATCATCAAGCATTGCAGAAACCAATTTGACAATTATATCTTCACGAACCTTAAGGTATCTTCGTATTGGTCGAACCACCTTGTCGAGTAAAACGCCCTTGGGATCAATAAGTAAAAATGACTTGATCGTTTTGGTATAAGTCATGATTATGTCAATTGTGTTGGCTCCAGCATGGAGCAAGTTTTTCTGGCAAGCTTCAATAAATGTATCGACTAGCGTTGCTCTTTGATATGCCTGAGATTTCATGTAATAGCCTCCAAGATATGCGAGCTCGGATAAACCCGAGACATCTACTCCCAATATATTCTGGGTGTGGTTGGACATGTGGTTATAGTTATGATGATTATATTTGACCAGCAAACATTGATGTAATTCGTCAAGCCCACAAGTGCTTGCGGGATGATTGACTATCATGGGAAAGATTTCTTTGATTCGGAGTGATACTAGTTCATTGTGAGCAATATTGATGAGTTCGCATAGGTAGGTATTATTGACTTTATCGGTGATGGAAGGGTCATTTGAGTATGATAAGATAATCGAAAAGTTTGGGTATATTTCGCCCTGGATGAACTGGTTAATAATTTCAAGTAATTGGCGATTCCATACCCCTGGACAATTCAGTTGAATAAAGCTCTTGATTTTTTGGATAGTTAGCTGGATAAGAATATGATTGACTTCGTTTGTCAATTGAATGGAGAACAACGTACCGATGATATCAATGAGGTTAACCACCGAGTTTTGTAAGGGCATGCTGGACATAGGGAATGGGGACAAAGGAGACATGGTACTTTTCTCAAAGAGAGACTCATCAAGAAAGTCCAGGAGATACTTGAGGAAAGGAGACGGAATCAAGTGAGAATGGAACACCGAGTTTATATTTCTTTGAAAGATGGCTTTTGCGTAAGGTGAGATGCTGAGATATGTGAGTTGGTTGCTGTAGTAAGTAGTGAGGGTCCTGATCACGTTAAAGTAGTCCATGAAGGATGATGCAGTAAATGTAGAGAAAAAGTCAGCGAACTTGGCTTCGATAGAAGAAATGTAGATTCGAATGAACTCAATTTGGTAACTCTCATCTTTCAAACAACTTCGTATTGCCAGTTTGATTCTTTGCAGTGGTTCTGAAGATGTGTGTTGTTGCAGTTCATTTTCAGATAATGACGGAGGAAAGTATGGCTGGAGCCAGTGAAGTAAACAGTCAACATCGTTGTCGATATCACTGGAAACCTGAGCCAAATCATTTAGATCAGGAAATGAAATGATTGTTGAGATCATGGATGTTGTTATTGGAACACTCATTGTTAAACATTAACGAATCAATGGTGTTGTTGTGCTAAATGGCGTCTTAAAATTATATGTTATGATATTGATCCTGACACGACCCCAATCACTTTGAATTTTTGCCTGGTTAAGCACACCCAGAGTTTGACGAATATCCCAATGGTAAGTGACTGAGAGAGAAAAAACACAATATAGACTAACCAAAACTTAGGCAAAAACAAAAAGAGAGGTCCAGGAACAGTTCAGTGATGTTACAGGAGCATCAAAGTCCACGGCTCAAAAGTATCTTTCCAACACGAACTATAATCTCGAACAGGCCATTGAAGTGTATCTCAACCGAAAGACTCCTTCAAAAAAGTCTATCCATGAAAAATTGGTCCAGACGTACGAGAAGTACCAGGACAAGACCCACACACAGCAGATCGACATCAATGGTACGCTAAAGTACTTGGAAGACTTGGGAGTTGAGCCCGAAGATCCTAAAAGTTTGATATTGGCATATTTCCTCGAGAGTCCTACCATGGGTACGTTTGAAAAAGAACCGTTCTTGATGAACTGGAACGAGGTTGCGGTCTACGACATTAACCTGATGAAGACGTTTCTTGATCAGTACTTTGACAGTATAGTTTTCAAGGGCGATGCTGAAACCTGTTTACTGTTTGAAAAGCTCTACAATTTCACCTTTGATTTTCTTATGGAGCTGGAAAGCCAGCGGATCTTGGACTGTGACACTGCTCTTGATTACTGGAAGTTGTTGTTGCCGATAGTGATCGAGCGGGCAACAACGTCTGCCTCCCGCACGGCTACGGCCACCAGAGCCAATCAATGGTACGATTTTGTAGAATCTGTTCACAAAAGAGGCTTTTCTAGAGATAGCTGGGTCATGTTTTATCTCTTTTTCAGAGACATTGTTGTTTCTGACCCAGAAAAGCTCGGGGATTACGACGAAATGGAAGCATGGCCAAGTATTATTGATGAATATGTTGAATATTTAAGAGAAAACGAGCTTCTAAGTTAAACAGGAAACAAAATTCAACAGAATAACATGATTCCATCCTCCCTCTCAGCGTACTACAACTGCTGGATCCCCCTCCTTCGATCTAGTGGTTTTATATCGAGATGTCATTAATTACCCATCACACATTAGAACAAAACAAACAAACAACTAACTAACTAACTACAATACAAGAAATCAAAAGAAAACAACAGATCCAAAATTGCTGTGTGTCAAGCACCGGCCTCGTTGGTATATTTCAAGAGCTAGTTCAACAAACTGTCAATGGTTGACTTTCTTAAAGCCAACAATGTATTAGAAGCGTCTTCAGCATCCCCCTCGGGCGAGCTGCTGCCTGAAAGATGAATGATATTGTTGTTTGGTGGTTTTGACTTAAAGAACTTCTTTCTGGGCATATCGATCAGGGCTGTTGGATTGATCGCAGGGTCTGGCAAAGTAAACTTTGCTGAATTGTTTCGGGACATTTTGTATGATGAACTTTGGAGAAGAACAGTGTTGGGAGAGACTGGGATGGACATCTTTCTGGCAGAAGCAGCAGCAGCCTGTGATACCGAGGAGTACTGGTGAAGCATCGAGAGAATTGGTGCCATGTCGGGAGTTATTGCTGGTGATGGGAGTTGTATCTTTGAATCTTGGGTCAAGATAGTGGGATTCGTAACGGTGGGAGCAGCAAATACTTCTTCTTCTGTTTCCTCTTTGATGGGTAGACACTCGCTGCTGCGAGATGAGGATTCAGACATCAATAATCCCTGGTCATCCAAATCTGTCATCAATTCCTTGAAGTTGAATTCCTTGTCTATGTTTCTATATTGGTTAACGTTCAACGGAATCTTGGCGAAGTCGATATCAAAGTCAAAGTTCTTGTTGGTTGAGTTGATGACTTCTTGTTGTTTCTGGATGATGTGATGGAGATACAAGATATATTCCACAGAAGACTTGAGAATGGTTAATTTGTACATGCCATCGATCTTGTTTCCATTATTGCTACTGTTGCTACTGCTGCTGCTGCTGCTGCTGCTGTTATTATTAGATGAACCTAATTTCTTGGGTTTTATCTGGGGACTGTTTGTGGCGGACGAGTTGCGGCAGGCAGGAATCAAGTACTTCAAGGCTTCGAATTCACGGTTGATCTTTATTCTTCTTCTCTTTTCAATGATGGAATGTAACTGTTTTGTCTCGTTTTTACGTTTGGCCAACTCTTCAGAGTCGATATTGGCTGAAGAGCGTCTTCTTTTCTTTTTCTGCAAGCACAGCAGCGTGGCTGTGACTTCTGTTTCTGGTTTCGACGACTCGTACTGGAGATAATCGTTGGTGAGAATCTCATAGTTTTGATCATCACAGTCGAGTTCTTTATTGAGTTGTATAATTGTCGTCTTGAGCACAGGTGGGTTGGGAAGCGACATCATTATCAGTATAGACGTCCAGCGTTGGAAACAAGCAAGCAAGCAAACAAAAGAATTCGCTCTATATAAGTACGACCCACGTTTGATCGAACGTGTTTCCTGTCACACGAGGCTAGCAAATGGCTAGCCACAAGACTCTTAGATAAGCCCCACGTGTTGCAATATACCCCGTGGGACCAATGCGAATTGATGTCCACTGACCATGTCCAATTTTGACTGCAGCACAAGTAATTCTGGTCTACAATTGATGGTTAGCAACATATATACGTATATACATCAACATGTCTACGTTTTCGTTTAATGGACTGGTTATACGTCTTGTTGGTTAATTATATTGGTTATTGGTATGATTCGCATTTAAATAGTTGGTTGCTAAATTTTGCAACCCGTTGTCCCTCGTGTTTCAACGGATCTGGGTACATGCACACGGGGGCCCTTAGTCAGAAGTATCTTGTAGCAATAGTATGACTTAAGCCCATACGAGGTCTGGCAATTTGTACCACTTTTTTTATTTTTATTTTTCTGTTTGTGTAATTTTAATCTAAACGGTTTCAAGTAATTTTTAGCTTTGTGTAACATACTCAACTATCACTAAGTTTACCAAAAAAACCATTTGCAACCAAATCAAACGCCAATATGTCCCATAATACTCATACAAAAACAGCTGAATTGATGAGCAGAAAACATCTACAGCCAGCTCCAGTTCCAAATAATGCTTGGAATACGCCGCTTGTCGTCAAACAACCACCAAATACTCACACAAATATGAAACAAAATACAGTAGCTGCACCTCGTCCCACTAGAAAACCCAGCAACACCAAAGAAAACATCAACACCATTCCCGATTACCTTATGACCAATCCACCACATATGAACATCCCTCCATCCTACTATGAATATCCTCTTCCAGAAAACTATCCATCGGACGCAGTGTACATGCCTTATCCTCCAGTTTCACCCACACATTTCCCAATGTACACCAACCTTCACTATCTGTATGCATACTGGCACCCACAACCACCGTCAGAAACGATTGAACAGAACCACAATTCAGGTCTCAGACAAACCATTGAACATCTCATGTCCGGAGAGAACTTATCCATGGACCTCCAACTAGTACAACTAATGAACAAGCGTGATGGATACATCAAGCTAGCCAAGTTCATACAAATCGACAGAATTAAACTGTTAACAAATAATGGCACCGATTTCGATTTGTTAGTCAAAGTTCTTCACCAAATTGAAATAATCGAACTCAGTAACAACCACAAAAGTTTCCGAATTTCGTCCTGGGGTATCTGGATCCGCAAATGATTATTCAGGGTGTTTGGTACAGACAGAATCCTTTATTGTCTGCTTACAACATTTGTACCCCCATTGTCCCTTTTTATAATAACTCCCATATATTTCCAAATGATTCTTTTCCAAAATATTTTCAGGATATCGTGATGGTTTCATTGCTACTTTAACCATAGATTGCTCAGGCAACACTTTTGCTTCAACATCCTGTTTCGGTGCTTGGGTAGAATACTTACTAACCAATAATGCATGCTTTGCTCGAGCCTCATCTTGTTGAGTTTGTTTGTGCTTTTTTGCCTTCAATTCTATCATTGTGGGGTTTGCTTCCAAGTTATTGTCCAAGTTGGCAGCCAGTTCACCATCAACAAAATTATTACCCAAGAAGGTTTCCTCACGATCCTGGTTGTCCATATCCCAGGCAAACTTCTGTAATTGTGTGAGATTCTTGCCTTCACCATCTATTTTCTTAACAAACTGATGCTTTTCGTTCAAGAATCCTTTGGTCAAATCCTTGCTGACACGCGATTTGGGATCAAAATCTATTCGAATCTTATTGTTGGCATTGCTGGTGATGTTGTAGATATATGAGGGAACATCCTGGCGATCTCGAATCATTCTTTCCATCGGGTCTTCCTTAGAGTTCCGTTTGAGCTGACTTCTGTCCAAGTTCAACTCTACAAGTTCCAATTCGTAATCCGTATCATCTGACAAATCTCCATCGTTCTTTTCTGAATTGAGTCTCTTGCGTTTGATGTCGTGCCAGCTTTCCAACAATGCATCCCATTCCTTCAGTTCAAAACCGTACCAACGGTCTCGTTTCGACTCAAAATCCTCATTAATCTTGACTGAAACATTTCCTTGTCTATCGAATTTATCCTGGATACCTGTACCTGCAGTTGAAACACTATAGTCGACTATTTCTTGTGGATCCTTTCTCTGGTGAGACAAATAGTCATCTTCTTTCGCATCTTTTTCCATAGATTCTTCATTCTGGTACCATGGTTTCGACACCACATACTTGGGGATGTAGGGGTTTATTTCTCCCTTCTTCAACTGTGACGGATGTTTCGGTGTTTCGTCGTCGGAATCATTTCTCAATGACATAATACAAAGAGAGATAAGTTAGTCAGATTTAATTTTCTGTGCGATTTTTTTGAATGGTCTATTTACACATGTACTAACTAAAACCCCTTCCATTCATCATCACTATCTTCAGCATTGTTAGCATCTTTATCGTCGTCTTCGTCGCTGTCATCATCATGCTTGAAAACACCCCAGTCCTTCAATCTTTCATCGTCCAACACGTCTTCCTTACATTTTTCTCTCAACGTCTTCAACAATGCTTCCTTGTTTAACCTGGTAAATGGAGAGATCAACTTTTCTATTGGGACACCAGCTGCGATCTCGAGCTTTTGCTTGTATAATTCCTGGTACTTTTCAAGGTAATCTTCGTCGTCCTTGTTCAACTCATCTTCGTCTTCTCTGGTTTCTTCAAACACAATCAATTCCAACTCATCGAGGTAGATGTCACACAAATGATAAGGTAATGCAACCGCAATCGACTTGTCTCCACTCAACACCAGCTTTTCCAATACGGCCAAGTACTCATCCACATGGTTCCAGTTCTGAGCCTTTAAGAACTTAAAGTTATGTCTCAATACTCTTCTGATCAACAAGTAGTACTTGTCTACTCTCCACTGGTCAATGCTGGGCCATTCCATTATCATGATAGACCAGAAGGCCTCCAAGAATTTGGCAAATTGGTTGGGCAATATGACTTCTGAATAGAGCAGACCCAAGTTTTCGGCCAATATCTCTTGGTTATTGGGTTTATCACAGAACCACATCGAAAAGTATAAACCTTTCCATAATTTTTCAAGATCCAACAACGACAATTTCTTGGATGCTTTTGCGGAAAGATACTTTTTCAAGGAATCCAAGGCACTTTCTCTGACCTCCTGTTCATTGGAAGCCAACTTTTTGACAAACGACGACGTTGACATTACTGATTTTACGGATACTATCAGTTTCGTGCTGGATACCTCATCTCGAATAAAGGTTGTGCGTATAGGTATTTTCGGGCCTGCACATTATTTGACACACCCACACGACCCCTGACCACCGAGCTAGACACCAGGGTCGACCATTCTTACAGTTGCAGTGTCAATAGTATGTAAGCTCCCGGCTTCAGCTAATGCTAAAAAGTATGATCATGTAATCTGTTGTTTATTATGTATGAAAAGTACTGGACAATCCAAGTTTAGAATTATAGATATGTCATCCGAATCGTGTGTCTTATGGGAATCAACCATTAAACAATCAAGTATCTGATTGGAATGTGCATCAACTTGACAGCGTAGCCAACAACACCCATCATGATGAAACCAATACCGACGGCTCTAATAATTTTCAAGTATTCTGGTAGTGTTAGTAAAGGGAAGCAAGTAAAAGTAATAATACTGCTCATGGCAAAATAAAAACATACCCTTCTGGTCTGGCTTCTGGCATTTTCTGACAAAAGCAGATCCGTCCTTGAAGAATTCAACAGGAACTTCGGTGATCTTTTCTAATCCTTCGGCCATTATGTATAATAGTAGTTGTGTTTCAACTGTTTGAAAAAACTTCAACGATCAAACAAACCTACGTGTTTATTAAGATTTGTGTGGGACACGCGAAAAAACTCGCATATCATTATTTTTTTTCTATATCAAGTCTAATAAACTTTCCTTTTCCTCTGTCCGTAACCCAATCTCAAAATCTTCACGTTTTGTTTCTATCATCTCTTTGTAACGTGGCATACGATCCAGTGACCACCACTCACATAATTCGTCCTGCATTTTATCATCCAACGACCATTTGCGTATTACAGGAAGAACCTGGCCAGCATAAAGACTCTTCCATTTGTAATCGATCAAAGATTTCATGGCTAACGTGTAGAGATTGTAGATGGATTGATGGGTGGTGTTGACTTTCCCAATTTGCACGTTGTACGAATCTGGAGAGACGTAGTACTTGTCGTACTGTGCACCCAACACCGTCAAGAAATCATAGTAGTTTGATTCGACATCCCCACTAACGTGTTCTTCGTTCAAGTAAGCCAAATATGTCTTGTAAATGCAGTTACTGAAAACCTGGCAGTCTTCAAGCTGTAGCTGCCATAACTCGCTGAATATCTTGATTCTTTCGGCCTTCAAATCTTCAATAAACGACAAGTAGCCTTCGTAATTGAAATTGACATTCTTTTGCGCTTCGGAAAGCGACAACGCCTTTTTTGTTTTGATGGTGGAAGTCTTCTTCAAGTAATACGAAAGTGCTTTCCTTTCATCGTACTTGGTACTGATATCACACCATCTAAACACCTGTTCCCAAAGAGACTTGGCTTTGTTGCTCGATGTATCAATCTTATAATGCTTCTGGAACAAGTTGAGGTACTTCATTGATTCAAAAAACTGGCCATTATACGAAAGAGAGACCAATATGGCCTTAATGATGCTAAGGTCAGGATACCTAATATCGTCCTTGGCTATGATTTTGCTGGAATCAACCTTGGGCCCAATCCCCCACGTCGACTGTATGTATTTGGTGAGATACTCCACGTTTCGAGAGTATCCAATGCAATAAATCAAAGTTTCTTGGAATTCGTTATTGAGAATCACGTTTGATTTCCTTTTTTGATGGGTCCGTAAGAACTCGTTCAACACCACAAGAAACAGCTTTTCAAACTTGAGTCGTGATCTCTTGGGATTCACAAACTCTGAGCTTAACTCACCACCCTTTACCGTCCATGTACTGGGCAACCCACCACAGTAGGTTTGGAGCTTGAGTTTCCACATCTTGTAAGACATAAGCTCTGCATGGTCAAGATATTGTTGTTCAAAGCGCTGGAACCATTTTGATGCCAAGTCGAGTTTCATGTTCTGAAGTTCAAGCGTGATCAAGTTCTCGTAATCGTTCACCGTTAGCTTGTATCCCGTGAGAGGCTTGCTATAAAGATCTTGACGGGTATCACGATGATAAATGAAGTCACCAGGGTTGCTGTAGATTAAACGAGAATAGAACATCCTGACGTTATCCACCAAATCTCTCGATTGAACAAAAACAGGATCTCTGTTACGGGACGTTAATGATGACGATGATGATGATAAGTTGAGTCTGTTGGACGAGTATTGTTTAATAAGTTTACTCTGGTAATTTACCACGCTCTTCATCAAGGATGAAAGCTCTTGTGGAGAAAGGACACCGGTGACTGGTGTTGAAGAAGTGGACCATTTCAAGAGCACATCCATCAAGGTAGAATACTCGTTCTGGTCCACCAAACGATATATCTCGTTTCTGATAGCCTGAGAATGTGAAACTGTCTCACGTTTACTGCTGCAACCTCGAGAACTTGTCAAGAACGAATCTAAAAACCGTTCCGAAGGCTGATTCTTGATCAACTGAGAAACCAGAACCAATTTTGTCGTCGAAACAGCGCTGGTTTCATAGTTTTCTGATACCACATCGGAAATTGCAATGGCAGGGGACAGTAACGACCGCCTTGCAAGACGACAGGCTTCCAACTGACCTCTCCGTAACATGCTGCTGAAGTACTTTAGTGTGAAAAAGATCAAGAAAAAAAATGAGAGTGTGGTTACCCGGATCAAACATAATTTAGTTTCTATGTAACTTATAACTTAATAGAAGTGAGTGCTTTGAGGAACTTACCGTCGATATTTGTAGCGTTGTAGTGAGCTACGTCCTTTAAACCATCGGAAGTTGATCTTTCGTTATCGATTCTGTCCTGAAGAAGCTTTTTCGTGCCCTTAAGAGCCCATGGCTGGTGACTACCGATTTCTTCACCGAGCTCAACTGCGTGTTTGATGGCAGCGTCGAGGGTGGGCAAGACCTTGGATACAAAGCCAAGGGTGTGGGCCTGTTCTGCACCAAACACTTCACCTGTCAAAGCATACTGGAACAAGAGCGACTTGTTGTTGACGATCCCCGGCATTCTCTGAAGCGAGCCGATATCGGCAGGGATCCCGATCTTGATTTCTCGGATGGAGAAACGGGCATCGGCGGTGGCAATCCGGATCAGGCATGCTGACGAGATATCCAACGCCAAGCCGTAGTTGATCCCGTTCAATACGGCAATTGTGGGGGTGGTGATCCGAGCAGGGGTTCCAATACAAAACTGGAAATCCGCAATGTGTTGGTAGAGATGCTTGTACTTTTGTTCCTCGGAGACTTCCACCATGGACCGAAACGTAGTGATGGCATCCTTTAAGTTCAAGCCCGAACTGAAAGCCTTGGGTGTGGTGGACGAAATCAAAATCACATTGACCGACTCATCGGCATCCAACCGTAAAAGAATCTCGGAATACTCGCGCCAATCCTTCTCGCTAAAGGCATTGTATGTCTTGGGGTTGTTGAGTTGTAGATGCACAAACCCTTTACTAATCTCCGTCACAAGATGACTGTTGTAGTTATAGTCTTTGAATCCCATGATCAAAAAGAATACTTTTGTATTTTGTAAATGGTGTATCTTTACACCTTTATATACCGAGGACGAAATGCGGGGTGCCTATATTTTAGTGCGACCATGAAAAATTACCAGAAAATTAAATAGCTGCAACTTTCATACCGTGTACCTTCCAGTAGGAGCCAATGAATCTTCCTTGCGGGCCAATTCCAACCCTTCGATCATTTTTTGACGAATCATGATGTTTGCTTGGTGCACATCCGCCTCCGTCAATCCTTCGACCAACAAGTACAACTTCGGTGGTGCAGGTATTTCCTTCCCGTTCTTCTTGGTGGGTGCGGGTGCTTTGGCGTTGGGGGCATAGTATTGACCCTTATTCGTGATGGATGTCAGTGTGTTCTCAATGATCTTGCCCAACGTATTGCGATTCACCACTTCCCATCTCGCCTTTTGCGGCAAATCGTTGATCACAATCCGTGAATGGAACTTACATCTATCTGGACCAGTTGTTTCGGGTGCACGGCCTTCAATAATGGTGAAATCAGGAAGTTGATTCACGATTTCTTTCAGTGGTACCACAGCATCTGCTGCTGCTGATGATGATGATGTTGTTGTTTCAGTGGCTGGATTCTCCTTAACTACAAGATCTCCGCCGTATGTCTTGGACTGTAAATCTCTTGTACTGCTTCTCTTTTCTTCCAACTTATCCAATCCTTTACCTCCAAACCCAAACTGAAACTTCTCCTTACCATTCTTGACTTTATCTAGAAACTTGGAACTGATTTCAAGTAATCGAGCATCAATCTTTTCTTCGGGAACTTTGCTTAGTCTTAAAGCCTTGACCAAATCGGTGATTGGACGCTCCTGGTTCCACGATACAAACGTAATTGCGGTTCCTTGCATTCCTGCTCGTCCTGTGCGACCAACACGATGAACATAATCTTCCATATGATTTGGAGCATCGAAATTTATCACCAAATTCAACCCTTTCACATCTAATCCCCGGGCAGCAATGGATGTAGCAACAAGAATATCTATCCCACTAGTCTTGGACGAAAACTCTCGTATCGCATGTTTCCGATCAACCTGTTCCTTACCTCCATGAATAGCCAAACATGCATACTGTGCTCTCATTAATTGAACAGTGAGCTCGTCCGCTACCGTCTGCTTTTCAACAAAGATCAAGATTTTGGCACCAGGATCACTAAACTTGTATTCCTCAAGTATTTGAATCAATTTAACCTTCTTGGATTCCTCTACGGACTCAACAGACTCGTCAAAAAACTCCACTTTTTGTTCAATCTCCGCTGCAACCACACTTATTCCCCCTACAGATATTTCCACCGGATTCTGTAGTACTTTTCGGGCCAATAGTTCCATCTTTCGTGGAAGAGTGGCGGAAAACAACACTGTTTGACGATCGGGTCTCACCTGAAGAAAAACCTTGGTTACTTGCGGCTCGAAGCCCATATCAAACATCCGATCCGCTTCATCCAAGACTAGATACGTCACCCGTTTCAAATTGGTGACACGACCCCCGTTCGCAGCAAGTAAATCTATTATTCTTCCTGGAGTACCAACAACAATATGAGTGCCTCTCTTCAATTCAGCGATCTGGGACTCAATTGGTGATCCTCCGTTGCAGCAAGTGGCTGAAATGTTGAGTTTTTTGGCAAAAAACATCACTTCTTTGTGGATCTGTAATGCCAACTCTCTCGTGGGTGTCATCACCATTCCTATGGGACCATCTCCTCGCCGTAAAGGTCGTTGGTCCTGTACTTGACGAAGCATAGGTAGCACAAATGAAAGTGTTTTACCAGACCCGGTCTTGGCAACACCAATGACATCCTTACCAGACATGATTGCAGGAAGGGCCTGTGCCTGGATCGGAGATGGATGGAGATATTTCAACTTGTTTTCTATCACATCCATAAAGTTACTTGACAACCCAAGATGGGCCCAGTTTGATATGGGTCTGGGACAAACCCCTCGTACCTTGATTCCCCCAAGCTTCTTTAATATTTCAGCTGTTTCTTCTGGTGAAAGTTGCAGTACTTCAAACGGTTCTTTGTAAAAGTCTTTACGGAACGGTTCGTATTCTATTTTATCGTGATCAATGACTTCGAGAGCCTTTTCCTTGTTCAATTTAGATAATTGTAGCTCCAATAACTTCTGTTGCTGGTCATCTTGATCTTCCTCTAAGTTTTCTTCACCGTCACTAAGGTTAGTTTCGACATCTCTCAACTTGGACTGTTGTTGGTTCTGGTTAAGATTAGCAATATACTTGTCGAGTTCATCATCTTCTGGTTCGGTCTTGTTTCCATATTCCTTGCTGGATATTTCGTTGAAGCTGGGAATCTTAAACTTTGGTTTCTTGGAAGTAATGTCATCGTCATCATCATTGAAAACCCTCTTGATACCTTGGATGGTTGTTGGTTGTTTAACAACTATCTTTTTCTTGTTCTTGAGAGAAATTCGGGTCTGAAACCTTTCAGGTTCCGGAGTAGTTGATTTCTCGGGCTCTGTTGCTGCTTCCTGGACTTTTTTACGCTTCCATTCTTCGATACGTTGTTGTCGGAGCCGTTTCTTATCTTCAACCTCACTGGTACTTGTTTGTTCAAGAGTCTCTTTTTCTTGTTCTTTCTTGAGTCTCCATGCTGCTAATTGTTCTCTTCTTTTCCGAAGCTTTTCTTCTTTGGATTCTTCTGAACTGTTAGTATTCGATTCGCTCATTGTAGCCCTTACGCCTGGGTTGGTGCTTGCCTAGATGGTGATGGTGATGCGATAAAAAGAGAGAGAAAAAAACGTCACATGAATATAATCTTTTGACAGAAATAGCTATACAGGATACTTTATAACGATGTCGTAACGGTCACTGTTTGAGAGTTCAAAAGCATCACCAGTGGTAAGTCTTGTAGCCAGATTGCAAGATTGTTGGTATAATCGAACGACTCGTCGTGGTCGTGATGCGTTCCAATCGATGGCGCAGGTAATGTAGAAAAGATAATATCGGTCTTGTTTCTTGGTGAATACGTTTTCATCAAGTCATTCAAGATAATATGTTGGCCCTTGGCAGGAATATCGTTAAACGTCAAGTTCTTCAACTCCTGCTGCAACTGTTTCCGTGTCAACGTCTTTTCTTCGACGTCAGACTTTGATTTCGAATAGAATTGCTTACGGGCATCAGCTGGACCACTGTTGGGAATAGTAGTGTGCTTTAATGATAACTCTTCGACCTCATCTGCTTCGTCTGTGGCAAGAAACTGCGGGGTTTGCAATTGATGTATGATTTCATCATCATTTGTAATAATAGAAGGAGATAAGATCGACCCTTTTTCCAGTTTACGTTTGTGTGACGGTACTGGCTTGATGTTGAAGTAGTCTCGCTCGGTGCGAATATCTGCCTTGTTTTTCTCTCCTTCATCTTCTTCTTCTTCTTCTTCTTCTTCTTCCTCGTCATCATCAACAAATCTTATTGAAGGCTTGCCGTGCTCTCCATCTTCATTATCATTAACATCTTCATCATCATCATCATCATCGTCATCATTAATCTCTGAAGCAGGAATCTTGACTGCCAGGAAATTCGGCCTCAAGTTGGAACGAGACGATCTTAATGATATCCGATCTAACGATCTGCCGTCTTGTAGAAAGACTCTTTCCGTAAGTTCATTGGTTCTTCCTCTTGGGTTTGGTTCTGCTCTCACAGGCTGCTCGACTCGTGTCATTGGCGAAGGAGATCTCGTACTGTTACTATTGCTTCCATAGGACTGATTGATATCATTCACATCACTCTCATACTCCTTCTCGGTATCACTGTCATCACTTGAATCAACTGCATCTGGATAGTTGAAGAACAGTTGGGTATTCTGGTTATTAAACGACAACGAAACTCCTTGCTCGTTCAAATTAGACAATGTCAACCGTCTATTGTGTCTCAAGTTCGAGTTCATGGTCACGTTGGGACTTGTCGAAGTTAAATTCAACGGACTAAACTTCTTTTCTGTACCTCCACCAACCAATGATGTTCTTGAACTGTTGATTGTTTTCAGTAATTGTCTCAATTGCCTCTGTTTATCTAATTCCTTTAATGTGTTTCGAGCATTGCACAAGTTTTTCCACCATTGGTCTTCTCTTAATATCCTGTCTATCTTGCCAAAGACTTCCCTTGTCTGTGGTGACACGTTGTATCCCTTTACCATCAAATTATATGTCGATAAAGACCCATCATCAAGACAAACCACCTTCACTTCTGCTTCAATCCGTAAACTCGACAACAAGTTGCATAGTCTGCCTCTCTCATCTTCAACTTCCTGTGGTGTCTCAACAAACACAATGACTCTGAGAACATGCGAACTGAGCTTCCACTCAGGAACAGTCACCAAGATTGCTCCCAACTGCAAAATCAACGTGTAGGTATCAAAGTTCGTTGACAATACAGATTTGCCATCATCTAGTTGGTTGATCGACGACATTTGAATTGGATACAAATCAATATACCTCTTCTTTCCGTTATGAGGTTGAGCCTTGGGCGGCTGGGACCAAAATGGATGATACTTCTCGCTGGTGGTTGGCAATTCCATCTTATTAAAATTTGCAGCCACTGCAACCGTCGCTTGCAAAATGATCAAGTCTTCCACAATCTGAACCCACTGATTGATGGAAACCTTCCGTTCTTTTCTGCAATTATCGGTAGGTAATGCTGAAATCTTGGTTTTATCTGTAATTCTGGGTAAGGTGGGCATATCTATACCATGTTTGATAAAATCATAAAACCCAATCACAGTAATATTTGGCCTCATGCCTCCTAATCCAGAACCCAAGTAAACGTTCCGAACTCCCCAGGGTAATGTGGGCCCCAAGGCAATTTGAACAAAGGCCTTGATCTTTGACATATCCCGTAATTTAACCCACGCCTGTTTCTGAGTCTTGATTTCCTTGTACGTATCGACCGTGAATTCGGAATTGTTATCATTATCGTTAACAATGACGACGTGGCCCAAAATGTACAAGCCACCCTTTTTCAAATGATTGCAGAATCCAATAAGATTCCACGAGGTTCTTGGATCGTCACAAAGAAGTAAGATTTGTGGTCTCCAGTACTTGACACTCATGTTCAACTTCAAGCGCAACAAGTATTTACGGACCTGATGGTAAATCAACAATTGGGAGATATCACCAAATTTGGATGGAGGGGTCGAGTAGTGGATCATCATGATTAAAAACATCAAGAAGAAAATCACCAAAGTGGCAGATAACCCGTCCACAATAAACATTGCACCCAAACAAACTAAGACACCTGTAAAAGCTGTTCGAGAACTGAAATATTTGAATGAAGGTCTAAAGTTTGGAGCTGAACCAACCTTCAATAAGAAACATGCAATATTAGTAACGATGAAAGTCATCAAGAATGCCATGGTAATAAATGTTGCGATCTGGTTAATATCAGCAAATAAAAATACCTGAGCAATAAACCAGGTAGCAACTATACTCAAGATCTTTGCCTTGTCCTTTTGGGTGTCTGACTTTTTAATTGTTGTAAAGATAGATAATCCAGGAATAATTCTATCATCGGAGATTGCATTGAGCATAGAAGCAGCACCCACAATACCCATAATAACCGAGAAAAGAGATGTTGAAAATTCTCCCAAAATAATAATGATTCCCAGAAGATTGACTGTTTGAATGACTTTGATATCTGTGTGTAAAAGGTTTCTAGGAATAGAAGCACCCATAGACAAAATAACTGACAGGTACAAGATAAATGTGACTAGCAATCCTCTCAAGGTTCCCTTGGGAATGGACTTGGATGGTGTTTTCAATTCACCAGACATGGATGCACCCGCAAAGATACCTGCTGTTGCGGGAAAGAATATGCCAAACAAGTTCTTAAAGGTTTCCCTTTCACCAGGAGGCAACACTGAGCCAGCAGCACCGCTAGTGAAATGAGGCCATAAGTTTTCTGTGAATGTTTTCCAAGATAAACCTGAATAGTAAATTTCGTGGAATGGTGGAGGGAGGGGATAGAAGGGTTTCACGAAAAGCGTGGAGAAAGGAATGGAGATTGTACTCAATGTCAAGACAATGAATAAACAGAATGCTGTTTTGGAAACAAGTTTTGAGCCCACCAACGAGATACCCGTACAGATAGCCAAGAGGATGGTTGAGTATAAGAACTGCCACCAGTAAGAACTAGGAAGAACTCTAGCGATTTCGCCGTTGGTGTTTCCAAAATTGACAAGTAACGGTTCAATAAACCCAACCACGTTCAACGATGAGTTTAAGATCTGGCCAATAAAGAAGATGATGCCGATAGCACCTCCGAACTCGGGCCCCAATGAACGAGAAATCATATAGTAAGCACCTCCACCTTTAACCGTACCATTGGTGGAAATGGCACTGACCGACATGGTGGTAAGAATATCGATAATATATGACAAGACCAATAGAAGGAACGTTCCAAGGATACCCATTTGGCCAATAATGAACCCGAATCTCAAGAACATCAAAATTGATAGTACGTTCAAGGCAGTAGGAAGAAAGACTCCTTCAAACGTGCCAAGTTTTGCATTGGTATTAGTTTGTTTCCGTTTTGTTTTCTTATGCGGAAGAAGACAGGAGTCTTCTGTGGATCGCACGGGCATTACCGAAGCTTTGCTCTGTTAAAGAATACGAAAAAGAGATGAGAATGGATCCCGCCTTAATTTTTGATGCCTAAAAGCGATAGAAGGAGATGCAGGATGATTTGGCATATTTTCGCGATAAGCAATTTTCTAGGGTCTAGTAACAATGATGAGTTTAAAGAAACGTTGGAGTGTTTGGATATGTGAGTTGTGATGTTTAAGGCACGAGGTTGTTGTTGATGTTGTTTAATGAAAATCTTGAAAATGTTAAAATATTAAAAAAAAAGTACAAATATAAATAAATGTGAGTAAAAAGTGAATGTTTCTAGTTTTTATAATAATAATGATTGAAGTTGGAACTAGTTTAAATATGGTTTATATTTAAACTGATAATATCAAACAACAACAAAAATCAGACAACTAACTAACTCCAGATCCCATGTTTATTAGGAACATCACAGGTGATGGTTTTATTTTGCAACCGGTTCCATGTGACCAAGTTGCACGCGCACCCGAAAATTCATCGTAAAATTTTTCTAGTGGCGTAATAGTCTTATAGCCTCTTCTTGATAAATACAACTGGGTGTTGTTTGCCAATAGTACCAGATAAACTCGCCATGTTTCGACTCATCACCAACGCACAGGTCAGACCTGTGCTTCTGAAAGTCAGAAACAACAAGTCGATTCCTTCCTACGTTACTCCTACCACCACTACACAATACAACTTTCATGCTAGAACAAACTCATCGTCCACCACCATCAAGAACAAGTCCAGAAATAATAATAATAATGCAAAGATAGATGCATTTCTTGCTGACTCACGCAACGATCCACTCTTACGTGAAGCTCTTGACGAAGGTTCCAACTTCAAGGCCAACCATTTCAAAGAACTACTCGTATCTGCCATCCAATTATCTAACGATAGATCCAATCGCAACAAGAACGCACTTAACAGCACCGTCAGCAGTCTCATTGAGCTCTTTGAAGACGTCAATGTCCGTAGCAGCATGAAAACAAACGACTTGTTGGACTATACCCAGATTATCAATAAGGCTGTTTTCCAAAATAGAACCAACAGATTGGCTGGGTCCAAGAACAGGGACAAAGATAGCCACAACAGCACATACTCCATCGATATTGCATTGAAAGATGCCGTTTTGAGCTTGAGTGAAGTCATTATGAGCGGTGAATTCAGCACGGTGTTGAATTTACCCATCACATTAAATATCTTCTTTTCCATGGTTCAGTACCAATACTTCCCTGAAATGATCAGTTTTTGGGAGAATGGTGTCAATGACGAAACTCTTTCCAAGATCTTCTTGGAACAGGAGGTTTTGGCCGTTATCTTGTACCCTGCCTATACCACCAAGAGATTCACATATGAGGAGATTCTCAGTATCGTCAAGGTCAACTTCAAGGAAGACACACCAGTCCACCATACATTATTATGTACCTTGGGTAAGATCTCGCTTGCTACAGGCGACAATCACCGTGCTTTCGAAGCATTGGAAGGTTTATTGGAGGCCCACGACAGATCAAAGTCGTCCGACAGAAGAAAGGTTCTTCATTCATTGAATGATCTCCACTTAAGCTTCATTGGAGGATGTAAGGATATGAGCATTGCCACCCATTTCTTTGACAGAGTTGTCATGTCTGATGCTCCATACAATGTGATTTTGAAAGTTCCATATGTTGTGCAATTGTTGAACAACTGTGTTGAGACCAATCAACCGTTTGAAAAAGTCGTTTACTTTTGGAAATCTACCCTTAAGTACTATGCTGCTGAGCTCAAGTCATTTGAATTGAACTCGCGTTATGCTCTTTTGAACAATAACTTCTTCAAGATCTTTTTTGCTACTCACCCAACGTTGACTATCGAGTCTTTCCAGAGTCTCAAGGAGATCATGGCGACTTATCTTGAAATCAGGGACATTGATGAAACATTTATCAACACCGTTATTTCCAACTATACCTGGGGCGACAAACAAGTATTGGAAGAATTGATTAAGAACTACTCAGTGTATGGAGTCAGCCGTACTCCAGTGTCGTACCGTATTCCATTGAAGAAGTCAGGACAAGTCAAAGACTATACTCAGCAAGATATTTTGGATAAGTGGAACCAGTCATTAGGGCTGTTGGACCAAGAAGGATACAAGTACATTCCCAATGCGGACTGGGCTGCGTTGCGTGATGCCACCATTTTCTCGGAGTATCCAAAGGAAAGATTGAGCTTGTACCTTGCGGTGGTCAGTGCGTACAAGAACTACATGCAAGATAGAAAGTCGTGTCTCAAGTTTCTTGGATCATGGCTTACCAGAACCGAGCATATCGATGAACTTTTCCGGATCACGACGGAAGAGAAACCTAATTTCGGCCAGGACGTGGAAGTCGTTGTTCCTGGCTTTATGAACTTACGAGAAAACGTTGATTATAGACAGATCACTGCTGAGATAGTAAGAAATCGCCGATAATTTATATGTAAATAGGGAAGAAAGGAGCAAAATAGGATTGTTTTTGTGTAATGTGACTCTGGTGATTTTTGTGCATTAAATTACAGATCAGATAAAAATATACCATTCATCACTATAGTCATAGTCTTAACATAGTCTTAAACTTGTCATAACATGGGAAGTTGTGCTTCTAAAACAAAGGTAGAACCTGCAAAAGTCACTACCGGCGATTCGCGGTTACAAAAGTCCAAGAATCGACTCGGAGAGAAACAGAACCCGAACCCGAAACCGAAATCTACAACTAAACCAAAAGACGGATCTGGAGATCCTGGCCAACGTTTAGGAGGCGAACAAACGTCGGAAACCAAACCTTCAACTCGAGAAGCAGTGGCTAAAGCAGCAGAAGAAAGATACAACAAGCAACAGGAACATATTAAGGACAGTAAGGCAAAGTTAAAGAAAATGAACAAGCTCTCGAGATCAGAGAAAGGATTATGACCATCTGGATGATGATAATTGAGGTGTAAAAGTGGGTTAAGTGTGAGAATATGTGGTGGTGGTTGTTGGATAACACACGTGACCGACCACTTTCGTATACCACCCTACTACTCTCTGTGTAAATCCAAGTAACATTAATGAATATGAATTCGCTCTATAATCCGCGGAACAAGAACTCATTCTTTAAAAAGGAGCAGGAGAAACTTGAAGCGTTGATTATAGAACCATTGCTCGAATATGTTCTTCAGTACTTGCCACATCTCCAGGTAACGCACGAAGAACGGGACTCTACCTGGGAGATCATTGCCATCAAATTAAACACGTATCAATACCAACAAGCATTGAAGGCATCTGAGGGTGGTGGTGTTGAAGATTTACCTACGCTCAATGGCTACTATGTTAAAGAAGTTTATGAAAAGAAACAGGAATCATTCAGATTACGTTCCATAACCATCCAACATCCACTTGTCCAGCCAGATATAGTAGATAAACGAGATTTTACTCGTTGCGACTATATTCTTTTTGAATTGAGTCAATTGAAAGGACACGACATTGAAACCATGGCAAAATTGAGTAAAGAACGATACGAAGAGCAACAGAGACAGAAATATATCACGTCTATAGCCAAAGATCAAGAAATAGCTGCGGAAACTCAGCACGACAAAACAAATCTCAGTAAATTGGAAATGATGGAACAAGAATTGGGAAAGAAAAATAAACGTATTGATCAAATCACAGAAGAGAACAAGAAGTTGCTAGAACTCAACCACCAGTTGGTCTTAGAACTACAACAGTTACGTAAATAGTTAAAGAAATAGGGTACGAAATGTCGTTATGTCGCACTTTTCGTAAGATTAAATTTCCAAATAAAAACCCACGAAAATCTATTTATTCAGAACCAAACTATGGAACCAGGCGCCAAACTTCCATTATCACACTCTTTGTGGTCTCCCCATGACACAGTCAAAGATGCTGCCGAATCTTTAGGAATCAATTTACCCGAAGAGACAGCTAAAAACCTTGCTATGGACGTTGAGTACCGTTTACACGAGATTCTCGAGACTGCTATCCAATTCATGAGACACTCCAAACGTAAATTATTGATGACTAGCGATATCAATAATGCATTAAAGATGTTGAACATCGAACCGCTTTACGGGTATGATAACTCCCAGCCACTAAACTTTAAGGAAGCGTTGGTTGGTGCTGGTGGCCAGACATTGTATTATATCGATGACCAAGAAATCGAGTTTGAGAAATTAATCAACCAGGAATTACCCAAGGTTCCTCGCCAAACAACATTCACTGCCCACTGGCTAGCTATTGAAGGTGTCCAGCCGTTAGTACCACAGAATCCACTTCCATCCGAGATCAAGGCTCTTCCAAGCATTGTCAGAGGGGCCACTTCGTCTATTCTCGGTAACGATATCCTCAGCTTGTCAAACGACAACAAAGATACTGGTGCTACATCCACCTCGAAAGATAAAAAGGTTGATAAGGAGATGGAAGTCAAACCACTCGTCAAACACGTATTGTCCAAAGAACTCAAGTTATATTTCGACAAGGTTGTGGAGGTATTGGTTTCCACCAATCAAGAGAAGGAAAGCATGCGTAATGCTGCATTAACTTCATTGAAGAACGACCCAGGTTTACATCAGTTGGTTCCATACTTTATCCAGTTTGTTGCTGAACAAGTCACCAACCAACTCAGAAACATTGAAATTCTTTCTACTATGTTGGAAGTCATCTCAGCTCTTGCTGACAACAAAACAATCTTCTTGGATCCTTATGTCCATGCACTTATGCCTTGTATTTTGACATTACTTCTTGCCAAGCGGATTGGTCCAATCATCAAGGAAACAGACACGAAAGAGTCGCAAGACTTGCTCAGAAACCAGTTGGCAGTCAGAGAATTTGCTGCTATTCTTTTAAAGCATGTAATCACGGTATACGGCTCATCGTACTCCACTCTCAGGCCCAGAGTGACAAGAACTTTGCTCAGAGCACTCTTGGACTCCACTAAACCGATCGGTACACATTTTGGTGCGCTTATTGGCTTAAAGAATATGGGACCCGAAGTCATCAAGTTAGTGTTGATTGGTAATTTGAAGGTGTGGTCTAAGCTGGTTGTGGAAGACGGAATGAATGATTTTGAACGTGAGATCTTACAATCAGCCACGTTGGACACGTTGAGAGCATTAAAGATAGAGGTACAACCTGTTGACGGGGACACAGACGTCGAAGAAGTTACGGATGATGTCAAGGATAAGCTTAAAGAAAGAATTGGCGAAACGTTGGCAAATTTGGTCTTGGAACTGGCCGACGGCAAGGATATTATAAGGGGATTCTTTTTCGGTGAAGAAGCAGTATAAGAAGAAGAAAAGGCTGTATTATTAATGTACATTATTTAGACTTGGTATAAATCTTGCTGGCCTTGCGAACTCCTTGCTTGGATGCAGTTAAAAGAGCGTAGTCGGAGTCGGAATCGGAGTCATGGTCAGTTTCTTCTCCGTTTGTGATCTGGAAAATTTGATTCAAGTTACTCGATTCTCCATGGAAAAATGGTGATCCTCCTCCTCCTTCTCTTCCATCACCGCCAACCGAAACAGGATCTCCTGGTTTGGTTCGTGTCTGAGAAGAAGAACTGGGAGGCGATGATTGGTTAGGGGCTCTTTTGATGGGGGTCACAATCTCAATGGATTGTGATGCTGACTTGATAGGTGAACTTTGGGGAACAACTTCGGGTACCAAGGATGCAAGTGTATCGGATACTTTAAGTGATGGTTTCACAAATGATGCTTCGGGTGTTTTGAGAACGGCTGAATAGTCCAACACACGTTTTTTGACGGGTGTCTGTTCTATCTGTGAAAATGAATGCTGGTGCGATGCTGAAGTTGTGTCTGGATGGACAGGACCAGACTTGGAACGATGGGCTGGTGTTGCGTCGACTTGTGCCATGGTTTGTTTCTTTGCAGTAGTTGCATCGATCTGAGCATTTGAAATACTGAAAAAGTCTAGTCTTTTAGAGGCAGTGGAGTCGTCGACCAGAGCGTATCTGGAGAAGTCATTCTTCTTTGCGGGTGTAGCATCAACCTGTGACATCAGTTTTCTTTGAAGATGAGGTTCTATCCTGGCTCTTTTGGTGTTTCCAAAGATAAAGGTCGAGTTTTTTTCAACCACGCTTGTCAGTCGTTTCGTTTCCAGCTCAGACTTCAACGACATATCCACCTGTCGTTTTTGCATATGTTTCGATGATAAGTTGGATTTGGATCTCTTTAGTGAGAAAGTCAGCAAGAAATCCTCACTTTCAGACAAACTAGTAGCTTTCTGTAAGGCTGGCTTTCGAGAAAGTAATGTCTTTTTGTACTTAGAAGATCTTGGTTTCTTTTCAGGTTCAGGCGAGTCTGATTTTAGTTTCTTGTCTTTAATTTTGACTAGTTTCATATTCAGATCTTTAACTTTATCAATAATGAACTTTACTATCGTGGGAACCTTTTTGTTGAAGTACGGCACAACCACGTACGCTAAGAAACCGTAGGCATTGTCTTCACCCTTTTGTTTTCCTAATAAAGTATCCCACAATCCCATTCTGTCAACGATGGCTGTAAGAGATATGTAGACAACATATTCATTGGTCACCAGACTTGTGTCTGTAAGTTGTGCATTCTCGGCCACATTGATCCCCATACCAAGAAACGTAGGCACGATCTTCTTTCTCTTTTTCTTTTTACGAACAAGCGAGGTATTCTTGTTCAATTTCTTCAATTCGTTTTCTTGAGTCTTGTGTCCAGCAGCTAAGAAATCGTCTTCTTGTACCCTCCAGTAGCACAACAACTCCAAAGCAAGCAATAGCTGGAGCTGGGCCTCTCTGATCTTCAATTCAAGGACGTATTTCTGTAGTTTTTCTTCATTCTCTTCAAACTTGATATCATGCTTTGCTATAAAGTCTGTCTGTGACTTTGTTTCGTAGTCCGAACGAGTCAGCTTTCTTTCTTGGTTCAAGACCCCAAACTTACCCTCATGACGCTGATCCATCTTTTCCACGGGAAGAAACAAGGCCTTGAGATTATTGACGATGGTTTCATCGGTGTTGTCACATAAGTTTCTGAACCGACTCAATGCGGTCTTTGGAAAGTAGCTGAGTGGTGTGTTGAGCGAATAAAGAGTCATATAATACCTTGCCAGAAGGAATTGTAGTGGATTTTCTTCGAGGTCATCGTGATGGACTGGTGTTGGTTCTATGCGTGCTTTAGCTTTGGTTGGTGGTGGAGGAGGAGGTGGTGGTGCCATGGAGAATGGTTTCTGTGGTTGAGTGTCGTTTTTGGTGGGCACCAACTGTAACTGTGACATATCTTGCCTTGTCAAGACCATTTTGACCCGTTCTTCGTGACTCAATACCATCTCTTTGTACCGAAGACCACCGTTCAAATATACCACTCCATAATAAACATTGGTGATGCAATACAATAATGCCAAACGCAGTTCCTTATACGAAGCTTGTTTCTCAATGTTAGCCACATAGTAACTACCTCGAGCACGGCAGAGTGTTTGGTGGATATCGGCCAGCACTTTCAAGATATGGGTCTCTTCATTTTGCGGCAACTTTTCATGTCGTATTCCATCAGCAACATGGACAATTTTGATGCTTTGCGGCTCACCAGTGGGTCCAACAGGTACACCAAAGACAAACGGAAGACTCAATCCTGTTTCTTCCGCTCTGTCACTGACATTATTGTTCATTTCAATCCCTTGTCTGTTTCTCTAAGGTTACGAAATTTGGTATGAGTGTGAGAGTGTACACAATATATCTACTTGGGGATGTCCGTTTACTACTATACAAATTTAACTATCATAAACTTCGTGTCAATATGGCTCTTCTTTCTTTTTATATCTTTAACCATTCGTCTTCAACTATGTCTGTAATGGTGGGTCTTTTATCCAACTCTCTCACCAAAATCTTTTTAATTAATTTTGTTGATCCGTCACTAACCACATACGGAATACGCAAGTCACCTTCCATGATCTCATCCACATTATAAAACGGGTTTTCCTTGTACAACATCGTATACAAGAGAATCCCCAAGGCCCAGATATCCTGCAGTTTTCCTTCGTACTTCTCTCCACCCAAAACCTCGGGCGATGCATAGTCGATGGTACCCACAAACACATCAAACGGACCTTGTTTGGTATAAGCAGCGCTACCAAAGTCAATCAACTTGATAATCCCGTTCTCGTCAACAATAACATTCTCGTCCTTGATATCACGATGCACAATACCATTCTTGTGAAGATGATAGATCGCCAGCACAACTTGCTTGAAAATAAAGTTACACTCCAACTCAGTCATATCCTTCTTGATCTCAATATAATCAAATAAATCAATGGCCGGTGGATCTCCAAAGATTGGCGTTTCCAAATAGTAGTACTTCAGATCCTCAAAGAAATCAATGATCCTCATGATGTTTGGATGGGGGTCGTTATTAAGAAATGCCATGATCTGGATCTCAGATGGAATCGTACCCAAGTTCCGATCACGCACCCACGTATCAACCAAGATTCTCTCCTTGTCAATACACTTGATGATGATCTTATAAACGGGATCTTCCACATGCTGCCCAAGAATAACTTTTCCATAGGCTCCTTCTCCCATGTTTTTCATGGTCTTGAACTCAGAAAACTTCTTTGTTCTTCTCTTAAGCCCAACAGCAGAGGGCCAATGTGTGGCCTGCTTCATCTTTTGCGCAAGATCGTCGCTTTCAATCTTCAAGATTTCCTCTTCTGTATACTTCCGATACGTGGCACTAGCATCAAGTTTTCCCAGTGCTGCACTCGACACTGCTGTTTCCACGGTTTCATCCGATTCAACTGACTTGGGTGGAGCACTCCGAAGTGAGCTTGGATTCGAGTCGCTCCTGACAGACTCAGTTCCATCACTCACCTCATTGAGCTTCGACTTGGCCTTGGATTTTAAACTATTGTTCAAGATGTTAACAGGGATACCAAACGAATCATTGCGGGCCTTTCTGGTACTGCTATGGCGGTGTAATTCATCGGTACTGGGAGCAAACTCAGGGATTTCTGCATTGCTTGGTGGGAATAGATTCATCTGTGATGGCCAGCTGACACCAATACCTTTAGGAATATTTGTGGCTGTGCGTCGGTGACTAACATCACCAGCTAATCTACTAATGACGGGAGTTTCGATCTTAGTTTCGTCCTTAAAATCATCTCTCAAGGACATGGATGACGTGCTGGAACTCAACTTTTCCAACTCCTCAGTGATACTTGTTTTATCGGTCAGTCTCGAGTAGGTTATCCATACAACTAAGGTATCATTCTGAGAGACCCTCACCTGTACATCGACATAGATAAAGTTGCCATCTCTATGAACACCTCTGATACCGTGGGAGTTGAAAAACATGTCTTCCTCCACCCCGTTGGGGTCCTCTTTACTACGTAAAGTAGCATCGTATCTTCTGAAAAAGTGTTCTGGTAATACAAGACCAGGTACCAAATTGAAATGTTCACTATTTGACTCGAGTCCCAACGTCAATGCCTTGGTAAAATTGGGAATCAAATAATCAATCGACTGGTCATGCAACTCGTCCGATGATCTGCCAAACATGTTTTTGGCAATTGCATTGTTGCATGACAAAATGGTGTAGTTGTGAGAGTCAATGACAAAGATCCCAGCAATATAGGGCAAACAGTGGATCTTCAACTTGATTTCATAACGGTCATCATTGATTTCTAGTGGATTGGAGGTGATTGCACAAGGAATGTTTTCTTCTTCATCAAATTGCAAAGTGTAGTATCGGGTTTGGTTGATCTTTTCACAGTCAGCCACGTCCTGGGACTCATAGTAAGTGTCATCATCATCAAACCCTTCGTGAGAATACTCTCCTATAATATCAGAATAATCTGTACTCAACTCTTGATGTAAAGACTTACTAATATGTTCCAATTTCGAGTACTTCAACTTATCAAACTGACTAAGCAAATTTCCGGCAATCTCGTTGACCGCATCAACTTTATACTCATCATTGCTTCGTTTGTCTGTGTTGGCGGTATCACCCTTAGCACACAGTATCACCACATCAAATGCATCACAGGGGATTTGGTCAAACATACAGATAATCAAGTTTCCCTTTCTCTTGGCCCAAATCGAAGTCCAGGCAAAACTCTGATCACCAGGACGTAAAATGGCCACGATTTCACCAGCAAATAAGATATTGTTGTTGGTGACTTTCTTGGAATTGTCAGGTACGGCTTTCCTTGACCGTAAGGATAAATCGAGGTTTCGTGAAATATAGTTGGTTAATCTTTCCGTGACAAAGTTACGGAATTGTGGAGCAATCAAGTCCATCAATGTCATTGATTTGATCATGTTTTTCAGGAACCCAAACATCAAGCATGCCAAATCGTTGGCAGCCTTGACGGACCATGGGTTATCGATCTCAACTGTGAATACTGATTGTGGCAATGCATGTTTTCCAGCTGGAATGGAGTGAAACGGACGGTTGGAGTTTGAATTTGATGAAGGAGGATGAGGAGGATAGTTGTTGTTGAGCATATTGAGTGCCGTGGTGGATGGTTGGATTCGCTGGGCTGATAATCCCGTGCCGTCACTGTTGAGTAAAGACGAAGTCATGGCCGAGTTTTCGACAAACGGCGTTGCCAATGCATAAAGGAGTTTATTACGAAGGATATCCTGTTTGATTTTCTGGCTTTCGGTGGCATCCTTATTGGTCAGAAGCGACAAGTTGTGGAGTGTCGAAGCGATTTCCGAGTTCTTGCTAAGAAGATCCTTATCGTTTTCCAACATGGCGATGATTTCCTGTAAGTCGTCGTTCAAGGTGGAGTCGCGAGGAGCCAAGATGGGAGGATCCAATTTGGGAACGGGTTCCGAGGCATACAACTCTGTTACAGGCAAGGAATCGGAGCGGCGCATCTGAGGGCGAAACAAGGCTGCTAGTGCTGCTGACGATGCGTTTGCCTGGAGTTTGTATGAATCTGTAAAGGATTCGGAGCTGGAGTTGAGGTTTTTGTATAAAGACGGAGGCTGGAGTTGTCGCGAGGGAACTGCGTCCGGGATGGAGTGGGACGAGCCGTTTGATTTGACACTGTAGAGGCTCGGGGTACGATCTGTATGGTCATTGAGAGATTTCATCAATGCTGGTCTGTCCTTCAAGATCTCCAAGGATCTTCGTAAGACATTGAGTCTTAATGCAAGGGAATTGGGGCTCAAGTGGGCGTAGGAATATGCGTGGGACGACTCGATGGGAAACTTCAAGATATCTTCCAAGTTCTTGAACTGAGGGTCTCTGGATGAAGCCGAGATGGTGGGGGTTAGTGGCAGCATGTCGCCGGTCGAGAGGATCCGTTTGGCCAGCGCAGAGGAGGAGCTGGATGCTGAGACAGAGATGCGAAGGTTATCTGGAGATTTTCTGAGCTGATTTCGTTTGGGAACATGGAGATGTGTGTGGTCGTCATCGTCGTCGTCATGAAGAAAGAACGACCCTGGCATGATGGAGATGAGGAAAGGAAACGACTTGTGTGAGTGTTTGCGTGTGTGCTTGTAGTGTTTGCGTGTGAGAGTGAGAGCGTAATGAAAGATCACGGACAGGAGACTGGTGGCTGGCGGCAATTGTTTCCAAAGAGTGGGCCCTTTTTGTAGGTGGAGAAGGAGGAAAAACGTATTTGGAGGTGTATTTTTTTCCCTGGTGAAGCAATTGCAGAGCGAACAGAATGGTACCAGTCAGGTGTTGTGGAATAAAAAAAGATCAGCAGTACCAGTAAAGATCCCTGGCCAATAAGACATAAGAATATAAACACAAAACCACCAGAATCTATGAATGACTGTGTTTGATTGGTTTGATTGAGATGGAGAAATGATTTGGGGGTGGGGATGTCCCGAGCCCGAAAAAGGAAGTCATCCCATTTTGGAGACCGCCCGCCGCGAGGCTGAACCCACCGGTCGCTCTCTACACACAAAATAAACAAAATTTACAAGGTGTACAAAAACAAAACAAATCTATAAAGAATACAAACAAAGAAATAAAATGCTACCGGGATAATATTTATAACAATAATCAGCCAATCAGCTACTGGAGTTTCTGACCCAGATATCGCTGTTGTCGTGGTCCCTCCACAACCGGCTGATGGTGATTCCCATGCTGTACTTTTTCTTTTCAATCTCGTCTTGTTTCATCTTCAACTTACCTATAGCCTTAGTGATCTTGGTTCGTGTCGTGTAGTCCACCTCCACATTGTATGGAGGCAACAAGTTCGTGAGGAAATTCACCTCCTTTTCAATCTTGGTGATTCGGCTCTGGTACTGGTCATACTTGGCCTGGGCCAACTTTACCTTGCGCAACTTTTCCTCGTCTCCAGTTGCTGATTCGTGGTGGTGGTGGTGGTGGTGGTTATCGTTATGATGATGGTGTCCTGATGGACTTGACTTGTTGTTGGTGGGTGACTTGATTGGTTCATGTGATACTTTACGTACAGTAAACTTGATTGGTTTCTTTCTTGGTTTATCACCAGTAAGCGGACTGGAAGCAGTTGCTGGTGTTGCTGGTGTTGCTGGTGTTGCTGGAGTTGCAGGTGTTGTTACTGGAACTGGTTCAGCTGCTGGTTTTGTTTCTTTCTCGGGTACTGGTTCGGGATCCTTAACCAAACTCAATTTACTTTGAGATAATCGTTTGATCAAATCATCGGTGGAGTTTTCGCTGCCAATAGAAGAAAGCGAGGAGATCGAAGGCGAATTGTCGATTCGGGATGTTTCGGGCGTGGTGCTCAGCGTAGTTTCGGTCATAAACAACAAGTGTGATTCTGGGTGGTTTTTTTGTTTTGGAGGATTTAAACAAATTAAATCATGTTTTCTCACCATGTTTTTTTGGAGGGGGAAACCGCACCCATTTCGTTTACCCGGACACCAAATATGTAGTGGAAAGCGCGCTCGCAAGCGCCTCCTTTGTTCTCCAGTGTCTAACCCTGCAACCGTCAGTAATTAGTGCCAAATAAGGTAAAAAGGAGGCCTCAGGAGGAAAGGAACGAGGCGTTGTCTAATCGGCAGGTGCGTCACTAGTGGAATCGGTGGATGTGAGTGGTCCTTCGCCGTTGGACTCGGTATTAGATTCCCTCGTAACTCCCAAAACGTCGCCCATTTTGCGGCCGCCGTCGGTTTCGCGGTATGCGTCGACGTATGCCTGCGCATATGCCTGGGCATACATCGACGCATGGGCGTGGGCGCGCACCGAAAAATCAGCCATGCCTATTCCGGCATTAAGTCGTTTCAAGCGCATCTGGTTTAATGTGCGCTTGAAGGTAAATTTGTCTTCGGTGTCGCGGATAGCAAAGTCAAACTCGTATGCAATCTCGTCCAAGTAATCGTAGGTGGGTGCTTCGTTGCGGGTACGTTCGCGTTCCTGTATCAAGAGATCTTTGATAAATTGCTTGAGACTCGCAATCTGGTCTTTATCGGCGTCGCTAAAGACATGTTTCTGGCGGAGCGCCTGGAGTTCGTGGGCCGCAAGCGATGCTCGTACATACACGTCTTCCAAGTTACAGAGCGTCGTGATGTCGTCCACCTTCTTACTTACCGACATGTTGATGTGGTGCTGGAGCTGCTGGTTGCGCGCAAGAAACCGGTCGGCCCATGCTCGCAGGAAATAGTGGCCGTTCTCGTACTTGTCGGGCGGTGGCAACTGGCCGCGAAGATGTTTCTCCTCCAACATCTTATCGGCCAACGTAAGAATCGTGTCGACCCCAAACAGAAAGTCGTATTTCGCCGAATAAAGCAATCGGTTCCGCAAAATCGACTCTTCGTGTTTCGACAATTTCTGTCGCTGGTTGCCCATGTCGCTTAATGGTTGTGTTTTACCTTTAAGACGCCGATGAAACGTGGCTTTGGAATGCTTGAAGCCATGTTTGGCCTGAAGGCGCTTGAACGGAGTTTTTTCCACAACATACTCGGCAATAGCAGCAGCAATCCGCCGCTCGTGCTCTTCGTCCGATAAGTTATCATTCATGATGATTAAAGGTTCTTTTTTTTTTTTTTTCAACCTCTTCTTAAACTCTTTTTGTCAGCTGCACTTTCCCTTTGATGCCTGAAACTATTACATTATCGCTTTCAGCCACAGCCAATCATGTTGCTACACACTTGTACAATGTTCAAGAATCACACATTCCGTACCTGAAAAATACCGTGGTTCGCCACGACAATTCGGTGTTTCTTTCGCAAGTGAAAAATGGACCCCACACAAACTACTCGCCCCGCGCGTTGGTGTACGACTTGAAGCGTGGTTTTGGCTCCTTGAACAAGTACGAGTATCATGAACAGATCCCTGACCTTGATCTTCCAGCCAACCAGATTGTCAGCTCGAATCCAGTGCCAAAACACCAGTACCAGATCGATTTGGATCGCGGAATCAAACACCATGCTGCTAACGTGCTTACGGTCGAGAACACCAAGTACTGGGCCGATTATAACAAACTTATCTATGGTCCTCGTTCATTGAACACATTACCGAACTTTGAGCTCAACGAACCATGGGGAACCCACAAGAATATCCCCAACCTCAAGTTCGATACGTTTGATAAAGGTGTTGGTGAGTTCCACGACGAAGATACCGAGTTCCAAATGGATAACTTCCGCTACTACTTGGAGAAATGTGACTTGTTCCAGGGCATCAACCAGATCACAGAGATCGACAGTGGCTGGAGTGGATACTCGGCCCAGTTGTTGGAAACATTGGTGGACGAGTACTTCAACAGCAACAAACACAATATCTGGATCTATGGCTTGATGTCAGGCTCACACCTCACATCTACGGCCCAAACGGTGTCTCGAATCAAGGCATTGGTGGAACTTGCGAAACATTCATCGCTTTTGTTTCCCATAAACCAACAAGTATCTTCACATTTACTCCAGTCATCGTTTGTCAACGACAGCATGTGGCATACCAGTGCAGTCACAGCAACATTTATCAACTCGATTTGGGGACTCCACAACCAACATAACAATCCCCAAGCAATGAGTTACATTGAAGATAACTTACTTCGTGGTTACACCAACCGTAAGTTTATCAATGAGATCAAGATCAACGGTACAAGTGTCCAAGACGTTGATATTTCAGCATATTTCTCTGCAACTGAAACATCTACACCACTGAGCATATCACTAAGCATCGCACCTAATTCTCGCAAACATGGTCTGGTGGACTACTTTACCAAAAACTACGTGGTGGCATCGCCAGATCTTGTGGAACCACAGGGAATCACTAACGTATACATCAGCGCAAGCATCGACGAGATTGTGGATATCGATACGTTCCCACAAATCATACAAACACCTTTCTCCACCGAGTTCAATACCAGTACCGAGTTCCGTCATGACTTGAAGGTATACAGAGACATTGTGAGCAAAATAAGGCCGTCCCACCAGCAGTTGATGGCGATTGTGGAAGAACAGGGCGAGTTGGTGGAAGATCTCAGCAATCTTATAGAAGAATATACCGTTGGATACGACGATAGTGACGAAGAAGACGATTTATAGAGTTAACTAACATACAAAAACTAAGCAATGGTTTTTTCTACCAAGAAGATCCCGTAGTCGTCCTTCAAGGTGTTCATGATAGTGTCGTTGATGGTGGAGCTCATAGGAGCCAACAAACCTCTAACACTTAACGTTCCATCCAAGATCTGTTGCGTAGCAACGGCACATGGAACACCCACCAATTTGGCCATGGATGAGTAGCCGTTAGGATCACCGTAGTCTACCAAAGTTGATGTTCTGACTTCGGTTTTGCCGTTGGCCCATTCGATTCCAAACTTGTGTTGCAAACAAACCAAGTCTCTTTCGCCTTCTTCGTATTGCATCAATTCTTCCAATGTAGCGCACAACGTGTCCAATGGGTTACCTCTTGGTGTTGTGAGTTTATCAGAGAACAAACCAAGCCACTTCAAACCAGCAATGATGCGTTTTTCGTCTTCCTGAGACTTGAACTTGGTCAATTCCTTGATCTTGGCCACCAAATCAGTTTCTGCTGAAGACTTGGCTCCAATCAATTGGGCCACGGCATCCTTCCATGCTACAGCCGTGGCAAATACATCTGATGCTTCGTCCTTCAAGAATCCAATGTCAACCAAAACCTTGATGAATTCAGGGAAACCCTGGAATCTCAAAGTCCCTCTAATGACCGTTTCGGCTTCAGGAATGTTGTACAATTCCTTGTAGGTGGTTGAGTCTCTGTTTGGATAAGCAACAAACGCAAATCCCGGGTAGATAAAGTAGGGCTGTGCTGTGGCCATCAAGTCTTCTGACTTGACATTGACAATATCGCCGTTTTGCCAGTAGCTGGCGGAGTTTCTCAAGGCCAACAACACACCTCTGGAAGACCACGAGAACTTGTAGCCCAAAGGATTGTCGGAGTTTTCTGGGGCTGGCAAGCCTCCGCAGTACGACAAGAAGGATCGGATCTTACCGTTTTGGGCATGGACTTCTTCGATCGTCTTGATGGCGTACAAGTGGTCGATACCAGGGTCCAAGCCGATCTCGTTCATGACAGTGATTCCTGCTGCGTTGATTTCTGGTTCCAATGCCTTCAATTGAGGGTTGATGTACGAAGTGGTGACAACATGTTTCTTGTTCTTGATGGCAGCCTTGACCACATTGACATGGAAAGTGTATGGAATCAACGAGATCACCAAATCGACCTTGGCAACCTGTTCATCCAAAGCCTTTTCGTCAGTGACATCGAGAGAAATGGCATTGGCAACAGAACCAGCCAATTCCTGGGCTTTTGACAACGTTCTACAAGCAACAGTCACTTGGACGCCAGGAGTCTTGGCCAAAATATCAACGGTTGGTTTGGCAACAAAACCAGATCCCAATAAAAGCACTTGTCTATATGTTAGCAATTGACCCTGCAAGAGAGAGAGGATTGACCTTACTTACTTGGACATGATTGATAAAGAAAAGAAATACTCAGCTGAAAAATTATCGGTCTCCTTTTCTACCAGCTTGTAACCCTGGCCCTATTTGGGTAAGTTAGGCGCCTATCAGAAATGCCGTCATGAGTCACTTATCGTATACAGGACCGAAATCTACAATGAAGTATATGCAGGTGAGATAAATTCTTTGTCTTCCACACATTTTTTATGGGTGGGGGAAAAGGTTTGAATCGTTGTTTTAGATGGAATTGTGGCTACGTATCAAAAGGATGTAATATATTTTGTTGAGAGAGAGGATCTGTTCCCCGCAGTATTTTCTCGTCGTTATTTGGGGGACAATCGACCATTAGTATTGGATCATTGTTGTGGGCTTGGCATGATTGAGTGACAGTCTGACAATAATTCCGATCGCACCAGAATAAAAAGAAGCAGAAAAGAAGCAGAAAAGAAGCAGAAAGAAACAGAAAGAAACAGAAAAAAAAAGAAAAGAAGAAGAAAAGAAGAAGAAGAAGAAGAAGAAGAATGAGATCAGATTTGTAGAGATCTGAAGGTTCTAATTGGTTGAAATCATTACTTTTATGATAACCCCGATTCTGTAGCTACAAGTCCGTTGGCGCGCGCCCAGACCAGGCGTGTTGCATCCCCCCACAAAAACCCCACCTTATATTAAATGTCTGTTAGGCGTCGTCTTCACAGCAAGCATTATTGGTCGAATTAGTTGCTGCTGCAGATCGTACACTGCGTGTCACTTCCCCACCCTTGTAATGCCGTCGTATTTCTACCCCACCTCCACCAAAGGGTTCATAAAAGGACCCATAACTCCATCTTTTCTTGAGCCCATCACAAAATGTCAGCCGTTCAGAAACAGTTGATGAAACAAGAAATATATAGCGAGAAACCAGATCTCTCTCGCAATGCCATTTCATGGTACACAAGAACAAGAATCTCGACCCTTTTCGATATTCCTATTCTAAACTCCGACCAGAAATGGTACTCTGTTCTCAATCCAGTACCAGGATTGCGAGAAATGACTGCGAGCGACTGGAACTTTTACTTCTTGGGCTTCTTTGCATGGACGATTGATGCCATGGACTTTTTCTGTGTTTCTGCCAGTGCCTCGAGCATTGCCCATACGTTGGGTGTTAATATTACCCAGATTTCGTGGGGTGTGACACTTGTTTTAATGTTGCGTTCGGTTGGGGCGGTGATCTTTGGTCTTTTAAGTGATATCTACGGCCGAAAATGGCCATACATTGTTGTCTGTGCATTATTTGTCGTGGTGGAACTTGGAACAGGCTTTGTTCAGACATACAAACAGTTTTTGGCAGTGAGAGCCATCTTTGGTATCTTGATGGGGGCAATGTACCCCATAGCCTCAACCACCGCATTGGAAAACCAGCCAGTAAAGGCCAGATCGGTTCTTTCTGGTCTTTTTTTGCCAGGTTACAATCTTGGATACCTTTTAGCCGTGGTATTTTTCCGGGCATTCTATAGTTCATACAAGGGCGATCAAGGATGGAGAGCATTGTTCTGGTTTAGTGCTGGGTTACCGGTGATTTTGATTGTATGGCGACTCTTTTACCCTGAATCAGAAAACTTTCTACGCTTAAAGGAATCCAAAAGATTACTTAACCAAACCGATGGAGAGGTGGCTACCCGTAAAAAGTTTGATGCTTCGATTTTGACCACGTTAAAGACTGAATGGTTGATGTTTATTTACTTGGTGCTTTTGATGGCCGGGTTCAATTTCATGTCGCATGGGTCTCAGGACTTGTATCCTACAATGTTGACCAAACAATTGGGTCTTAGTTTGAACCAGAGAACATACATTATGGTGATTGTGAATATTGGAGCGATGTGTGGAGGGATCTTTTTTGGTCAGCTCTGTGAGTTATTGGGACGTCGCTTGACACTTATTGTGTCGCTTGTGTTTAGTGGAGCGTTCCTTTATCCGTCATTCTTTTCGCTGAATGTCAGCACCATTATTGGAGGATACTTTTTCCTTAATTTTGGAGTCATGGGAGCATGGGGCGTGGCTCCAATCCATTTGATCGAGTTGGTCAATGCCTCTCATCGTGCATTGTTATCTGGAGTCGTGTATCAGTTGGGCAACTTGGCCTCGTCTGCGTCCAGTACGATAGAAGCACAATTGGGAGCTCGGTTTCCTGTCACTTTGGGCAACAATACCGATGCCTACGATTATGGTAAAGTGATGTGTATTTTCTGCGGAGCCGTGTTTGCATATATGATGGTGATCGTGGTGGTGGGTCCTGAACGGTTCCATAAAGATTTGGAAGTACATACACACGATGCAGGCGTCGTGGAGTGTGACTTTGATTCCATTGATGGCAAGCCCAGTGTGGACCACGAAGAAGATATCAAGTGATTCTTTTGCACCCAACACCACCAGAAAAATCACATGCTGAAAAATTAATCCCCAGAAAAAAGGTATATATAGGAAAAACCATAACCGTTAATTTAGATCTCCAATAACTTTATAAATAAACATGTCACTTTACGCGGAAGCACAGACGGTTTTTGAGGCCACTGTGGACTTGGCTCAGCACTTGCCTGATTATATTGACGATACACTCAGTCTTAAGTATGCACTTGCCACAATTGCGTTCAATCCCATTTTCTGGAACGTCGTGGCGAGAACCGAGTACAATACACGGATCTTGACCAAAATCACCGGTGGGGCCCGGAACGGCTGTTACTTGTTGGCATTGACCATCTTTTCGCTCGGGATTTACCGTGACCATGTGTATCACGATGCATTGCAACAACAACCAACATTTGAACCATGGGCTGAATCCACGTTGGTCAAGGCATTGGCAGTGGCAACGTTTGGATTTGGAAACGTATTGGTGATCACTTCCATGTGGACACTTGGTGTTACAGGCACGTACTTGGGAGACTACTTTGGGATCTTGATGAACGAACGGGTGACGGGATTTCCGTTCAACATCAACGATAATCCCATGTACAACGGATCTACGCTTTGTTTCTTGGGCACCGCGTTATGGTACGCTAAACCAACAGGCGTAGCGGTGGCCGCGTTTGTATTTGTGATGTACAAGATCGCCTTGCTCTTTGAAGAACCGTTCACGGCCAAGATCTACGCCAACAGAGCCAAGAAGGCATTGTAAGTAATTAAAAAAAATATCTAAAGAAACGCAAACGTACTGCTGATTCCGCGATCTTCGACGTAGCGTAGACTGAGCGATTGGAACTTCTCAGATGACTTATGATAATAGAGCCCTGAGATGGTGCCTGGAATTATGGAACTCGAGTACGAGTTGGTGGTGGAGGAACCTAATCCTCCGATATTAAGAGCAATGTAATAGAACCCTTCAAACGATGCTCCATTGATTTGTTTGATTCGGGCATCAGGTAATAAGAACTCTTCTTTCCACCGCATATAAATGACTTGGTTTTCGTCGTGGCCGTTTTGGATATTGATCAATTTCTGTCTGAGCTGAGTATCGTTGAGGAACGATGAACTTGTCAATTTCTTCCAGTGTTCCATGTCGTTCTTGATAAACGAGCCCCATTCCTTGTTTTCTGTCAAGAACGAGTATCGTTTCACAGCCACATCGTGATGGCTGCGTTTGGTGGGGGTTTCCCAGACATAGTGGTTGAATGGATTGTTGATGATTTCTCCCCGGAAACAAGTGGTGATTTCAGGATGTTGTTCTGTTAAGCCTGTGATCTGAAGAAACCCCGTCACCACCGAGTTGAGCCAGTCGACTGTCTGGAGATCAACTCGGATGCTATAGCGGGCCTTGCCCGATTGTTGTTCGCCAATAAACCGGGCGTTGGGACGAAGATACGTGTTTGATAGACGAGGCATGATGTTTGCACCCGTATCCAACGAGTCAAAGTAATCGATGTGGTGTTTTGGTGGGTTTAGAGGAAGCACTGGAGGCGGAGTGGAGGTGATGGATTCATCAACAAGTTGTGGGTTGTGGACGGGATTTGTGGGTGTATATGAAACATCAAGCGAACCAAGCGGCAACGATCTGGTGCTGGAGTCGCTTTCGACGCGGGTAAGCGCCAACTTGGGATCATGGGGTGCCAGTTCGGTGACAGGCATTTGGTGCGGTGCTTAGGGGGCAGGAGAAAAAACGTTAACTGGTTAAAACTTACGGCAATGAAGTTCTTGTTAAAGCCACGGATTTTCCCATACACCCAGAGCCAGACGTCTTTATGTAGATGTTGTTAAACAAAATTAAAACGAAATAAAGCAAAAGAGAAAGTATTTGTTCTTATCTTCTGTGACGTAAGTTCCGTGATGCTCACACCTCATTAATTTTTCTTTTTTTTGGACATGGCCACACGACCGAATATCGGCGATATTCGCTGTCCGTTCGCGCGCTACTGGTGATGGCCCGTGATGCATATGCACCAGAAGGCTGCAACACTCCTGTTTCAGAAACAATGTCCACGCCACCCACACCGATCCATCCGGCACCCAACGAGGAGGTGCAGGAACTTCCATCAGAAACGTTACCTGCAGAAATCCTTCTTGACTTGAATCCGGAATTGTACGATGCGACGAAGAGCGACACCTCATCGTTCGAGGACGTTACATTTGCATGCGAGCTGGTCACCGTACCGTTTGATACGGCGTACGAGTTGCTTAGGACAAAAATCAGCACCAACACGGCGTCTTCCTTGTCGCAGCACCAACAGAGCCGCTTCATCAACCATCTCGACCAGACCCTTTTACAGATCCAGCGCCGGTTTGTCAAGAACCAGGCTGGAGATACAGAAACGTACTCGCTTCCTCAGTTACTTGCAGACTTACAGAGAATCATAGACTTTTTCCTTGTTTCGTTATCGCCTCACTCACTGCTTTTCGGCCAATCAGAGTATCTCGTGCGGATCCTGTCTGATCTTGAAGATTATGTTGCTGCGTATCCGGACCTTTTTGACGTGGCTGCGAAATCGCCGGTCGTTTCTCGTGACAACCATGCAAAATTGATTGGATTATTGACCTTTTTCCAGAACTTGGACGTGATTCTCTCGTTTCTCACCGATGGCTACGATGTCGAGGGACACCAGCAACTGCTCAGCATGACACAACGCATCCGATTGGCTCCCATTGTGTCGCGATTACGCATCTTGGTCATGGCTAAAATCGATACCGTTCGTGGTAAACTTTTACAAATCGTTCAGGACCCTGATCCTGAACTCCAGAAAGAAGCACATTCAACCCTCAATCTCTTGGACGTGGAAATGGGCCGCTTTCTAGAAGGAATCTTAGAAAGAAGTAATAGTTAGATATTTCCTGCATAACTTTCTCTCTCACAAAAATCATCATCATCATCATCATCATCATCATCACTTTGTATGTGGCCGTTCGGAAGCACGAAAGAGTCGGCACAGATTGCTAAAGACCTCGATCCGAGTCTTCTGCAGTTCTTTGAAGAGAATAATCCTGAAACTAAACACGAATCGATTTTCGAACTTTCTCCACACCAGAAACGAGTCAACCAAGTGCTATCACGGTACGAAAATGCTGCATATGACCATGATTTCGATAAGTATAAGAAAGGTGAGCTGCCGCTGCGGGTGGCACATATAAACTGTGCAGAACTTCAGCAGAAAGTGATGGAATGTTTCCGTGACTTCAAAATCACCTCGACGAACCAATGTCGCGATGAGATTTCAAAGACAACAACGTGTGCACTGATCCAAAACAAAGCGTTACAGCGACTCCATTACGACGATTGTGTGAGTGTGGACCAATGCGATAAGATCCGCTACGTCATCGATAAGTTTTTTACCCAGAACTTTGGCCAGTACGGCGATACTGTCAACCCTGAGACTCAAGCACAGTTCAATAAGGACTTGGACTCGGTTTTCTACAAGATATGGAAGTAGATGTACATAGATATAGAATCAACAGTGCTGCGCGATATCAGCCGCAAGATCTTGCCATAGCTTCAACTTCTCCTCGTACTTTAAGCTTCCTACAAGCCCAGACGTACTGGGAAACACATATACTTTGGAGTCGACAGAAACGTGCTTGTAAAACGACCGAAGAACAGCGTTGTATGTTGATATTTCAGACAATTTATCGTCTCGCCGTTCCTGTTGGTGTCCCCATCGAAACGTTTCTTTGGTGAGTTTCACTCTGAGCCCCAACTGTTGGCCCAAAAACTTGACAACAATCTCCCAGATCCCCTTTCCAATAAACACAATCATCTTTGTATTGGACCGACTGAATTCGTCCAAGAGTCGAGGGACATTCTGCATCTTTTCACGGGATCCCAATTCTTCGGCTCTTCGTGTACATCGAAGCACCAAGTCCGTGAATCCAATCTTGTACCTGATAAGTTTATAATCATGTTCGGGTTTCACCACCGATTTGTTGTTCACCACAAGTTGTTGCATCAACTGATCGTCTTCTTCTTGGATGTCAATGGCCAGCAAGACTTTAAGAAAGATTTCTGATTGGTTGAATAGTTTCCAGAACAAATTCGAGAAATGGGCATAGTGATGCTGCTGCCGTGAAGACTCGACTCCAGGATTGAACCCAACAAACATCACGATTTGGTCATCGGTGATAGAAGGCGCAAGATCCATGAGTTCATCACCGGATTTGGTAATATTTGGCTTACGTGGACTTCTCACAGGTTTCGTGACTTTACTATTGCCACCAGGCTTTGTTTCATCGTACTTATAATGCTGTAACTTTGCCCGTAGAGCGTCCATTCATTTCTGATTCTAGACCTAAAATCTTTTTGATCACATGCGCCGCTCGCCCTGTTATTTCCTGCATGTAAATTACAATAATAAACATCATCGAGGATAATAATTACTCCACGTCGTAACTTAACAAACGTGATGGAGTCGTCGTTTCTTCCCTCTGAATTCAAGCATTCACCTATAACCAAAGATGGTATCAAGCTGGTCTCAACACCATTACCTGATGTCAAATCAGACGTACTAGAAAGTCTAGCACCGATCAAAGTGGAACTGCTCAACAATTTCACCACTCCTCAACGACGGGTCTCAATCAAAAGCCCAAACCGGGGATATAATCATGATAATCTGGAATTGACTTCTAGTTTTGTCCATTCAGAAAATAACAATAACAATAATGATGATGCTCAATCTGTATCGGAAGAGCAATCGGATGCAAACACAACCAAACTAATGGACCCGTACGTTCCTTACGTGCTATCGCTTTATCTTCAATTGCTCATTAATGTTTCGATTGTGGCAGTGGTGTTTTTTTTTGGATACCTGTTCTATAAAACAATTCGGGTAGATATCAACCATAAACTAGAAATCTATACCTCCGATGCTCTTCACGAAATATCGCGATGTACACGGGAATATTACCGCAACAAATGCGTGATTAAAAATGGAAACACCCGAGTTCCAGCATTGGAAAAAGCGTGTTCGGCCTGGGAAAAGTGTATGAACCGCGACCCCCAGTTACTTGGAAGATCAAAGATCACGGCCGAAACATTTGCTGATATTGTCAATGGATTTGTCACTCCAATCAGCTGGAAAGCGTTGGTGTTTCTGTGTATTTTCGTTCTTGGAAGCTTGATCGGAACTAATGTGGCATTTGGTAGCTACCGCAACTCATCGCAGTTTGATCTGTTTAGAGAAACCAAACAATTGAAACAAATTCTTATGGAAAAGGAACAAGAAATCTCTCGCTACAAACAGATTGAACAAGCAAATGAAACCAATATCTCGTTCCACACAGCACAAACTCCGTTTATACGACCAAAATATCCCGTGAATCGTATTGATGCTCAGGATCCTTCTTACGATAACAATTACACCAATAACACTTCTCCTTTACTTCACAGAAGAGGTTCATATAGGACATAATTAATTAATCTTATTTTTTTTTATGGGTGCAAAATTTTTTGGTCCATTGTAGGTTCCGTATCGGGAAATCAGATAAAACACAGTGTCTCCAACTATTTAATGGAATATGATTCACTTTAAACAAAGTTTGAAACATCAATGAACAGTCCAGTTTCTGAAATATCCAATCCGTTTGAAAAAGGAGTTGAATACTCCATCAAACGCAAAGAAATTGTGCCTAGCCGCACCCAATACTCTTCACATGTTTTTATGTTCATTCAAAAATCAGATATTCCCTATATGACGTTTTCAGGGTTGCTTCTATGTGTTTCCTCGGTTGCTTCACCTCTTCAAACCATTTTATACGGTGATGTATTTGCCAAATTGAGCCACTACCTCGAAGGCAAGGTTGAGTACCATAAATTTATCAAAGATATCCGATTATTATGTGGCTACATTATGATCATAGGTGTTGTCCGTATAATTTTCACCTGGTCAGGGATCTTCTGCTGGATGATGTTTGGAGAAAAACAACAGAGTCGGGCAAGATCTGCACTCTACCAAAAGGTTTTAAAGGGTAACTTGACATGGTTTGAAAAGACCAATTTAATGGGAGAAGTTTCTCAAATAAATAGATGCATCGAAGAATTAAGAACAGGAAATTCAGAGGTCATTGGCTTGATGACTCAAAGTATTGCTTCTATCATTGCCCTTTATATCACTTCGATGTATTATTCGTGGTCCGTTTCCTTGGTCATAATGGCAAGCTTTCCCTTGATGGCTCTTCTTGGCTGGTACTTTGGAAATTTAACTCATCGTGCTGCACAGGAAGAAAACGAATATACTGCTCAGGCATCCAAAGTCTTGGATTGGGTCCTTGTATCTGGTTCTGTTGTTCGGATGTTTAATGGGAAATATATCGAAACTGTGAAGTATAACAAAATCGTGGATTTGTCTGCAAAATCATTCTACAAATTGTCCCATGCAATTGCTGCAAATAGCGGAATCATGAAATGTCTTTCGTTCATGATGTTTGCTCAAGGATTCTGGTTTGGAAATTATATACTCGGGAAGGGAAGCATAAAAATCAATGATTTATTCACTTGTTTCAGTTCCTGTTTGACTTTGGGAACAACGGTGTCTGACTTAACAACCCTCGTTGCTACTCTCAACAAAGCTCATGCAGCAGCAGCAAAAATAGCAGAAACACTCAACGAAGAAACATATGAAATCAACACTATTGGATTGTATCCTACAATGGCTAATTATTCCATCCTGGTTAAAGATCTCAGCTTTCAGTATTCCTCTCGGGTGGATACCGTTCTTGACAAGGTGAGTTTTGATCTAAGCTCCAACCAGATGAATTTCATTATTGGTAAATCTGGTTCTGGAAAGTCTACCTTGGCTCAATTATTAGTCCAGTTTTGCAGACCAACTAATGGACTCATTACTGTAGATGGATACAATATTGAAACATTGTCTCAGAAATGGGTGACTGATAATATTACTCTTATTCAACAAAATCCAATCATGTTCAAAGAAACCATTTCTAATAATATTGCCATGGCAGTAGCGGATCAGTTTAATTCATTACTGGACGTTCCTCAATCAAAATTACGGGAAGCTTGTTTGTTTGCTGGATTAGATGACGTTGTTAACAATTTAAAGGATGGATATGAAACAGAAATTTCCCTGCTGTCATTATCTGGTGGACAACAACAAAGTGTTTCACTTGCTAGGGCCAAGATTAGAGACACACCAATCCTTATATTAGATGAAGCTTTGAGTGCATTGGATCAAAATAACAGAAATTCTCTCTTTCCAGCAATTAGACAATGGAGAAGGGGAAAAACCACTATTGTCATTACACATGAATTTGATCAAATTGAAGATGATGATTACGTGGTGTGTTTACAGAATGGTCTTCTCAAAAGAAAAGGATACTACCATGAGTTTTCTAAAGATGATTTTATTCTGAAGATTAAACCTTCAACGGACCAGAACCCATTGAATGCAAAAATACAAAAAAATGACACGGTTCCAGAATATGATTTTATATCTAATCCAGTGATACTTCAAGACCTTGAAAACAGTGAACCAACAGAAAAGATTATGGGAATATTTGAAATCTTAAACTATTGCAGATCAACGATTCTGAAGAAAGGATTTCTAGTGTTTGGATTAATTGTATCCATTCTTGGAGGAGTGTTGAACCCAATCTTTTCGTTTTGTTTCTCCAAGCTATTGTCAATAATGGTTGAAGTTTCTATTGGTGCCAATAAGAACAGTGAATTAATTAAGTGGTCGTGTATCATGATTGGAATATCGATCGCCAGTGGATTACTCCATTATTTATCACTGTTTACTCTCGATTATGTCAGTGAGAAGTGGATTGTTAATCTTAGAAAGTTGGCATTTCTCAAGTTAAATGATCAGGATATGTCTTATTTTATTCACAGTAAGAAACCAGCAGAATTAACGGCATTGTTGATGAACGATACAAGAGATTTACGGAATTTGGTGGCACATTTCTTATCTTTGTCCCTTACACTTATTTCAATGGTGTTATTTGGTGTTATTTGGTCCATTATTCTTGGTTGGAAACTTGCCTTGATAGGAATTTCTTTTGTTCCATTAATTCTTCTAGTTACTGGACTTTATGGGAATTTCTTGGAGTCTGCTGAAGCAAAGTACAAATCACAAGTGGCTGAATTGGAAAACCACAATCACGAAACCATCACCGCAATTAAACTTGTGAGACTCTTTAACATTACTGGTCATTTTAGTAATGTGTTTAAGGAAAGGTTGCAAAATGTTCGTCTGATTGGAATCATACGTGCAATCCATACTGGTTTTGGAATTGCGCTTTCCGAAGTCCTCAACGCTATTGCAACCGGTACCATTTTGTATTACGGGGTAAATTTGGTGGGAAAGCATGAATATTTCACTCATCAATTTTTGCTGGTAGTCACTGTTTTAACCCTAACTTTGGTTAATGCTGCTGGCATGATTAATCAATTGCCAGATATCGTTCGGGGTCAAAGAGCTGGGACATTTATCATTGACTTATTGAAACTTGCAGATTCTGTAACTGAAAGCGGAGGAGACGTTAAAATTGCAAACCTTGGAAAGCAGGAGCTTGTTCGATTTGACCATGTTAATTTCAGTTATAATCATCAGAAAGTTCTCAAGGATGTATCATTTTCAATCAATAAAAATGAAACGGTTGCAATTCTTGGACAGTCTGGGTCCGGTAAATCCACAGTTGCGCTGATTTTGCTTCGTTTATTTCCGGTTACTGATAATTCGGTTTTTGTTTCTGATAATGACTTAAAAAGTCTTGAAGTCAATTGGTTACGACAGAAGATTACCATAGTTCCTCAATTTCCCAAATTCTTTGATGGAACTATCTACGAAAACTTGGTTTATGGAAATGATTCTTGTCGAGAGTTGATGGAAGATCAAGTTATTGAACTCTTACAATTGGTTAACATCGATACTTTTGTCATGTCTTTACCAGAAGGAATCCATACAAGAATTGGAGAAGGATCCAACTCCTTGATTTCCGGTGGACAACTACAGAGACTCTCGATCGCAAGAGCATTGGCCCGAAAGCCAGAAGTGATAATCTTTGACGAATGTACTTCCAATTTGGATCCTGAAAATACTCGCAAAATCATTGACTTGATAAAGAATAGACTTTCAAAGATATACACAGTTTTGATCATTACTCATGATCCTGAGTTGATGGAAATCTCTGACCGGGTCATCGTTTTCAAGGAAGGAAGAGTAGCTGAAACCGGTACGTTTGACAAGTTGTTGCAATGCCAAAGTGAATTGAATCGAATATTACATACTGGTAATTAGAATATCTTAGATTAAAAAAAAAAGAAGTAACACTACTCATATATCCTAAATCTTAACGCAAATATAAGGAACTTCGACTTCTTCACCTTGCTTGTCGTCGGCACACACTTCAAAGATCAAATTATTGACGTGATCAGGAATATCTTTCTTGCTGACTTCTTTGATCAAGTTGGTCAACTTCAATCCTAATCTATCCTTAACCTTCTTTGGTGGGTAGAAAGAAGCATACAAAAGAGACACGCCGTATGACAACATGGTTATCTCCAAGCCTTCCTTTTCTAAGAAGTGATCAATCAATTCTTGCAATGTCATATCACCTTCTATGTCAAATCTATCCCAGATTAGATCAAACGTCTTGTCGTTGTACTTGCCGGAGGCTGACTTGATTGGTTCAGAGAAACCAATAAATGGTAAGGCCAAATTGATGAACCCATTCTTGTATTGTTCAATATCTCTGTTTCCAGCAACAACCTTGTACAATTCCAAACAGACCAAACCGGTGACTAACGCGGTAGTGGTTGCAATGGCTGGAATAATCTTACCAGCAATAAACTTGGTCTTGTGTTCGTCAGCAGTTTCAATAGCGTAGTTCAAGGCACGACAGTTGGAAGCAGCAGTGATAAATTCAATATGGTGGTTGGTGTCATCATCCTTCTCAAACTCTATAGGACTCAATCTGTAGCCAGCAAGAGTACTTGGTTCTGGCAAAGTGGCAGCCACCTTCTTAATTTCATCATCGTCCAAAGAGCCAGAAAGCAGGTTAGCCTGTTTTTCAGCTTCTTCGTCATTGGCAGCAATTGCAACACCAGACTTTGGAACAAACGGCTCGATTTCAATTTGAGCCAAAACCTTTTGATAGTCCTCAAGAGTAACAATTGGTTCCTTCAAACCGTATACAAATGCCAAAAGATTGGCACCACCAATAACAAAGTTCAAGTGATCTTTGTTGTTGATATCAAACACCAAAGGTTCAGGAGCTCTCTTGGGACCAGACCAAAATGGAGCCCCGTTGGATGTCTTGGCATCCTTAGGGAAGTTGTACAACAACTGTTGGATTTCGTGGTTGAACTTGGTTTCGAATTGAACACGAGCCCACTTGATACAATCTTCAAAGCTGTATGGACGTTTGTTCAAGGAGTTGGCAATGATTTCCAACGTACCCTTGATGTCTGGATTTTGCTTCAAGGTCTGTTCAACGTAGTTTGGTTGAGTCAAGTACAAGTTGACACTTTCAGGAGAATCAGCAAAGTATCCTTGGAATAACGACTTGGCCCAGGCAATAGTGTGATCAATCTTGTTAGGGAACGATCTCAAGGTACACAAAGGAATCGACTTTTCTGGTGGATCTTGCGAAGATGAGTATGATTCGGTCAAGTTGGGGATAACAACTTGAGTATTACCCTTGGTACCCAAGGTTCCGGATTCCAATAAAGGTTTCTTGTAGAAGATACAACGACGGTCGACGTAAGTTCTAGCATCGACATTATCCAAAGCATTGGTGACAAAGTCCAAGCCGTTCCAGAAGGCATCATCAAAGATGTGTTCGGTGTCGTTACCGACCTTGTCCAACTTGGATTCGATCTTCCCCTGCAAATCTGGATTCATTTGAACAACAGCACGTGCAGCAATCTCAGACTTGTTCCCACCAACATCCTTGGGTCTGAACAAGAATTGACGGTTCAAGTTGGACTTTTCAATCGAATCCATGTCGGTGATGATGATCTTACCATCTGGACCTGATCCCAAACCCATCATGGCCCAGTTCTTCAACATTTCACATCCAATCGCTCCGGATCCAACCAAGAAAACCTTCAAGTTTGAAATGTACTGTTGGAAATCCTTTCCGAAAACGGCGATTTGACCATCGTATCTCGAGCCCAACGGCTTGTTGTTTTCATAAGATCTGTGGTACTTTTCCTGAGGAGGTAAGGATTCCAACGAATCAAAGTAGAGCCATTGTTTGACAGGACCAAACTTGGACGAGCAATTCTTCAAGACTTCTTGAGCAATCAAACCACCATAAAAGGCAACAACGCCAGGTATGTCACCAGTAGCTTGGTAGGCGACTTCCTTGATCAACTTTTCATCGAGTTCAGCGCCCGACAACACTTGTGGGTTTTGAACCGCAAGTTCTTGTACCAATCTAAAAAATTCAGTAGCATCTTCTTCATGGTAAGCTCTTGGTAACTTGCCCTGGTGTCTGGTTTGGAAAGCATGTAAACCTTGGAAAGCCAAGTGTAATTGAGGAGGTCTATCGAACTTGGCAAAGTCGGATATCACGACTTCGGGGTTGGCCAACTGTTTGATCAACGGTTCAAAAGACATATCCTTGGAGACTTTAACTTGTTGGTACAAACCTCCACGGACATACTCACCTTCGTCGCCGATCAATGGGATCTTGAACGCAAATGGACCTAGGACCTCAATCTTGCGTGGGTTACCGTCGTTCAACTTGGGCATGCCCTCAACCTCAGAGAACTTTACATAATCACCATCTTCCAAGCCATGTCTGTTGTCGTCCAACATTGTGACGGTTCCGTTCTTTTCGATATCGGAGACAATGCCTCCATGTGGTTCTTCTCCTGTTTGGTCAATGACAGTGAACTTTTCGCCAAAGTCTACAAACAATTGCCCAAATAAGCCTCTGATATCCGCATTGATGTATCCAATATCGTTTGCATGGGTAAAGTTATTGATTCTGACCTGTTCCTCCAAGGAAATGTTGGTGGTAACAATACATTTGTACGACGACAACTGTTTTTCCAGTAAGTCAGATACCACCGAAATAGGCACGTACGAGTTGAGTTCAGCCAACTTGACGGCAGAAACATCGGCTCTAGGCTTACCAATATCTTCTGTTGATAAGAAGAATTGAGTTGATAAGTCACTTATTTCTATGGGTTTAGGATCGTACAAGCTTAACGACTTGACACCAGCAAGAGCAACGTTCTTGGCGATTTCAACCCCCAATCCAGACAATCCAACAATCAATACGTTGGCGTTTTGCATTTTTATCATGGCTTCCTTGCCCAAGACGTACAATTGTCTTGAGTATAAACCCTCGTCTATCTCTGGGGTGTCTATTTGCATATTATCGGTCATGGTTTGGCTTTGGTGCTGACTTTTGCCACGGTGAAATTTTGTACAAACACAACGAAAAAGTGTGGTCACATGTTCTTAATCAGATGATTTGTCACATGCAACACATCACATGATCAAGTGTTCTGGTTGGGGAATTAAAATTAGGAAAAAGACAAAAAAAAGGCAAAGGCTTCGGAGCAAGCGAGCGCCCACGTCTCACGTTCAGACCAGGGTCAAAGTAAAAAAAAAGTTTGGGTCTGGTTATTACTGGAAGAAAAAGATGAAAAGACTGGGGAGTTATGAGGAAGGATTCACTGGTACGTTGCATTGTGGAAAGAAGACGTATTATTTAGCCATTTGCAAGCATCTACGCATCGAAGCTCGTAATTATGGAAATAAATGGCTTGACCATCTTGATTAAAATAAGCTTTGCTGAATAATATTGGGAGACAGATTAAAGTTGAAGAGGAAGCTAACCTGTAAAATAATGTTCGAAACAAAGGGGGCGAAGGATTTCGTACGGTGGAAAAATTGAATACGTGTGCTTTGTGCGGAACAAAAAATGTTGCGGGGTGACGGGATAATTACCGTATTCGGAATGAAATAATCTGTTTCTCACAATCGTATGCGGAAAGATAGCGCCGGAAAAAAATACGACTATTAAGTGGACACGCAGAGTCACTTGGAAAATAAGAATAAAAATTACACGAAAAAAGCAACAAAAAAATAAGAGGAGAAAATATTCAAACATAATATTAAACAAAAACAAAAACGTAAAAAAACAATAAAAACAAATTTTTTCTTAAGGTAAAAATACACCATATACGCCTGTCCCACGCTGCCAAAATAGGGACCAGCAAGCATAAAAATAAGCTCAAACTACGAAAATATTTTTTTTGACTCCCGCCACCACAAATAGACAAATAAAACAAACTTTTGGGTCCTGGAGGCGAACCATATAGCAAAAATAAACTAAAACCAGCAAAAGTTTATTAGCAAATAATTTTTGGAGAATGTCCATAATAAACCATCGCGGCGTGCAGAAATATTTTGCAAGGAAGGTTTCTTTATCATAGTTACACACAATTATAGTTTACACACACAACCAGGACTCGCTAGTAATAATGCTTGTAGTTGTACTGCCCGTTGGTGGGAAGCGCATTGCCGCGGTGGTACGGAGCTGGAAGCGGCTGGGGATGCACCGAAGGCTGAGGAATGCCACTGGCAGCCCCGCCAGTCGCCGCTGCGGCTGCGGCAGCGGCTGGATTAGCGCCGCTGCTGGTAAAGTAATTGCCCGCGGCGTTTTGCGACGGAGTGGTGGATGGCGACAGCGAATTCGTGCTGCTGTTACCGTTAGCGCCCGCTCCTGCTGTGGCACTTCCGACCCCGAGCTCCTTGTCATCTTTGCCCAACTTCTTCTGCTGCTGGTCGCGCTGCTCGACGGCCTTCTCCGTAATCTTCTTTTCCTTGACACATTCCGCCACGGTTTCTTCCGTGACACCAAACTGTGCCGGATCCTGCCAGAACATCGTCCGCACAAAGTCACGGCACTCGACGGCAGTAAAGTTTTTGCTGGTGGCTTTGTTGAGTTCGAGCGAAACGAAGCGCCATTTTTCAAGCTCGCCGGCATCCAAGAGCCCCTGGAGATGTACTTTGTCGGTTCCGCTCCACGACAGCGAATTGTTGTTGCCCTGTTGGCCCACAATGACCTGGTACCGGTTCCGGGCCGCGAGGTACGAGCCTACACCCGAAATCTCGGCGATTTCCACCCACAGCTTGCCTTTCTTCTTGAGACTGACAATCAAGTCGTCTTGCATCTTCAGGAACTTGGACTTGCGCTTGGCGCGTTTCTGGGCGAGGTTGGTGTTGAGGTCCGGCCGCACAGGCGATTGAGCCAACGGAGGCACGGGCAAAAGCTGCTGGAGACGTTCGGAAAAGTTGGCGTATATCACGGGTGGCGCTGTGGCGGCAGAACTGGTGCTGCTGGCGGATTGTTTGGGGTAGTTCTGGCGCACGGAGCCGTAGTTGGTGTAGAAGTTGCTCGAGGTCCGCGCGTTGGAGCTGGTGGAGGCCGATGGCGGCGCCTGAGGCGCGCTGGCGGACGTCCCGCCGGCCTGGTTCGGTATCAACATGTAGTTGTTGACTGGCATATTCTCAAAGTACTGTTGTTGTTGTTGCAACTGCTGTTGCTGCTGCTGCATTTGTTGTTGCTGCATTTGTTGTTGTTGTTGCTGATACGGATAAACCACCAGCTGCGCGTATTGGCCGGCGGCTGGTGCTGGATGGCCGTTCATCTGCATGTACAGAGGCTGCTGTAGCACCATTGGCGACGTATAGTAGCGCGGTTGGTTGTCATAAACGTTGTCCTTAAGCAACTGGAGTTGAGGGTGTCCCATTGGCGGAGGATGGTGCTGTTGTTGTTGTTGTTGTTGCTGAGACTGCTGTTGTTGCTGTTGGTGGGTTGACTGCTGAGCGCCTTGGTAATGGAGCTGGAGCTGCAGTGGAGGTGGGTAACTGCCATTGTTGTTGTCATACATTGTCAATGGAGAAAAGATCTTTCACTAAAACTAGAGCGAAAAATAAAGGGTAAGATCAATGTTATAAAGAAAAATTAAAATCAAAAAAATAAGCAAAAAAAAAGTCATTTTCAAAATTTAAAACTTTATCCTATAAATAATATCCTTGGAGGATTTTATTTCGGCAAGTTTAACCCGATAATTTCTGCTACATCAATTACGCCGGACGCGGGCAACGCAATGCAGTCCTAATCCCCTCATCACGGTCACTTTAACTCACACCTTAATATCCAATCTTCCCTTTTATCTGCACTTTGCCGCACGTCACTCTCTTTCTCTCTCTTTCTCTTCTGGCTTTCTCTTTCCTTTTCTTCTTTTTTTCTAGTGTCTTTTGGTTCTCCTCTATCATCTCCCTTAATTATGTGTCGATCTCAATACCTCGGCTTTTCACGCGTGAAGCCCCACACACCTCCTTTTTTTCTCTTTCTTAGTCAGCTCAAACAGATCCGCGTCGCCGCACCACTAGCGCCTTCTTTTCACATTTCTAATCCGTACTTATATGCAAGATTATCTATGCCTCCCAATACATTATTAAAATAAAAAAAATCACCTGAAACAATCACTTTTCTCCCATCACCACAAGATTGTCCCATTTTACGAGCTTGGTCGTGTTCGCTGTAACGCCTGGACGCCAATGCATAAAATGTAAAAAATAAATAAATATGGTATATATTTATCGATTTACAGCTTTCTTACACACACAATAAAAATCTAATTAATGATAAAAAATGACGCTTTTTGCCCCCATTCAACTAGCCTTTCTTGAATTATTGATTTGTTGTCAACAACAAGCCTTTCTCTAATCTCCTCTTTGTAGTGGCTCATCATCGTCTGTTTACGTTATCTGCCTTGGTCCTTTGTTCTATTAAAAAATACGCTTTAAGGCCAATATTTTCGATTTCCGTAATCATAATTTCATAGGAATATTATTTTTTCGTGAATTCGAGTTGTCCAGTAGGCGCATTCATATCACGTTTACAGAAAATAGTCCCACATCGACCACGTCTCCGCTTTGCATCCTAGGTCACGCTGTCGCCAATTTCTTTTTTGGCTACGTATTTTCTTAGTCACCTTTTCTCAAAAAAAATTATGAATATTTTCATCGTCGTCTCTAAAATATCTCTATTATACGATTATTATGCGATACTCATAGTTAGATTTCCTTATACATTTTATAATTGTATCCCGTTACTTTACCTCGCTAGCTTCAACGCTTTATTTTGCTTACCTAGAAAGGTTTACCCTTTTTTTTATTGAAACCTCCTTTTTTAATTTGTTTTGTGTTCGAGGTGACGTATCGTAGCAAAATCTCTCAGTCATATTTAGCTGCCCGCCCCAATTGCTCTTTCTCCCAAAAAAAAAAAAAAGAATCATCAGACATTACGCCTGCCCCAAAAATGATTGACAATGTATTTTTTTATTACAAATAATTTTTTAATGACCAAAACCGTAATTTTTTGTCCTTTTCATCATTCCCACAAATATTTTTGTTCAAATATTTATCAAAATGACATTTGTTGTATTTTTCAAAGCTAGATCTTCGTGAATAAATATAAATCAGCCGGTCTAGTATAGTGGTTAGTACACTTCGTTGTGGCCGAAGAAACCCAAGTTCGATTCCTGGGACCGGCAGATGTATTCTTTTTGTTTCTATTTTTTTTAATGATTAATAATATACATAAATAAATCTACTCTGTACTAAACTTTCTGTGGGTGTGCTTCGTCATAAATTTGAGGGGCAATTTGGCTACCTCATCTATTGCGTGGTCGGGATCGAACGAGATTGAGTTCGTGAAACTAGTCTCGAGTAAGTGCGGCAGTGGGTCCGAAGATCCAAGATTTACGGAACTCAAGTGTTCGGCAATTGCCGAGATAGGATTTGTCACTGATGGCTTGGCGCCTCGTGGAGGATTGAACACGCGTGTAGGCGGACGTTGGGCATTATTTTCCCAGGGAAATATTTTTGTGTATGTGTCACGTGTGTCTGATTCTGCGTCTGCGTATGGGTGTGCGTAAAAGTCTGCATCGCTTGCATCCCATGCATTTGTGGCTTTACTAAAGTGGAGGCGTGACGCCTCGCCGTGGGGACGGGCCAAGATGTGTTCGCGGTCGGCGCCGGAGTAGAACCGCAGAAATGCAGCCCACCAGTACTGATGGAGATTGGCGAAGTCACATGACAAGATATTCCCCGCATGCCACGGCTTGGAGGCACCAATGAAATGGAGGAGTTTGATCTCGTCTAAAAAGCGATCAAACGCCGGTGCGTGTTGGTAATGGTGCGAGATGTTTGGGGTCACGTTGTAGACAAACGGAAGACGGAGCCAATCAGAGCCTGCCAGTGCCACGTTAAAGTATTCGTTCAACAAGCCCTGGTCAGCACCATCAAAAGTATGTATTGGATCGGCTGCAAACCGCACCAAATCATCAAACACTGCCGAATCAGGTGTTAGTACCATGACACCCGAGTTGAATGTATCGGGCCAGCCACAGTCAGGACTGGCTGCTACTTGGTGGAGCCCCACATTGGTAGTAAATAGCGTGTCCAAGTTGGATAACGGTAAAGTATCGGCATCGAGGTATACCACGCGCAGCCATTGGGTTTGGTTCCAAAGCAAGAGCTTGGAGAAGGTGAATGTAAGTTCAGGACGTCCCAAGCGTTCGGTGACTGCATGGAGAGGAGCCACGATAGTTGCGTCATCGATACGCACCACTTGGTCGTAGGCATCGGTCACAAGACTAAGCGAGCGCGGAGACACGGCGCGGCCATCGACCATAATCAGTACGGGGTACGTACAGCCGAGGTCCTTAAGCTGACGGGCAAGTATAAGCGCTCCAGCAAGATACGACTCGTTGGTAAGAAGTGTAACGTAAGACATTCGAGAAAGGAAATGGAGGATATATATAAAAATCGGGTTAAAACTTGGTGCCCTTTTATACCTCGTTTTATGGCCCTAGTTGCAACCGCACTTTAATTTATCAACATATAATTTACGCTTTCTGGATTGGCCGGCGGCGCGCGCACCGCGCGCGCATGCACGCACTCGACCCATCACGCTACGTATTGCATTTTTGTAAACTATTTAATTGACTTTGTCAATAGAAAACTGCCACGTCCCTGTTTCCGGCTCGTAGCTCTGGAATTGCATCGGTAAACTCTTTAGGTTATCGATGTGACGCTTAACACATTCGTCTTTCGGATCAACAATCGGCATCTTTGTCTTTTTATCCACAGGATAACATCCTTCCAATGTAATTGTAGCAGGCACATTGAACCCTTCACCTTCCATCGGAAAGTCTTCGTCGGGATACACATTACACACCTTTCGGTCAAGCACGATTTTCTGGCCGGCAATCTCTTCTAAATTGAGAAAACTGCTAAGATCAACAGGAACCTTAAACGTAATCTGACCGTAATGCCGACGGCCCACCGTGAAATCGGTCACACGACTCAACTCCACCATCGATTTCTGCTTCAATTCCTTCAAACTAGGCGTCATCCAGTACCCATCCGCATCAACATCGTCTTCTGCACGTACAGCAACGATATCGACTGCGGCAGGCAACACCTTGCGCTGCTCAGCAACAGCCTCGGTCTCCACCACAAACGATACCTGCTTCGTAGCAGCTGCTGGCACCTCGGAAAATAATGATGTGCTGCTCTCCTTCGACTTGTCCAAGAACAACTTCTTGAAATGTGACTTGGGTGCAAAGATATCCGATGAAATGATCACAGCGTCCGTCTGGTCCGTAATAAGGCCTCCATTAACCTTGGCAGAACCACCAGAAGAAGAGCCCACTGGTGTTGCTGGCTGTTCGCTCCGTACCATCGCCCGGGTCTGGAAAAGCGGCTCGATCCGCCGTGACGATCCTAAACTCACGGTTTTCTTACCGTGTCGACTCTTGATCAACCGCACGCTCGGCTGGTTGGCATCGCTAGGCGGTGGTCCAGTAAGACTCTGGAAAAGTGGGTTCTGGCCATACGGATTCTGCGTGTTGATGTTCACCAACGCCTGGCTTGCTTGTTGCTGTTGCTGTTGCTGCTGCGTGCTCTGCAACACACTGCCTCCAAGTAATCCTCCTGGAGCTCCGGCAGCACCACTGTTACTGGTACCGAAAAGACCACCCGTGCTACCACTGGCAGCAGGCTTGGCCCCAAAAAGACCTCCGCCGCCGCTGGTCGTACCTAAACCACCGCTGTTGATGGTAGCATTGTTGGTGGCTCCAAATAACCCGCCTCCAGATCCATTAGTGGTGGTGCTGGATCCAAATAAACCGCCTCCACTGGGTGCTGCGGGTGCTGATGCTCCAAAAAGCCCACCTCCGCCCGTCGCGGTGGCTGGCTTCGCCCCAAAGAGCCCACCGCTAGCATTGTTTGTCTGTCCAAACCCTGTTTGCGGCTGGTTCGGCGTGGCTCCGCCAAATAATCCACCGCTTGGTGCTGCTGGCTTGGCTCCAAAGAGTCCGTTGCTTGCAGTATTATTGTTTGTAGCAGCGTTGTTGGCACCAAATAATCCTCCACCCGCAGCATTAGTGTTGGTGGTGTTGGTGTTACCAAAGAGTCCGCCTGCTGGTGCTGCGGCCTTGTTCCCAAATAACCCACCGCCCGCATTGTTGTTGGTGTTTCCAGCTCCAAACAATCCACCGGCCGTATTGGTGTTGCTACTAGCTCCAAAAAGACCACCGTTATTGGTGTTGGTGTTGGTGTTGGAACCAAATAATCCGCCAGTTGCTGGTTTTGGAGCCCCAAACGCATTATTGGTATTGTTATTGTTGTTAGCTCCAAATAATCCACCACTGTTGGCCTGACCAAACCCTGAAGCTCCGTTATTGGTGGCTCCAAACGTACCTGTGTTATTATTGTTGTTGTTGCCAAAAAGACCACCGGTATTGGTATTGTTCTGGCCACCAAATGGCGACGCATTATTATTAGTATTGTTGCCAAACACAGACGTGCTGTTGTTTCCTCCAAACGGCGAGTTGTTGGCAGCCCCAAAACCAGTACTGATATTGTTCTGCGCCCCAAATGGCGATGTTGTCTGGGCATTGTTGGTGTTATTGTTATTATTATTGTTTCCAAATAAACCTCCACCAGTATTCGATGCTCCAAAGGCCGAATTCGTAGCTCCAAACGGCTTATTACCAAATGAACTCGTGGCACCGCTACCAAATGCATTGGTGGCACCACCAAACGCAGTGTTCTGGTTATTGGCTCCAAATGGCGACGTAGTGTTATTGTTGGAGCCAAAAGCAGAAGCGGTGTTGGTGTTGGCGCCTCCAAATGGTGACTGGTTCTGTTGTCCAAACGCAGATGTTGTGTTAGTGCCAAATGCAGACCCCGTGTTGTTATTATTGTTGCGGAACGCTGAAGTTGTGTTGTTGGCACCAAATGCCGATGACTGGCCGTTGTTTCCAAAACCAAGAGCACCACCAGTCGTGTTGGCAGCTCCAAACGCGTTGTTGGAGCCCGCAGATAACGTGTTGCCGTTACCGTAGCGTCTGTTTTGTTCGTAGTCCTTCAATCTCAACTCTTCAAACAGAAAGTTCTTGTACTCAGGCATTGCAGCAATGTTCTGGAACACGTTCGATGTACCGGTTGAATCCTTCTCGGTGACTGGCTCGAATGGTTTCACGGCTGTACCGTTGTTGGTGTTGGGATCAGCAGCACCTCCGCCAAATGTATTGGTGGCACCACCAAACGGGGAGGCTGTGTTGGTATTGGCAGCCGCTCCAAACGCTGAGTTGGTGCTGGAACCAAACAATCCGCCCGTGTTGGCGCCAGGATTAGTGTTGTTGTTGGTGGTGCTGCCAAACGCACTGGTGGTGTTGCCAAACGCACTGTTGGTGTTGGACGCACCAAACGGCGACAGATTCAGGCCAAAAATCCCACCGCCAGCGCCATTGTTGGCACCTGAAGCGCCAAACGCACTGGTGGCGTTGTTGTTGGCGTTGTTGTTGGCACCAAACGCATTGGTAGCGCTGCCAAACGCGCCTCCGGCACTCGATGTGCCAAACATGTTTCCGCCCGTGTTCGTGCCAGTGTTGTTATTATTATTGTTGTTATTGGTGTTAAATGGCGACGTGGTGTTTGTATTTGCAGCAGAGCTGCCAAACGGCGAGCCAGTGGTGTTGTTTGTGGTTCCAAAACCACCAAACCCTGACGAAGATCCACCAAACATGTGTAGTGAGGGACCGATTTGTTTAGTGTTGATTCATCTCGTTTTGAAAAATTTATGGTCGTGTGAAAATCGAAAATTATATAGTAACAACAGTGATAGAAACAGTGTTTAATAACAGTGATAGAAACAGTGTTTAATAACAGTGATAGAGACAGTGTTTAATAGAAACAATGTTTAATAGTAAAAACCGTTGTTGCAGTTGAATGTTAGTGGTTGTTAGTGTTAATTGTTACTTGTGTTTTTTTTACATTTTTTTATAATTTGCGCCCAAATTTGTTGATTATACAATTATGACTTTCTTTTCTTTACCAAGGCAGAAATATCTTTATCTGATTTCCTTTTTGTCTTTTCTTTCTTTGATTCAAACTTCTTCAAGTGGTCGTCTCTTTCCTTTGCCCCCAACTTCGACAATTCGTCCTGTTTTGTAGTAAATTCCACATCGTCGCTTGTCTTTTGTTCTAACCATTCTAAAAGTTTAATTTCTTCACCATAAACCGAGTCATCTTTTTCTACTGGTGTTTCCAATACAATTGGGATATTGTGGAGTCGTGGATCGTTGGCTATGAGTCGAAATACTTCGAGTCCAAGAAACCCGTACCCCAACTTCTGGTGAAGATCACGGTTGGCACTCAACGGAGCCTTTGAATCGTTTAAATGAATGGCACTCAAGTATTCTGCTCCAATAATCTCATCAAACTTGGCCCAGAACTCACCGTACGTCTTGGCATCGCGGATATCGTAGCCAGCAGCAAACGTGTGGCATGTATCGATACATACACCCACACGTGTCTTGTCATCGACCATATCAATAACATCACGAATATCCTGAAGATCAGACCCGATCAAGTTCCCGTGACCAGCCATGTTTTCAATCACAATCTTGACAAACAGGGTTTCTTTGATGGCATTGTTGATATTCTTGGCCAACCGTTGCAACGACTCGTGATGGTCACCATCAAGACTCGAGCCGGGATGGAAGTTGTACATTCCAATATTCAACTGTTCACACCGCTTCAAATCATCAAGAAACGACCCATACGCCTTCTGTTCCTTCTCGGGATCAGGGTTACCCAAATTGATAAAGTACGAGCCGTGGGGCAAGATATCTGTCCGGGGATTGTAGCCGTATTTGACACATAATTCCTTGAACTTGGCTGCTTCCGCATCAGAAATCGGGGGTGAAACCCATTTCCGGGGTGATTTCAAGAAGAGAGCAAAGCTCTGAGCTCCAATATCCATCGCGTTGGTGACAGCCTTGGAGATTCCGCCGGCCATCGCAACATGGGCCCCGAATTTGAAGCTGCTGGTGGTCGACCGCAGATATTTAAAGTCTGCTGTTGCTTTGACAATGTTTCCAGGTTAGAAAAAGATCCGATAAGAACATAAACACTTACTTTTTAGGTGGCATATTGGATGCAAAAAGATGAGTTGAGTTTTTGGTTGAAATGTTGTAATTAATCTCACACGACATTAACCACGACATTGTTGTATGATGACTAATAAAAAAACTATGGCGGCGGCGAGCGGCCGCTGGCGCCTCACCAAATGTCGCGCCATAAACCAAAAAGTCCTAAAGGGCGATGGCTCAAAGGTTGATGTCTATGGTCCGCAACTTGAGGAAAACAGCGGCAAAGTATATCCAGGTATTCTTTGCCCATGAAACAGACCTTCTGTTGTCACAGAAATGGCTTCTTGGCCTCATTAACCTTTCGTCAGTCGTGATATTCTGGGTCCTTTCGTCGTTCCTAGTCAATGCGTTGGTGGAAGATGATAGTTATCGCAAACCGTTCTTTATCACGTATCTAAACACAGGGTGTTTCTGTTTCTATCTCATTCCATACTTGCGCTACGAAAACGTCTCTCTCGTCCAGTTCATTGCCAATCTCCGTGAAGATTACCGTGCCACCAACTTGGTCAAACAGGTAGAATCTGATCAAGGAGCGTTTGACTATGGTTCTCACGATAACTTGGCCGTGTTACAGGAAGAAACCGTGGGACTCGAGCTCGAAGAAGATCTCCATATCGGACTCTATGAAACAGTATGTCTTTCGCTCCAGTTTGTTGTGTTATGGTTCACTGCCAATTTGGTCACCAACGCTCTGTTATCGTACACTTCGGTGGCATCCCAGACCATTTTATCGTCTACTTCGTCGTTTTTTACCTTGATCATTGGCTACATTTATGCTGTGGAAAAGATCAACGTACACAAATTGATTGGCATCGTGCTTTCGTTCAGTGGCGTGCTTATTGTCACCAAGATCGATGCTCTGGCCACTGTCCCCAACGTATCATCGTTTCTTGTGGTATGGGGCAATGTATTGGCGTTGGCAGGAGCCCTAATCTATGGCATCTACACGATTCTCCTAAAGTTCAAGATCTCCATCCACAACTCGACCCGTGAACGTGTACTCAACACGCATCTCTTTTTCGGCTTTGTGGGGGTGTTTAGTGTGATTGGACTATGGCCAGTGTTGATACTATTGCATGCGTTGGGCTGGGAACAGTTTGCGTTACCTCCAAACAAGGAGGTGCTAACGCTTCTTTTGGCCAACGCACTCATCACGTTTGTCAGTGATTTCTGCTGGTGTAAGGCCGTGCTTCTCACCAGCCCGTTGACAGTAACGGTGGGACTTACCATGACTATTCCGTTAGCAATGGTCGGCGATTGGCTCATCAAGGGCTTCGAGGTGCGGTTCTGGTACGTTTTTGGAGCTTCCATCGTCACCTTGGGCTTTTTTATCATTAATAGAGACGAGAAAGAGGACTTTGTCGGGACCGACGAAGAGTAATTAGAAGTATGTATAAGGTACGGTATATAATTTTTTTTAATATGACAGAAAGATCAAATATTTCTCAACGACACGGTTCTTTTTAGGTAATGAAGTCAGTCGTTTGGTGGTGGCTTGTTGTATCTGTGGCCGCATACTTGCCACTGTCACTTAGACTTGCGGAGCTTTCGTATGAAAACGACGGTTTTTTGATCCCAATTGAACACTCGGATCTTCTGATACTTGCGGGTCCGCGTGATTATGCCACCATCGTGGTACTTACGTCCACCGATCCCGAACATGCGTGCGATATGTGTGTTAGTTTTGATCCTGTGGTCAAAAAAGTGGCAGGAGCATGGTTCCAGGATTATACCGAAACCCTCCAGTTGTTTTTTGTCAGTATTGATTTGCAGCATCTTTCCAATAGTCGAGTGTTTACAGACCTTGGTCTTGAAACAGTGCCTCATATCTGGTTGGTACCACCAAACATAGAAGCAGAGTATGGCGATGATAATGATAGAAGTCTTGCTATGCTTCATGAACCACATCTTCGGTTCAATATTCCTGTTGGTTCTCACGATGAACAAGTGATGGAATTTGCCCGGTTTTTATCAGAAGCCATGCAGAAAAACATCTTTATTCGACAAGAAGATCCGATGGTCAAGTTTCTCAAGACATTTGTGGCCACATTGGCCACCATTCTTTTGATCAAGAAAAAGGGACCCAAGTTCCTTACGCGATTGGAAAAACGCACGGTGCACACGTACTTCTTTCTTGTGGCTACTCTTGTGTGTATTTGTGGCTACCAATTCACGGTGCTGGAAGGAGTGCCGTTTTTGGCTACCAACGACAAGGGAGAGTTTATATATATCAGTGGCGGGGTCCACTGGCAGTTTGGGGTGGAGATTGTAATTGTGGGGCTCAATTACTTTGCGCTCGCGATGAGTTTCGTAGCCATGATTTATTTGGGTACTTATAAAGTGACGAGCACCAGCAAAATCACCTCGACCACCATCCAAAACCTTCTTATTTGGACAAACTCCGCTGTTATCTACATCTTATACAGCTGTTTGACGAGTATCTTCTTACGCAAAGACCACGAATATCCATACTTTTTAACAAAATTGTTCTAGACCGGAGACTGCATACCCTTTTTTCCCCTAGTTTTTTTAATGGCTAATAAACGAATTGAAAATAGACGCGTCTCACAATGAAGCGAGTGTTGATCACTGATTTCTTTAAGGAAAAGAAACCAAGAGTAGAAAAGAAGGAGAAGAAGGAGAAGGAGAAAAAAGCTGAAAAGAAAGAAGAGAAAGAAGAGAAAGAAGAGAAAGAAGTAAAAGAAGAAAAAGAAGAAAAGAAGGAAGAGAAAGACGATTCAGATTATTCTCATTACTGCAAGATCCACAACTTTGATAAACAACAATGGATCAATTCACTTACATCTGAACAACAAACTCTCTTGGATCTTGAAATCAAGCACCTCCATATCTCATGGCTCGTGTTTCTTCATAGTGAACTTACCAAACCGTACTTTCTCCAGTTGAAACGGTTTCTTGCGCTGCAGCAACTGAAAACCGTGTTTCCTCCTGCCAACCAGATCTATTCGTGGTCTCACTATACTCCGCTCCCCAACATCAAGTGTCTTATTTTGGGCCAGGATCCGTACCATAACCATAACCAGGCGCACGGGCTTGCGTTTTCGGTATTGGAACCAACCAGACCACCACCATCGCTCGTTAATATCTACAAAACACTCAAGACCGATATCCCCGAGTTCCGGATCCCTGATTACCAACAATTGACGAAACAGGGCCGTCCTGGCGGCGGAAACTTGACCCAATGGGCCCAGCGAGGAGTCTTGATGTTGAACGCAGTATTAACAGTCGAAGCCCACAAGGCAAACAGCCATGCCAAAAAGGGATGGGAAACCTTTACAGAAAAAGTGATTGAAGTTGCATTGACGTACCACCAATCACATACAGGGTTTGTGATTATGGCATGGGGCAGTCCAGCCCAATCACGGATCGCCAAGTTCAGCAACACCATCACCGCCAAAAACTCAAACAAATTCTTGATTTTGAAAACTGTCCATCCATCACCGTTATCGGCCCATCGTGGTTTCTTTACCCTGCAAGTATTCAAGAAATGCAATGATTGGTTGAAAGAACAACACTTGAACCCAATAGACTGGAGCTTATAAAAGAACTTGTTGATTTTTTTTCGCACCCACGGCCAGAATGTCTAAAATCGAACATCCGCAAGATTATAAAAAATAAACAAAATATTCCACAAAATCAGTAGATATTACACAAAACCAAATAAAAAAATGTACTCAAAACCACGAACCACCGAAAAACCCATAAAAACACTAAAAGGGATAAACAACCCTGTAAAGCACTAAATTCAACCGGCGGTATTTTAACACGTTACATTATTGAACAGAGAATTTGGTTGTACCACACTATTATCCTTGTCACGTATTTCTCCATCCGCATCGCTGGAATTCCCCCCACTCAAACTAGCTGCAAATGACAGATCTGCGAAACCCAGCTCGAGCCTCTAAAGATACCACCAAAAACCCCAAACCAGAAAAGGATCCGATAGAATCTATTGATGAAAGACGGAAAAGGTTCCTTTTGGATACAGACCCCAAAATAGCGCGTGCCAACCACGTGGATGACTCGACGCGTCGGTTCAAGTACTTGCTTGGACTAACCCCGTTGTTCCGCTACTTCATAAATCTCAATGCATCAAAAGATGCTCTGTTCAAGCGCAGAATACGAGAAATCGATACGAAACTCTCATTTAACCAAACACAAAAGAAAAAGACGACATCGAGAAGACGCAAAACAGAAAAGGAAGAAGACGCAGAATTGTTGGAAGATGAAGAACACCAAGACGATGCAGAACACCAACGCACAGTATTGACAGAATCACCATCGTACATTGCCGAAGGCAGTCTAAGAGAGTACCAGATTCAAGGGTTGAATTGGCTTATTTCTCTCTACGAAAACAGACTCAGTGGTATTCTTGCCGATGAAATGGGCTTGGGAAAGACGTTACAAACCATTTCGTTCTTGGGATACCTCAGATACATCAAGAAGATCGATGGGCCGTTTATTGTGATTGTACCAAAATCTACGTTGGATAACTGGAGAAGAGAATTTGCTAAATGGACCCCTGGTGTCAATGTCGTGGTCTTACAGGGCAATAAGGACGAACGTCAGGAAACTATCCAAAAACGATTACTTACTGCTGACTTCGATGTTCTTATCACTTCATTCGAGGTGGTTATACGTGAAAAGTCTCAACTCAAGAAGTTCAGATGGGAATACATTGTTGTTGATGAGGCACACAGAATCAAGAACGAAGACTCGTCACTTTCTCAAATCATCAGATTATTCTACTCCAAGAACCGGTTACTTATCACCGGTACACCTTTACAGAACAACTTGCACGAATTATGGGCCCTTTTGAATTTCTTGCTACCTGATGTGTTTGGCGATTCAGAAGTGTTTGACGAATGGTTCGACAACCAGGGAGGAGACGAGGACGATGATAAGAACCAGGACAAGGTTGTTCAACAATTACACCAGCTTCTCAGCCCTTTCTTATTACGGAGAGTCAAATCGGATGTTGAAAAGTCACTTTTACCGAAAATCGAAACCAATGTATACATTGGTATGACAGATATGCAAGTCAACTGGTACAGAAAGTTGTTAGAAAAGGACTTGGATGCTGTTAATGGCGTTGTTGGCAAAAGAGAAGGCAAAACAAGATTATTGAACATTGTCATGCAATTAAGAAAATGCTGCAATCACCCATACTTGTTTGACGGAGCTGAACCTGGCCCTCCATATACCACCGACGAACATTTGGTTTACAATACCGGTAAAATGATTATCCTAGATAAAATGCTCAAAAAGTTTCAAGCTGAAGGCTCGAGAGTCCTTATCTTTTCCCAAATGTCAAGATTACTCGATATCCTTGAAGATTACTGTTATCTCAGAGACTATGAGTACTGTCGTATTGATGGCTCAACTTCACATATTGACAGAATTGAAGCTATTGACCAATATAATGATCCTAACCTGGACAAATTTCTCTTTTTGTTGACAACGAGAGCAGGTGGATTAGGTATCAATTTAACTTCTGCAGACATTGTTATTTTGTACGATTCAGATTGGAATCCACAAGCAGATTTACAGGCTATGGACCGTGCCCATAGAATCGGCCAGAAAAAGCAAGTCAAGGTGTTTAGATTTGTTACTGAAAACGCAATCGAAGAGAAAGTGTTGGAGAGAGCGGCACAGAAGCTCCGATTGGACCAATTGGTTATTCAACAAGGACGACAAATGAATTCCAACACCACCATTGGTAATTCCAAGGATGATTTACTTGGAATGATTCAACATGGTGCCCAGAAAGTGTTTGAGTCCCCCACCGGAACCATTCTTGACGATGACATTGATACAATTTTACAACGTGGTATGGAAAAGACGGCCAACCTTAATGCAAAGTTTAACAAGTTAGGTCTTGACGATCTTCAGAACTTCACGTCAGATTCCTCTACTTATGAATGGAATGGCCATAACTTTGCTAAGAAACAAACATCTGGACTTGGGTTTAGCTGGATCAACCCATCAAAGAGAGAAAGAAAAGAGCAAACTTATTCTGTTGACAATTACTACAAGGATGTCCTTAACACAAGTGCACCCAAGGCAAAGCCATTGCCAAATAAAAGAGCACCAAAGACATACAATGTTCAGGACCACCAGTTTTTCCCTGAAGAATTGCCTAATCTTTTGGAACGTGAACAACTAGCATACAAGCGAGAAATCGGATACAAGTATGCGGTTGACGATTTTGGCGATAGTGATGAGGAGTTTGTTGCGGATGAATTCAAGGAAGAAATAAGTAGAGAACAAAGACGTGCGTTGGAGCAGGCCAAAGTCGATTCTGTTATCCCGTTGACAGAAGAGGAAATAGAGAAGAAGAACAATTTATTGACCCAAAGTTTCCATGGTTGGTCAAGAAGAGACTTCACCAATTTCATTCATGCTTCAGCAAAGTATGGTCGAGATGCCTACACTCAAATAGCAAAGGCATTAAGTAACAAAGAAAAAGAGGAAGTTGAACGGTACCTGAAAAAGTTTTGGGAATCATATACTGAAATCGAAGGCCATGAAAAGTATTTGGTTCAGATTGAGTCCAGTGAACGCAAAATGGCCAAATTACTAAAACAGCAAGAGCTATTATCACAGAAAATGGCTGGTGTCGTTGATCCGCTCGTGGACTTGAAGATTCAGTACCCACCAAACAACTCTAAACGAGTATATTCCAAGACAGAAGATAGATTCATACTTTATTCTGTTTATAAATACGGCTTGTTTACTGATAGTTTGGCAGAAAAGGTCAAGGAAGGAATAATCGCATCTGATATCTTCAAATTTGACTGGTTCATTTTGTCGAGAAGTCCCCAGGAACTTGGTAGAAGAATCAATACTCTTTTGCTAGCCATTTCAAGAGAATTAGACAACCTGTCATCAACTGGGGCCAATAAGAAGAAGAAACTGACATCCACTTCCAGTTCCAGACCCGCATCTGTTGAGCCCAGTGCTACTCCTGTTCCCGTCAAACGTACTATAGAGGAAATATCAAAGGAAACAAAGAAAAGAAAGAATTGAATTCATATATATTTTTCTTGCAATTGTTACAATTATAATATTTTTTAATATACAGATGCATTTAGTATTCCACTTTGCCTCCCAAGTATTCACTCAAGATATCGTTTTGCACAGTGGAAATGTAGTATGGCACTTTGTTGGCGGTCCAACTAACTGAAAGAAAATCGCTCATTTCGTGCTTTTCAACCTTGAACTTATCGAAAACTGAGTCGCCAGTCGCTCTATAACGAGGACGGATAAAGTTTCGAAGACTAATAACTTTTGTTCCTGGCCGTAAACCAAACAAAAGCTTTCCAACTTCGGTATTCAAGTTAACATCGAAAAGATAGTTGTTGATGATAAGAACATCACAATCGAGTACATCTCGTCTAACAGGTTCATTATCCACAAAACTTTGCAGAAGAGCAAAATTTAAGTTCATGTTAGCGACTCCCAATAAGGCCAAGTGTTTCATCATTAATCCTTGTTGTAATAGTGTAAGCTTTGATGCATGTTCCATGAGTTCACAGCCACCACTGGCACAAGCACCAAATTCCAAAGCAGCCTGGAACGTGGTGTTTCCAACTCCAGACCCAAGATCATAGAACTTCTGAGTTGGTAACAAATTTACCTTTTGTAATACCTCACTGGTGAATGAAGGAAGCAATTCACCATAAACTTCAGCCGTGAATGCTTTATACGACCGCAATTTCCTCGAATCAGTCGATACAACTCTTGAATATATACGAAGAAGGATTTGTTGGGCCGAGTATCGTGAAATTTCCGAAAGTTCTCGAAGCCGGCGAAAGAAAGTCGGTACAAAGTCAGCTGGTTTCTTTGGGGTTAATATTTGAGACACAGACGTTGGTATTTCACACATTTCCCTTTTAACGGGCGTGTTTGACTGTGATTCAGATTCACCAATCTTTTCTGACTGTTGTACCTTTGGGTCTATGATATTGTACTGGGGACTGAGATCTTCCAGCATGATCTCCTTGTAGAATACGTCCAACTTCAAGTCGTCCAGGGTTGGAAAGTCTTTTTCTGTTTCACCAAGATACTCCTTGGCACACGTATTTAGAGATTCGTGTTTCATAGCAGCAACGGCACTTGTGTTTGGAGATAATTCCAACATCAACAAGTTCCATTTTTCAATAACAAACATGAATTCTCCAAAGTCATTCTCTTCCACTGCATCCTCAAGTTTGGCACAGTATTCCTTGGTAATAATTTCTTTAATAACAGGTGAATAAAAAAAGTAGAGCGAATAGTGGATCATAAATATTTTTAAAATCTCATGGACTGGATCCAACTCGTTACTCTTGGGAACAGCCAATATAAACAGCTCATGATGTTGTGGATACAAAAGGAGTCTTACCTTGACAATACTTTTCGGATTAAACACGCCATTCTCTAAAAACAGTGGGAATGAAATTGGCATAGACAGATAGTTTTTGGTATGACTCTTGATAATATTGACAGCCAAGTCATCATCAAAAAGAAACTGGTTATCAAGAGCAGTTAATACTTGATGCGAGTCCTGGTCTGGAGGTAATACCATAAAGTTGAGTTCAGGTAATTGTGGGTTTTCGTGGTAGAATTCAGGAATGTAGAACTTACGTCCATTCAATGGAACTAATGAATCGGAGTTGATATCTGGAGGATCAAAAGGACTGACATAGTCTTCTTCTTCGAGTTCACTTGTATCTTCCTTCTTGGCTGCTTTCTTTCTGCCAGGTTTAGCCTTTGGTTTTTGCTTGATCTTTTCTTGCGTTTCTTTTGGAGGTTCTGCTTCTTGTTTAGCAATTTTCTCTAGTTTCAATTGTTGTTTGATTTTGATCTTTTCGGCTTGTCTTGATCTTGTCTTTAAGGTAACAGTTGGTTCAGACAGATAATAGCTGGCTTGGATCCTCTTTCTCTTCTGTCCACTTTCTACCAGCTTGCGATCTCCAATGACCGATTGGAAGTGAGTTGAGCCAGCAATCAAGTCCCTTAACTCAAGCAAACCCTTTGGTTTGTGCGGCCTGTCACTGGCACCCTGTTCTTTATGCAATTCTCTTCGTCTCTTCTTGTCTTCGTATAGTTTGCGCTTGTTTGCTTCGCGGATCTCTCTTGCACGAAATGCAGCTTCACGACGTTGTCTTTTCCTTTCTAATTCCTCGGGTGTTAATTCTGCTGGAACTACTGGCTTTTTGACATGTAAAACTTCCAGTTCCAACTGTTCGATTTCAGTTTCGGGCCGACGTTTTCGGGCTCTTCTACCCAGCGATTCGCTGTTGGTTAATACGAGCCATCTTGCTTCGTACATCAACCGTTCATTTTTCGAGGCAAACTTGGTTCGACGGCTTGAGACGAATTCGATTTCCTTATGCTTTTGTTTCAAGTATTCTGATGTTCTCAAGGGGAACTCATTGAAGCTTTCTTCGATTGGGGTATTGTTCTTGATCAATTCCTTCATTTTGCGTTTTTCACCAGGAGTGAACCGTGAATGGTCCTTGGTGTAGACTATGGTGAGAATATGTTGAAGATCAATGTCGGGGAATTCTCTTTTGATGGCGTCCAACGTGAGATCGGCTTCGATGAGATGGTCAATGGTGACCAAATCAACTTTGGCCACTGGATTCAATGCAGGAGTGTCGTCGTTGTCGTCATTTTGTTGGGAGAGCTTGAGAATCATGGCAGAAATAGAGAACTTGGTGCGGCAAGGAAGTTGTTGAGTCAAGTACTTGAGATCGTTACCGATTGACTTGACAAGCGCGATTTCGGGATCTGTCCATGGAAGTGGGCTAGAAAAGACCACAGCTGCTTGTGTTACCTCGGTGGGGGTTTTTGACGGTAGTTTTTCAGTCACTGTACGGTGTGTGAGATCATGGGAGATAACTGCGGCCAATTTTTCTATTTCCAACGGTAGCCAACCCATCAGCAAGAGTTTTGATACTGCTGCGTAGCATTCGTTGATTTGGGAGGAGGTTTTAGGTACCAAGTGGGAGATTTCGGAAGGCAGGAGCAAGGTATGGTGGAGACAGATATGGACAAGAAAGCGTGATGACCATACGGAAACAAGGTCTGGACGACGCAGCCGCACTGTCAGAAGTACCAGGGCAAGTGTGGGAGTTTGGAACTGGCAGATCAACTCGGAGACCGTGGCTATTGGATCTATAAGAAGTGAGTCAAACTTTGGTGCAACCGCGTCTGGTGGCCAAGAAACCGGATTTGTGTTGCATGGTTTGTGCACAGGATACTCATCAGTCGAATGATCAGACGTTTCTGGTGTAGTAGGATCGAGCGACGGCGAAAACATTGCCTTTTTGTTTAAAACAACAACAACAAGATATTATAAAGGTTGTATATGTGTTCTACGATTTTTTATGTTTACGCGCGTGAAATGTTAAGGCACGCGCGCGATAAATATTTTTTTTTCTTTTTGGTCACATAGAGTTGCTATAGTTTGCTGGCACGCATCCCGTTCAAACGGAACTTCAAGTCTTTGAGGACTTTGGAGTCTGGTTTCCAGTTCTCAAACAGAACTATCAAGTCGTTGATCTCGTCGTAGCCTGTAGATGATTCCAGACTGCCACCATGATTGGGATTGGGCCAGTTCTTTTCAATGTTAAACAAGAGACCTCGGAGACACCACGGCAAGATAAACGGATTCGTGCCGATCTTACCCACATTATACTCTTTGATATAGATCTGGTTGGTGATGGGAAGATCCACGTTCACCAGCGATTCGTACGTACCAACTCCACTCTGTAGAAGCCCCTGGCCACTAGTTTCATCAGTGGTATAATCATTGGGAATCACAATGTCATCGGTATCCAACACAAACTTGATTCCAAGATCATACACCTTACCATCATTATATATCTTTGAGTGTCCATTCCCTGTCAATGGACCGGCCAATGAAGGGCTCAACTCTTTCAATACATTGTTATCGAAAAACCCCAAGTTCTGCAACTGACAACAAAGCGAGATCAATTTCTGGATGAATATGGGAGTCTGCAACGAATGATCAATATAACACGCTCGATAGATGTTGGGATGGAAGATATGTGACGTCACCGATGAATAGAGTGGCACCAACTGATCATTGATCGATCCAATAAAACATACTTTGACATTAGCATTGATAATGACCTGCATGCTTTCTTTATACACAAGCGATTGTCGACTGGTAAACTTGGTAAGCTCAAAGAGTTCATTCATCGACTCGTGCTCGATTGCAGAGTATGCCTTGACCAAGATCGAGCGTTCAGCACCATAAACAGGCCCATTATTGATTCCAGCCATCCCAAGAATCCCAATCCGTTTATGGATTGGATCCCGTAATATCCCCAAACTAATCAACTTGGCCAATAAGATAATCGATACCACACAGCCTTGTGAATGGGAGGCAACAAAGATAAAATCAGCCTCGTTCAATTCATGTTCCCATTTCCGTAAGATCTCAGTGAAGAAATGGACCCGGTCAAAGATCTTGCCTTCCTTTTCCAACGCTATCTTTTGGATACTTACATTGGATTCGGATTCGGTAATTAACTCGTTTTCAATACAATACCGAATCACGGCCTTTTCGGCTTCGTTGGCAAACTTGAGTGATGTTCCCTTGGGCGAACCAATCAATGGCCGCACGATCTTAGTAGGGAAGAAGCCATGAACACCAATGATCAAGATCTTTTTTATCCGTTTGAGTGGTTTTGCCTTTAAGGAAACGATTTCTGAAGTATCGGTCTTGTGGTGAGGTTTATGGTTGATCAACAAGTTGCCCATGGGATCGTTGGTGATGGAGATCGAATTGGAATCGTTCGAGTCGTCTTCCAACTGGTTCTGTTTGATTCCAGTACGAGTATACGCCTTGTTGTAGTTGGGGAGACATGCTCGTTTATTGGCTGGAAGTTTGGCCAACGAACGGCCGTAGAGACGATACGTCTTTTCATATAACAAATTGAATTCACGTTCAACCGACTGTTCTTCCAGATCCGTGCTGACGACGCTGGTAAGTGACTGGGTACTAAAACCGAGTCGTGACGAAAGCTGGCTGATAAAGTGTCGCCAGCTCTTGAAGTCCATTTTTGTACTCAGATTCGCTGTCAGAGCGTTGCCCCAAATCGACGATGTGATGGAACTGGCAGTCGATTGTGTTTGGCTCGAGAGACACCGGGTCCAGTCGGGAACAATGATGTTTTCACGCAAGTTTTCGTTTTTGTGGGTATTGATCTTGTTGAACTGGTTGGTGTTGTCATGAGGCTTGTACAACACCGCATCGTCTGCTGGTTCTTGTTGCTGTGGAGGTGACGGTGGTGAAGCATCATCACCATCTGTCAGTTTGTGGTGCACTGATGTTGCTGTGAGAATGGTGTTTGGTTCTTGAGCCGGTGGCGACTCTAACTTTTTTGGTTCGTTGGTGGTGGTCCAGAAGTTCCATGTGGATGACAGCGAGCTCTGTTTGCGGTCATGGGAAATATGTTCTTCTACCACATCGCCGTTATCGTCGGGAACGTAATCGTCGTCGTCGTTATTGTTTGAGTATTCTTCGTCTCCATCATCTTCGTTCTTCTTGTTCCAGCCGAGCCAACTGGTGTTTCTAAGGGAGTTGTTTGAGCGTTTGGAAGTGAGTCGTTTTTTATCGTTACCAGTTGATGGATCAGGTTCATCTTCAGGGTCAGTGCCACGGAACGGAATCCATCCGTTACTGCGTGACATCAAGAAGAAAGTGATGTGTAAAGGTGCGACAACACAACAAGTTCAACTACAAATTAACAAAACAAAAGAGTTTTGGCATGTGCAAAAGTGCGGGTGCAAATGAAGAAAGACGTCTCTACCAAATACGGTGAGGTTTTGCCTGCGATCGAAGATGAGATTCTCGAGGCGTACACGCTGCTTTGTAACACTGAGGATTTGTACCTCGACCAGCTTCCATTAGTATTGGACCGATTACGGATCCCTCTGTGTTTTACTGACGATATCAAGCAGTGTGTGACGTATTACTATGAGTTTGTACGGCCAGTGGCTGGACTTGAGTTCGATGTATTGAATGTTAAACAAGTAGCGACGCTTCATCTCGTCAAGGCATTTACTGTGACTGCACTGGTGCTTGATTCGATGGATAATATCATTGATATTGTGGATATCGATAAACTTATACATATAGCCAACAAGTTGATCAAGTTCAGAAACAACTACGACCATATTGTTGCCAGCTGGACCCTTTTTGTCGGTGCAGTGACCACCATCACTTCGGAACTGGCCTTGCTTGCGTTTCGTCTAAGTCTCACTGATCTTAAACATATCAAAGCACAACTCCATTTAACCATGAACGATGCGCTGCTCATCGATATGTTGAGCTGTGCTGCAACGGATGCCGATGGTAACGTGATCAACTTTGACTTCACCAGACCGAAAACAGGATCGGTGGTGACCATCAAGGACTTTGCTGAAATATTGGGCACGTTGGGCGAATACGATTAATTACATATGAGTATACAAGTTGTGATGGATATCAACATCAAGGATCCATGGCCGTTCGCGCCAGAGTCCAGAAACCTTGCCGTTGTTCTTACTGGTAAGTTTACGATCGCTTTCAAGCTGTTCCACCGCTTCCATACCATCGATAACCGTACCAATATGAACATAGTCCTGAAGTCGATTGGTATGCGCATTCGTCAACACAATGATGAATTGTGACCCCAAGCCAACCGCAAGCACCGAGCCACGCTGCATTTCTGGTTCTGGATGATCCACAGCTTCCTCAAGCAGCTCTTTATCGCACGCCCCGTTGCTCTTTCCAGTATTTGTAGGATCACCAGTTTGTAAAAGAAGACCAGGAACATATCGCACAATCACGTTGTTGGTATACGTTCCAGAAGCACAGTGACGCAAGAAGTTTTCAACATGACAACACTTGCCGTCCAACTCGATCTTCACAGCACCTGTAGAAGTATGTAACTGTGGTTAGAATCATTAAAATCATCTTCTCAAAACTTACTGTTAAAGACATCGCATTTAAATTAATTCATCTATATTTAAATATATTTATGCATCTCTTTAGTGCCCATTCGTTTCTGGAAACACAAGCCGAGTTCATAGACGAGTTTCTTCCTGACCTCAAACACTTGGCAGAACGAGATTCTCCCGTTAATATCAATAACCTCAAACAAGTCGATGAACTCTTGTTACATCTCGAAGCATCGTTTCTTCGTACCACCAACACCTACGTCCATCTCCGCGTACCATCACCAAATGTATTACGAATCGTGCTAACGTTAGCTGCACGATATTCATGTACCAATGGAACCAACAACTGGGCGATCATCGATGGCATAGAGGCATCTGACGCTTTCTTTAACCAACTCAATAAGGATTACCATGCATCATCACACAAATCGCCGCTTCGAAGTCGCTGTATGCTGATCTTGGAGTATTATCTCGCTATCGCGATACTGGGCAACGTGCCTACGATCTACAACCGTATACTTACGGTGATGGGCGACTTTATCGTCCAAACAACCCATAAACGCAAGACAAAACAACCAGTGCTGCCTCTCATCAAAAACAGACAAGCGTTACAGAAATCACCCATGGTCCAAACAACGTTGAACAACTTCTTCCAGAAAGTACCGGACCCCAACGAGGTCATCAGTGATTCAGAAGACGATGTCACCATTGTAGACACCACCAACAGCATCGAGGACGAACTAAAGAAGTTCCAGTCCCATAACATGGACCACCGTCGCCTGGCCATCCCAACCCTGGCATTGTTTGATTCCAAGACTCCAAGTCCACCACCTCAAAAGAGACCACGTCCAGGTACACCCATTCTCCGCATGTGGGAACATATCCGGGTGTTTGACGAGGCTCTTCTCAGCCAGAAACTTAACCCCAAACTCAACTTTGGGTTTGATGTATGGCACTTGATCAACTGGACGTTCCATTGTGCTGACCGTGCTACAAGAACACAGTTCACCTCTAATCCATATTCCGCATACCATAACATCTACGAGTCGTACCGTGATTTCTTGCTGTGGATGTTCAAGCTCATTACCTTCAACTTTGTCGATGGGTTTAACAAAGAACCAGAAACCAAACTTCTTCTTCAGGGCAACGACGACGACCAGTTGGTCTTGTTCTTCAATACAACCAGCAAGAACCGTGCCGTAGTGCTAGAAATCATGGAAGAATGCGATTTGCTTCTTGTAAAACTCATGAGCCAAGTCGGACCGTTTCAGCGTGATTGGTACGATCGAATTGTCGAGTTTGTATTCAATGGTTTGGGGATTAAGAGCAACACATCTCCCCGTCCATGTTACACCAGTGAGAAGAAACTAGTTCAACACGAAACATCTCAACATTCGTCTACATCTACATGTTACAAGTATCACGATAACTTAGACTCCATGAAACTCCGCTACCAAATCACCGTCGTGGTATATTTCCGTTCGTTATACTACTCCAACGGATCGACGCTTGATGTCTCGATCAAATCACACACCTACCTCTCGCCCACCATCTTGTTCAACGAACTTACGCATCGATTCCTTGCCATCGACTGGATCTACCTCAAGGAATTCTTTTATGCTGAAAATTACATCCACCAATCGCCCATACCCCGGTTTTATCACCTTGCATTCTTGCTAGAACTTGCGGAAATCATTCTTTTGGATCTAACGGCCATTGCTGAAATTCATCGCTTTTCCATCAAGAGATTTAGAAAACCAAAACTCGTTAAACTCGAAGATGATGAGTCGTCTATCTTAGTAGTGACCAGTGCCAAGGTTCCATGGCAGATCAGAAACGTGTGTCGAATCATCTCCACTATCAACGAAGAGGAGATTTATAACCTGGTTTTGGAAGACGAAACCAAACGTACGTATGAAGAGTTTGAACAGTTGTGGATGAAATTGAACTTTCTCTTGATCTGGATTGTCAATCTTACTTTACGTGACTTGAAACTGTACTTGAAAAAAACCCATGATGTTACATTAGACTTGACCAAGATCAAGCAACTGTGTATTGATGCCGATAACAAGAAGAGAGCGTTGTTTCAACAGAAATACAACACTCACGACTTGGTGTCGTACGAACAGGCCCATAAATTTGAAACACTCTACACCACAAACTTTTAAATAACATTTTTTTACTCTTTTATACATTATACTCTATAGGAAAAAGTATCAAATGATATGGTTAACCTTGAAGTAGTTTCTCAAGTACAGGATCTGCCAGACCCCCAAGCCGACCAATGAGAGGATGACAGTGATGGAGAACCACTTGACTCTGGAGTTGGTGGATTCGTTGGTGTCTCTCATTCTTTCTTCTCTTGCCTTCAAGTATTGCAATTCGTTGGTGATTTCTTTGGTCAATTCCTGGACACGACGCAAGTCAACCTCCACTGGCTTCAACTTCTCAGAAGCTTGCAATGCGTTCCAGTCACGCGCAGCAGCCCCGTTTTCGAATTCCAATTCAACTTGTCTGGCATAGTAGCCACCTCTTCTGGAAGAATCCAACGTGTTGGTAAAACAGACATCAACAGCAGCATTGTGGTGCGACGTGAAAGCGACCTTAAATGGACCCGCAAGGTCTTGCTTTTGTCTGTACTCATTGCCAACAGAATCGGTAATACGCAAATCCAACTTCTGTCCGTCACCAACGCGGCCGTCGGTGTTGATTGTCACCACAACCAACTGGTCTTCCTGGACAAAATCACGGATACACACAGGCTGAGGACGTGGCTCGGCACGCACTTCCAAGTGTAACGCAACAACAGACGTAAAAAGCGTGAAAAGGAATAGTAACCACTTCATGATCTCTGGGGTTTATGTTTTGGTAGTATTTGCGTGTTCAAATTTTTTCAATACGCGTTGGATCGATCCAATGTCGCATGTCGCGCGACATGGTTCTTGCTCTCCTTCATGAGACCCTTGTCCTATTTATAGAAACCTAAAATAAAACCAACCAAAAAATGCAGAAAACTTTGGTTAAGAAGTATCAGTAGCTTAAATGTAAGCTTTTGTGGCTGCGGTTCACTATTCTTTTGATTACTGATCTGTTCTGGTTTACGACATTATTAATATCGCAATGTCTCGCACTACTATTTTCAAAAAAAAAAAATTGTCGATTTTTCAGCAGTACAACAACCATGGCTAAACCAAAGAGTGCCTACACCATGGTCAAGCTCGTGTCGTCCGCAAGGACCGGCTACGAGAAGTGGTTCAACATTCCTCGTGCACAGGCCAAAATGAACTTGATTTTGTACGATCCAAGAGCAAAGAGACACTGTTTGTTCACCGAAGACAGAAAGAGAAGAGTTCCCGATGTGCCTCCCAAGGACTACGCTAGAAGACTCCGTTGATCATACCTCTGTTCATCAATAGACCTCCCTCCCTGTATATATTTTTAATGTATAATTTTATGATTATTTTTACTATGTACATATGTTATTGTTTGACATTGCGTATAGCCCATTGGTCGTTATCCTCAAGCTTGTAGACCAGATTGTCTCCAATGACCGTGATTGAATTCTCAGCATTGTTGACTAAGTACTTGTTAGCAACGTCCTGCAAATCTTGTCCGTTAACATCCAAAAAGTTTTCTCTCCTTTGCTGTCTCATTTCATCGGTGATACCATCAAAGAAATGAACTGATCCTTGTCTTGCAACATTCATGGGCGCATCCACGCTCTGGAAAAGACGCAATTTGGCTTCCTGCAAATCCTTTGGTTCCCAGATCTTTTCGGCACCGTACTTGAACGATTCCTTGAACGATTCAACCGATTTGAGTGCAGCAGGGTCCCGGTACGAATAGAAATTCAACATACCTCCCAAACCATCATAGTCCAACCCTCCTCCATAAGCACCGTTTGATTCTCTGATTACTGAATGAAGATGCTTGAATGTCATCAATTGAGCCAATACTTGCAATGAAGCTCCATCTTTACTGGTATAGTTTGCACCAACTTTGGCCAACGAAGCATAACCCACTTGGTATGGTAAATCAACCAATGTTGGCTTGATGTTGATACCTAAATTACCTGTGTTGAATCTAGTGATCAAATCTCCCAACTCATTACTGTGAGTCCCAGTTGTTTGTTGCTGTCTCAACCCATCATCAAACTTTTGAATCAATGGCTCGTTCTCATCAATAATCTCCTGGTTACCCACAATCCGGTACTTGAAGTGGGTTTGGCTAAGAATTAATTGCTGCAATTCTTTCAAAACAGGAAGTACTTCCTTCACCAAATACTCTTTACCTTCCTTCTCCAAGCGATTGTTCATCTCCAATACAAATTGCACCTGTGTCAAACCACCAGTGATATCAGAAATGTATTTAGCAGGACTTAACTTCGAGGTACTGACCATCGATGAATACGAATGGCCTCTATCTCCAATCATGTTGAACTGGTTCTGTGCCATCGACTTGATCAATGTCGATAATTTATCCACAACTTGAGGGTCTGTGCTATCAAACTTGGTCTGTGTCAATATTTCGAGCCACAAGTCATAGATATGGTGTGAGTTTTCGTGTAACGCCATACCAGACATTGTAAAGTATAGGTTAACATTCTTGATATTGAACGGATCAACAGCAGTTCTCATATCGAAAGAAACACCACCGGTCAATTGTCTAATCTTGGTCTCCAAGTCGGTACTGGCTGTCTCGGTAGTACCAGCCAAGTTGGTGAAACATGAGTTGAACAATGAGAAATACTTGTAGTACCGTTCTGGAATGTATGAGATATCTTTCAAAGCTGCCACATAAGTTAACCCATTCGTATCAACAACTCTCTTTTGAAGGGTTTGATCGTTAATATCTGAAAAGGTTAATGGATAGAAGTCACCTTTCTTGGCAATATCGTCCACTGTCAATGTTGGCAAGACTTCACAGTCTTGTTCTTCCATCTGTTTCTCAGCCAACTTAACACCTCTGTCAAAGATGATCTGACGATCTTCTTGTGATAAATTTTCAGTCATCTCCTTAACCCGTTGCTCCTCGTTGGCTAATAATTCTTCATTAAAGTTTTCTTGTGGTTTCATTGTAAACTTAAACTTCTTGACATAAGGGTTAAACACCGTTTTATCCAAGAGTTCCTTGAAAACGGCAAGACCCTTGGTTTGGAAATCTTTCTTGAATTGCGTAAGAATCGATTCAATTTCTAAAGAAACAACTGGATCCACACCATTTATCCAACTGGGCAAAATCGTATAGAGTAATCCTAATCCGAAATCTGGCTTATGTTTCTTCAAACCCAACTCAATTTGGTGCAAGATAGCTTCGGTTCTAGCATAGTAGGTACTATCAGGTTTGGTAAATTCTGGAACAACCTTTTCGTTAAAGATTGCCATCAACTTATCTTCCAATTGTTCTGCCTTTTGCAAGGAACAATTATTTACTCCCAAAGTGAATGATAAAAGAGACGTTACTGATTCAAGACCCGAGTTGGACGAAAAGTCATCAGCATACTCTGCTTCAATCAATTCCTGATAAAATGGTGCACTAAGTCCATCACATAGTAACGAGCTAAGTAACTTCCACTTAAAGATCTCATACCTCGAGTCTGGGTTCAAGGCATCGCCAATTTCCCAAGTAATCGATGACATGTACTGTTCCTCAATAGGACGGCCGGACATGGCGTTGGGAGGTCTTGGGAGTGTGATATTGCCGTAAGACTGTGAGGCAAAAATGGGCTTTTTCACATCAAGAACAGGTTTTCTCTTACCAAAGTTGGCAAAGTGTTGGCTCAAGGTCTTCAAATGGCCCATCAAAGGCATTGTACCGTACGTAAAAGTCTTGGAATTGGAAGGATGGTAATTTTTGTTGTGGAAATCAAGCAAGTCGTCGTGTTGCAAGTCTGGAATGACAGCAGGGTCACCTCCGGAGTTGTTGAGTGAAGGATAGATCGATTCAAGAAACTTGATGTAGGTATAATAGTTTGAGTTGGAGTTCTGGCCTTTCATTTCGTTGAACACCACTCCCTTGAGGGTGAGTTTACTCGAGATATCATTGGTATCTTCGTTTTCTAATCTCCAACCTTCTTGAATAAAGTCATTGTAATCGAGGATGGGTTCAAAGACCAGTGAGAGGTACACGTCCATCAAATTCTCAAAGTCCTTGACATTTGTGGTTGCAAACGGATAGAAAGTATAGTCGTGGCCGGTCATTGCGTTCATAAAGTTACTCAACGATCTATTGGTCATCTTGAAGAATGGATCTCGAACAGGATACTTGTATGAGCCACACAACGTTGTGTGTTCCAAAATGTGAGGCACACCGGTGGCATCCGGTGGATTTGTCTTGAAACCAATAGAAAACACGTTGTTGGAATCGTTGGGGGCGTCCAAGTGTAAGTGTTCGGCGCCGTTAGCGTGTTTCAAATGCACCGCAACCACCGAAAATTCAGGCACCGGTCTCACATTTTCAACGGTGTATCCAAAGAGATTCTGTCCAATGGGATACTTGCTGAGTACCGCTGCTTGCAGGTACTTCCGTACGCCGTGCTTGGCCTGAGTACGCAACATCGTTGAAGGTTGCAGATTTGAGTACACTTTTGTGCGCTATAAATCGGTGTGCGACTTGCATATTAACTTGAGGGCGATATGGTTGGTGCACGAATTACCATATCCTAGAAGCATTATACTTGCAATATAGTTCAATACTTTATCAATACAATTGGTCAGATAGGGTAGAATTTATTCTATTTATTGATAGTTCTTTAAGAAAGTGATATTTGAATTGTTACTTCACCTAAGTTTATGCGTTCAGCTTTGGTTGGTACTTGATTATTTCTTACTTTTCCATTTATTGCTGCAAAATTCATAATATATTCCGAAACAGGTTTCATATATGTTCGTTTGTTTCTCAATTGGTATCAAACCAAGCAATATCTCTCCTTGTATCGTTCTTAATTTATCGGTACCTATACAATATTGAAGCAGATACTTCGCTGCTTTGAGATATTGTTAGTATTTGCTGCGAATACCATTATAAAATTTGTCATTAGGATTCGATTGGTAAAAGGATTAAGCAATACACCCATGGTGGTGTGTTAGTAAATGCACCAAATCAAGTACAATAAAACCTCACCTGGTTCAGTTTGGATGGAGGTTCGGTAAATAAGGAAATGTTTAGTCTGTGAGAGGTGGCAGCATGACATGCAACCATGTACTGGTCAAGAGTAAGATCAAAATTCGCAAGATTAAGGTTAGAAGCATAATAAGAAGACCAGCAAAGTTAATAACAGAACTAGGACGAAAAGTAAGTGAGAAATAATCCCATAACAGCCTTCCTCGGAATTGTCCCCTTTTTTGATGTGATGATAGAATTACTAACATACCGACGAAGGATGGTTTCATATGCCAGATCAATGGAAATTGAAAGGGTACGAAAATCCTGAGTGAGAATATCTCCATTGGGCACCAGACGCCCAAGAATGGTCTGAAGCGGATCATATTTTCCAACGTGATAAGGAAGAAAGAAATGGGCCTTGAACTTGAAGACCTGAGTGTTATTATGGAACCAGAACGAGTAAGTTTCAATCGATCTTAAGAATAGTGAAAGATATAAGGATATAAAAATACCAAAACAGTTTCGGGAACATCACACATTATGATTAGTTTCATAACATGCTCAATTCACAAGTCTAAAATATTAGTGTAATTGTTCTGTTCTTCAATAGTTATAGTCGTATTGATATAGTTAAGCTGATAGGGAGACGGCTTCTCATTACATAGTTAGCTAATATTTCAGCTTTGTAGTATGCTCATTCATCAAGATGTTTTATTTCTTCTGAATAACTTGGAATTGTCAGTGAACCATTTATTTATCTTTTGTTTCAGGTTGTCGGATGTGTCAATTTGAAACAAAATTGCAAAATATTTCAGCCATCGGCTTTATGCAACTTTTAAAAAAATAACCTGTACACAAAATGGAGCCATTTATCTAAGCGATATGCTGGTGATCGCGCCTAAGCTTTTTTTAGGTTTGTTGATGAACATGGCGTTATCAAACATAGAACAACACAGTAATCACTTATATAATCTTTTTAGCATCAATCACTATAGTGATTCTGTTTATTTATGTTATGTGTCACACTGATGACGGACGTCATTTTTAGCCCAGCTTGCATGGACGTGTCTGAACCATAGAATGATATACCTTGAACCCTTTCTACCTTGAATAAGTTTTCCTAATCTACCACAACAGATGTTAATCAAGACTGTTGGAGCATTGACTGCTGCAACTATTGCATATGCTAATGTGGTATTAAAACCTTGAGTCCTTAATTATAAAGATAGTGGAGTAATATGCCAGTACATGGCAGCTTCCGAAGCGAGCCAGTCATATATCGATGTTGAAATTGATAAATATGAAGGAGACTCCACTGGGTTGAACCTTCCTGTTCTCGTGTTCCATTACCGTGATATCGTAAACTTTACCAATATTCCTATTGTCACAGACTACTACAAACAATACAAAAATAAGAAGGATCTGTTACATGCTCTGATTGTGAATGAAAACGGATTTATTCTAAAGTCAGGTGAGAATGGATATGATACAGATATGCTTTTCAATGGTGTTTTAAGTTTGGACACTGAAACAAAAAACAAAAATAGAACAAATAAGGTACACTATGTAATCAGCAGAAACGGTTTCTACTGTGTGTACATTGCACCACCAACAGATCACAATATTGAGACATTAGAAGTTCCAGTCACATTCAAGCAACCACATGGATATCTTTCCTATTATGAATATATTACATTATTACAAGCACATTTGGCTATTGTAATGTTTGTATTTATGAATATCGCAATGAGTAGGTGGACGATGAAATTGTGGGGAAATGTCCCTATGCCATTTGTACCTAAAATGTTTGTGATCGCAATAGTTCTTGGATTTGCCATAGTATTGATTAGTCAATGGTACGACTTGAATTTACGGAATAATATCGATTCATCCGGAAGCTTGACATTGGGAATTTTCAGCTTAGTAACGGAATGGATCACCAGAGTATTTGAATACGGGATATTTCAGTTTCTCTTTTTAACTTCACTTGGATATGGTGTGGTGCACCATTCAATTAGGGAAATCGATAGAAATACCGAGCCTCGAAATAAATTTAATGGTGTCTTTATTTACTTCTCCATCAGTTGTGCCATGGTGACAATAAGTCTTTTTATTGCGTGTTTTAAGGAAACTTTTCCGCCATTTGTTAGAGATGCGGTCTTATACCGTGCTTGTTTGAAGCCTCCAGGATTCTTTGCTACGTTAGTTCCCGATTATGACGCACTTTTACTCTTGCTCTTGTTCACCTATTTTTTCAACAAGAATACTACTGAAATTCTATCTTTGGGCAATAAGAAAACTAAAGCATTGTATAGAAGCATGGTTGTGATATACGGGTTGCCGGCTATCATTACTATTCTTCGTCTACTAATTTGGATTTACATGGAAATTCTTCTTCAACAATTGGTCATTGAAGGAGTGGGCTCAAACGAGAGTACAGATAGATCGGTTTATACTTCTCTTAAGATGGAATCTAATTTAATTCCAATAATAATCAAATTATGGTTCTGGCCAAGATGGATATTTTATTACTTGGCATCAGTTGCTCTTCATGCAATCTGTATCCACCAGGAACTAGTAATTGATTTGCATGCTGAAGAGCGGAAGAATTTGTTTGATTAAGAATATTTTTTGGATATATAATATAAGAGCTACTTATGTGTCAACCAATGAAACTTATCGTAGCAATCGATAGTTTTTATTTTTTGATCGGCTTTATCGCAATTATGAAAAGAAGCCTTCTATTTGTAGATTGTGATACTCCATTTCTGAATTGTACTCTACTTTCACTTTTTGTTCATCACCAAAATGTTGTTCAAGACCGTTGTGGCTCTTGCTTTATTTAGTCTTTCCAGAGCCCACTTTATTGATCGGCGAATAAAGCTTGATTATCACAGTTATGGAACCTATTGCGTGCTGAATTTGCACCCACCAATTCTGGCATTAATGAAACGATCAGATCGGCATTTAACAAATCGATACTTGTGATTTATGGGATTCCTATTCTATTTGGCATAATATCTTGGATAGATTTTGTGATCAGAACTTTTCTACGTGTGACGTTGGAAGATATTCCTCTGGATCCAAGTACAGCATTACAAAAATCAGTTCTTCAATATGTAAAAGAAGAGCACGAATTAAATTCGGGGTAGTGGAGAAATTTGTGGGAACAGTCCATCTGCATGATCAGAATGTTGATGTTGATTTCACTTTATATGATCTGGAACAAGGTACCAATATTGGATTACCAACGTAAAAAGGTTGTCAAGTAGCACACAAATATAATAATTATCGGTAGCTTTTGTTGCAAAAGTTGTACCCGGCAACTCGGTTCGGAGATAGTGGAAGCGGCACGTGAGGGAATGCCGGTTCTGGCCAAAAAGGTCTCAAGGGAAATTTAATAGAAACTCCGAGCTCTTTAGTGTTTGTAACTATGTCGAAAGAGAACAACGCACAGAAAGTATCAGGTGTTGGGGGCTTCATAGCTGGAGGATTGGCTGCGTGTGGTGCAGTGACGTTTACCAACCCGATCGAGTTGATCAAGACACGGATGCAGCTCCAGGGAGAATTATCGGCCGCGACCAACACAGTCAAGTTGTACAAGAATCCAGCACAGGCGTTTGTGTTGATCTGGAAGAACGAAGGGCTCCGTGGGTTACAGCAGGGTCTTGTGTGTGGCTATTACTACCAATTGGGGCTCAACGGGTGTCGTCTTGGATTGTACGAGCCGGCCCGTACATTTTTCACCAAGTACTTACATCCGTCGGCGTATGTCGAGGGTGAGCCTGTGCCCCAGAACATGTTGATTAATGTCATGGCCGGCAGTTTGTCTGGAATGACAGGGGCAGTGGTTGGATCGCCGTTCTTCTTGGTCAAAACCAGAATGCAGCTGTACTCGCGTGCGCCCGGTGCCGCAGCGCACCATGTTGGCCAACAGACGTATTATAGAAGCACCTGGGACGGACTTACACTGATCTATCGTGCTCAAGGATTTACGGGATTGTTCCGTGGAATCGACGCTGCTGTTTTGCGTACTGGTGCCGGTTCAGCTGCACAGTTGCCGGTGTATTATATGGCCAAGAACTATCTCTTGCATCACCAAATTGTGGAAGATCACTCGATCGGGTTGCATTTTCTTGCGTCCTCTACCGCTGGCTTGGGGGTGGCAATCGTCATGAATCCGTGGGATGTGATCTTGACCCGGATCTACAACCAAAAGGGTAACTTATACCGTGGACCAGTGGACTGTTTCCGTAAAACCATCCGGTACGAGGGATTGAGTGCGCTATATAAAGGATTCTGGGCCCAGTTGTTGCGTGTAGGACCACACTCGATCTTGACGTTGATGTTTATGGAACAAACAATGAAGTTGATGGCAGGCTTGGAACGCAGGTTGTTTTAACCATACTTATTTATTTATTTATTTATTTATTTGTTTTATCATTTTATACTAATAGAGTCTGTGATTATCGATGGCACCTGTGTGAAATTTAGGTATTTTTTATTAATTTTTCATTAATTTTTCGAGGATTAATTTTTTTTTTTTTGGAAGGAATAGTAATGTTCCTGTAGATAACACTCGAAGTTGTTTATTTTTTTTTTCGGTGGTCTAGTGGCAAAGGGATACGACTTCTGCTTACTATTTGTGATTACCAGACAAAAAAACAAGTGGCGTAAAAGGTGCACTTTATTTAAACAATTAACGGACAACTTTAATAGTACATTTTGTGTGTGTGTGTGTGTACTGCTTGACAACAAACACGGCTCTGTTTTAAATCATTCTATCTTGTTCCCGCTTGCCGTTTTGTCTTGCCGTTTGTTCCTGTTCATCCTCAGAAATACAAACCGCCTTGTCACCATCTCATGCGGGAGTCCAACTATAAGGCTGTGAGCTCTAATAAGGCTGCTGTCACCATCACTACCAGTCTTTACGATAGAAGAGCACTCGATGTCACTTCAGATAAACCGCTCGTCAACTCGCTCAACTACTTGACATACCTCGTCTCGTCCCTGGCCAAAATCAGAGAAACTCTATCGGTTGACGGCGGAATAGAACGTCTCATTGAGATTCTACATGAATGCCACAATGCCACCTTCAACATCAACGATAATATCTTCAATAGCGAAAAGAAACTCTTGACAGCATGGAAATGGACCCTTGCCTTCCAGTGCTTGGTTTTGGTGGGGACAAGAGGCACAGAAAAGATCAGACAAAAGGTAGTAAAGGCAGGTATACTTCCCATCATTGCTACAGTTCTTGACAACTACTTGTCATTACACGAGCGCACCTTTATCCATGCAAACTCAAGACCACAACAACAACAGCAACAACAACAACAGGAACATCAACATCATCAACAACAACAACACCAACAACAACATCAACAACAACAGCATCAACAACAAAATGAATCACCACAGACATCTCCAATAGAGTCTAGACGCAGTCAACATCTTCAGGCACAACCGCTACAAGAACTGCAGCAAATACAAATCCAACTCCAACAACAACAGCAACAACGGTTTCAACACCAAGCACGGATGCAACAATTACAGAATCCTCAGCAACAGGTTGATCAGGATACAAGGCGTGAAGAATTGCCTCGTTTCCCCACAGTAGAACAACCAGATAACCTTGTCACTGGCGGCCCAGCCATGGACTTTCTTTCAAGAAACAACTTGCCCCAGTTTCCGGTACAACAGCCTACAACCCTACAAACCACCCAACCAATCGATTCGTCTAATCTACAGTTTCCCATTAGCATAGCCACTTCAGCCATTGAAGCTACCTCTATATCCAACAACCCAACTACTCCATATCCAACATTCTTCAACAACAACAGTACAAATAATTTAACTAGTGACGATTACGATAACTTGTCTGTGGATCAATTATTCAAATTAATAAGATTCAATACTCTCGGCATAATGAACCTGCATTCTAATGACAAAACCACGATGGCTGCCCCCAACAATGGTGCCATCAACAATGATATACGGAGAAGATACATGATCATTAATATCATTAAAAAGTTGAGAGACGAAAAAGAAACTGAAATTTTGGACGATAGATTTCTTAATGACTCAGACTATGAAATGGACAACAACTTACAGTTCTTATCCAATTTATATCTACAAGACTATGACACCAACAAGAACTTGATCAACTCCAAGATTTCCGTGAGAACATTCACTGAAACTGGTGTGTTGATCCCACGAGACGACGACATTGTATGGTCATTGCAGCTTTTGGCATATATCTCGAAGTATCCTTACTTGAAAGATGTTTTACAAAACACACATTTGGTTATCGATATGAGTATTAGAGATAAGCAGTTGAAGTTGTACTTGGAGAAACAAATGAAGCTTAAAATGATGAAGAGCTTAGCCGTGAAATCTAGACCCACAATTAAACCCAAATCAAGAAAGCCGAAAACAACGTACGTTGAAAGATTTACGCCCTCTGCATCGAACTCTCCACAAATGATGGATGATATCAGTGCACTTCATGATGATAACTTTTTATTAGAGAATGATAAATTTGAGTTATGCAACAAGCCCGAAGAAGAAGGATTGACGGAAACGGCTGAAGTTGAAGATGATGAAAGTGAAGAATGTGATGACGATGACGAAGAAGATGATGATTGTTTATCGAACGAGGTGCATTCGCAGTGTAATGTTGAGGAAGGCACTTCGATCACGCATATGACCAGCGAGGTGGTTAACAATTCTAACTATGTCAGTAAGCTTTATGATTCGATTATTGATTGTGAGGCTATTGTGAATGATTTGGAACGGGAGATGGCTTTATTTCAAATCAATGAAAAAATGAATCGGTTTATTGGGGCCGAAAGTAAAAAGTTGACGAATGCAATTATTGCCAGACGTAAAGAGCAAAAGGAGTTCCTTACGAAGAAATGGAACTATGATGATTATGAAGGGTTTGATATTGACGATACCAACCAGGACCAAGATGATTCTTTAATTGAGTACAAGAAGGTGAATCTCTTTCCGATTGTGGAGAAGTTTACCTTTTTATCTGGCACGGATATGTACTATTGGTCTGGTGTGATTATGAGAAACTCGTGTAGACGAAACGAGTTGAGAGGAGGTGTGAGACAGTGTGGTAATCTTGACTGTGGCCGGTGGGAAAAGTATCCTCGTGAGTTCCTGAAGTGTCGCAGATGTAAGAGAACCAAGTACTGTTCACGTGAGTGTCAAATGAAAGCCTGGCATTGTCATCGCAACTGGTGTATTCCCAGCAACTCCAGTACGGCTACCAGCGCCACGAACACTTCAGCACAGACCCAGATGGCACCGAACCATGGGGTCAATATCAATGTTGAAGAGTCGTCCCAAGGCGAAGGCATCGATAACGATGATAGTCAGAATCTGTTGTAGTTGCAGGCGAATAATGAACACTGGTGTATATGTATGTATTTTCATATCTGTTGCTAGCTACGATAATTAGGGTTTGTCAATACGAAGATGGATAAAAAACGGTTTGGAAATTTTAATTTGCGAATCAATCTCATTATGTCAAGTTATACTTTACCGAGTTACATTCCGTTGAATCGGAGTCTAAACTTGAATTTTGAACGAACCGTGCGTGTTTCGAGCCATGCGCCCAACACTGAAGCAATAACAGCGGAACTTGTGAGGAGCACGTTGGATTATGTGACTTATTTGCTTGAAAACGATGAGGAGTTGGACGAGTCTGAAATGGAAAAAGTTGTGGGTCTGAACTTGAAGCTGTTGGAGACTTTGCTTACGGGAGAACAGCAGTTGCATATGTACCGTGAGTTGGCCCGAGAGGTCAAGGAACAGTACAAATCGACCACGGAGTCGGAGCTTACGTTAGATACACTTGAAGAGTTTCGGCACGTCAGCACTCCGAGTTTTGACGTTGCCATTGCTACCAAGTACGCCGAGACCAAGGATTATACCAAGAGTCTTCGAGATGAGATTGTGTCGAATGAAAACTATCGTCTTGTACAGCTGATTTTGTTTGTGATAGCCAATCCTGAAGATCCGCTTCCGGATGACGATAACGACGACGAATTGAATGTTTCAGGAGGCAAGATTTCGCTCAAGGACCCGCTTTCACTCAACCATTTCAGTCATCCAGTATACTCCACCAAGTGCAGACATACGTATGAAAGAGATAGCATTATGACCCATCTCAATTCGGGAAATAAGCACTGTCCTATTGATGGATGTAGTGCCGAAATTGAAAAGAAAGACTTGAAGATCGACCAGATCATGGGAATCAGAGTCAAGGCATATCTACGTAAGGAGAAGACTCGAAAGAGAAGCAGTGTTGCTCGCTTGGTATAACCCTTTTTTTGGGGGTATTTGTGGCTGCGAAAAATTTTATCATTTCTTGTACAACTGCTAGGTTTCTTACGATTTGCTATGTTGTTCCCGACGTCTATGATACACGAAAGACATAACTATCGTGTCAAGACTACTGTCCATCACTTTTTGCCCAAAAAATGGCGGCGTTTCCATAAAAATGATGTGTCTATTTGCTACCTTTCTCCATCAATGAGACTTACCAAACTACCACCAGACTCTCATTCAATCCATGGTCCAACTGTACCAGAATATGATTCAATTCCAAGACAATTCAGTCTTCAAAAACCAACAATCATCGACATGTCAACTCCCGTTTCCGAATGGCTAGTCTCGGGATATAGACAATAGACACCTATGACGATCAATGTACTGCGGTATGGATGTAGGTCGTGTCCGTTCCCAATAATTTATCCTTTTCCCACCACCACAGTTTGAAAAAAATGAACACCTCGCTTCCTCAATATTAACACGACTCCAAAAATGAAAACTCTCAGCATTTTTGCTCTTATTGTGACATGTTTCCTCTTTTTCTTCAGCGACAGAGCCAGCGCTAAGGAATTGGACCCCAACCCCGAAATTACCCACAAGGTATACTTTGATATCACCGAGGACGGTAAGGAGATTGGTAGAATTACCATTGGTTTATTTGGCAGTGTTGTGCCAAAGACCGTTGAAAACTTTAGAAAGTTGGCTATTTCTGACGATCCCAAGTTTGGATACACTCAGTCGATTTTCCACAGAGTGATTCCTCAATTCATGCTTCAAGGTGGTGACTTTGAAACCGGCCAAGGTTACGGTGGTAAGTCGATCTACGGAGGCAAGTTTGAAGATGAAAACTTTACTCTCAAGCATGACAGACCATACAGATTGTCCATGGCCAATGCTGGTAAGAACACCAATGGTTCTCAGTTCTTTATCACCACCGTTGTTACTTCATGGTTGAACAACAAGCACGTTGTGTTTGGTGAAGTTCTTGATGGTTTCGACGTGGTTGACTACATTGAAAAGGTCAAGACTTCTCGTGGTGACAGACCCGTTAAGGAAATCAAGATAGCCAAGTCTGGTGAATTGGCTGCTGAGGCTGAAGAAATTGCCAAGGACGAACTTTGATTAGTCTATATATCATCTCTTTAAAAAATTCCTACTCGTCGCTGATATTTACCTTTAAACCCAACATCTCTACTGTGCTTCCCTTGCCATATAATGGTCTATCATCAAGATAGACACTGGCAGGTTCGTCTACTGACAAAGATGATGTTGTGGTGGACAATGGAGTTGCCTGCACCACGTTATTCAACAAGCTGTCAAACGTATTGGCAGTGATCTCGGTGCTCGAAGGATCGGTGGAGCCAAACGCGTTCGATCCCACGTTAACAGTAGCAGGGCCGTTTGTCTGTGGTGTGGGTGTTACCGTGTTGACGGTGGTACTGGTATTTGAGGGTCTTGTTGCTGGGGTCGGTACTGCTTGTACGACGGTATTGTTGTACGAATGGCCTCCGTCCAGAATCTCAAACTTTGTCATATTGTTCAATAGATCAATGGAGTTCTTTAGAGATAACACGCTCAGCAAGAGCCGTGACGACAACACGTCGTAGATCTTGGGGGCCTGGTACACATTGGCACCGATGACATAGTAATCTTGAAGACTTAAACTGTTGGTAGGGTCCAACCGTTTTTGTTTACGAATGACCCAGAAATCAGGTTCTCGTGTGTATGCCACCACAAACTCAGTTCCTGTCATTTCCAGGAGCTTGGACTGGAAGAATTGCTGGAACGTCATGCCCATGGGGATCTGGATTTGTTGGAATTGGAACTGCATCATCAACACCTGGTTGTTGGAAGTTCTGTCGTAAAACGGCGATAATGCAAAGTATTTAAGTACATTGGCTGTATGTAGACCTCGTTCCTGGATGAATTCAGGCGACTTCCACTGGATTTCGTCGAGCTGTTCTGACATTAATGTGTATTATTATTGTGTAATTATTGTGATACTTTGAGTGGATGGTGTCTATGTGCAGATGAATTCTTTTTTTTTGTGTCATTCACTTTTGTGTAAACTTTGCCAACTCCAGAGCTAACCATGCTGCTTCCTGGTGCATGGTTTCTGGGGTTCGATCCAGGCGGTCTTCGTCCTTGACTTGAAGTTTGTTCGTATCGGTGATACCATTGAGCACAGCAGAGCGTCTTTTATGGAAATCAGAATACAATGCATCCAAATCGTACTTTTCTATCATCTGATATATGTTATCACCATAACCATCCAACTTGTAGCGAGGTATTAGATGGGTATGGAGATGAGGAACACTTTGGCCGCTTTCAGGACCGTCCTGAATAGCAATATTCAACGAATCGGCCTTGTATGTGGCAATGATAAACTTATGGACCAACTGCAATGTTTGCATGTAGTCAATGGACTCTTCATTGGTCAAGTCGGCAAACCGCAACACGCTTGTCCGAAACGGAACCACCATTACGTGGCCCGGTACCAACGGCCGTAAATTCACCACTGCATACGTAAGCTTGGATTTGAAGAACACTTGTTTCGTCACTGCAAACTTGTAGAAGTAGATTTCCGACATCTCAGGAACCACCAAAATAGCCGATCCCTATTATATCCTTTGGTATGCTGGACGTGCAGGGTTGGATCCACAACCGGCTTTGTTGTATGCAAAATTCAAAAAAAAATTAAGGTTCCACTCACCCTGTTTCATCCTTGTTGGTACCACCCCGCGCCCCTCCCTCCTGCTACCTCGTTTATGTGGCATGCCACCACACCAATTATTTTTGTCTTCAAAATTATATAGTCGCATTCATTAAAAAGTCTACTCTAGCATCTAAATTAGTGGTTCTTGTTAAAGTATTCCTTGGAGGAAGCAACTTCTGGCTTGATGGTGTCGGCACCTGGTTGCCAGTTGGCTGGGCAGACTTCACCGTGCTTTTCGGTGAATTGGAAAGCTTCCAACAATCTCAAGGTTTCATCAACCGATCTACCAACTGGAAGGTCGTTGACGGTGATTTGTCTCAAGTTACCCTTTGGATCAATCAAAAAGAGACCTCTCAAAGCAATACCTTCGTCCTCCAACAAGACACCGTAGTCTCTGGACAAGGAGTGGTTGGTGTCAGCCAACAATGGAATGTCAACTGGACCCAAACCACCATCCTTTCTGGCAACATTGGTCCAAGCCAACAAGGAGTATTCAGAGTCGGTGGAAGCAAACAAAACTTGAGCATCCTTTTCAGCAAACTTCTTGGCAGCTTCAGAGTAAGCAATGATTTCAGTTGGACAAACAAAGGTGAAGGCCAATGGGATGAAGGCAAGGATAACCCACTTACCCTTGTATTGTTCCAAGGAGACTTCTTCAAAGAGACCATCGACGACGGCAGTCTTCTTGAAGGAAGGAGCTGGCTTTTGGATTTGAGCGACCATTGTATAATTATAATATGTATAGATGAATTAAAAAAGATTTAAGTGAATTAGACGTAAGTTCTTGCGGAATTCGTCCTATTTATATTATTTTCAAAATGGACCTGTACATTTTCCGCCGAGGTTGATTATTAACGGTTATAAATTCTAGAATTAGCCTATCTAATTTTTCAGCCATTTGCCAGACCCCGTCAACCACTGCGAACAATACGTGCGCTTAGTTACAAGTCTACATCCCGAATACCGGAAAACCTTGGAAGAAGATTGAGACTCATTGAGTGGCTCTCTTTTCCCCATACATCTTCTTCTTTCCTGGTTTACTTATTTCTACAAACCATTAGCCCATCTCTCATTTTCTGATCCCCGGTTTTGATCGAAAAATTTATGTGGCGTGGGTTAAGATCCGACGTCGCACCCAAAACCGCCACAGTAATCCTAATTTAAGGGCCGCTCCCACGTGACCCACATGGTTACAGAATCTTCTTTTCCCTTCAAACTCCTTTAGTCCTGGTGGTTGCAATATAAACAGTAGTAGTAGTAGGAACCCTTTTCCTATATTTATTACTTCCGGTCTCGGACATTTATAAATTTATAGGAATTGCTACAAATTCTACAATTCTAGTAATCTATTCATACTTTTTAGCATTAGATCTAACTACGTCTCTTCTTAACTCTATCCCATACCGAATTAGGTTTTCTCTTTCTTGAAGTATCGCTGGTGATATTTCTACTGTTGGTTTGGTTAAACATAGACCAATCTTCTCCACCAAACGTATTGGCCATATCCCGTTGCTGTTGCTTGAAATTCTTTTTGGTTTGACTCAGTGGTAATCTGGTGAAATTGCTTTCTTCGTATGTCTGTATTTCTTGTTCCTTCTTCTTATCGTGTGCTGTCTTTACTCCTCCTCTACCGTGATTCACAATCGTGGACCCAATAGAACTTTCCACACTGGGCAAATCAGACTGTTCACGTAAATATTCCTCCATACTCTGCAACTTTCTATTCTTGTCAGCTCTATCCTTAGCATCCACATCTCTCCCTGCAGCGGCAACCGGTGGAGCCACTGCCAGAATCTTTGGTGGTTTATATTTCTCTTTGGATTCTTCCTTACTTTTGTCACTCTTTTTGCTTCCTGTCTTACCGGTCATCTTGGCAAGAGCAGAAATGTCCGGCTTATAGGATAAGTTATCGTCTTCTTCAGAGTCAGAGTCAGAATCAGAACCAGACTCCGAATCTCCAGACCCCGATCCGTCCTGTTCCAATTTCAGCTGTAACTTCTTTTCACCTTCCTTCATTCTATTGTAGCTACTAACCATCTTGTCCAATTGGTAATTCAATTTCTTTTCCAAGGGCTTGATTCCCTTTTCAAGGGTCACTCTCTGTACGATGGAATTCTTGATAACTTCAGTCACTTGTTCCTTATCTTCATTTGTTTCCAATCGGTCCAAGTGATTTAATATCACCAATACCACACTGCCCAAATACGAAACAAGTGAGTTATTCTTCAATGCTAATAATGAAACACCTTCAACGGTGCTGGTACCGTTCTTGGCCAAAATATCTTGAATGATTTGTGGATATTCGTCCTTTTCCAGTACGGAAATGTTCTTCAACTCATCTATACTTTGTCTGGTCGACCTAAGCGACGCAGTAATATCCTTTAAAATGTCATCGACGTTAGACATGCTTTGAGAATGATGCGCATCTCATTACGATTTTTTTCATTCTTTTGCCGCGAGACCAGACCTGCAGGTAGCTAAAACGGGGTGGTGGAGATTTTCTTTTTTGCGATGGGCCTTTTTTTTGAAAAATCATTTTGAAGCTCATCTCTCACCCCCAGTCATGCCTCAAAACGAATATATTGAACAACATATAAAGCAACATGGTAGAAGGTTGGATCATGAGGAGCGAAAGAGAAAAAAGGAAGCCAGAGAAGGACATAGAATTGCCAAGGATGCGCAGACCTTGAAGGGATGGAGAGCCAAGCAGTTCAACAAGAAACGTTATAGTGAGAAGGTGGCAATGAAGAAGAAGATCAAGGCACATCAAGAATCTAAGGTCAAGGGACCAGCCACACCAAAACAAGATGACGGCGAAGCTTTACCTACATATCTTTTGGATCGTCAGACCAACAACACTGCCAAAGCCATTTCTTCTTCGATTAAACAAAAGAGATTGGAAAAGGCAGACAAGTTTTCTGTTCCCTTACCCAAGGTGAGAGGTATTTCAGAAGAAGAGATGTTCAAAGTCATCAAGACCGGAAAATCAAAGTCCAAGTCCTGGAAGAGAATGATTACCAAGCATACATTTGTTGGTGAAGGATTCACACGTAGACCAGTCAAGATGGAAAGAATTATCAGACCAGCAGCATTGAGACAGAAAAAGGCTAATGTCACTCATCCAGAATTGGGTGTCACTGTGTTCTTGCCGATTTTGGGAGTGAAAAAGAACCCCCAATCTCCAATGTACACCCAGTTGGGAGTCTTGACTAAGGGTACCATTATAGAAGTCAATGTGTCTGAGTTGGGTTTGGTTACTGCTGGTGGTAAGGTTGTTTGGGGTAAGTATGCACAAATCACAAACGAGCCCGACAGAGACGGTTGTGTCAATGCTGTTTTGTTAGTTTAAAATACTAGTATCGCGTGATTTTTAATGTATATTACAAACAACCTTTTACTCTAGCTCATTATCAAACAAATCTAGACACATAGCAGCTCTCTTGCCAATACTGCGGTATCCACAATTCAAGATCAACTTGGCATTTTCTCGAATCACTTCCCATTGACTGTGCAAGAGCCTGGTGCCCACCAAGAAACAGAGCCCACTCAAGTTATTCTTATTTGAGATTAAGGGCAAAAGATCACAGTACTTTGAGATGATCTCACTGGGAGAATAGTTGATATGACGTCCATCCTCAAGTTTGTGTCGAAGCTTGAACGGATGGATGTTGTACACCATGTGCAAATTATCCTTCCGCAAGTTAGTGAGGAACTCCTGCCGTACACGGGCCAAGTACTGGTATCCTCCTTCAGCACTCAACTGGATCAATTCCTCAAACGTTTTGCTACTGAGTTCCTTGGCCTGCCCGAGTTCATCACTTGCATGCAACTCCAAATCAGCAAAGTTCTTGCTTTCAGGACCAGCATTCGAATACATGCAACACCACAACACCAAAGTAGCAATACTGACAGCATACATGCTATCAAAATAGTCACGGTTCACGTTCCAATCAAGATACTGCGTCACTTCCCCGTTGGCACTGACATCCTCGATAGGTTTCAACATCAACTGCCAGAGCAACAAGTAACTATGGATGACACTCCGGAGATTGATCAATTCCTTGATGGGACGCTTCGACGGATCAGAAACCGTCCACCACATCGATTTCAACTTATTCTGAGCGATCATATGGTCCTTATGGGTTGCACTTACGCTCATGTTCGCAGGAGAACCACCAAATATGGCAATATCGTAATGGTTGATATCAGACATACCAATGATTTGTGACAAATGGTACATTGGGATTGGGACCTGTGAAGTGTTGATGTCGTTGAAAATCAGCGACGCTGATGGTAGTAATGGATGCAGCGAATAATCTTCTATCAAGTCTGCGTTCCAGTTATCAAAGGCGTCGGTCAAGATCTTTCTCCATTGGTTTTGCTTGTTATCGTCATTCGTGCCAGTGCCGGTAATTAATGACGACAGTTCCTGTAAGTCTATCTGCTGCATCTGGTACATTATCGATACCAAGCCAGCCAAGAGAATCTTGCGGTTGAACAGAGTTAATCGGTGTCCATCTCTGTTGGTGTTGTTGGTATCACCAGGTTTGCGAGGTTTCAATAATCTCTTGAGGGCTGACAAGAAGTTATCGTTTCTGCTGGAACTCTTTGGTTTGGCCATGATACCTCGTTTCTGCTGATGTAACTTGCGCTGTTTCTTTACCACCCGTTTAAAGGACCCATTGACATCCGTTGATTCCCATAGATCTGTTTCGTCGCAAGGTAAATTAAGAAGTTGTAGCTGAAAGAACATGATTTGAGGAGGGTGTCGGAACTTGATGTAATCCATGATATCAAGATAAAACGTCATGAACGTCACTCTCTTCATGGATTCCGACTCGACCCACTTGATAAAAAGATCACGGTCGGCATTGTCGTCGTCATTGATAGATTCGATGTTATCTGAACTTTCTTCTCCAGCACTCGAGTTACTGCTGCCATCGGATCCTCGTTTCGGAACCGAGGGGTTCCCTCCTAACAAAGGTGATCTGCGTAAGAGCTGGACGGTGGTGCCGTGGTGAATATGGCCTCGTTCGTGCATTGATCTCGAGAGAAAGTTCTTCTCGCACCATTCCAAGATATTTAAGCTTTGTAGCACCCACAATTTGACTGGTGACCGGAAATCCTTGTGCTGGAAGATCTCGTAGCGTAGAGGCACTGCTATCATCATGCTAAATTTGGCCTCCGGCGACTTTTTGCCCTCCATGACCAAGATCTCGCTTTGTACTGGCGAACTGTAGTTACATCCAAGCAAAATCATTGACAAGAGAAGAAGTGGTGGGGCGGTTTTTGTATCAAAAGAAGGACGATGGAGCATGGAAAACAGCTGGTGGTACACGAGCCAGTACATCGCCAAGTAGTACGATATCCTATCGGCAAGAGTAAACGAATACTGGTCATCGTGCTTGAAGAGAGCACGTACTTGTTCCTTCTTGATGTCTGGAAGAGCTGCTATGGCCAGGGTAAAGATTTCGTCGTCCACAAACAAGTGCTTGTTCTTTGGTATATTGGTATTCAAGGCGTGGGCTGCGAATTTGCGTTCCAACGGTTCAGATGCGGCCATGTTTGATTCAGGAGAATATGACACAAGGGTTTTTGGGGTTGAGTTTGAATCATTGGTGGTGGTGGGTGAGTTGCTGCTGCTTGACTGAACAAAAACACTTGGGGCACCAACACTGGGAGGATTTAGTAGAGGTGGTGCAAATGAAGAGCCGTTCATCATCTGGACCTGGTAATTGCGGAGCAATACTTCATCCAACGGATTATCGCCGTTCAGAAAGATATTGATGTCCTGGTACCCAAAGTTGGTAGCAGTGCTGTAGGTAGAAAAGTCTGTCTGGTTGATATCATACATGTGATCTTGAAGCTGGAGCTGGTTTATTGGTTCAGCAAGCGGCATCGCCAGTGGGACACCTTGGACCGGGTACGGCGAAAGCAGCAGAGACTGTCGTTGTTGGTCGAGATTCGGCATGGTTGATTCGGTAAAGAGCCACGAAATGATATCGGTTTGTGACTGGGGCACATACGTGGCATATTCTTGTTTTGGAGCGATGGGGGTGGATCCATACTTGGACTGGGTCATCTCGGCAAGCATATTTTTGTGGGCTTCGCTATGGATCAAGTTTGAGATATGGAGTGGTTGTGGAAGTGGTGGTGGTTGCAGTTGTTGTAGTTGTCGAAGCTGTAGCTGTTCTTGTTCCTGTAGGACTCGTTGCTGTTCCAGTAGTTGATGTTGTGTTTGTTGTAGTTGATGTTGTTGTAGTGCCTGTTCCTGTAGTTGCTGTTGATGTAACTGGCGATGCTGTAGTTGCTGCTGCTGTTGCAGTAGTTGTTGTTGCTGCTGCTGCTGCAGTTGAAGATGAGTTGTCAGGCTTCGTGTATCGCTTCCACTGGAAATACTGGACTTCCTTGCTGGCGACGAGTATGCCAGCGAGCCGTCGCCGATGATGGGTTCGTTGCCATCCAAATGTTTGAGCTCGATGTGTCGGCGAACGTGTCGTTCCTTCAAGTCTCTTCTGACAAACGTCTTGCCACAGACCTTACGACCGCCTCCAAAACCATCAATAACAAAGTCACACTTGAACACTTCCTTTGGTTCGTGGTTCAAGTTGTGTCGTGCAAGATGGTCGGACCGTGTAAATACCTTGGAGCAGTGCTGGCACGGGAAGGTACCCAAGTTTCTCTTTTTTGTTTTCTTCTTGACAGGCTCGCTGACTTGTGCTGACATTGTATGGTGTAAGCACGGCGTGGCTATTTGGTTGCAACAAACAGTGAACTGTGTGTGTATTGACTCCGAGTGTGTCTCAAGATCTCAGTGGGCCAGTCACGTGAAAAGAATCTAACAAAAAAGAACCAGAAAGAGAAAAAAGGGAAAAATAGAATCCGGTTTGTGCAGGTGTTGTATTGTGTAGAAAAAATTGACATCTTTGGCAGAAAAGTGAACCCCTCAATCTAAAAAGCGGGGACTTTCCAAATCAGGGAAAAAAGAAAAAGATGTTCACAAAAAAGATGCTCACCGTTAACATTTACTGCATTAGAAACATTGCCACGCTTAGTTCATTTTATAGTCACAGCCGTTTCGTGTGTCAATCAACAGGCGATGGAGACACAATCTTTTTTTTCTTGTTGTTTTTCTTTTTTTTCTTACATAAGCACCATTTTTTTTGAAACGCGTATCTTAAAGCGAAAAGTGAACAGGAGACGTAGCACCAATAACGATGTTTTCTACACGTAATATCCGTTTGATTGTCTCTGTGTTGTCGATATTTGCGATCGTGGCCTTTTTCGGCATGTCGCAGAACTCACTCGGCCACCCGGTCCAGAAAGTGAAACCGGCAAGCACAGGCGACTCAGTTCCGTTGGCTGAATCGGGCAACACGCTCCAAGGTACACCTCATCAAGGAAGCCAGCCGCCATATTCTCAAGACGAGAAGCCTAAACCAGGCCAGAAACCAAAGATCATTGCTGATAAGTCAAACAGTGAATCTGAGATCAAGAAGGGCGAAAAGAGCGATGCTGCGGCCGCAGCGGCTGCTGCTGCTGCTGCCAACCAACAATCAAACTCTGGTTCTTCTTCTGGTTCATCATCTTCTTCTGGTATTTGTACTGATCGTGACTTTGTTGTGATGGTGGATGCTGGTTCTACTGGATCACGGGTTCATATCTATGAGTTCAACACTTGTCAATCTCCTCCAGCATTGATCAAAGAAGAGTTCAAGATGTTAAAGCCAGGATTATCGTCGTTTGATACCGATACAAAAGGTGCAGCTGAATCGTTGGATCCGTTGTTGAAGCTTGCTGTTGATACTGTGCCTCTGAACAAACAGGGATGTACACCGATCGCCGTCAAGGCCACTGCTGGTTTGCGGTTATTGGGTAAAGAAAAGTCCGATGCCATTTTGGGCGAAGTCAGACGTCACTTAGAAACCAACTATCCGTTTGCAGTGGTTGATGGTGATGGGATTTCGATCATGGACGGTAAGGACGAGGGTGTATATGCTTGGATCACCACCAACTACTTATTGGGTAACATTGGTTCGGCTGAAAAGACACCTACTGCTGCTGTATTTGATTTGGGTGGAGGTTCGACGCAGATTGTGTTTGAGCCTGAGTTTGGAGCCAACGAGGCGATGGTTGATGGCGAACACAAGTACGAGATCACTTTTGGAAACCGCAAGTTTACGTTGTACCAGTTTTCACACTTGGGATACGGGTTGATGGAAGGAAGAAACAAGATCAATGCGCTTGTGCTTGGATCGTACCTTAAGAACAACGAAGGGGTCACCAAGTATTTCAGCAAGAAGGAAGCTAAGGGTGCGAGTGCTGGTGCTGTCACCATCAACAATCCATGTATTCCTCCTGGAGTGGTGGCCAACGATGTGGTGGTTGAGGTGCTGAAGGATGCTGTGTATGTGGTGAACATGAAGGGTCCAAGTGTTGCCAGTGGAGCTCAGTGTCGGTTCCTTGCTGAATCAGTGTTGAATAAAGATGCTGAGTGTACCACCAAACCATGTTCGTTCAACGGAGTCCATCAGCCATCGCTTACCAAGGCATTCAGAAAGACGAGTGACATGTACGTTTTCTCGTACTTTTACGATAGAACGAATCCGTTGGGTTTCCCATCCTCGTTTACTGTTGAAGAGTTGACTGAACTTGCCAAGGTTGTGTGTAACGGCGACAAGCTCTGGAAAGACGTGTTGTTGGACGAGCATGTCAAGGCATTGAACGAAGAACCACAATGGTGCTTGGATCTCTCGTTCATCACAGCAATGTTACACACGGGCTACGATATTCCTTTACAAAGAGAGTTGAGAACAGCAAAGACCATCGATAACAACGAATTGGGTTGGTGTTTGGGTGCATCGTTGCCGTTATTAGACAAAAAGAACTGGAAGTGTAGAGTCAACCAAATCCCATAGAATATAAGTTTGAATAAAAGTCGCATTTTGCCATCAAAATAAATAGAATTACTAAACTTAACTTTAAGCAATGGTTGAAGAGAGTCAGTTGACGGCACAATTGAACCAATCAAAAGAGAGCATTACTATTCGTAAACAACGGCAAAGGATCCATGTTCCAGATCCAAGCACCAGCAGTGACACAGGGTCGATTTCTGGCCATTTACTGCGTGAACCCCCCAAGATCCATAACAAGCTTTATTGCGACCAGGTTCGGCGCAAAGCTTCGTCGTCGCTGGTGCTCCAGAAATTAGGCAGCGAGGACTTACGGTCGGTCAAATCACACACCGAGCTCGCCGAAACCGCATATGGTGTCCGGATGTTGGCCAAAAACTTATCGCGAGCCACGATCCAATTGGATGCACGAAATATCATGATTGTTACCAAAGCACGCGATAATTCATTGGTTGTGTTGACCCGAGAAGTTGTTGACTGGTTATTGAGCCGTGAACGTGAGATCACGGTCTATGTTGATCATAACTTGGAGAAATCTGTTCGTTTCGGAGCCCAAGAACTCGTGGCAGCACATCCGCACCGGTCCAAGTTGTTGCGGTACTGGGACAAACAGTTTGCGCTCAAGAATCCAGAAAAGTTTGACTTGGTCATCACTTTGGGCGGTGATGGCACGGTGTTGTATGCTCTGAACTTGTTCCAGCGTGTGGTACCGCCGGTGATTTCGTTTGCGTTGGGATCTTTGGGGTTCTTGACCAACTTCAAGTTTGATCAGTTTAGAGAACGAATGTCCCATGTCATTGATGCAGGTGTACGTGCGTACTTGCGCATGCGGTTCACTTGTCGTGTCCATAAGCTGGACGGCAAGTTGGTGTGTGAACAACAGGTTCTTAATGAGTTGGTGGTGGATCGTGGCCCGAGTCCCTACGTCACCCAATTGGAATTGTACGGCGATGGCTCGCTTCTCACAGTCGCCCAGGCCGATGGACTCATTATTGCTACTCCCACGGGTTCAACCGCATACTCACTCTCGGCTGGAGGCTCGTTGGTCCATCCCGGAGTCAGTGCCATTAGTGTGACACCCATTTGTCCACATACATTACTGTTTCGGCCGATCTTGTTGCCTGACGGTATGTTCTTGAAGGTCAAAGTACCTACGGGAAGTCGTCTGACGGCATGGGCTTCGTTTGATGGTAAAGTGAGAACCGAGTTGTGTGATGGTGACTACGTAACGATCCAAGCATCGCCATTCCCGTTCCCTACCGTCATCAGCTCCAAGACAGAATATATCGATAGTGTGAGTCGCAATCTCAACTGGAACGTCCGTGAGAAACAGAAACCGTTCAGCGACTTGCTTGGGAACTTACACATCAACGGCGAGGAACTGGAGTTCGATATCAACTTCAGCGATGACCACGACGCAATTGCCACCCCGTCCGATGCCGAATACGATGTGTGTGACGACGAAGACGAGTTTCCATACTTGCCATCGCCAGGAAACGACGTGGGCTCACCATTCACCGGCCTGTACAACCACTACGACGATCTGCGCACATGCTACGCCCATCCCAAGGCCAGAATCCACATGGACAATGGTCTGAGTACACGCTATTCATCAGCAACGAGCACTGATACTGAGGGCCTTGTGTTCAAGTAATCTAGAGTAATGAGAAACGATTCTATTGCGGTTCTGGCCATCAGCGGACCACCTAACAATGGTCGTTCGCTTACCGTGTCTTAAATTTCTTTTTTCTTTTTTTTCTTTTTTTTTCCAGCTGATTATAAGAAAAATTTTAATTTGCCCTTGAGAAAGTAATGCTTTTTTAATCAAAACTATTTGATACATATATATATTCCCTTGGATTTGATCACAATATGTCTGATTTTACTCAACAAATGAGCAACCTTTCTGTTCAAGACAATTCCGGAACTCCAGGCGCTCCTCAGAGCGGCTCGAGACCCGCAAGATCACAGTACGTTCCACCTCACTTGCGTAATGCTTCGGGTGGTTCCAACGCCGGTTCTTCGTTCGGTGGTTCCCGTAACGGATCGTCCCGTGGTTTCGGTGGCGGTTCTGGCTTTGGTGGCGGTTCTGGTGGCTACAACAACAACCGTCGTGGTGGATACTCCAATAACGGTGGTGGATTTGGAGGAGGCTCCGGTTTTGGTGGCGGACGTCGCCAAGGCGGATTCGGTGGTGGCCGTGGCGGCAACAACAACTACCTGAGACCAGGGGTTGGAAGATGGGTCGATGGTAAACACGAACCTGCTGCTGTCAATGAAAGAATGGAGTTGGAATTGTTTGGCACTGCCGATGACGCCTCGTTCCAATCTTCCGGAATCAACTTTGACAACTACGACGATATTCCTGTCGAGGCTTCTGGTAACGGTGTTCCAGAACCAATCACTTCCTTCACTGCGCCTCCCTTGGACGCTTTGTTGGTGGAAAATGTTGTCAAGTCCAGATTTGTCAAGCCCACTCCAGTCCAGAAATACTCGGTGCCTATTGTTGCTGGTGGCAGAGACTTGATGGCGTGTGCCCAGACCGGTTCCGGTAAGACTGGTGGGTTCCTTTTCCCTGTGTTGTCTGAATCGTTCATCAACGGTCCAGCTCCTGTTCCTGAATCTTCAGGCACTTTTTCATCCCACAAGGTTTATCCAACAGCCTTGGTCATGGCCCCTACGAGAGAATTGGTTTCCCAAATTTACGATGAAGCCAAGAAGTTTGCCTACAGATCGTGGGTCCGTCCTTGTGTTGTCTATGGTGGTGCTGACATCGGTACCCAAATGAGAAACTTGGACAAGGGCTGTGACTTATTGGTAGCCACTCCAGGTCGTCTTAAGGACTTGTTGGAAAGAGGCAGAGTTTCGTTGGCCAACATCAAGTACTTGGTTTTGGACGAAGCTGACAGAATGTTGGATATGGGTTTCGAACCACAAATCAGACACATTGTCCAAGAATGTGACATGCCTCGTGTTGAAAACAGACAAACCTTAATGTTCTCGGCCACTTTCCCTAAGGATATACAGATGTTGGCCCGTGACTTCTTGAAGGACTATATCTTTTTGTCTGTTGGTAGAGTTGGTTCTACTTCGGAAAACATCAAGCAAAAGATCTTGTACGTTGAAGACGAGGAAAAGAAGTCTGTTCTTTTGGACTTGTTGTCTGCTGGCGACGCTGGTTTGACGATTATTTTCACCGAAACCAAGAGAATGGCTGACAACTTGGCTGACTTTTTATACGACCAAGGATTCCCCGCCACTGCCATTCACGGTGACAGATCGCAATACGAAAGAGAAAGAGCTTTAGCTGCTTTCAAGAGCGGAGATGCACCAATCTTGGTTGCGACTGCGGTTGCTGCCAGAGGTTTGGATATTCCAAATGTTGCCCATGTTATCAACTACGACTTGCCAAGTGACATTGATGACTATGTCCACAGAATCGGTCGTACTGGTCGTGCTGGTAATGTTGGTATTGCTACTGCCTTTTTCAACAGAAACAACAAGAATGTCTGCAAGGATTTGGTTGATATTTTGGCTGAAGCTAACCAAGAAGTGCCTGATTTTTTGACCAAGATCACAAGAGAATCTGCCTTTGGAGGCAAGGGTTCAATGCGTGGAGGACGTGGAGGCAGAACTCAGACCAGAGATTTCAGAAGACAAGGAGGATCTGGTTTTGGTGGTGGATCATCTGGTTCCAACTGGGGCAACAGTGGTTCTTCCAACTGGGGCAGCAGCAGCAACAACAGTTACGGCAATGCTTCTCGTGGTGGTTACAGTTCTTCCAACTACGGTAATGCTACTAATTCTGCTGCTGATTCCTGGTGGTAGATTAAAGAGTAAATCGAAGGTATCCCATGGATATTCTTTTGATTTAGAGTCATGATTTTTATGAATATCCTTCCCCCCTTCAATTACTTACTTGTTTTGTGTTGTGCAGTTCAATAAGAATGAATCACTTGATTGTGCTTTGTTTTTTTTTACCACGTCAACACTTTGTTAGATTTTTTATTGTTTTGTTGTTTTGTTGTTTTGTTTCCATCGTCTTGATCTGTTTATTTTAGTCAGGAAAGAGGAAAAGATTTTACATCACATATTGTTTTGCATTAATTGCTTTTTGTTTTTTTTGTTGTTTTTTATTTATACGAGGGCTTTTCTTTTGATGTGAAGTGAAAGTGGCATGGGAGTTGATTCTTTTTGATTTTTTGTTTTACACTTCATTGGATTGTATTATTATATTGATATAAGAGAAAAAGAAAGGCGGATTCTTGGACCAGGACAAAAAAAACACCAACCATAGAAAAGTTATTAATGGGTTATTTTATAAATCTTTTTGTTTTCTTGGGTCTTAAAAGTTAATTTGTTAATTTTTTGTTGGATTTAGACTTTGGGTTTTTTATACAGTTTGCTAGCATTATTATTGTAATAAAAAGAGATTTTTATAAAGAGAATCACGTGTGGATTGAAAGAAAAAAGATCCGCCTCATATACATGTAAACTGATTTCACATAATCTCAGACAACACAAGATGATTAATAAAAAAGCTCGGTTGGTGGTGATAGCATTTACAATCTATGTGTTTTATTGGTTGGTTAAATCATCGGCTAATTCTTCAGGAACTCATAAAACTACAATCGCTTCAGCCAAGCTCCAGCTCCAACGAGAATTAGAAACCAATTCTGACTGGCGTAAATTGGGCTTGAATTTCCAGCCCAATAAAAAGGCCCGTTTGGCCCAAGACTCTACCTTGAGACAACTGTTATCGTTCCACATTCCATACGAACCGAAAAAACCATTACAGAAAAACATTTGGCAAACATGGAAAGTTGGTCTTGATGATCCTACTTTCCCCATCAACTATAAACAGTTCCAGCAATCATGGAAAGATCAAAACTCGTTATATTCACACTATGTCATCCATGACGACGCTTGTCATGAATTAGTGAAGCAATTGTTTGCAGGAATCCCCGATGTGGTTAAAGCATACGATATCATGCCCAAAAGTATCTTAAAAGCCGATTTCTTTCGGTACTTGATCTTATACGCAAGAGGCGGTGTCTACTCCGATATCGACACGGTGAGCTTGAAGCCGGTCGAAACTTGGGCCTCCATCAACACCACGCTTTATGATAAACCTTTCAATGCTGGCTTGGTGATTGGAATCGAAGCTGATCCTGATAGACCAGACTGGGCCGAATGGTATGCGAGAAGAATCCAGTTTTGCCAGTGGACGATCCAGGCCAAGAAGGGCCATCCGATGTTACGTGAATTGATCGCCAAGATCACTGAAATAACCCTCAAGAGAGAAAAGAATGCCACATTAAACAAAGTAGAGGGTAAAGATCAAGGTGGGGATATCATGAACTGGACTGGACCAGGAATATGGACAGATTCGGTATTTGAATACTTGAACAATATCTTACAGTCCCCTGAAAACTACAAGAAGAAAACAGTCGAAGAAATTGTTACTTGGAAAATGTTCACCAACATGGAACAACCCATTGCTATCGATGATGTTCTTGTGCTTCCCATCACTTCTTTCAGTCCAGGAGTGGGACAAATGGGTGCAAAGTCCAATAGAGATCCCATGGCATATGTAGAACATCGGTTCCTGGGAAGCTGGAAAGACGACAAACCAAAACATAAACCAAAGGAAAAGAAAGAATGATCACGGTATGCTTCAAACCATTCCTTTTTGTTTTTTTTTAATACTCACCATTCAAGTTCACGAAGGATGTCACTATTATTTTTACGAATATTCTTTAATTCGTTAACGGCCCGGATCTTGGTGAAAAATACCGTACAAGTCAAGTTGTTACAATCATTCATCCCGCCTTGTTTGACATGGGAATCCAAAGTATCATAGTTCTTTGTAACACAAATTTCACATAGCTTCTCAAGCTGCAACACTTTAGATTCAGTTTCTTTGTAGTTCATTTCCAAGTTGGTGATCAACTGTAACTCGTCACCGCGACACGATGCACAAAGACGAGTGTTGGCTGCTTTGATCTTGTCACCACACATTGCACATGAACTGAACTTGACTAATTCCAGTTGGAATATGGCCGACAAGCCCTGAAACCGGCTCAGGGCATAATTTGCCGTAAATTTGGGTAGCTCATGGTACCATGAACGAACATCTACCCCAATCAAGTTCAAAACCCTCTCGAGTGGAGGGATCAAAACTCTTGTAATATAATATTCATAATCCAAATTATAAGGCGTATTTGTACCAATCGAAGCGACAAAGTCTTCGGGTGCAATACACCGGTCCTTGATTCGGGGCTTCGAAGCGTCCTGGATCACCAAGTAGGCAACTCTTTCCCGATACTGAGGTTCTTTCCGTGAGTCCTCATCTATTTTCTGTTCGGCAATAATTGCACCCGGAGGTAAATGTGCTTCGTTCTTGTAAGTGCCATAACGTACTTCCTTGGCAAAGCAGAAATCGCTGACAATCACTTTGTTGATCGATATCTTGTAAAACTGTTTCAACACATACTGTTTAACCTTGGATAAATTCTTTGTATCAAATAGAATCCGTAGACACTTTTCCACCATTTTAGCCTGCGCTGGGATCCCGTCCCGTCTCACGGTTTCAATACCTTTGGCATCAAATTTAGGTGTGGTATCGTTCTCATATTCGTACATATACCCAACATATCTCTTTTTGGCAAGCAAGACACACGGATGATAAACTTTCTCAAATTTAAGTATTATTGGATCGGGAAACATGTCTGTGATTCTTTGGGCAATTTCTCTTCCTACTTTGAAAGCCTCCTGCTTAGATTTCCCCGGGAAATACACAAATAACGAGTCTGTATCTCCATAAACAACCTTGGCACCAAAATCACCTTCTTCAATAAAATCAATTGATTGCGAAAGAAGTTCTCTTCCTGTTGATACAATGGCATCTGCAATATCCGAGTTGGGCATCCTTCCACTAAAAGTGGCCGAGGTATACCCGTAAGTGACATTGGCAATTAATTTCAAGGCTAGTTGTCGTGAGTTATAAAGTTTATTCAATTCGGATTCTTCCTTGAATAAATTCATTACTGCCTTTACCTTGACTCTAGACCTTAAGATCTCCTCCAACATCTTGGACAATATCGACTTACGTACGGAGCTCTTGACAAACATACACCCATTTGGCGAGACATTGATACTGTCATGCTTTAGAAAAAGATCCACCAACCCCTTGGGTAACTGCAACGCTTTAAGGTACCCAATAGGATTGGAACCTTGTTTGAAATTGTGTAACCTCCCCAATAAGGTTGAAAAACAGTAGTTATAAGCAATGATCACAGAGGGATACAACGATTGGAAATCTAAGACAACCAACGGTGATTTGTAGAAATTGGAATCCGGTTCCAATATTAACGATATGCATTCGAGTGATCTCATATCACTCACTTGTTGCTTTGAAGGTGAGTTCAAAAGCATGCTCTCCAGTTTGGCTAATCTCGATAAAATCGATTCCACCTTATACTGAGAACCTCGATAGAAAACAGAATAGAAGTCTACCCCGATGATGCGAGCTTGTTCAACACTTTTAGTAATTAGTTCTTGTACCTCGATAATTTTCAAGGTTAATTCAAGGCGCCGCAAATAGTACTTGAAGAACAATAACACGCTTGAATACCGATCGCTCTTGAACAATTGAGTCAAGTATACATTGGTGTAACGTGGTAATGTTTGATGAAGAAGATGGTACGATACATTTTCAAGCGAGTATCCTGTTAAATTGATCTCCTTGCGTAATATCCTCCAGATATTCATGACATGTCTTCCGTTAAGCTTGATGTTGGACGTGTGGGTATATCCCCATCTGTCACCAAATTTACCATTACTCTTGAACACTCCTCTTCCAAGCGATGGCATAAGGTTCACATTGTAGTGAACTTTAAATCTCTGGATTATGTAACCCCATGATAAAGCATTGACTTCATATCCAGACAAGATATCTGGATCATACAACTCAATGAGGTCAAGTAAACGATTAACCAATGCCTTTTCTGTCTCAAAAAACTCAATCTTCTGTGCCAACAGATACTGTGTCATCATTTTCGTGTTATAGTCGGTATTTAAAATCAATATCCCTGATGTTGATTGGGCAAACATTCCGTTTGCATCATCAAAGCAATAGAAAACAACAGATATTTCATCATATTCGGGATTAGGAAGGAAAACACCGTTTTCTGTGTTGGCATGTACTTCCATAATGAAGTTGGTAAGGGCATTAAAGCCAGAATTATTTCTCTTAACTTGTAAAAAATTGTAGGACAATTTGTAACTAGGTGATTTAGAATTGCCAGGCCCAATCTGTGATTTAAATCTAAGGTAGTTTCTTTCTGTCCTATCTCTCTCTTCCAGTACCCATTTGTCAATTGATTCCTTTGAAGGTGGCACAATCGAGTACTGCCACTTATTGTAAGTATTCAATAATTTGGAATTGGTTTCGTTCTCAATTAACTTGGACATCTTGGTTGTTGGTAGGACACTTTCGTTGTGTAAAGCGATCTTTATCTTTTTATTTGCAAATATAAGTGGTCGTGAAGGAAGATCCGTGTCATTATCATAATGGGGATCTTGATAATTAATCATTAATACACCCCTTTGATCAAAGTCACTTGAAATGGACTTTGGATATAAACAATCGGGGACTGGAATGTTAAACACGTTGGTTCCAGCATGATAGTTAGTATTATGGTCAGCAGATTCTTCATCTTGAGTAAATGTAAAGCTATCGAACGAACTGGGAATTTGTAGCACTGTTGCATGGGCTAGTTGCGTGCGTTGTATTTGAGTCTGGATAAGTTGTTGTTTCTGGGTAAGCATGGTCTTTAAGTTTTCGTCAAATTCGTTCAATTGTGTCAATGTTCTGTTATTGATATCGTTATCATCTTGCTCATGTTGACTCAAGAATTCGTCGTCGAGATCTATATCATTAAAATAATCGTCAAGCTCTTGGTCTGAATCGGGGTCGTCTCTAAGTTCTGTTTCAATTTCATTGACTGTTGATTCAAAACTGATAAATGTAGCGGGCTGAGAAGTCTGAGACCGTATAAATAAATGGGACTTATGTTTCCAGTTAACCAAGTCACTTTCATATAACAATTCAAAATTGTGATACTGTTTGTTCTTTTCTAGATCAACTAGATCAAAACTAGTAGGAAATTCTTTCAAGATATCGTTATTGATTGTTTTTAGTGAGTATTGTTTCATAGTGAAATCCGTAGATTTATTAAGTCGTACTACGTTTTCAAGAAGCTCATCAAGTTCCGGTTGGTTTGACCAGGTAGTTCGTCCCAAGCCTAATATCTTTTGGCTTGAAGTGTCACTGGAATCATCCTTCATAAAGTCTGACCCTCTCAAATCACATTGGTTTCGTAGATCATTGTAGACGTGTGCCAAGGACGATAAGTAAATGGGATTAAGAACTTGGCTGCTGTGGAAATTATAAGACTCGATGAAATCATGGTGTAAGTTTCGAGGAACCAATTCTTGTCGGTTGAGAATATTGGCGGTGGTAATATCGATTTCAACTGCACATTTCCCCATACGATTGTATTTGTACAGAGAATCTTTCAGCGGAAACGTTTGGAGGATATTTCTGGAATCAATAAAAGTCTCGAGGAAACGACGGAGTGATTCAAGTTGTGTGTGGGTGTATATTATGTCAAGTTTTTCGTTTAGGATGGGAGATCGAAACCATAAATGGTCTATATCGAGCCAACCACAGCCATACAAATTGAAATCGGTCAAGAACTGGAGGAGGAACGGAAGGTGACCTTCATAAAACTCTGGTGTTTGTTGTCGTTTGGATGAGTTAAAAAGAGGATGCATTTCTATCTGGAGAATCTTGAGTAAACGGGCCTTGTAAAGTGGCGATAGAAACGAAACCTTGTAGAATAGGCGGTATCCCACACGAAACCCATAAACGGATGTTGCCTTGCACAAGGAGACACTTGCAATGTACTTTCTAGCTCTCTTCGAGATCATGTCCGGAACTTCTGAGTCGTCGATTTCGTCTTCGGACTTTTTACCGGTTGCAAAAGATTGGACCAAGAGGGTTTCAAGGATGTGTGTGACATGATCAACATGGGACGACGAGCTGACTGTATTATAATCACCAAAACAGTCAATGTAGAAATAAGGATAACAGTTATGAACGTGGACTATGATATTAAATACCAGAGCCAGAGCCAGTGGTGATCGTTTAGAAGATGATGAAGATCGTTTCTGGCGTTTTGTAGATTCAGTATATGAAAATGAGCCATACAAACGAATTATTGGCACTTGTTCGACATGGGAATAGAGCTGGTCTAGTTTAGTAGGCACACACTGGTACAGATCATAATCATTTAGTTGGATCTTTAGTACCATACTAATTTAGAGACCAGAACAAATCGGTTTATGTAAGCGCATCCAGGAGAGAAAAAAAGGTCAAAAAAAACTGTCGTCGGGAGCGACGTATCCGGAGCGCGGATAAGTGCTACAGTATGGAAGAAATATGGTAGAGAATGCATTTCCATACAACAAACGTTAATCCATAGTTTATCAATGGGTTTCTTTTAAAAGAAGGCATATCTAGTTAACTTCTCTTTGTTCTTTATATTTTTTTTACTTGTTCCTGTTTCAACGTAAAGAGTGTCTCCGAAAGGTGTAGGAGGACAAGAACGACGCTGGGGGTATTCCCTGCAGGATCAATGATCAGAAAAAGTTCAAATTTTTTGTTCCCTCCACAACAAGGTTGACATTCTACGCAATTTCAGTTGTTACTCAGCGTTTTCCTCCTGTTTGATATCTCCTTGAATTTTTCAGCGTCACTCCTTTTACAATTCCCATTTATATTCAAGGCTATTAGTCAGTTGGATCATCTTTCTTCTCCCGGGCCCGTTTGTTTGTCCTTTTCCCTGAACCTGAACCAAGCACCAAACACACCGTTTGGCAATTTCCAAGCCTTTTTACGGCTCACCGTTGTTTGCCAAAAAAAAAAATAATAATAATAATACATCATGTCCCAAGAATTGAATATAGAGAATCTCTCTCTTGAATCGCCGAAACTAAACCCTTCGAAACCTGCTCCCAATTCTCCCCCACTTCCAAGCACACCCTCGGCCCCTCAGCTTAATAATGACATCAAAGCCCGAATCTTGGCTTTCCAACAAAAGAGAACCAAACCATTCAATGAAACAGTTCCTTCTCCTCCAATAGGATCTCCCCAGTTGCATCCTCTTCATAGCCACCACGGCTCAGGCCTCGATCCCATTGGTCACTCCAAACCTTTGCCTCCTCTTCCTTCTTCGAATATCCGCTCCTTATCGGCAAACGATACCGAAAATAGATTAGGCGACTTAATCCCGTCTCCGGAAATACACGAAACGTCCATCGACGCCAAATTGACCGAGGATGGCCCCCTGATCTCAGAATTCTCGTCCATCACCAGCATAACTTCCCTGGGTATTGCCACCAAGTCCCAACCCATAAATCCTTCATCTTCTTCCTCATCAACATCAACTCCAATTGCCCATGGCTTACCGTTTGAACTCACAAAGAAAAAACCATCTTTGTCCCAACGCCGAGGCATGAACCTCAACATGGACGAATTGAACAAAGTGTCTCCTATCGCATCGCCATCTCTGCTCAGTCCACCCGTAGCCGAAGTCTCGAACCATCCTGCCTCCAGTACGGGACCAGTCGTATCACGCAGCTCGTTTGGTCAGGATTATCCTCTCCCCATTTCACCCAGACTTAATCCTAATGGTGGGTTATCCAGAAGGATATCTGATCGTAAGAATAAACCAAACTTTAAACTCAACCTCAACGCCTCCAACAGCGATATCCCACAGGCCAATAACGATTTATCTAACGAATCCCACCACAACATAAGACTGGTATCCTCTGGCTCCCAAGAAGCAGCTGATGCCAAGAAGCCCCAACTTCATGGCTTATTTGCCAACTATTCCAAATATGTTGATATCAAATCGGGTCAGCTAAATTTTGCTGGTAAGGCTTCATTACATTCAAAGGGAGTGGATTTCCTGTCGGGTTCCTCGTTCAGAATTTCTCTAGACGAGTTGGAATACATTGATGAGTTGGGACACGGCAATTATGGTTCTGTCCTGAAGGTATTACATAAACCTACCGGTGTCTTGATGGCCATGAAAGAGGTCCGGTTGGAGTTGGACGAAACTAAATTCACTCAGATCTTGATGGAATTGGAAATTTTGCATAAATGTGACTCGCCTTACATTGTTGATTTCTACGGTGCTTTCTTTGTCGAGGGCGCAGTATATATGTGCATGGAGTACATGGATGGTGGATCTCTTGATAAGCTTTTTGGGAAAGATAATGGGGTTCAAGACGAAGCATGTTTGGCCTATATAACCGAGTCTGTCATCAAGGGATTGAAAGAATTGAAAGATACTCACAATATCATCCATCGCGATGTCAAACCAACAAACATCTTAATCAACACACTTGGTAAAGTTAAGTTGTGTGACTTTGGTGTTTCTGGTAACTTGGTGGCATCACTAGCCAAGACCAACATTGGTTGTCAGTCATACATGGCACCAGAAAGAATAAAGACTTTAAATCCCGATGATGCTACATATTCGGTCCAATCTGATATTTGGTCGTTGGGTTTAACCATGCTTGAAGTGGCAGCAGGACACTATCCATATCCAGCCGAGACTTATGGCAATATATTCTCCCAATTGAGTGCAATTGTCGACGGTGAACCACCCAATCTAGATGCAAATATCTATTCCAGGGAAGCTCGTATGTTTGTCAAATCTTGTCTCAATAAGAATCCAGACCTTCGCCCATCATACGCTGCTTTGTTGAGCAATCCTTTCTTGGTGAAATATCGTAATGTGGATCCACACATGGATGTTCAAGTAAAGGAACGTATAAAGAGTCTTGAAGCCACCGGCTCCAAGAACTCCAGTTCCAACTCCAGCACAAACTCCAACAACACACGGATAGCTTCGATTCAACCAATTCCTGCCAATATTGAAAGTGTCCAATCCTTATTGAAGGGCAAGGTCAAGGCTCCAGCATTACATAGAGGTGGATTGCCCAGTACCAACAATCGCAGCTTCCTTAGCAATAGATAAATAAAGATCCAGTGAATAATTGGAACGGTTTACTCCTTTACTTTATTTTTTATTTCTAAATTGTTTTATATGTCACAATTTAACACTACTACATTTCAATTTATAACCGTTTGGACATAAATGGTCCGTCCAACTCGTAGCCCAACTTGGCGTAGTAATTTCTCACTCCAACCCCCGATATCACACTAATCTTCTCCGAGCCATGTTCTTCTTTGGCGATTCTCGCGGCTTCTTCCATTAATAAAGTACCGAATCCTTGATGCTGGAACTTTCTAGGATCCCTAGAGTGTAATGGAACCACCGATCCATACACATGCAATTCTCTAACAATGGATGTTGGTTGTGACGTGAATTCCTTACGGTATGTGTACTTCTTCGTAGCCTTTCTCAATCTTAATAGCCCAATCAATATATCCTTTTTAGGATCTTCGTACGATAAAAACGTTTCCCAGCCTCCATTGGCATAGTAGTCTCTTCTGATAAGCTCAACTTGGTCAGGGACAACCTTGTGATGTACCTCTTGGATTCCGACTTCTCTCGTCCGCACATCACGACAAGTTGTACCGAAATCTTTCATTCTGGCAAGTGCCAATTCTCTCAAGTTCCCATTCTCGACTCCTGATGTCACCAATGGCATAGGAATATCTCTTTGGACACGGTAGATACGTGTCCATGGTGGGACCAAGGCAAGAACTCGAGCTACCAAGTCGATCAAGGCATTGGCATTGTACGATTTGTACAATCCTTTCTTCCACAATTCGTATAACCCAGTTCCTCTAATAACAAGAGTCGGATACAACTTGAGCCCGTCGGTTCTGAAATTAGGGTTTTCAAAGTATTCCTTAAACTGTTCAAGATCTCTCTCCATGCCTACGTTGGGTAAATCGGGCATCATGTGAGAAACAACCTTGTACCCAGCATCTTTGGCCACAGCAAACGTCTCGCACACGGATTTCACGGTGTGGCCTCTGTTTGTATCTCTCGCAACATCTTCGTAGACTGACTGGACCCCAATCTCCAATCTGGTACATCCATATTTCAACATATCACTGAGATGAGTCTCAGTACAGTAATCTGGTCTGGTTTCAATGGTGATCCCTACACACTTGGTCTGTGACTGTTGTGAGAAACGAATAGCTTCGTCGATATCACGACCGTTGAAACCGGTCAATGCATTGTGTAGTTGAGTAATAAAACCTTCTCTGTAATCAATTGGTAACGACATAAAGGTTCCTCCCATAATGATATACTCGACTTTATCGATAGAATGTCCTAGTTGTCGTAACTGTTCGACTCTGCCTCGGGCTTGTTCGTATGGATCATATCTTGCTCTAATAGCTCTCATGGATGTTGGCTCGTACCCAGTATACGACTGGGTTGAGTATTCAAAGTCGGAATCAGGTCCTCCGGGACAGTAGACACAGATATTACCTGTGTATGCAATGTGTGGACATCTGTGAGGCTTACACATAACAGCAACCACCGCAATACCTGAGGCGGTTCTCACAGGCTTTGCCTTTAACTTGGGAATCAAATACTTCTTGTACTGGTCAGGAATAGACGAAATGATATCGGTCAAACGAGGCTGTTGCTTAAGCTTGTACTTCTTGGCATACCTAATGATCAATCCGTTCAAATTGATATCTTTAGAGTTCTTAAGAGATGCAACTAATTCCAAGGAAATATCTCCGCAACACAGAATAAATCTCTCCTTTTCAGGAGCAAGCTTCTGTTTTCCTGATTTGACTGGCATACTTTGTCTTGTTCTCTTGGTGTCTTATCTCATCGCAATAATTTAGGTTTTGATTTGGCAAATGTCGTGTGAAAATGAACGCGACATTTATTGTCACCTAACAAAAAATGAATTTTTGGGCTTGGAAAATTTTAATACAAATCAGTGGTTACAAATGTTAAGAATAGGAGGTGCTAGTAGGGCTTTTCCTATAGCTCGAGGCTACATTGGACTTAGAGCATATGCCAAAAGTACCAAAAAGCCCAAGCCTGTGGGTGATATTTCGCAGGTCCCGATCAAGAACATTGGTGTTATGGCCGACTTTTATATTCCACCTAAATTGTTGGACTGTCCCGTGACATCGTGGCACAAGTTGTTGTTTCGGAGATTGGGACTGTTTGTGGTCAACACGTACAGTGTGGTCAAGTTCAAGCGAGAAACTACGTCGGGATTACATTTCAATGAATGGAAGGAAAATGCCATTGAATTATTTGTCAAGACAAACAAGGTATTTGCTGCTGCATGTAGCAAGAAAAAGAACGATAGAGAAGCTTACTTGAGATCACAATTGGAAAACGTGACAGGAGAAGAAGTTGTCAAGAGTTTAATTGAAAGATCGGCCAGTTTTCCTCTTGGTTCTGTGTTGAAATGGCACTTGGACTCGGTTGTAGGGAACCCCAAGGTTGTTTCGTTCAATGCATTGCCTGATGCCAACAATATCACTGCCTTTGTTCAGATGGTCATCAAAGTCTCTACCAAGCAAAAGGTCTCGGTGGTTCAGTCAGATAATACTCAGGAAACCAACAGAACTGTCACTGATTACTTGGTTTATACCTTTGATCCATGGACCAAACAGATGTGCTTGGTAGGAACGTTGTTTGAATCAAACCATATCAGAAAAGTTACTCCAGAAGACGATTTCTCCGACCCCAAATACATGTTGGCCTTCTCCAAAACCAGTGGTGATATCTACAGAGCCAATCCTAACCCCAACAAAAAGTAAAAACCAAGCAACAAAAATAATTCATGTAAATAAGCATAATAAACACTGTACGTAAGTATTCTTCTATGACCTGTTTTAGAACTAAAGCAACCGTCTCTTCTTAAAATTTTCTTTTATTAACCTTGTAATTTTTTTTCTTTTTCTTTTTCTTTTTCTTTTAGGCTCCTTCAAGGAGTAAGTCATTAGTGATTAGTCCATCAAGAACAAATCTTCGGGCCGTTTCTTGTCAATAAACTGGATCGGATGTGATTTGGCAGGTTGTTCTTCGGCAATAATAGAACTGAGGCTCGGCCGTACAAGTAAGGTACCTGACTGAGAACGCGAGTCACGTCTCACGAGTTCTTGTGGAGTTAATATTAAATCACTGAGTGATCCAGGCACGTAATCCTCTTCAAATATATCGCTTTCGGCATCATACGACGAATCGTCATCGTCTGCAATGGCTGATTCAGGACTGAAATAGCCATACGATCTTGATATAGGCTTGGTGTTGCCAAAGAATACTGACAGAGCACTGTAGAAATTGGAGGAGTACGACGTAGGACTGGTATTTGAAGAGAATTGACGAGGTAAAGGGACAGGTGTTAGTTTGGGTAAAGCTGTGGGTGGTGTCTTTTGAGGAGTTTCGATCGGTTCTGCCAGTGATGGAGGACTGGAATGGCGGTGCAGTCCCCCTGATGAGCGTCTGTAGCCCGTATTCATCAAGTTTTTGGAGTTAACACGCGTGCCATCGGGTAAAAAGTGGGCAAGAGCACATTTGAGGCCAAACTTACAGTTTCCCTTCTGGAAGTACTTGCATGGAAGTTTGTCGGCGCCCAACGAGCCTTCCAAGTTATGGGAAAACGGACAGGAATTACCTGCTTGGCAGATCCCCTGGCGAAAGAACTTGCAGGGAACGTGGCTCAAGTTTTTGCTTGAGTTTGTAGAATTGGAGGCATTTATTGGAACTGAACCAGGAGGACCGGTATTTGGAGGAAGTTGGGATAAGTTGAGAACCATGGCGCGAGGTTTCTTTTGAGGTTTAGGGTTCGCAAGATGTAAATCAGCTGGCCTGGCATCTGGGAAAACAGGGTCTGGGTGATGGAAACGGCTCACAACCTCGACATCGACTTTCATAGTAAATTATGTTAATTAGGTATGGTGATATAAAAAGGGACTTGAGGAAAAAAACGAAACAACGGTGAATCACAGCAAATATTTCCGTTATCTAAAGATAGGGCCTTATCTAAAAGCGGTGACACATGAGACACAAAGTCAACGAAAAAGAAAAACCACACAAAGCGCAGCAAAAATCTCACTTTTTTTTTATTGCCGACGGCACGAGCGATTACATTTCCAATTGTGGTGGTGGTTGTGGAGGTGGAATTGGCTACAAAAAAGACAAACAAGTGGCAACAAAGGGGCAAAAAGAAATATTGTCCAGGGTGCTGGAACACAACCGATTCGGACGCGTGAGAAGATACTAATTGTGGGACATTTTCATTAACGGGAATCTTTTTTTCTTTTGTTGCGTTGCGTTGCGTTACTCACCTGCCACTGGGCTGTGGCGTTTTCTTATCTTTAAGAGGGGACCCTTGAAATTCTTATTCTTTAAATTCTTGAAATTCTTGAAATTCTTGAAATTGTTTAAGTTGTTTAAATTCGTTAAATTCTTTAAATTCTCAATTGTTTTTTAAGTTCTTTATTCTTTTAAAACCATTTATTACTAGTGCACAAGAATCTATATGAAAAAATGCTTAACGACGGTCGTTGGAACCAATACCTCTCTTACCAGAGAACAAATGTTTAGGTAACATGGCTGTCGAGTGTCGATCACCTTCACCTTGTCTGGCTTGTCTGTTTCTTTCTCTTCTCTGGATCTTGGCCAATCTTTCGGCCTGTGATCTCAATGCACCATCTGCCAAACCATCATTAAGACGATCGGTTTGACCAGCAGGAGCATTCTTCTTGGAAATCTTCGAACTGTGTATGCCTTGGTTCTTCTTCAAGATATCAACTCCAGACACGGCCTTGCGCGATCTTGCCTTACCAGCACGTTCTCTCAACGCATCGGTGTCGTGTCCAATAGAGTACATATGTTCTTCCATCTCGCCAAACGTCTTCTTGACCTGGTCTCTTGGCATAATGGCATGGTTCTTGAGCGACTTTCTGTGTCTAGCATCAATAATCATCTTCTTTTGTTTGTCTCTGATCCACTGCGCCTTTTCTCTGATATCATCTACTTCTTCGTCCTCAATCTCAGAATCAGAGTCATAGAACCCTTCGGCCTCCAATCTCTCTTCTTCTTCTTCCAATGCCTGCAACTTGGCTGCAATATCTGGATCCAAGAAATCGTACACGTTCTTACCGTCCAATAATTCAGGCATGGTGTCGGCCTTCCATTCGTCGTCTTCCAAAAGATACTTGTCCTTCAAGTTGATGTTGTATACACCAGCACCACCGTTTTCTTCCTCGATATCTCTAGCCAACTTTCTTCTGTTTGGATCGTTAGGATCATATTTGGCAAGTTCACGAACACCTTCTGGAATAAACGCAGATCTGTCGACATCGTCTCTCGATTGTGGACGTGAAACATGGATCTTGTTCAAGACATTGTTCACACGAGCAGCTCCCTTCAACTTCTGTTCAATTCTGGCCGTCAACAACTTCTCACACGCCTGGTTACGGACTTGCATGATGTTGTCTTCTTCGTGACACGACGCATGCATCACTTCAACACCAGGAACCGTGGTAAGAGACTTCAACAATTCTTGTTTGTCGGCATCCAAATCTTCAACCTTGATGATATCGCTCTTGTTCATCACAACCATCACAGACTTGTTGGCAAACAAAGGCTTGATGGAATGGAACAACTTAACCTGGGCTTCGATCGAAAACCCACACTGTTCAGACAAATCCATAAAGTACAACACACACGATCTCAAGTGGGCAATGGCATAAATCGATTGCATTTCAATATTGTTCATCTCTTCAGTGGGTCTGTCCAAGATACCAGGCGTGTCGATGGCTTGGAATCTCAAGTATTTGTAGTCGAAATGACCAACATACAACGACTTGGTGGTGAACGCATAAGGTTGGACCTCAACGTCGGCCTTGGTGATACACTTCAAGAATGAAGACTTACCAACGTTTGGATACCCACAAATCAACAAAGTTCTGGTGTTGGGGTCGATACTTGGTAAACGACCCAAATGTTGTCTGACCTGTTCCAAGTATACAAAAGGATCTTTCAACTTCTTGGTGATGGTGGCCATTCTACCCAAAGCAGCTCTCTTCAATTGTTTACACTGATACAACGACTGACCAAACTTCAACAATCTCATGTAATCTCTAGAAACCTGCTCGATCAAGGTCTTGGCTCTAGAAACAGCAGCCAACGAAACCTTGTAATGATTCTTTTCGTACAAAGTATCCATCAAGTCTCTGTGGAAAGGATGCACATCGTTGATGTTAGGGAACCCACTAAGAATATCACTGAACTTCTCAGTAAACCCTTCAGCAGTAAACTTGACCTTTCTCATATAGAACGCACGGATACGTGTGATCTTGAAGCCAGGTCTGATGACCGTAGGTGTCTTTCTCTGGGTTCTGTTAAGCACTATATCCAACATATCGTTGGGTGTAGGCACAGTAGGGATGTCCTTCCATGAAAGCTGCATTATTTGTATGAAGATGGAGGGTTACGATGAGCTTTAGTTTTTTTTTTTTACCTCTCAAGCTCATCTGAAAAAAAGTCTCCCGTGGTATTGTGCGGCGTGCAAAATCTTTCCCGATTCATACAACAAGAAATTAACCATGAGATTGATTCCTTTTACTAAACAACAAACTGTAACGAGCTATATACGCTAAATAGAATTCTTCTCTGTTTGAGGATAAAGATTATTCGTCGTAGTGGTATACCAAGTAGTTAGGCAAGCCAAACACTTCGTAGCCCAATCTCTTGGCCATCTTGGCAAACCCTTCGGTTTCAATCAAATGGTAGAATGGGAATGATGGAAACATAGCACCGTCACGATGCACATCGGCCTTCACCAACACAGTGCCACCTCCCACACCATCCAACGCCATTTCAGTATTGACATCGCCACTAGCATCATAGTAATGTGCCATCAAGGGTCTATAAGTGGCCATCTCGGCGTATCCTTCTACAATGATCTCGTCTTCTCTCAATTCAGACGCAAGTTGCAATCCTTCTTCAGATTCGACCCAGTTGTTGAAGTCGTATGGTCTGATGGCAGGGTTTCCTGACTCGTCGGTCCATCTCTGGTACACATTGGCCGAAATCACCGGCTTGTTATGGGAAGTCAAGTCCTGGATCAAGTTCAAGGGTGTTTCAACAATATCCGCATCCAACCACAATACCCATGAGTGTGAGGGCAGCAACGCGGTGAATACCAACGAGTTTCTGGCAAGGGCCATCATGGATCTTCTTTCTTTCTGAACATTAAATGAGTGTCTTTCCTTTTCATCTTGGTTCTTTAACAGAGGAGTGTCTTGTCTCAATATGGTGATCTTCTTGTACTTCAACAGACCCAGGGCTTGTGATTGTTTGATTGCTTGTTCCAATTGCTTTGTAGCAACGTCACCTTCGGCGTTTCTTGGTAAAATGAATCCCAACGAGATCAACGTAGGATCATAAGACAATTTCTGCAAGTTTTCCCAGTACTGAGGTAAAAAGCGGGAGATTGGCGATAAGATCAACACTTCTTCTTTATTGGCCAAGGCATTGGGTGAAGTGGTCAATTCGTTCAAGTCAAAGTGAGAGATGTGATTTTGGGGTAAGTTTCTTAAGATGACTGAATCTCTATTCTTTGCAAACCAGCCACGAGACTTTTTCTTGTAACTGTAATTGGTTGATTGTGCTTTGCTTGATTCGGAAGACGAAAAGTAAAACAAGTAGAACACTACGATGACTGCCAACAGAACAATCACCGAAAGTGGTTTCCTTCGTACATTACGAAGAAGCTGGTTCTTGCTAAACACCATTTCTCTTTCCGTAAGGATGACTGGAGCTGTTGTGTATAGACTTCCAATTAAAGAAAATTTTTGGCCGCTTGGTTATTGTTTCAGGGAAATTTTTACGTGCCTATACCACACCAAGAATGTGTGCAAATAGCAAAAAAATGCTTCTCACCCTCAAACCAAAAACAAAGACACGTCTCTTTTTTTTGACATTTTCAACACAAAAAAATTGTTGCTAAATTTCGAGTCGATTTTTGCGTTTATTCGTGTTTCGATTACTGCGAGGGTTTTCTTTATTTTACCATTGTTCATTTTTGGAGTAACAAACACTATAAAAATAAAGTAAAAAATAGTTTTCAAATAAGGAATCAGATAAGATACGTTGGTTAGTTTACTTGAATTCCTTACCGTCGGCGATTTCTCTTGGCTTACCGTCGACAACAACAGGTTCGTCCCAGACCAACATATTGTTGACGAACTTTCTGTCTTCCTCGTTGGAACCGTCCAACTTGGTGTAGGCGTAGGATTCCCAATCTGGAGCAACCTCAAAGACTGGCTTGTAGTCTTGGCCTCTAACAATAAAGAAACCAGTGATACCGTTGTCGTTGTTTTCACCGTAGACAACCAAAGAACCGAAAGCATACTTGGTAGAAGCAGACAATCTGTTGAAGAAACCAGTGATCTGGTTGTTGGACATGAAAGTCAAGGTCAATTCTTCATTGTACTTGAAGTCAACCTTCCACAAAGACCATTCCTCTGGGTCGTATTGGTTGGCCCAGAACCATGGAACAGAAACTTCTCTAATCTTCTTTTCGTTAGAGTATTGTCTCTTCCATTCGTCAATTGGAGCCTTGGCCTTACCCAAAGCTTCCAATGGGTGCTTGGGCTTCTTTTCAGCAACTGGTTCGTCAGCAGCTGGAGCAGCAGCTTCCTTCTTAGCTTCCTTCTTTGGAGCAGCTGGAGTAGCAGCCTTCTTTTCCTTCTTGGGAGGGACAAATTCAACTGGCTTTTCTCTGAACTTGAATTCACCCAAGTGGTTGAAGATAATGTCGGTCTTAATAAGAGTCTTGAACCATCTGGTGATACCTGGGTGTTGCTTTCTCCATTCAGAACCGAACAAGTGTTCGAATCCTCTGATGAAGACAGAAGCAGCGTAAAGATCAGCAACAGTCAATCTTTCACCAACCAAGTAAGTGAATTGACTCAATCTTTCTTCATAGATAGCAGTAATAGTCTTGAGGTGAGCAAGAGCATCATCGACTTGCTTCTTGTTGTATGGAGAAGCACCGGTCAATGGCTTGAAAGCATTGGAAAGAGTTGGAATCACTTCACCAGTAGCCAAGGACATTTGTCTCAAGATTTGGGCGTATTCTTGAGCGTTCTTACCCAATAACTTAGAGTTTTGTTCACCCAAGTTGATGACTGAATTGTTAGTACAATTAAATTGATGTGTGTTGCTTGTTATTTCCTTCAGATTAGGTATTCTCGACATGATTTATTAAGACAGGGATAACTGTTTTAATAATGAAAAATTCTCTCATCACTTAACAACAAGCTGTAAAAACATGTTGATACTTACAGTAAATAACAATGGCAAGGGATTCGGTCAACTTGAAACCCTTTGGACCAACAAAAGCTGGGATCTTGTTCAATGGAAAGTTGGCTTGGTAAACAGCATCTTCCTTGTTAGAGATCTTGATGTCCAACTTGTAGTGCTTGATCAAAGCTTGAGGAAGGAAACCTCTGATTTGTTGAGTGGTGAATAAAGTACCTTGAGACATAATGTTTTGTAGAGTAATTAATTCTTATAAGTTCATCGATCTGGATGAAAAGTTTTTCGCATGTCTAACCGCATCCACAATTTTGTTTATTTTGTCCGGGTAACTGTATCTGAATTTTTTTTTTTCTGTCCAGCCCTGGAGGAGAGGTTGGTGGGACCCAACACCAACGATACAAGAATAATCTATCCGGGTAACAAGCGACATGCGGCTCGCATAAATTTATCTGTTCAACAGGACACGCGCCACTAACCATCGAGGGCTGCAAGCAAGGAAAAAAGTTCCGCTTTCCCATCCACAGGCTCACGTAATTACAAAACAAGGCTTTTCCAAGAAAATAATGCGGTATAAGACAAGAAACCTTAGAAATAATTTACTAATAGGTAATAGTTGTCTCCCACTGTTAATGTACAGCGGTGCGCAATAACTACTGTTGTTGTTTCTGTAACATGTAATTGCCCACGGAGCATAAAAATATGGTAGGCTAAAACTCTACAACAGGGTTATAGTAAAAAGGTTTTTTTAAATTTTATTTTTAGTTCTGGTCGGTTGTTTTTGGCTTTTTTTTTTTGAAGTGTCTTCAGGTGCTATTAAGAATCATCTTATTCGAACCTTATTTCAATATACAAATTAAGGTCAAGGTTTAGGTTTTTTTTTCTGAATTTCGTGTAAATGTGTCCCAATTCAATCCCAACCCGACATTATTTACATTTGCTCTTGGCGTTTTGCGCTCGGGCAGGCGCAAAGAGATTTTTATGGTTTAGGCACCTCAAAATGGCAATTCTTCCACGTAGGTTCTCAGAGGAGTGGCGGCTTATTGAGGGGAATAAACCCCATGCTCTGAGGAGAAGACTACGTCTAGTTTACTGTCTATTTATTCTGCACCCCTGTTGCTTTAGGCAAAAATCCCCATCTAAGATGGGACTAATCATGCGTTATATCAAAAAAATATCTATACCATTCGCACTCGCCAAAAATATTGTAAAAGTAAACTATTGTAATTATTATACAAACTGTTTCGTATGTACACGGGGGGTGTGGGCAGGAGGGAAAAAGAGAGAGATAGAAAGAAAGAACAAAGGTCAGTCTCGGTTAACATCATTGGCCTTGTCGTTTAGATGATATAATATCCAGTCAAAATGTGTCTTCCACATGTTCTTGATTCTCGATTCGGAAAACGACTCTTCGATGATGCGAAATATCTGTTCTATCCGCTGGTTGGAGCGTCGCAACACATCCTCGGCATTCATATTTATCAACTTATTGATAAACTCCCGAACCAAATTAAACGCAATTCCCCGCTCGTTAGGAAACACAACCTTGTAAGAAGACATTATACTTCCTCTGAATTGTGCTTCGCTAGAATCTTCTGCCAATTCGCCATCGTCCTTTGGCTGCAACTGGGGCAAAATAAGATTATGGTCCTGATATACAAAGTTGTAATCAACTCGTATGTTTTTGTTCTCAGGATGATGTATCACGTAGTTGAGCTTGATCATATACCAGATAAATTCTCGCAACTTTAACGCATCACTTTTATATATATGATGTTCCTCCTGGGAGTGGTAGTTCGTTTGGGGAAAATCGTACTTCTTGAAGGACTGGTTCAAATTAATTATTTCGAACTTGTTTAGTCGAAGTAGACTGGTAATAAGCGTGTTGTCTTGGGTGAATGGATCATACACTGGTGCAGCTTGCTCCGTCTTAACTTGAGGCTCGCTGGTATGTAAATAAATGATATCTTCCAAGATATCTTCTTCTTCATCCAACTCCAATTCAGTGAATGTGGGTTCTTTGGGATAATATGGACTTGTAGGAGATGGACTTCTGCGGCCTGGTGCATACAAGTTGAAATCGAAACCAAACTTTTTGATGATAAAAAACTTCAACATGATGATTGCTTGAATCGTACAAACCAATATGGTCGACTTGGTAGATTTCGTGGTTCGCTGAAAGTTGCCAATCTTGATGAGTATCTTATTAAATATCTTAATCTGGTTGTTGATCACAACTTTGTGGTAAGCAGAACACTGGGATTTAGATATTTTTAGATAGATGCTGAAAATAACCAAAGTAATGCTAATAAGAAGGTTTTCAAACATTTTGATATTCTCGGAATGGACAATCTTAATTAGTCTTGCTGTGTGCCATATACCCAATTGCTCTTGAATTAGGGATTCGAGAGTGATATTGAGCTGATGGGGTGGTGACACAGAACAATTAAGCAAACAATTGATTAAAAACAGATCGCTATTTGCATTTGCTTGGAGACAATATCTCGGAATCACCGACTTCCAGATGCTTAATTCATTGAACAAATCCAATACCCAATAATATCGCTCCTTTTCGATCAAATTAATGTATGCAACCGCATCAACATTCAGTGATATTTCTGACGATGCATTGGTGATTTCTGGACTATGACTAAATGTTGGCACCTCCGAATTTTGGTACAGGGTACGGAGATTGAAGAAGTTGTTGGACTCTGTGCTCATCGACGGGTTCATGTATCCTGTTTGTGCTTGGTTCATTACGTAGTAGTCGTTAAGCAAGAGATCGGTAATTTCAAAGTTCTCCAAGATGATATTGTTGTCAAAGTTGGACGTCGTGCTTGATTGGAGGGGTGCGGTATGGGGGTACAAAGGAGTGGATGAGACATTAGGAGTATATGGGAGCTCCTCTTGTTCATGTTCAATGGAAGTGGAATGTGCAGTTGAAGGAAATGTGCAGTTCACATCCTTCTGGTACTCAAGATCGGATTCTTCGAGGTCTCTCAGCATATGCAAGTGGAGATATGGGTCGTAATGGCGTCTTCCATCTTTGTAGAGTGACGCTATGGTGATGGACTGGTCCAAAAGACGGTAATCTCGTGTTGGTGTAGGTACGGAGGGAGACATCTCTTGCGGATTGTAGATAGTGTACTGGGTAAAATTCAACCGTACGCCACGGTAGCATTTCCGCTTGGATTTGATGCAGTTTCGACACACCGGGAGTTGCTCATCGCATTTCATATGCCTATCACGACACGTCAAGCACCCCGATCGCGTCCTACTTTTTTTGATAGAAGGATTCAAGCGTTTCTTAGCCATAGTAGTAGCGGGAACGGGTTGTTGGTTGGGTGTGGCACGCGTATTATTCTTGTCTCTACCTGAATTTAATGTGTGGATGGAGTTGCTCTTGTACAAGGGAGACGGTGTTGTTGGGCCCAGAGATCAATCGCCGGAATTGTAGACAACTTTATTTGTTATGACTGAGAATCGACACAGGAGCGAGGGCGCAAAAGCTGAGTTTGCCTTTATTTAATTTTTTTAGAAGTGGTTTACTCCAGTGGATGTTTGATTGATTGGCGTGATCCCTTGAGGGGCTAGTGGTTCTGGTGTTGATAGTGTAATAAAAGCAGGAATATTATAAATAGTATTTTTCGCTGAGTTTATAGATTATATTGAATAAGAAAGAAAAAATCTGCTGAATCAAAAAAAAAATACATATAAAATAACGAAAAAGAAAATAATTGTTGAAAAAATATTGTGCCAAACATATCAACGGGCAATGGCAACTGTATACGTGGAGTTAACATTTGGATCTTAGGTACTAAAATGTATCAAAGTGCCTATCAACAAAGAGCTGCATGCATAGGTTTTAGTCCTTGGTGTGACTCAAGCTTTTACAAGGTGTGTCGGTACCAAATAGTCTGTCCAATAACCTCTGACACCACTCTGATTAAGCTCTGAAAATTGAATTATAATTGTATAGATGAGAAAATTTAGTAATCTAGCATGACTAAAAAAAATTATTTAATGTCCTCAACTCAATACACAGATTCATTAAACTACTTCAATTTAATCTGCATCTGCACGATTTGACTTTGTTCCTTACAAGTCCACGTTATCCTTCACGACTACAGAAACCGCTGCACTGCAACTCAAATATGTTAAATGTGTAACCGAAGTTTCAGCCCGCGGTACATGCACTTCTAGAAACAAACCTAAAAATTGCCTCCACCGTATCACGTCGTTACGTATGCATAAAATGAATCCAGCATAGTCATGCCAAGGGTAGCCCAAATACGGAAATCAGACTGCTGAAGTATCATTCATTTTAGAAAAGAATGTTATTTTTCTCCTATAGGAGTTTAGCTCGAATGGTGTAAAGTCAATATGCACGTATATGCACCCAGGCCCAGGGCCTCATAAAAATATACCAAGAGGGCATGAAATATTACTTAATTTGGAGATGTCAAACAAACACCACCATATCGAGCGTTACAGATGAGAATCAATCAAGCGGCACTAAAAAAACTGCAGGTTATAAGCAGCAATAAAGTTTAATTTTTTACTTGGGCTTGAAGATATTACACCAAACTACTAGGTATCCGGAGAATTCCGTTAATGAAGTAGTTACCACGTATAGCTTCTAAACCAACAAGATTAAGCGAAACATATTTTTGTAACACAAAATCAAATTTCATACATCGGCACTAGGTTGCATGAAACTGTGCGTATTTTCACCACCACCCCAGCATACTCACGTTTCAAGTAAAAATCAAATAGACAACATAATATTATGTAGTAGTGGAAATTTTTATTGGCTCTAAAATATCTGCTAATGACAGTGTTCGAGTACCCCATGCATAGTTTGCAGTTGCACGTCAACAACCGGGCGCACAGTTTTTGTAGTAGAAAATATTATACCAAATTTTCATGCTTTCTGAAACCTAATTGGTGCCAGCAAAGCAGTCGCCCCGGATATTCGTTGGGTAAGCAATTGCGTCATCATGATGGATGTGAGAACAGCCCAAGGAATACAGAAACCGAACTTTTTGGGGCGGTGTTGTATTTCTGCAGTCTGGAAATTCTCCTCCGGAATTTTGTTTAGAGGGGTTTTTTTTTTGAGAATAGAAAATTATACTTTTCAACAACTGTGCATAAACCGTTGTAAGGAAGAGAGAATCGATGGATATGAACATCACGTACCTGAACACCAGTCATTCCAACACAACCCATCCATATTAATTGTTGCAATTACATTGGTTTCATACATTTATTGGTTTTAATTATATTAAATTGTTTCGATTATACTCCATTATCTTCCGACTTGCCTTGGAGTTGCATTGAAAACGAAGATACAATGTTGCCACTCCATGATTTATGTCAATTTTACTGAAATTTATTAACGACTATATAACAAAAGAAAGAACTAGGGAGTCTGAGCCGGTTTATGGAACATCCGAAACTTCGATTGGTGTGATTTGTTGATAATGCTGAGATAGGGCCTTTTTCTCATGTCTCGATGTCTTCAACAAACAATTTAACAAACACTGCCATTGCAACCAAGCAACCTGAAAACAAGTATCCATAGGCAAAACCAAGTTGGTTAATAAACATGGGTGAAACCATGGTGATCACCCAATTAAGAAACCAATTAGCAGAGGTAGCTAACGAAATAATAGTAGCGTTATTTTGACTGGTAATGTTGACCATTATACCTGCAACCGGACCCCAACTGAGGGCAAAGACAAAGATAAATAAAGCTGAGCAGGCAATTAACACTTCAGTTGACCGATTTTCCTCTGTAGTAAAAGTCCCGACCGTAGAATATGTTAACATGATCACCACCAAAATCACTGAAGCAATGAGAAGGTTTAACCTGATTCTAACAAGCTTCAAGACTATTGGACATAGTAAGGCTCCAAGGAAGTTAATGGCACTCAATGTGACCAAAGCATAGGGACTTTTGAAAACACTTGCGCCATAATAGAAAAAATAATTAATCCCTGTCATTTGTTGAAAAGCCATCAAGCAACAACACTTCAAGACCACATTTCTATTCTTTGCTGAGAATATTGAGTCACTTCTATTGTGCAAGTACTGCTCACGGTGGAGCTCGTACAATCCTTTGAAGTGCTTATCGGAGTCATACCCTTGGTAAATTTTTGAATACGTGTTTTTCAATGTTTGCTGATTGTCCTGGAGAATACTGTACTTGATAGCGGCTGGAACCAACAAAAGCAAAGAATTAAACACCACAAGATAGACGAGCTTGACATATTCAGCTGTTATTGCTTGTTTTAAAACCATATTGGCACCACTGCCAATCAAAATAACTGAACAAATACAAGTCTGCCAGAAACTGAGAAATGGACCCCTAAAGCGAAAGAGAGGATCAGTCATGAGTTCATTCATGTACAAGCATCCAATAACACAGAACGCACCGCAAGTCATTCCACAAAGTAAGCGGCCACAGAGGTAGACCCAAAGTTGGCCAGGAAAAAAATAGCAACCGGCAAGTTCAGTGACAGTTCCAGTGAGATAAAAGACGCTACCAATCTGCAAAAGTACCTTGAGGGAGAAGTTCAATTTGGCAATAGTCAAACATCCAGCAAGACAACCAAAATTGAAGCAAGAAACCAAAATTCCATATTCCAAGCTAGAAAGATTCTGATAAGGAAAATCTGGGAGGGAGAACGCATTAGTAGTGGTTCCAACATCCCATCCCAATGGAAAGGCGGCAAGAGCAAGAATAATGCAGTATCCTAAGAGATTGAAAGTGTTGTTCTTTGGAGCGGGAACATCGATCAGTGGTTGTCGGTGGGTTTTTTCAATTAGTTCTATGGGTGAATTCAGTTTAACGATCATTATAAAAAAACACAATAAGAAGATCTAATTGAACAATAAAAATCACTTACATTACAATGAGTTTTTATAGACAAAGGGTAACTTTGTTATGTTGTTATGCTCTTTCATAATATTGTATTGTTCTTTTGATCGAGCTCGCAATTACTGCAAAAAGTGGTACAAAAACAAATTGAGGTCGGTGTTGCATGTGGGTCGTGCGGTTATCACCAAAAAAAAGATTAGTCTAGGTTTCTGCATTTGGGGGAACTAATTGGAGGAACGTGCATGAAGCCGCAGAATGCACAGAAGACTTGTTCTGTGAGATACGGAGTATGGCTGTTTTTAAGCGATAAAGTTTCATGAAATTTGCTGGGGTCTTTTTGCACGCACCCGATTCGCTTCCTTTCAATTAGGGATTTTCCATTTGATTCCGTTTTTTTTTGATATATAACTCAAGTCAACGAGAATCATCGTTTCTATTCGTATCCTCTCTTGTATCCAGCTCAGTAATTCTCTACTTTAACGAATCAAACGAAACTATACACAAGCTTTGTCTGATACTTTTTAGCGACGTACACTCCCTCTTAATCCGTAAGAATATTTCTCTCCGTTCAAACGCTGATAAAGTCCCTCAATTTGTTCCGGAAGGGAAATAAGCTTTTTATTAATTTTCGATTACGTTGTTTGACATCCTTAATTTTCATTTGGCCAACTTATCTGGAAAAAATTTACCCTTGTTGACCATTACAGTGAGCAATTCAGGTAAAGTAGTTTACTCGGTTCTGCGTTTACTAGTTTTATAATGATTTACAACACTAATGCTCATCCCTTTGTTCCGCGGGCAGCTGAGGATCCTCAGGGAGATAAGCACTCGCACTTGAGACCACAGCGACCTTCTACAGTTATTCCATTTACTCCGCTGAGTTCTCTGTCTATGTCAATTGGATTCTCCAATAACACTTCAATTGAACTGCTGGCATCCTCCTATGTACCCTTGGACCCATCCTTATCTACAACTGCACCTGGTACTTCAGTACCATTAGGGACACCACCTGTCTTCAGCTACAGTTATGGTGCTTACCCTTACTTTTCGGATACACAGTTACTAATCTCAAATATTCCCAATTCCATTCAGGAAGATAAACTCACTGAATTAGTGGATTATATCATAGAGACCAACTACAGCCCCCTTGATGACACAACCTATAAGATCACCAAATTTGTTCATGAAACCATTAGTAATGAAGATGAAAATGACAATCCTAGCTCTCCATCAGAATCATTGAAGACGTATGCTATCCTTGAGACATCCTTCTGGAGTTTTGCTATCAAACTTCTTGATATTTTGAATGGGTATGAATGGTTGGAAAAAATACTAGATGTAAGTATTGTAGAGCCAGCGAACTCATACTATTCGTACCTGAATCCAGCCATAATGCCGAATGCTCGAAAGATATCCTTCACCACCATGTCCACTTCGTCTTCTCCATCGGCTGTCAGTAGACAAAATGAAAAAGAAGAAACTGAACCAGGAACATCAGCTCTGTTGCAAAATATTTCTGGAGGAACTAATCATGCCGCACGAAGTAGGACACCCTCCACCCGTTCTTTTGATTCCCGGAAGAGTTCATACAGCAGTGTGTTTACCGGTCATAAAGGTTCATTTTCCTCATCAACTACCTCGGTTGCTGGACTTAATTCTGCTAACAACAAACAACCTGTGCCACCGTTTATTATAAATATGGTGAAGAATAAATCCAAATCACCTTCAGGGGAAGAGAAAAAAGACGGAGAAGGTTTTATTTATGTTAAAAACGACGAGGCGGAAGGAAATGAGCAAATCAAGGTGAATCCTTGTCGTATATTTATTGGAAACGTTCCCTACACATCTACATGGGTATCATTGAAAAATTTTTTAATACAGAAAGCCCAGGAAATTGATCCGGACAATACTATTTCTATCTTAAGGGTGGAAATTCCGATGCAAACCGTTGGCCAGAACACGGCACAGCCCAAGATTATGAACCCCATGACTGTTTCGGGAGGCAATTTACCCCCGGCTCTAGAAAACATGCCACCTCACACTGCCCGTAGCCGAGGGTTTGCTATTGTTACCACTGGGAATCGAAGGTCACTGGAGCAATTGATTGAAATGTTTGACAATACGGATTTTGAAGGACGCTCATTAACTGTGCGGTTTGATAAATTTCCTGAATTCAACAACTATGTATTGCAGCAACTCAACCCCTTTGGCAACAATATGACTCCTAATAAAATCTATCCTGGTACGTCTGTGCTCAACTACTTGGCATTTGAACGGAATCTGTTCCATCAAAAATATTACTATGGAGGTATAAACCCAGTTGTTGCGCCACCACCTCCTCCGCCTCCACCACCGCCACATTCCTATCCATACTATTATGGTAGCATTCCTCCTCCTCCACCACCACTCGGTTCTATTCCATTACCTCCCCTCATACCACTACAAAACCTTACTACCACGCCACTTATACCTCAGTTTCAGGTGTTGTCTCAGCCTACAAATCCACCACAAGTGCACACACATGGTTCCAAGGAGCTGGATCTTGAGACAACAGTCTATAACAATGCTGTCAAGGTTAAAAAAATGGTTAGATCATTAGAAGATTTGAGTTTGCACTCGAACTAGATTTTGATGGTTGCAAAATTTGTAGATCACACGACATAATATTATTTCTCTATTGGTCACCTGTGGGGGAGCTCCCCTCTCTACTTTTTTTTTATGATTATTATTATTATTATTATTATTATTATTAATATTAATATTATTATTATTATTATTTTAATTTTGCCTCGCCATTTGATTGGCGACACAAACACAAAATGTCATCTAATCTTGTGGAAAAGAATGGGAAAAAAAAGTGAGGTCCTGGAAGTCAAAATAAAAAAAACTGTGGTCACGCTCAAAATATCACGTGTTCTGCTTTTTCTTTTTTTTTCTGTCTGTCCTTCCTCTCCCTCTCTCTCCCTCGCAGCAGAAAAATTTTAACCTTCCTTAAATATTGTAAGCGAATCCAAAAAATCTTAGTGGGCTTTACATAAATCAATCAAACGCGGTGTATTGCAGATAGGGCATCGATTTGGTGTTGTTCTTTTCTCTAAGTAAGCCAGCATACTTCTCGGTGGATCTTCTTTTCCTTTTTGACTGCAACTCGTGTCCCTTTTCTAATCAACAAACCTTGAGAAACCTCTCAATCAATCCCCCTGAAAAAAGCGACCAATGGTTTCTTCGTCAACAACTCTGCCGCAGCTTGATGCTGAAGATATTCCTCCTTCTGTTTTGGCAATCTCCAATCTTAGATGTCCTTCTCCACCGCCCATTTTGAACAATGGTGGAAGGAAACCAACCACCACGTCACCAAAGCTTCCGGGTCCAGAAAAGGATCGTGAAACGGTTCCGGCTGGCGGAGCTCTTTTGAAGGAGAGATGTAGTCCTCCGTTGGATGACTTTGATACGTTATCACCATCGCATTCACGGATCTCTGGAGTTCACAACGAGTCGGTGACGTCGCTCGATTATACATTGCATCCCCCCACCACCAGCATGCACCACAAGTCACCATCAGTACATGCCCATTTTTATGTTGAAGAAACATTCAAACCCAAGAATAGATCTCGAAGCAGCTCCAACACCGGCTCAGCACTCATGCCTGACGTCATTCCATCGTTGGATGAACGGATTGAATCTCCCAAACCAAATAGTGCTCCGTTTGCAGAACAGAATGCCAATATCGATCCTCGGTTACCACAGGACGATGGTAAAATCCATGTGTTGTTTGGAGTTTGTGGTGCATTATCGATCATCAAGATGAAACCAATCATAGGCAAGTTGTTTGAAATTTATACCCACGACAAGATTTCGATCCAGATTATTTTAACAAAGTCAAGTGAAAACTTTATTCCTCCAGAAGGAATGGCTGCACTCGAAAAGAAGGTGCGAGTGTGGAGAGACTCTGATGAATGGAGTACTTGGAGGACACGGCTGGATCCGGTCTTGCACATTGAACTTCGTAGATGGGCTGATATCTTGGTGGTATGTCCACTTACTGCAAACACCCTTTCAAAGATATCCTTGGGGTTGTGTGATAACTTATTGACCAATGTCATCCGGGCCTGGAACACGTCATATCCCATCTTGTTGGCTCCTTCGATGGTCAGCTATGCCTATAATGCAATCACTACCAAGAGACAGTTGCGGTTGCTTCAGGATGAAATGCCTTGGATCGAAATCTTGAAGCCAGTAGAGAAAGTGGTGGGCAGCTTGGGTGATATTGGAATGGGAGGCATGATGGACTGGAACGAGATTGTCAATAAGATTGTACTCAAGTTGGGTGGATATCCTGAAGACGAAGATGAAGAGAAGGATGCTAACGATGAAGCCATAGAAGAAGATGAAGATGATGACGATGATGAAGATGATGATGATGATGATGATGACGAAGAAGAAGAAGATGGCCTTGACGAAGATGAGTCTAAGGATACCACTAATCTTGTCACGGATATCGGCAACTATCACATAGATTCTCCTGAAACCAACCCTAGCACTGCAGCATAGAAGTTTTAAGTAATGTAATATTAATGTTTAATAATAATACAGATAGAAGTGAAGTAGTTTTACTCGAGCAGGTTAAACTGCTTTATCTTTTCATCGCGCCATGTTTGGTAGTCGTCTCCAACCAACGTCGAGCTATCACAAGTAAGAATACTTGCTCTGCGTTCTTTAGCAAACTCAAACGAGTTCTCTTTACCATCTTTCAAAGGAGAAAACTTCAGCTTGGAGCTGAGAAAACTGTTGGTGATATTGCTATTGATTCTCAACGGCGATGTTTTGGAAAACGACGAGAGTGCCGACGTGACATGCGTGTCGATAACTGTATCGTTGTATATATCTGGTTGTCTCAAAGAAGTAGTTAACGGTGGTATTCTGTGTGGTTGGCTATAATCACGAACCGGTGAATCGGTTATGGCGTTGGTTAATTTGATGGTGGTTGGATTGTTGTATGTTCTTTCATACTTCCGCCCTCCCCTTTGGACCGGTGATGGAGATCGTATTGGCTTTCTCGTGGTGGAGATAGTCTTGCGGACAGAAGAATGTTTTGGAACCGTAACTGGTTTTGTCTTGATCGGTGATGATTTCTTGGTTGGAGACGACCGAAATGGTCTGGTCTTGGACCGTGAACCCATTTGCTCAACTTCAATCATTAAAATCTTCTCAAAGAAATCGTCTCCGTTGAAAGATAAGGGCCGTTTGCCATGCTTGAGTGCTTCGTCGTTATATTTGATCGTTTCTTTCTTCAAACTTTCCAAAATCCGGGGCATGTTCTTGTTAATTCTCTTACGAATCTTCTCTTCATGAAGCAATATCTTGCATGAATTCTTGCTCATCAATCTTGCTGAATCCTTGGACGATTCACGAAGGAATACTTGGTCCTGGACCAACTCGTTCAATTGTTCGTATAATGAAAGAACTGCTTCCTTCAGAGAATATTCTTGCTTGAGCTTCTTGATCTCATCCTCGTGTTCTGAAAGCACGGTCTCCTTATCGTCAGAATCACTTGCAACATCATAATTGTAGTACTTGAACGCTTCCCGTTGTTCTGCCGAATAGAACATCTTGTTCCAAATCTGTTCAATTTCGGCTCTGGTATTGGAAATGAAGCTTTCTATGAACTCAGACCGTTTCATATAAAGTTTATTCAATTCCATCTTGAAGTTCAAAAGCGAAATATCCGTCAAGGCATTGTTGGCTTGCAAGAATGCATCGATATAGTCGGAATTTTCGCCTAGTTTCTCCCACAAGTCTCGACACGAAGAATAATAGTAGTCATACTTTTCCTGTTTGGCTTCTTTCTTTTTCTCAAGAGATATGGCAAACACTTGTAGGAAATGAAGGTGTTCGTCATTTAATCCGAAATGCTTGGGGTCTGATTGGATGAACTTGAGGGTTTCTGTATCGAAATATCCTTCATTGGTGTCTGAACCTTGTCGTTGCATGGCTACGATTTGTTCTTCGGACAAATGAAGTAAACTGATGAGCTCTAAGCATTGGTTGATGATATCGTTGAGTTTCTGTTTGCGTAGCTGAATTTCTTCGTCACAAAACTCTATTTCCTTCTGGATATGATTTAGGACGTCGGGGGTTATCTTGGTTAATTTTATGACTCGTATCACTCTGACCAATTGATAGTTCAAATCTCGGAGATGGGTCATTACACCACCGCCGTCCAGGGTAGATCGTGATTGCTCTGGGTCACTAGTCTTTCGTGGTGACGATATTATGAATGCTGTGTCTTTGGGATGTTCCTTGGTATTTTCATGTAACTTGAGGTATTTTAGAGTGTCTTCAAACTCATCAATAAGGACCTTATGTCGTTCTGCGTCGTCCTTCGTGGGTAATGATTCCATCAAGGCCGTGTTGGCTAAGGGAGAGTAGATTTTCCCTACGATTTCACGTTGTTCAATGTACAAGAGGATCAAATCCGTGAGTTTCTTGAACATCACGACAAAAGCTTTGAGGACATCGAGGAAAATGGCATTGAGTTTGCTTTTGAGTTGAAGAAGGGAAAGTTCTGGAATATTCTTGAGCATGTATTCGTACTGTTGTTCAAAGGAAAGATCTTGTTCGTCTTCAGCAAACGGCGAGTTGGTGTGTAAGGAACGATGGCTGAGTTTGTTCAATACTTGTTCTTTATAACCTTCCTGGTATCGTTGAGGATCATTGAACACGAGTCCACGGTCCAATTGACAGAGATGTTTATCGCCATTGTGATCGTTGATCATGGCCAAAATGATTCTGATCTGTTGGCGCAACCATTCACATTCGTTTTCGATATTGTTCTTTTCTCGTTGGAGGTTTGCCGTAAAGTTCTGGATCGTTTCATCAATCACAAGAAAGATATCGGCTTTCTTCGATGCTATTTCGTTCCTGGTGTATCCAATCAGCGTATAGATGGTGTTGAGGTCCGCGATTGTTTTGTTGACATTCATGGCAATGGTATCAAGACTCGCACCGACATGGTGCAGCAGCGACACCGCCGCGTGGTGCTCGTTGGCTATTGCAGATTCGATTTCCAGCACGTCCACGTCCTGGAAACACGCATTGCTCGTTCTGACTGGTGTATGATCCATGGTGGAGTCCCAGTCTTTCATTGTATATTCATTAATGTCATAAATAATTGTTTTTGTTTTTTTTTTTTTGGTGATACTTTTCCCAATCGGGCCACAATGTAAATACTCTGGATCATCGCTTTAGTTCTGCTTCAAACAACACCGCCGCCAACTCGTCGCTGAAACTCTCGTGGCCACTGGCAATAAGTTCGTCTGTAATTATATCTTCGGTGGCTTCCACTGTGCTTTCTGTAAAGAGCGTCGGTTCAAACCGAACACGAGCCATTTCCTGTCGCTGCTGATGGTTCTTGAGGATTCGGGTCTTGCGGTACGCAAAGCCATTGACTTTCCACTGGAGCTCACGCGCAATCGCAAAGAGTTCTTTAGCAGGACCCGCGGTTGCTCGCACCAGACTTCGTACAAGCTCGTCGTACCATTTTTCAGCTACGGCGTACTCCTGGCGAACGTAATGGAACTTGATAAAGGGAAAGATCTGGTTGAAGGTGAATGGAAGATGGTGTTGCCGTGAGTGACGGATAAGACTCGACGCAAACGCATAGTCCTTATGTACCATCAAACTCGTATGGATCAAAAGATCCACCATCGAAACCGTACGATGTCTTCGTGGAAGATAAACTTTGGCATTGAAGTCTGTGACAATCCGTTTTGCCGCCTCAAACCGATCCACAGCTTCCTCTACGTCCATTCCTCGCTGGCCAGGCTGTTTTCGCAATAAGTAAGTAATAAATGCATTGATCACTCGATCATTTACCGGATCCCACCGCTTCTTCAGCACCATAGTAATGTATCGCTCGTAAAGCTTGAGAATAAAATCCAGCAGAAGTTCTCTTCGATCCATCGAATCAAACATCGTTTGGTATACGTTTGCCAACGTCTTGGCTCCAAAATTAAACCCCTGGAGTCGCTCATCAACCGTAGCTTTCTCGATCCCTTCAAACGTAGTTAGTTGTCCAATCTTTCCCAGTCCATGAGTTACACCCAAGATCCCCAAGTCGTTCAAAAGCTCAAGCCCTGACGAACCATACATCGACGCCGTGTATCCAATAAGAATCTTGGGTGAGCCTGGATATCTGCTCTTGACCAAGATCAAGACTTCGTCCACAAGTTCAGCCCGTTGTTCTCGAGAAATGTTTTCCAAACTGATATTATTCATCAACAACAACGCTTCTTGGTAATGACGATGTAATCTCAACTGTCTCATAATGACAATAAGGGTCTCGAACCGGACCTCGAGCTTCTTCTCGTTCATATACTTGAGCACATCAATACAGTTCCGTGACCCTTTGAACGTCATAACATGATAAATGAGTGTCTTGAGAACCGTCTGTATATCTTGATGAACCAGCGAGTCACCAGCTTGTAATGTTGTCGGTTTCTCTGCTTTCATCTCAAACTTGGTTACCAAGAGCCCAAGATATAAATTGGAGTTGACCAAATCGTGATTCTTGGTAAAGTGTTCAGTAAACTCCCGAAGATCGTTGATGGTAAAGAAACTCAACATCTTGCGTTGGTACGCGGGCAGAAACTCGTAGTTGATGGTCTGGTGCCACTTGGGCTGGATCCAGCCGGTTCTGGCAACAAAACGTTCGGTTTCTGTTCCATTCATCAACGTTTTCTTGAGCGATTCCAAAGTCTGCTGCGTTTCTGTCTGGATATTTACATGAAAAAGGTACAGGTACAACTCAGCATACTTGTGAGATGGAGTAAGTTTGATGATGTGGGCGTACCATCGCGTATTGAGGAAGATGGGCTCGGGATTATGGACATTTGTCGATGCCAACTTGTTCAAGTAATTGGCCAATGTTGTCCTTGCTGTATCTTTGTCTTTTAATACCAAGATGGTCTGGAGAAGCTTGATGAATCCGCCTCGAAAGTGACGTGAAGTAGGATCCACTATAAAGTTAAAGATCGATGTCTTGATCCGATTGGACTGGAACTCGGCCACAAGTGCTTTCTGGACAAGCACACGCAGCTCATCATCACCAATACTCCTAAAGAGCCGAGTACATACCTGGGGCTCGTCCAAGATCTTTGTCTTGATGATCTCGGCCACTGTCAAACAGTACTCGTGTTGTTCTTCGGCCCGAACAAACGGGATTTTGACCAAATGATCAAGCTCAGACTCAGAAAGTGCCAATATCTCTTGTCTTGACATACTGTACAACGGGTTCGGGTACGTGTCGAGTGGAAGCAGCACCAACTCGTGCTGCGCTTGCCCCAGAAACACCAGTGGCCGGATTCGGTACTGAGTAATAGCATCAGAAACAGCAGCATTTTCTCCAAAACCAGGCCGGACCTGAGCCATGCTGGCAAAACGACATGGAACACGTACAAGTCCAAGCAGCCGTACTCTGCTCCACATCTATTTTAGTTGTTAAGATTTTAATAAATTATAGTTAATTTTTCACTGAAAAAAATGATGATGTATTAATACTATGTTATGCTATGACTTCTATTCCCATTCGCCTAGAGGCATTTCTCTGGTATTACTGCCTGAGAATCTGTACAACCGTTTCTGGTAAAAGTACATGATATCAAACACGATGGTGCCTGAACTGCCCATGATATACGGCAACTCCTGGTTAATAAAGTCGGACTTATTTTGTTCAAAAAGAAAACTGCAGCTCGTCAAGATCGAGATAGTGTATGCCAAGTTACCCAAGAGGGCTGCTCCAAAGAGAAGCGGCGAGATTCCGTCCACAGACTTGCGCTGGTAATTTTTGTAGAGCTGGGGACACCGCGAACCACAGTACACCACAGTACAGCCCCATGCAAGCACCGTGCCAATATAGGACTTTGTAGATGATTCCTGGGCAATGAGGTGGGCTGATGTGGTGGCTGAGTTGAGAACTGCTCCAAGTACAGCTGCTGAAAGGGGACTTCTGTCCTCGAACGAGTTGTAGCTGCTTCCCAGAGAAACATCGCAAGAACCCGTCTTGTGTCTTATATGAAGGGCTGAAGAAGGCAGATCAGCATGAACAATGCTTACGGGCTCGATATCGTGGTGGTCACTGAACAGAGCATACGCCCGACGTGGATATACACTGTTGTAGTAGTAGTACTGGAAACAGAGCGTCGTATCGTTGCACAAGAAGAATACGCTCAAATAGACTTGGAACGGTAACACAACATCATTAAGCAAACAGCTGGTGAAACTAAGAAAGTCACCAAGGAACCAGAGCATGAGGAACAGCGGACTTATACCTTCAGCTGACTTGTTTCTGTAGTTAGCAAGGATCTGCGGCAGCTGAGCAAAGATCCAGCTGGCACATGATACAGTAGAAAAGAATCCAGACACATATTGTACATCAGAACACGAGACCATGACAAACAACAACGTGATATAAAGGGATATAACTAGAAGTTGGTAGAGATAAGAAAGTTTTTTGACACCGCGCTTCGACGAATTGCCTAATTGGGAAGAAAATCGAAGGGTCCTCTGACTCACATTAACATTAGCCATGGTGCAGACAACACCCTTGATGCTTATGTTAATGCTTATGTTAATGCTTATGTTGATTAACTTTGAGTTAACGTTGATTAACGTTGTTTAACCTTCTAATTTTATATTTGGTAATTTGCAACAATTGCTGCAAAAATATAAACCACGGTACATATGTCTTAAACTATTTAAGAGGGCTGCGTTTTGTATAAACTATCCAAGAATGCCACGATGATACGGTCTGCCACACCAACGGTATTGACACTTCCTGCCACGCCATACAACGCTGCTGTATCGCTGGACTTTTTGCTTGGACTCACGGCCAACTGTTCGACTGCAGCCACGAGATCCGCAACCAATTCGTCAACGTACGGAACCGTGAGTTTAGTGAACGCAAAGTGAAGTGCTGGAGGATGCTGCAATGCCGAAAAGTGCCATCCTTTCTTGTTCAACACATCGCCCAAGTCGTAGATATTCATATCTTGAGCAGCAACAAACGAAAGCACCGACGCAATGGGATCGCCAATGATACTAAGATGCTTGCTCAACACCGGATGCGACTCAATAGCAGCTCTTACCTCGAGCATCGACCCCACAATCTCTCGACATGACTGCTCGTACCCGTCCATACCAATATTGACCAATGTGGCCCAGCATCCAACCATAAGCGCACCGGGCCGCGAGCCAGCAAGCGTCGGAGACCCGTACAATCCACCGGTCCAGTCGGTCAGCACGTAGTACTGACACTCACGCATTTGCAGGTGTCTGTACATGATGATCGACGACCCCTTGGGAGCAAAACCGTACTTGTGAGTATCGCACGAGATGGACGTGACTCCAGCGACCCGGAAATCAAACTTGGGCAACGTTCTATCGCCATGGATCCCCGACCGTTCCAAGAACGAGACAATGAACGAGCCAAGACACGCATCGACATGGAGCGGAACCTTAGCTTTGAGAGCTAATTGAGAAAGAGCCTCGATATCGTCGATGATGCCGTGAGGGAAATTAGGAGCTGAACCTACAAGCAACACCGTGTTGTTGTTGATCAACCGTTTGACCTTGGCAATATCCACCTTATAGTCCGGTCCCAAGTCGACTTTGTGGAGTTTCATGCCGAAATAGTAGCATGCTTTCTCGATTCCTGCGTGCACCGTGACAGGAGCAATGATCTCGGGCAGCGTGATTCCTCGGTACCGTTTGCCGTGTTCACGAGCTGCTAATGCTGCTAGCAACAACGACTCGGTGCCTCCCGACGTCGAGGATCCACAACCGGTCGCTGGAGCATTGAAGATATCGAGAACCATCGCCACGACTTCGGCTTCCATCTTGCGGACTCCCGGGAACACATCAGGATGCAATTGGTTGGCTACGGCGTACTTGTGGTACGCTTCGGTCTGGAGAGCAATCAACGCATCGCCACCATGGTACACGGCGCCACTGACCCTGCCGTTGGTCCAATGTGTGTGTTTGAGCAGCTGTAACAGGTCGAGCTCGGAGTTAACAACTCCGGCCTCAAGGCCCAACTCCGGAATCCGGGGAAATTGTCCGAGCGAATCATCGTTCTGAATAACATCGTGTTCGATCTTGGCCACTATCAGCTTGAGTTCGGTGTCGATCTTGTGTTTGACGGGCGGAAGCGATAACACGAACCGCATCGTGGTGCGATGCGCTGCTCGCCACCCATTGGTCACTGTTCTCACCAATCCACGTCCATACACCGCTACCAATACTCTGTGCATCCACAGAATCACCATGTATGTCACCACCACGTCTCGGAGCATATACACGGGCCCGTACGGCTGGTGCCACAGACGCACCAAATACCCCATCACGTCTTGGTACCTTTCATCTTTATCAAACACCGATGATATCATGATCCTTCTGAATTGCTATTGCTCTTACTTGTCGTCTGAATACTTGTGATTGCTACAGTTAAGCTTTATATAGGGGCCCTGGTAATGAGTTTGATGGGGAAGGGTCTCACGTGTTGTTCCGTCTCGTACCGAACTTATTTAGAGTGGGGTCGTGGCACGACTAATCCGATTACTGGGTCGACTGGTGGACCCAGCACTCGTAGCTTCCATGATCTGCTGGCGTTCACGCTTAAGTTTGTCCAACTTGTCCTTGGAAAACCGTGCAAGAAACTCGTTGCCGTGTCGAAGCCGGGCCAATTCTGTCTTGTAGTTGTTGAGGGTTTCTTTCTGGATGAGGTCCGGTAACGACTTCATTCCTGGACCCTGGAGCTTGGTGCCAACAGCACGGTTCTGGTGTTCAAGCAGACGCAATTTCTGTGATACTTGTGCTGCTACGGCCGACAGTTGCTGGTACTGTGCTCTCACTTCATCATATTCGTTTTCGAGCTTGCGATATTCTTGTGTGATCTTATCGTGTTCGTGCTTGAGGTTGACGAGTGTCTCTTGTTGCGTTACAAGACGTGTGTTCTCTGCTTCTTTGACATTGGTGTTCAACATCATCAACTTTTCTTCGAGTTCTCGTGCTTTTGTTCGTTGTTTCTCCACGTCTGTATCCACACGAGCGAGTTTCTTTTCAGCAAACTCGGCATCTTCGTTCAACCGCTTGAGCTGGCGATAATGGTTCGCGATCGAGTCGTCGTACTCATCAAACCGAACCTGACGTGCTGTTTCGTTCGCCCTTAATGGTGGAATCAATTCGCGATGGATTCGGTCCGTGGCCGTTTCCAATTGCAATACCCGTTGGTTCAACACTTTCGAAAGCGTAGCATGGTACGCCTTGTAGTCTGTAGCCACACATCGTTCCCTAACCAGTTCCTCCAAGTAATTCGTGTCGATTTTCTTGATCAACTTTTCCTGGGAGAAATTGAGCGATAACGTATCGTTGAACCGGTTGATCAACTTGGCGAGTGTCCTGTCACCCTTGAACCAGTCCTGGAAACGAGCAAGACGTCCACCGTACGTTCGTATAAAGAAGTTGCTGCTATCGTCTTCAAACAAATGGAACCGGTTCACGATCAAGGTATTGATGACCAGCAACTTCCACTTGAACACAGGACTCGACGTATCTTTATTGAAGTTGAACGTCGTCTTCGAAGCTTGAGGCACATTCAACACCATGTGCTCGAGCGAATATACGGGCACCGGCACAAAGATGGGGATCTCCTTGTGACTATCACGCTTGAGGATCTCGATACTGGCACTGGTGGCATCGAGATTAGGATCAAACGAAAAGATCATATCAAAATGGGACTCGTGGCTCGACGTATAGTTGTTGTAGAGCTGTTGCAGAGTGCTGAGATATACCCCAATCTCATCTTCAGCTCCTGTCCGTTCATCGTCGTAGAGTTTGGCTGCACTGAGATTGGTATAGTAAAGCTTCTTGCCAATAATGAGACCTTCCACAAGCTCCAATTCCTTGACGCTCGGTGCCACCACCAACATATGGAACTTGGCCAGTGGAGGAGCATCCACCAACACATCGATGATTTTGTTAAACATCAACATCTTCCCCGATAAGTTGCACAAGTTCTCATTTGTTTCCAGCAACAAGAGTTTCTTGGGAATGAAGTGGTCCACCAACAACAGCGGATGGACACCAATCGTCAACAACTGATCAAACAAAAGCGACACTTTCTCATACGCTCCGCGTCCTCCACCATCGCCATAACTCTCCAATAAACTATCAATACTCAAGAGACTCCGCTTAGCATGTACTTCGGCCATCAACTCATCGTAAAACAACTGCACCACAAGCTCCATCAACTCTTTCTGGATCTGCGTGAGCACCGTCGGTAAGTAATACACACCGCTACCACTCGATTCAACTGCTGCTGCTTCCACCGCTGCTGCTGCTGATGCTGATGCTATTGGCTGCTGCTCATAACTAGGCGTATCGCCCGCAAGCATATCCATAAGATTCATAATGATTATTGTTGTTTAATTTAACTAACGAAAAAAGATGTCTATATCTACTCATCTTCGTTTCTTCTTAATCACCACATTTACACCAATGCTCCCCAAACTATCCCACACAACCCGATCAACCTTCTTCGGCAACTTGCGGCCGTAAAGACACTGGTCCACTAACCACATGCCCACAATAAACTCGGCCTTGTTCAAACTGCCATCTTTGCGGAAATCTACAAGGTTCCAGATCGCTCCAAGCATCTCCGCAGATAACCGGCTCCGGTTCCATAACCGCTTCACAACTATCCCATGGATCAAATTGTCCGCCAGCGCTTCTCGCAAATTATGAAGATTGTCGGGATCACTCACTCCTTTATCGGCATGTGACGATAATCGGGCGGCCTGCAACGAAACCCCTTCTTCTTCTTCTTCGGCCTCGGCCTTCATCGCGGCCAGACTCTTATCATAGTCAACACCAACAAGTCGTCTCGCCACACACCCAATGTATAATCCTTTGTTACTTACCCATAATCCTTCGTACCGCTTTCTTTCTTGGTCTGTCACGTAGTTCAACTCACTATGGTTCTTCCACGGCTTGTTCTCGTTGAACTGAAGCTTACGTTCCTTTCTCCGATTCGTCTTCCGCATCGTAGTCTTGAGCTGCACCGGCTTGTTCTGTATATGCGGCGTCGAGGGTCGCGGCGACACTGCCTGGTCCAGAAGATACCCATCCTCATCCACATCTATCATGCTCATCGAGGCTTCCATCCCTTTCAACTTGCTCTTGAGCTTAAAGAATGATTTGTGCTCTTTGGTCGACTTGGATCGGTGGAAAATATCAGGAAACTGGGGTAAGTTACCATCGTCATTATCACGAGGACTCGTTACAGCTTTTTCAATGCCGTAGAAATCGCTATCAATCAGTAACCGTGGGTTATTTTCAGTGAGATTCAACATCGTTGATGTCAACGGATACTCATCAGCCAGCATCAACGACAGTTCCAATCCTGGTGGCGGTTTTCGTTTCGGTTTGGAATCTTTCTTGGGTAACGTCTCGGTGCTTCCTCTTGGACTGATCAATGTTGGGTCTGGAAGGGGCAACGCCTCCGAACTGGCAAAGAGACTCGATTTCGACGAGCTGTCCTTAATTCTGGCCGGAGGTCTCAAGGCATCGATGTTCCAACTATCGTCTTCCACAATTGCCGGAGTGTTGGGGCTGGGTCCAAAGTTGTCCAGGATCGATGATCCGAGCGACGAATATGAGTTGCTTGATACGTTTTTGTTGTAGATGGCGTCTCCACTGCTGTTCTTGGCATCATCGTGCAGAATGATGGTGGTGGTGCTGGTATTGTGTGGGGTTCCAAGCATGGTGGCCGCCAGGATCGCAGGACCACTAGCGGAGCTGACGACACGTTTCGAGTCGATGCTTTGTCTGATTTCTGCGAGCATCGCGGTGCCTTTGGGCGATGCATCGTAGTTATTGATGGTCTTGGAGTTGATTGATTGGCGGACGTTCTTGATCATTTCTGTTGGTTCGTAGTTGACGGAGATGCGTTTCTTGCTCTGGTCGTTGACGATGGCCTTTGCGTCAATGGAATTGCGGACGTTTTTGATCATATCGAGCGAGTGGATGCTCAAGTTGGACTGGTGGGAGCCCGAGCGGCGGTAGTGGGATTCTGGGGATACTACTGGGGAGCGGGCGTGAGATGCTTTGGGGGTGGTGTGGAAGACAGGAATGGGAGCCGACGCCGGCGCCGGCGCTAAGGCTGAGCCCGATGATGGTGCTGATTTCTGTGCTGGAGCCACGGCGGACGCAGGTCTGTTACTTTTGGGGCTGGAGCCTGAGCCTAGACCCAGGGTCTGGATCTTGGGGATATGGTTGGAGGAAAGACCACGCACGGCGGGCTGGGGACGTGGAAGGAGAAACGGAGCCTTGGGCGACTCTTTCTTGGTATCAACACCCTTAAACGCCGCTAGGGCTGCTGCATGGCTCGCTGACGGCTGTCCCGTCATTTGGCGGTGGATGGTGGCAGGAAAAGAGTGGTAAATAAATTGGCAACCACCGCAAGTGCGTAAAATATATAAATATAAATAATAGTGAGAATAATTGTGTTCTATTTATCGTTTCTTCTTGGAAGCATTCGCATACTTTCCTCGGCCAATCTTGACTCCAGATTTCCGTACTGTGTTCGTGGCCCCAAATGGACTCATGTAATTGTCTGCGCTGCCTCCACCGACCCATTCCTGTAAGATCTTATCGTTGTGACGTTTCTGCCACTCGTCGTCCTTCACCGCACGCGAATATTCCTTTTGGTCCTCACGCAAAATCATCGGTTCCTGCAACAGCTTGTGACGGTTTTGTTTATTGTGCACAAACCCTCCGTTCCCCGCCAACCGTTTCAGGTTCTTGCTTAAGGGTGACAGCATCAGGTACACGTTGCCTCGCTTACGCCACTGGAAGTTGGCCTTGAGATGCGGAGTAATCTTGCCAGTCTCGGTATCTACCGACACAGCACATCTGATAAGCGTGGGGCCGCCACACTTGGGACAGAAATGACGTGGAGCTCCGTTCTTCGGCATGGGCGTCAACCGGAAACACCCGTGGCACCGATACATATAGTTCCGCACCCGTTTGATCTGCCGGCCCGAAACAACATTCATCAAATGAAGCCCGATCTGCAACGCCACGTTCTGACAAGCAAAATCTCCGGTGGCCAACGCCACTTCAACTCCGCCAAGATCTTCTCCTTCTTTGGTTTGCTGTGATGTATCGCGAATCATTGAATCTTGGAGATTCTCGGGTGTGATCCACTCTCCATCATCTTCTTCTTCGTCATAATCCTCGCCAAGCTCACCATCAGCATCATCTTTCTCTTCTTCTTTCTCTTCCTTCTTCTCCATCTTTTCCTCAAGATCTATTCCTGGAAGACTCATCCATGCTGCTTCTCCCTCTTCTCTTTCCTTATGATGTCTGTGTCTTTTCTCTTTCTTGGGCTTCACCACCGTCGTCCAACCATCATCCTCCTCCGGCTCTTCTTCTTCTGAAACCACTTCTTCTCTTGCACGATACGTTTGTACTGGTACATCACTCTCTTTCTTTTCTCCAGGATACTTTCTCAACCGTTCGTCACCATGATTCATCTCCACATCCAACTCGTACGCCAACGCAATGATATGGATATCGTTGGCCGATAACACCAGAAAATCTCCTGTCAACTTCGAGAAACTCGTCACTTTATCAACATACACTTGTTTCGGGTGTCTGATGTTCAAGTTATCGCCCCAAAGCACCAACTGCTGGCGCACAGCATCATCACGCAATTCAGAATGAACACCGGGCGTCGTGTAGAACTTGGACGCATGTTGCATCAAGCTCGACGCCGACTGTGTGATCAACGGCGTCGCATCAAGCACCAACGCATTGATCTGTTTCTTATCCATCGTTCTCTTTGGCTCTGCTATCAAGGTTGAAAAATTTGGAGATGAGATGCGCACCAAAAAAAAAATTATGGGGTCCACTGTTGGTGCTACTGCAACCAGGTGCATGTCACCATGCGACATTACCTTCATTTCACGGTTGTTGCTGTTTCATGTAAAAGAAACTTACTGCTTGTTTTGTGTGGGGTCTCCCCACGTTGGAACTCGATTTTTGGGTCACAATACAATTACACAAACAATGTAGCCCCATTTACCCGAAAAAGCCCCTTATCACTAGAAAAAGCTGCGACTCTCTTTCTCTCTCTCTTAAAATCTCCACTATGACAAAGGTTACTTTACATTGGTACGTCGAATTGATCCCCTTTCACTTATAACAATCACTAACCATAGGCTCAACAAATCAAGAGCTCACCGTATCTTATGGCTCTTTGAAGAATTGGGCGTCGAGTACGACTTGATCACCTATACCAGAAACGCAAGCTACCGTGCTCCTCCAGAGTTGCTCAAGGTACATCCATTAGGCAAATCACCCGTGGTAGAAGTTGTTGATGATAATGGTGATAAGTTGGTGCTTGCAGAGACCGGCCATATCGCGCAGTACTTTCTTGCCAAGTATGATCCCAAACTCAAGCCAGCATCGAGCGCAGCACAAGAACAGGTCAATTACTACTTACACTACACCGAGGGCACGTTCCAGAGCGTCTTGGTAGCTTTGTTGGTCAACAGCATGGCTTCGTCCAAAGCTCCGTTCTTTTTACGTTACTTGGCTGAGAAAGTTACTCTGGGAATCAACGCCGCGTACTACGGACCCGAATTGACCAAGAACTTGGACTTCTTGGAATCCAGAATCAAAAGTCAACACGACAACAAAAGTAACTTCTTTGTTGGTGATAAGTTATCGGCTGCCGATATCATCTTGAGCTTTCCGCTCGGCAGCGTTTTCGGTACAGAACTGAGAGCCGAAGGGTTATTGCCCAATCTCGCCACCAAGTATCCAAACCTTTCTCAATGGACGAAATTCATCGAATCAAGTCCAGGTTTGGTCAAGGCCAATCAGATCATTGCGTCCCATGAGTCTAAATTGTAAAGGTGGGTGAACCCTAATTAGGCACTAATGATGGAAAATCCCCGCAAAATCAATACTGCCGTATTCGGTAATTTTTGTTTTATACTGAAATATATGACTTTTATATATAGGGTAGATTCAGCAGCTGCTGTGGGGCCTTAATCCATGCTCCAATGTCTATTTCTGAACACAGTTCCAAGGACCATTTCACTTTACATTGGTATGTGTGGTTGAGTGTGACTTTTAACATTCACTAACAGAAGAAAAGGCTCGATGATTCAAGAGCGCACAGAATATTATGGCTTCTAGAAGTCCTTGAACTCGACTACGACGTCAAAATCTATCTCAGACATCCTGCTACTTGGAGAGGACCGTCTGAACTATACAAGGTTCATCCAAGTGGAAAGGCACCGATTCTTGAAATCAAGTTTGCTGACGGTCTGCCTCCGTTAAAATTGGCTGAGAGCGGATTGATCATGCAATATATCATCAATAATTACGACCCGTTCCATTTACTTACTCCAGAAGATCCTCGAGAAAAGATTCAAGTCGATTACTTCATTCATTACAGTGAAGGAACGCTTCAAGGACTCAACATGTCTCTTTTAATCAACTCGGTGGCCCGTTCGATTGCACCAGTAGGCACAAAAACCATCATGAAAGTCATGACCAAGGCCCTCAACAAGGGATACTACATTCATGAGTGGCAATTAAATATGAAAAATCTTGACGATCATCTCTCAAAGAATGGAACGGGATACTTTGTTGGAAACCAGCTAACTGTAGCAGATATCATGCTCAGCTTCCCACTCTATGAAAATTTATTTGATAACGAAACTCAAGTTAGAGAAATTACTCAAATAAAACAAGACTTATCGATCGTATATCCCAATATTGCGGCATGGAGTCTCATGATACGAAATGACCCGATATATATCAAGATTACAGAGATGATGGAGGAACGGGTGGAGAATTTTGTACGAAGTAAATTGGGATAATTGTAAAATTAATGAAAAATTAAATAATTAATAAAAATAATCATTTAAACGTGTAAACCACATCGTAAGATTACAAGTAGAAATCAATGACAATCGAATGCTTGACTCGTAAGATACGCATATTGTACTTGTCATTTATTTGTGGGGATTTAGATTGGTTCCACAGTTTCCTGATAAGAACCCCGTTTTAGGGATAAACGGATTTGGTGATTGTTGCGAATTGCAGCCACCACAATTATTTAAATATAAAGCCAGTGCAATTGACGCATTGAAACCAAGAAAAAAAAGCATACAGTCAATCATGGCACCAACAACTGCACCAACAGAAACCGACTTTGAACAAGTCATCTCAAAATTAGCTACTCTTAAGCCTCTTGGCCGAGGCCAATTTGATGAAAATGCCAAGGGCGGATTTTCCAAGTCTGGTTTGGATAGTTTACCTGAAGATACAAAAAACAGATACAAGAGACACAACGTTGACTTATCAAATGGTTATCCAGTGAGACCACCACTTGACAGTATTCCTAAGTTTGTTGATGAAGCGTTCCAAATCAGAAACGAGGATTATCCTTATATTGAACGGGCCAAGAATGCTGATCCAGAAAAGAAAGCGTTATTTAGTGCTGCTACTGAAGTTATCAATTTGACCAAACACATTGGGACAGAAATTGTCGGGTTACAATTATCTGATTTGACCGATCAACAAAAAGATGAATTGGCTTTGTTAGTTGCTGAAAGGGTCGTTGTCTTTTTCAGGGATCAAGATTTGGCTCCACAGAAACAACTTGAACTTGGCCAGTATTGGGGTCAAGTAGAAGTTCATCCCCAGGCTCCCAGATTGGAAGATGGTGTTTCTGTAATTTGGACCGATTTTACCAGAAGCCTTGGTCTTCCAATTTCGTTCAAGAACTCAAGAGTCGGTAATTCTCAATGGCACACCGATTTGGTTCACGAACACCAACCGGCTGGAATTACCCACTTACACAACGATACAATTCCAGAAGTTGGTGGTGATACACTCTGGGCTTCTGGGTATGGTGCCTATGATAAATTGTCTCCAGCCTTACAGCAATTCTTGGATGGCAAGACTGCTATTTATCGTTCGGCCCATCATTACATTGACCGTGAAAATCCATTGAAGGGACCAAAATTCATTGAGAGAGAACATCCAATTATCAGAACCCATCCTGCTACTGGATGGAAATCGTTATTTGTTAATCGTGCTATGACTGTTCGGATCGTAGGGTTATTGCCAGACGAATCCAAGGTTATTTTGGAATATCTCTACGAGGTTTTTGAAAAGAATTTGGATATCCAAGTCAGATTTAACTGGAAACCTACCAAGAAGGGATTGGGAACGTCTGCTATTTGGGATAACAGAGTTTCGCAACATAATGCCGTTTGGGACCATGAGGGTCAAGAAGCGAGACATGGAACTCGTGTTACTTCGTTAGCGGAAATTCCGTACTTTGATTCAAATTCCAAGAGTCAGAGAGAAGCTTTAGGACTTAGCTTAGATTAGGTTTTAGTGAACAACCAATTCAATTGTTTAGGGAATGAAAAATTTCGCAATCGATACACCACAGCTTGTTTTGCTGATAATAAAAAAAAACCCCCACCAATCTTCAAGTAATAGAACAATGATAATAATATTAATATTATTATTACACAGCATCAAATACGAACAACTTATCAGTCCGAATCAAGACAGAGCGGACCCCACATGTGGATTTTTATATGGACCAGTTCGTAAGTGGATTTTGTCACGAGATTGCAGCACAAAAAACCACAGTTTGCAATTTAAAGAAATTTGGTTTTTACAATTAAAGCTGTGGCGGTCAGGTACCAAAGGATTACTAAGCTAGGGAGGTATATAAAGAACAGAATTCGTAGTCAAATGTGTATAATACAATTTAGTTAATAACAATAACAACGATAATGGCTCCTACTGCTGCTCCAAAAAGTTCTACTGAAGACGATTACCAACAGACTATCAATAAGTTGGCTAACTTGAAGCCTATTGGCCACAGTACTACATACAGTGACTATAAGCTTGGCCAAGAGGCTTCATGGGCAGAAGCTTTGCCAGAAACTACCAAGGCTAGATATGCTAGACATAATATTGATATTTCTGCTGGGTATCCAGTTGTTCCCAAGAACGAGGATATTCCCAAATTTGTTGATGAAGCGTTCCAAATCAGAAACGAGGATTATCCATATATTGAACGCGGGAAGAACGCAGATCCAGAAAAGAAAGCTTTATTTGGTGCTGCTACTGAAGTTATCAATTTGACCAAACATGTTGGGACAGAAATTGTCGGGTTACAATTATCTGATTTGACCGATCAACAGAAGGATGAATTGGCATTGTTGGTTTCTGAAAGAGTGGTTGTCTTTTTCAGGGATCAAGATTTATCGCCAAAGACTCAGCTTGAACTTGGTCATTACTGGGGTCAAGTAGAAGTCCATCCTCAAGTTCCTCGTGTTAGTAAGGAACTCAACGGTGTTTCAGTGATTTGGCAAGATTACTACCGGGAAAAGTTTGGGTTGAGTCTTACGTTCAAGCAATCCATTGGTGGAAATTCGCAATGGCACACCGATTTGGTTCACGAACACCAACCGGCTGGAATTACCCACTTACACAACGATGCGATTCCAGAAGTTGGTGGTGATACGCTCTGGGCATCGGGATATGCTGCGTACGACAAGTTGTCTCCAGCGTTACAGCAATTCTTGGATGGTAAGACTGCTATTTATCGGTCTGCGCACCAGTATGTTGATCGTGAAAATCCATTAAAGGGTCCCAAGTATATTGAGAGAGAACATCCAATTATCCGAACGCATCCTGCTACCGGCTGGAAGTTCTTGGCTGTTAATCGTTCGATGACGGTTCGGATCGTGGGATTATTGCCAGCAGAGTCTGATGTGATTTTGAACTACTTGTACAGTGTGTTTGAAAGAAACTTGGATATCCAAGTCAGATTTAACTGGAAACCTACCAAGAAGGGATTGGGAACGTCTGCTATTTGGGATAACAGAGTTTCGCAACATAATGCCGTTTGGGACCATGAAGGAAAAGAAGCGAGACATGGAACTCGTGTTACTTCATTGGCTGATATTCCATACTTTGATCCAGATTCCAAGAGTCAGAGAGAAGCTTTGGGATTGAGTCTTGATTAAAAGTATTAATAAAAGAGATTGTTTAGTATTACTAGTGTGGCTTTATATCGTCACGACAACTAGAATTGTAGAGATAAGAAAGAAGGTGTGGAGATATGAGCCGTGATCGGTAAAGAAGAAGCAAAAAAAGCGGTGCCTAGTAAGCAACAGCGGAGATGAGCGAGGCGGAGGAACGAGGAGCAGTTCCGAGAACTTTTAGCGAGAAACAAAGAGATACAACGCAAAGAGTTAGCGAAGGTTGTGGCTACAAGAATAACCATCGCTGATTGGTTTAGAAGTGATGGATCTGGGACCAGGCTCGCGGGCGCCTTGATACGCAGATGTTTGTGGCGTCAGATTGTTTCGTATACGGCGCACGATTGGGAAAAAAAGGTTTACATGTACATACAAAAAGTAGGTCAGTTTGTTAGTCATTTGCGGCCTGAAACGGGGCAGTATCAGTGTTTTGTGAATGTCTTGTGAATGTCTTGTGAATGTGTTTTTGTTTTGCCAATGTTTTGTTTCTATATTTAACCACTGTTTTGATTCGTGGCCGTTTTCTAGTCGTATTTGAAACTGTCACATCGATCCGTAATTTTCTCTCAATTATCTTGGCTGTCTCTCCGTTGTTGCCCGCCGCTGACCCACCGTCAAAAAAAAAGAAATAGAAAATTAAGTTCCATTCGTGCCCGCACCAGAAATTAAATTTTCCAAATAACCGACACAGAAAGGAGACGACAATAACACAAACCTCGGGGTGAGGAAGACCACACACACAATACACACACAAGCGAAAGAATATACGATTCCACCGCATCTACACCGACACCAAGAACCTTTCCAGATTAACACGTGAACGGCTCAGTCTTTCGATCGATCCGGTTTTCTTTCCTTTCCCACATCTTTTGTTGTCCCGCAAACAACAACATAAATCTCCAGTCATCTTTCGCTTTGAATATTAGACCCTATAGATAGAGCCTTTCTCCACAGCATAGTTATAAGCGAGCCGTTGTCATGTCCAACCGTGCTCAGATCTCATCGTCGTCGCCCGCAGCCATTGCTGCCGCCACCGCGTCGCACAACCAACCAGCAAACTCATCCAACTCCAACTCGTCTGTGGTTGGTCTCCACTACAAAATAGGCAAGAAGATTGGCGAAGGCTCGTTTGGTGTCATTTTCGAAGGCACCAATATCATCAACGGAGTCCCTGTCGCCATCAAGTTTGAGCCTCGCAAAACAGAAGCCCCACAACTCAGAGACGAATACCGCACCTACAAACACTTGCAGGGCTCCGAGGGCATCCCAAATGCCTACTACTTTGGCCAGGAAGGCTTACACAACATCTTGGTCATTGATCTCTTGGGTCCGTCTCTCGAAGACTTGTTTGACTGGTGTGGCCGTCGGTTCTCCGTCAAAACCGTGGTCCAGATCGCCATCCAAATGTTGAACCTCGTGGAAGAGGTACACCGCCACGACTTGATCTACAGAGACATCAAGCCCGACAACTTCTTGATTGGCCGTCAGAGCCTCCCCGACGAAAACCACGTCCACTTGATCGACTTTGGTATGGCCAAACAATACCGTGATCCTAGAACCAAACAGCATATTCCATACAGAGAAAAGAAATCCTTGAGTGGTACCGCACGGTACATGTCCATCAACACCCACTTGGGAAGAGAACAACTGAGAAGAGATGACTTGGAAGCATTGGGTCACGTCTTTTTTTACTTTTTAAGAGGACAGTTGCCATGGCAAGGCTTGAAGGCTCCTACAAACAAGCAGAAATACGAAAAGATTGGTGACAAGAAGAGAACGACTCCTGCAGTCACTCTTTGCGATGGATTACCAAGACAATTTGCCGAGTACTTGGACAGTGTACGGAGCTTACCATTTGATGCCGAGCCTGCCTACGAAGAGTACCGTATGTTACTTTTATCTGCATTGGACGATTTGGGTCAATCGTGTGACGGAGACTTTGATTGGTTACATCTCAATGGTGGTAAGGGATGGGATGCTTCGATCAACAAGAAGCCCAACTTGCACGGCTACGGTCATCCTAACCCACCTAACGAAAGAGACAGACGTCACCGTGACCAAAGACGCAGACAACAACAGCAGCAACAACAGCAGCAAACGGCACCTCCACCATCGCAGCAGCAATTATCGGCTGCACAATTGCACCAGCAAAAGCTCCAGCACTTGGTCAACCGCCCATTGCCACCGATCAAACAGGAGTCGCAAAGTCAGGGCATTCCTCATTCTGTGACCAACAACAACATCAATGGCAACACTGGTGAGATGATGAACGATCAGGCCAAGAACCAGGCCAAGTTTGAGGCTGGACACACCGGGCACCAGTACGAGCAGCAACATATTGAGGATGAGGATAAAGGTTTCTGGGGCAAGATGTGTTGTTCCTAGAAAGGTTTTCTCCTTTAACCAAGCAAAGCAATGTGTGCTTATTCGTTTAATATTCATTTCTATTTCTATCTCCTGAGCATTCCGACCCCTGAAAAAGGCGGCCTGTGTTAATCCGAATATACGATCAATATATAGTAGACAGCCTGGAAGGCAAGGCACTGGCCGCACGGTCGTATTCTGCTTCAGAGACTTGCATCTCGCGGTAGGTGTGGGCGATGTAGTTCTGGATTTCTTGGAGATGTTTGATGGTGTCGTCCTTGAGGAAACAGCCGTTAGCATCACGGGTCTGTTGATTGCATAGATCGAGTTTCTGTTTGAGTACGTTGATTCTGGAGTCGATCCATTGGGGATAGAAACAATTGTACACGGAACCGTAGTTGATTTCGGGTTTGACGGTGCTGAGAACAGACATATCTTGCTTGGATGGGTCTCGTGCACGGTACGAAGTGACCATGGTGATTCTTTCGGCCATGCCCACTGGTTGAGGAGCGATATGTTCGATCAAACGGCCCTGGAGAATCGCAGCCGAGCCCAACTGAGGACCTGGAACCACGGCGATGGGCAGAGCTTCTGCTTCTGCTTCTGAATCGGAATCGTATGTCGTGGTGGCACCCATACGGAGGGATGTTTCTCCACCAATCATCTCGGTTGTATCTGAAAGCATAAGAACACAGACAAACGGATAACTATCGTAGTGCCAGCCCACCACTGCTGGGATTTCCTGGGTGTGATGACGATGCATGGTGCGTTCTTGTTCAGCTTCGTCAGCATCTTTCATCGATACGTTGAGATGAGCGATCTCGTAGTCCATGACGATCTCAAGCTCGACGCCTGCCATCATATTAATCAACTCCATCGTCTTGGAATGGGTCCAGCATTGGTAAGTGAATGGAGCCGAGATTCTCTCGTCGTTCTTGACGTAGCCACGCATGGCCACGTCCATTCCTGATGTCGACAGGTACGAGAACCGGGCAAATTCCATAAACAACTGTTTCTCCAACACTTCCTGGCGCATGATATCAACTGCTTCCTTGGTGAAGAGCGGGAACGGATCACTAACTCCAATAGGTGAGATCTGGTTCTTATTGGTCAAACCAAGCTCAGCCATCGTCAAACGACGAGTGTTCTGGAACTGGTGCCGGAGAGCAGGACTGGTATAATATTGGAGATGTTTGTCTGGATCAAACTGGACTGTTTCCGTAGAAACAAGCCCGGTGGTGCGAGTTGCTTCGTCATACTTTGCACCCAAATGAGTGAGATAAAGTGATTCAGGAACGAGTTTATGTTTGTTGCCATTTCTGATAGTTTCCAAAACGTCTGAACGTGACATGATTGGAAAATAGAAGAACAGAAGACAGAAGACAGACGACAGAAGAACAGAAGAACAGAAGAAACAGCGTTGTCTTATAATCGAGTCTTATCTCTGATGCAAATCGTCTTTCCTATTTGGTACAACGGATGCGAAAATGGCGAAGATAGCGAAAATGTCGGGGTACTTGTCCGTTTTAGTCAAACCGATAAGAAAAGAAGAACAGAACAAAGAAAAGAAGAAGAGAAAAAGAAGAGAAGAAGAAGAAGAAGAAGAAGAAGAAAAAGAAACAGAAGAAAGAAGACCATTGAATGATTCTCATTGAATGGATGAGTGATCGTATGATAAATGGGCACGTTTCGTGATTGGATGACCAGAGCTTTGCTGGGTATAGTTTAGAATCGAAACAAGAGAATTGAATTTTCACCAGTACAAATGTTAGTGGTGTTTGAGATGGAGACTTTTTCATTGTATTTTTGTGCGGTGAGAAAAGAACCAACACCAATCAAATCCAATGAGTGCACACCAACAAGCAATGGAAGCCAATGCGGCCCATTTCGGGCCCAAGGCCAGCGAGTACGAGCAGCGTGATTCGATCAAGACAATGGCAATTCTCTGTACGAAAATGATACTTGAATTTGATCCAATAAGAGACCCTGAACCTCGCCGGATCGACGGGGATCCTGACCAGCCGGCGATGGGGTTGGGGACCGGTGATTTGCCTGATCCGGCGACATTTGGTGAAAAGTTTCCCCGGTCGCTCTTTAAGAACGGAACGCGGATCTTGGACTTTGCGTGTGGGCCCGGTCTCGTTACGCTGCGGTTGTTACCGTATGTTGGTGCTGAAGCCGAGATTGTGGGAATCGATATTAACCGGGGATTTTTGGATTTGTTCGCGGCGCGCGTCGCTACGTCTAGCGAGACATCTAGCGAGACATCTAGCGAGACACCTAGCGAGACATCTGGCGGCACGACTGGCGGTGCGCGCGTGGCCGCGCTCTACGATATTCTCGATAGTTCTCTAAGTTCCGAAATCGATGCCAGGTTCGGGGCCAGATTCGACGTGGTGTTCTGTACGCTTTCGTACCATCATTTCGCTAATTACCGGGAGATCACCCAGAAATTAGCGACGTTTCTTGTTCCAGGTGGCCATCTTGTGGTGGTAGATTTCCATGCCGATGGCGAGCGCAGCGTCGCACCGAGAAAAAATAGCGACTCCCACGCGGCAGTGAGACACGCCGGTGGAATCAGTAGCGAGGCGCTCCGTGAAGCATTTGGAGCTGCTGGGCTCAAGAACGTGGTATGTGGCGTCAATGTCACTGCTCGTGTATGGCACCCTGCCCACTTTGTCTCGTCGCACGGTACTGACGATGTTAAAGCAGATATGGCCAACGGGAAGTTACGGTCGCGCCGCGACGCTAATGGCGATACTTTGTTTTTGGTAGAGAGCGCCTTGGTATTGTGCGGGGGCCGGAAATCAACGTAATTATGAGACTGCAGCGTAAGTATCAGTACACACGTATCATCATCCCCCCAAAAAAGAAGGAACCCGTTTATGCTAAAGGTAAATTACAAATGTCACAGAAACGGCTTACCAAAGAGTATAAAAGTATCAGTGCTGCGCCTCCGCCGTATATTATAGCCAAACCGAACGAAGAAAACATTCTAGAATGGCACTATGTGATCACGGGACCGCCCAACACGCCGTTTGAGAACGGACAGTATCACGGAGTGCTTCGGTTTCCTAGCGAGTATCCGTTCAAGCCCCCTGCCATTTCGATTATTACACCGAACGGGCGGTTTGCGTGCAATACGCGGCTTTGTTTGCTGATGAGTGACTACCATCCCGATACATGGAATCCTGCGTGGAGCGTAGCGACGATTTTGACGGGGCTTCTTAGTTTTATGACGGGCGACGAGAGTACTACCGGGAGCATTGTGACGAGCGAAAACGTGAAACGGCGACTCGCGCGCGAGAGCAAAGCATGGAATTGTCGCGAGAACCCGCGGTTCCAGCGCCAGTTTAGCGAGCTCGCGCGCGAAAACGAACATGAGCTCGCGAGAAAGAAACTTCAACAACAAGAAATGGACGCCAAGGCAGCGGCTACTGCGAGCCAAGAAGCGGCTGCAGCGGCTCTTGAATGGGATAAGTTGGATCCTGAGGATCGGGCACGCCTATTGGTCAATAACGACGCCAGCAACCCGATGCTTTTCGGGCTCCGTTCGGTGGTGTGGGTGCTCGCGGTGGGCGCGGTGGGATATTTATTAAGTATGTTGTAAGCAAAAAAAAAGATATAAACTCACATCTTTTCACCACCATGACGAACCATCCGTACCGCCAGAAAGTGGCGGCAAAACCGATGGCGTTTCCACAACAACAACAACAGCAGGTGCAGCAGGTGCTGGAACCTGTTTCAGCCAATCAGAGACCAGCTCAGGCCGTCCCTAGCCCAAATCGACCACACGCATATCAACGCATCAATCAGCAACCACAACCACCACATCAACCACAACCACAACCACAACCACAACAACCACCACAACCACCAATGCATCAACATCATCAACAACAACCACCATATACACTTCATCAACCATTTCCACACCCTCAAACAACACCGGTAAAACAAAAACCGCTTTCTTTACCATCAAAACCACTTCCTAAAAACGATATCAGATCAAAAGGACCATTTTCTCCCCAGAAATCACTGCATAGCGCCTCGCCACTTGCATCACCGCCACAGCCCGCCACATCGCCCATGGCTACGCCAGTATTGAAGTCAGTGTCTAGCGAGATGCTCAGCAACATCGGGGCGCCTGCTCCGCTTCTGGATCCACCGGTATTTGGGCTTCTGCTGGCCGCATCTTCCGTCACCAACCTCGAGCTTCCTGGCCATCGCCGTAGCGCCAGTGCTGGTGCCAGCTCGACGCAGCTTCTCGGCAACCACACCCGACTGGTATCATCAACATCGTCATTCTTTTACGATCGCGATAATGCTTCAATGGTGGACTTTTCCCAGAATGTACTTTCTCAGTACATGGGCAGCGGCAGCACGCTCGTGCCACGTATCAAGACGATCGAGCTTTATCGTCAGAATGCCAAAAAGAGCAACGATCCCGCGGTACTTTTCCAGTACGCTCAGTACATGCTCCAAACGGCGTTGTTGCTTGAACCAGACGATAAAGACAAACAGTTGCGACGCTCACTTCTCAAGGAAGCCATGCACTACCTCAAGCGTCTTTCCGATAAGGGCTACGTCGATGCCCAGTACCTTTTAGGCGATGCGTTGCTGTCGGGCGCGCTTGATCGGGTGGAGAATCGCGATGCGTTCATTCTCTTTCAGCTGGCTGCGAAACACGGCCATGTCGAGCTGGCGTACCGTACGCTGTACTGCTACGAAGAAGGATTGGGCACGGGCCGCGATGCCCGCAAAGCAGTGGAGTATCTCAAGATTGCCGCAGCCAAAAACCATCCGCTGGCGATGTATAAACTCGGAGTCTACTCGTTCTACGGACGCATGGGTCTTCCATCGAATGTCAATACGAAAAAGAGCGGTATCAAGTGGCTTGAACGAGCCAGTAACATTGCCAATGAGCTTGTGGCTGCGGCTCCGTACGAGCTCGCCAAGATCTACTTCAATGGATTCGAAGATATCGTGATTGCCGACCACAAGTATGCGCTTGAGCTCTATTCACAAGCAGCAGCGCTCGGCCACGTTCCGCTGGCGGCACTTCTCGGTAAATACTACGAGGTGGGCGAGATTGTGCCCCAAGACAGCAACTTGTCGATCCATTACTACACGCAGGCGGCGCTCGGCGGCGATCCGGACCTGATGCTCGCGATGTGTGCATGGTATTTGGTCGGCAGCGAGCCGTTTCTTCCCAAAGATGAAAACGAGGCGTTTGAATGGGCCAAACGCGCGGCGTTGTGCAACTTACCCAAGGCCCAGTTTGCTCTTGCCAACTTTTTCGACAAGGGTATTGGCTGCGTGCGAAACCCAGACGAGGCCCAGGAATGGTACCGCCGTGCTGCCGAAAACGGCGACGAAAAGAGTCTTGGACGCATCAGCGATAAGGCCACGGCCACAAAGCTACGTGCCAACATCAAACCGTCCAAGCACACCGACAAGGACTGCGTTATTGTCTGAAATCAGAGGGAATTCCTGGTTATAGAGGGGTATTCTTGTTTTTCAGCCACAGCCACCAAAAAGAAAAGAAACACAAACAGAAAAGAAAAAATTATTATTTATTATTTGTTATTATTATTCCCGACTGTAGAGACCTGACGCATAGAATGCAGCGCGGTGTGACACGGGGAAGCAGCGTGCCTGAAATTGGGCCCGATCCGGCAGGCCCCCCATGATGTCACTGGGCCTATATAAGGCGAGGCAAATCCCTTGATTATCGTCCCAGTAACGATGTCAGCAAACGAATTTTATGCCTCTGGTGACCAGAGCAACTACGACCAAAACAGATCAGAAAGATCCGACGATTACGGCGAACAACGCGAAGATGGTGAAAGAGGACTTCTTGCGTCGGTAGCCGGTGGTGCTGCGGGTGCGTACGGTGGCCATAAGTTGGGTGGCCAGAGCCACGGGACTTTAGGGACGATTGTCGGTGCGGTTGCGGGTGCAATTGGTGCCAACAAGCTCGAGGATCGCTATGAAGAACACGAGGGCCGCAAGCATCACAACCAGGGCTACGGCCAGCAACAGGAAGAAGGATTCTTATCGAAGTTGACGGGCAGAAATGAACACAACAAACATGAATCTCAAGGATATGGTAAGAATGATTCTTATGGCAGTAACAGAAGTGAATACGGTAATGATTCTTATAAGAATGATTCTTATAAGAATGATTCTTATGGAAGCAAGAACGACTCTTATGGAAGCAAGAATGACTCTTACGGAAGTTCTAGAAATGATTCTTACGGCAAGAACGACTCTTATGGAAAGAGCGACTCTTATGGAAGCAAGAATGACTCTTACGGAAGTTCTAGAAATGATTCTTACGGCAAGAACGACTCTTATGGAAAGAGCGACTCTTATGGAAGCAAGAATGACTCTTACGGAAGTTCTAGAAATGATTCTTACGGCAAGAACGACTCTTATGGAAAGAGCGACTCTTATGGAAGCAAGAATGACTCTTACGGAAGTTCTAGAAATGATTCTTACGGCAAGAACGACTCTTATGGAAAGAGCGACTCTTACGGAAGCAAGAATGACTCTTACGGAAGTTCTAGAAATGATTCTTACGGCAAGAACGATTCTTATGGCAGTTCCAGAAACGATTCATATGGAAACGATTCTTATGGAAGCAACAGAAATGACTCTTATGGAAACAATTCCAGAAACGATTCTTATGGTGATTCCAGAAACGATTCTTATGGCGATTCCTACAACCAAAACAGATACTGATAAATATGCAATAAATCAATCCGGGTTCGGATCAGAATATGTAGATGGCTGGCCATTGACGATACGACTAGCTTGTTTGTTCAACAACGGCAAGCGAGACGAAGTATGATCTTTAATTAATGAGACCAGAAGTCGTTTATTGGCAAACTTGCGACGAGTGGTATCGCTGGTGGTGCGACGAGGGACTGGAGGCGATGCTAAAATGGTGTCTGAATCGAGATCCAAATCATCAAACGATCGGTCCACCACGCTGGGGACAAGCGGTGAACCGTCGTCGACCAATTGTGACTCGTCCATGCTGAGATCGCTATCGTGAACATCCCACCTTACGACTTTTTTGCGGAACGGCGATGATTTGGCGGGTTTTTTGATGGTTAGGGACGAGGTACGGGTTTTCGGGAGAATCGCGGGCAGATCTGTCGGTAGATCTGTCGGTAATTTTTCGGCTGCTCGGTTATCTGTCGCTAATTCTGTCGCTAATTTTTCGCGCATGTACGCGGTGCACACCGATTCGACTTTAGCATCGTAGTCGCCATTCAACAACGATTCCAATACTGAAGTTAAGCGATCGTAGCGAATGGGATCGGATTCGGTTAAGAGAGCCACCAAACTGAACTCATCGAGTTCATGGACGAGATGGTCATATAAAACCGATGAGTTGAATAAGATATCGCGATCGGTGGTGTCGCGCGCGGCGGCCACAAGGTGTTCAAAGATGGCGGTGTTGCTGGGCCGCCAGCCGGGCAGTTCCTGGAGCCGGCGAAGGATCTGGGGAGTTGTGGCGGTGAGGATATGGTCCAGTTCGGAGGGCTGGGCGTATTGGTGTTCGAGATCGGTGATTTGGGTATCGAGTTTGGTGAGGAGTTGGTCACAAAGCGACACCACGAGCGTTAGCGAGTGGTGTTGCGAAACGTCGGTATGATTCAGGGAATTGTCGCGCGGCGAGGAAATATTTGTCGCGGTGCGCGCACTCGCTACGCTCGCGAGAGCCGCTACATCCACCCTCTGCTTCAACAACAACTTTCTCTTCGCGAGAAAAAAGTACTTTTGCCACCGCCCCGAATTTTTCTGTAGCGACGAATTCAACTGCGTCGCCTGCGCCAACATATTTCCCACACACTCATCCCACTGCGCCTGACACTTTCCCACCGCCGTTTGTACCGCCGTCAGTTCTCTCTGTCGAAGCTCCTCGATCTCTTGCTTCTGCAGCGTGATCATCTTGAGGTACAGACCCACGTGACGATCAAGATTGTGTTGATTCCTTACCACCTTTGTTTTAATTGCTTTGGCACGATCGGCGTACTGGAGCGTGTTGAGCGTCTCGTCGTAGTGCGCCAGCAGCGGCAGCACACACACAATCATCACGGTGCGACAATTTCCCCCGAGCGAAAATTTGAGCAACCGCGTAAGTTTCAGGTCGCGGTACGGCACATGTCGCTGCGTTTGTCGCTGCGTTTGTCGCTGCGTTTGTCGCTGTCGCGGCGCGCAGAGCGCGTTAATGCAACTGCCGAGCGCAAGGAGCGAGCGATTAATGTTCGCGCCCTCCGCGAGACGCGCGCCGCGATTGCGTGTTGCCGCCGCGCGCTCGCTCCCTGCAAGATCAATAATAGAAAGCGTAGCAAACGTATGTTGTTCTGCCACGGCAGCCAGACGAGGTTGCTGCGCCACGTTGATCTGAAGCACCGCATGTGACCGCAGTGATGTGGCATTGGCCTCAGTGGCTGATGAGGTTCGGTTTCCGTTTCCTCGCACCACCAATTCCATCACTTCACTTACCGACGCCGGACGGTGCGACGATAAATTCAGCACCGAGATCCGCCGCGTCGCGTCTTCCCGTAACACAAGCCGCAGCACGGGCGTTTCCGGTGCCAATAAATCGCGAATCGTCTCGTTATAAATCTCAAGAAACGAAAGCGTCACTTCGCACGTCGCCACATCCCGCCGCTCCTCGATCCGAGCAAACATCTCTTGCATCGTAAGGAAGACCACCCCGGGATTCTCTGGCGTGCCTGTAATCGTATGTGTCTTGCCACACCCCGTAGCTCCGTACGCAAACACCGTAGCATTGAATCCATCAAGCACCGCATCAAGCAACGGCCGCGTCGTATCGTGATACACGTCGGCCTGCGACGCACCACGGTCGAAAAGTCGATCAAACACAAACCGATGCTCTCGCACTCGACTCTGCGGCAACGCCTGCCGCTGCATCGCCGCCACAGGACTCGTGGCAGGTGGATCAAATATCAACATTCGTTCATCCACCACTTCGATGATGTTACGGATCCCATGCGGCTGCCGCCGCGTAGCTGGCGTCACTAGCGCTCCATCTCCGAGAAACGGTGCGTGCTGCTCGCTATGCACAAGATTAAGCTCTTCTTCGGCAGTAAATGGCCGCACCCGTACGGCCACAGCGATTGACGACTCCATGTTTATTGTTGGTGTAATGCGATGGTAGAAGTCGTTTGGTACAGGAAAGAAAACGCGCGAAACAGTTCGCGCAGCGCGAACGTTTCAGAAAGTTTCAAGTTTGAAAGTTTCAAATTTCAAAACGTTTGACAAAGTTTCAGAAACTTGAAATCCAACGTTTCAAATTTCACATGTTTCAAAACAGTTTCAACTTATTTGAAACGCATCTACACCAACTACTTTTTATGAAACTGTTCAAACTTGTTATTCTTAACAGGCTCTATTATCTAGCTACCGCGTTTTCTTCTCTTCTTCTTCTTCCTCGTCCAGTTCATCGGACCGTACATCCTCCGCACCCGAGCCCGTAACCACCTTGTATGCTACACGTAGAATCATCACCATCCAAATGATGGTGATAACCTGGAGTCCCAGAAGAAGGCCCACAAAGGTGTTGATGATGGAGACGTTCCAGCATCGTTTTGCGTGAGGATTTACATCACAATGTGCGTCAGCCATCAATGACAGCGAGTTCCAGAACGTGTGCACCAACAACACGTTGTAGACACCATGGCGCAACACGACCCACGAGACCAAGAACATGACAAACATGGCGTCGCAAAGGGTTGAGTAACCGGCGTACTTGAGCATTTTGGCAAGGGCAAGAAAGATATCGACAGAGTCCATCAATATGAGAATGAGATGGCCGATGCGAGTAAAGTAGTAGTAGTAGGAGCCAGCAAGCAACATGCAAGTGATGATGTGGTGGGAGAACATGTTGAAGTGGTCCTTTCGTTTCTTTTCGATGTTGAGCACGACGATCTGCTGGAACCAGAACGCGAGTTGGATGAGATAGTAGTGTTTCATGGCTGGAGACATCTGGACGTGGGGCCAGCCGATGTAGAGGTGGTCAAGCAGTTCAAAGTACAGCAGACGAACGTACAACGCCATGCCCACGAGAAACAGTGTGGAGTAGTAGACAAAGGACCAGCTCTGTTCGGCGAAACGCGTGCGACCGGAACGACTGGTGATCTTGCACACCGAGCATGCAAACGGACCAAAAACCCATTGCATTAGCGACAGACGAAGGAAGGTGAGAACCGTGACCCAGAACACAACGTAGTATGCGTCATCACGGTGGATATCGTAGTATTCGCTGTGGGCGTAGTGGTTCTGCAACGTGACAAACTTGGACGTCACGGCATGGATGCGAGCGTGGGGCACACAATGAAGAGCTGCGAGTATGATGAGAAGTGTTCGCAGGAGTCGCATCTGGTTACGTTCGACGGAAGCGAGGAACGTGGCGTGGTAGTCCTGGCCACGGGATGAGGAAGACATGATGTGAAGAGTTTTTTGATGTTTTTCCGAGTGTGCCTAAAGTCGCACGCGTGAGAAAGTAGCGAGAAAAACGTAGCGAGAAAAAACTCAGTGTAGCGAGACGTAGCGAGAAAAAACTCAGTGTAGCGAGACGTAGCGAGAAAAGTCAGAAAGTGTAGCGGAAATAGAACTCTGTACCAGCAGTCTGCAACAATCAACACCAGGCAACATCACCATCATAAATGGTGTTGATGAATATGGGATACCATAAACGTGATGTGAATAGCAAGGTTCTGCTCCGGGTGATCCGTGGGTGATTGCTTCTTGCTGCTCGCAGTGACGTGGCGAGGAAGAAGTAATGTCATTGAATGTCGTGGAATGTCGCACCGCACCGCTGAGCGAGCACCGCCGAGTGTAGCGAAAAAAGATTGTGAGCGTACCGTCAAGTTTAGCGAGAGCGGTGCAAAAAATAATGAGCGCGAAAGTAACGACGATGTCTCGCTACGCTCGGTGGTGCTAGGTGCGGTGGAGCAACATCCCCTGCAACGCCCTCTTCACACCCCCCTCATTATACCGATTCCACACCACATACAACTGAACCATATCCTGCATTGTATCCACCAATTCATCCCAATTAACATGTGAATGGACCAAAAACTCCATAAACTTCTCCACCGTTTCATCATCACGCGCCTTGACCAAAACATCAAGAGCAAGTTCCTTGATTCCAACGTGTTGTTTCAACACAATGGTAATATACAACGCTGCCATGGCAATGATATGAGGAGGAACAAGAAGATGAAGATCCGTCACATAACTATCATTAATTAACGACCATGCGTTCTGTAACTCATCGTCACCCAAACCAAGACCGGTCGCGGCAAGAAACTCGCGCGCCTCCAACAACGCCTTGTATGGATGATGAAGAAAGAGATACGAGTCCATTTCTTCAATGAGATAAAACTCAAACTCAGCAAGTTTCGTCACGTCATGAGGAATATATTCCGGCCATAAGTTGCGAGCTTCTGAAATAAGAAGCCGGATATGTTGCGGACACTCCTCGATCTTGCACGCAACATAAAGACACGCAGTGACAAGCACATAAACGTTGATTTCCTTAACCAGAACCCGCGTAAGGAACCGCATCATATAAACTTCGGCCAGAGCCAATGCGATCTGACGAACATTAAGACGACGCCCAAGTTTCAAAAGTAAGTTATGGAGATATATCCGCATCTGGTAATCGTACGTAACTCCCTGATGATCCTTAATAAGTCCGTTCTGAACCATTTTACGTTCTAGAAGAAGAACCCGACGTCGTGCTTCTAGAAGTCCCGATCTTGTAAACTGCCATTTGAGCCGCTGTGACGATGTCCAGAAATCAGCGGACATATTCAAATAGAGATGTTTCTTAACCAGTATTATTTTTTATATTAATATACTTTTTCACTCGGTAAAAAACTCACTCAAAAAAGGTACCCCATGTTCCATACATCGAACCCCGAAACATCAACGGCAATCGACCGCAGTATTCCGTCGTTCCCTGTGGCTGAGCTTAGTGATGAGGACCAGTATTTTACCACACACCAGCCTCCCGCATACTTGGCGCAGCTTGATGCAGAAGTACGTCAGTTTATTTCCTTCCATAAAGACGAAACCCAAAAACCCGTGGTTCTTGTGACTAGTGGAGGCACTACCGTGCCACTCGAGAACAATACTGTTCGGTTCATTGATAACTTCAGTGCTGGCACGCGTGGAGCGACGCTGGCAGAATATTTTCTTGAAAACGGGTACGCTGTCGTATTTTTGCATCGGGAATTTCTGCTCCAGCCGTACCTGCGTCATTATAGTCATACCACCAACTGTTTTTTGGACTACATGACGGAGATTGACGGTAAAGTTGAGATTTCGCCGACATTCGCCGAAGAAATGCTTGTGGTGTGGCGTAAGTATAATGATGCGAAACTGCTGCGGCTGCTTCTCTTAGTTCCGTTCACCACCGTGAATCAGTACTTGTATACGTTGCGGTGCGTAAGCGAGGCGTTGCGGCCGTTGGGGCTGCATGCGATGTTGTACCTTGCAGCTGCAGTCTCGGACTTCTTCTTGCCGCAGCTGCGCATGCCGCAACACAAGATCCAGCTGCAGGCCCTGGGAAAACTCATTGTTGATTTGGAACAAGTTCCCAAGTTCTTACGGCGATTGGTTGATAGTTGGGCTCCAGGAACAATGATTGTTTCGTTTAAATTGGAAACAGACCAAGAATTACTTTTAAGTAAGGCAAGAACAGCTTTGGAAAGGTACAGTCATCAATTGGTGATTGGGAATTTGTTACAGACAAGAAAGAAGGAAGTGGTTTTTGTGATGAAAGAGGCAGAGGAATGGTTGAGGGTGGATCCGGAGAAGGAGGAGATTGAAAGAGTGATAATTCCGAGAGTGGTGGAGTTGCATCAACAGTGGATTCGCTCGTGAATCCACTGAAGCACACATGCACTCACGAGCGTGGCGAGTGATTGCGTGATCCACTGACACACTCACAACCACAGTGAGCAGCCCCACAGTGAGCAGCAGCAGTAGCACCACTATACCAACTATATACCAACTATCTATCACTAATAGTGAAAATAAGTAACATCTTTTATTGTCTCTAAGCAGAGTCTCATTACTGCGTAGCGAGCGCACCGCTAAACGTAGCGAGCGCGCACATTTTCTCGCTATTTTCACACCCTCACTATTTTCACTATTTTTCTCGCTATTTTCTTTTCTCGCTATTTTGTCTATGTTCTTTTCGCGCTCTCGCTCACTAACTATTTTTCGCGCGGCTCGCTATTTTTCGCTGGGTCGCATTTTTTCGTACCGCTCGCACCGCTACGCTCGGCGGTGGCTCGCTATAAGAACGACACCCCAATCCCATACTGCAATCCCTTCCTCACTCCAGCATTCCTCGACACCACTAACGGAAGAACCAAATTAAGCTCAAACCGCGCCATTGGATGTGCATAAAGTATCCCTGTCCCACAACTAGCACCAACTCCACCACCAACAACAGCACCATTAACAAACGTATGGAAATGGAAATTATGACGAAGTCCAGTGATTAATGAAACACCACCAGAAAGAAATGAATTGGCACCAACAGAACTGGTGTGTTGTTTGGGTCCGAGTCCGTTGAGGGTGAAACCACGGACGTCGTTAGGGCCACCGACAAAGAAACGGTCGAGAAGGAACGTACCGCCACGCGCACCGCGCTCGCTCCGCTCGGCGGTGCGATCGTCGCTATTTTTCTCGGTATTTTTGAGACCGCTCTCGCTACGCTCGGCGGTCTCGGCGGTCCCACGGGCGATCCCCCCCTTGCACGACACCACCAACGTCCCTATTCTCCCTAAACCCACCGCCGATTGTTGTTCCACCACCGCACGCCAATTCCCACTAAACTGCAATCCTCCTCGTAAAAACCATCCTCGTGTCGGCAGATGCACCGAATCACGCGTATCGTACGTCGCCGTATACGCTGCTGCCGTCCGAAAGTGCAGTCCTGCTTGGTGCAACACGTCGTCGGCGCGCAGCCGCTGGTTCTGCACCACGCGCCACACATGTTCCACCGCGATCTCGTGCCGCCACCCGCGCCACACCGCACCCACTTTACTGCTGACGCCACGCAGCGCCACCGCCGCATGCATCCAGTCGTACTGCCGCGTGTGCATGTACGCCAGCGTATCCCAATCAACACCCCGTCCAATGCTCTGCGTATAATTGGCATGGTACAGTTGATGCGTTTTCGTACCGGTAACGGCGTCTACACACAACCGCTCGCCGCCACCAAACAAGTTGCGCCACTGGAACTCGATGTACCCGTCACCTTCGCCGTTGCCGATATTCGTCCCGGTTTTGGCATAAAACCGTTTGACCGGAGTTATGTTGAATACGGGGATAACATGCATGGTGCCAAAACGCAGGGGCACCATCAGGGGCACGGGGTGCACCTGCGCCACAACCTGTTCGGCCATGCCACTCAGCATAAGTGCACGAGAAACCGCATCGATATCAGCAAGAAACCCTTGAAGCGTCACCACGCCCCCTCTAAGCAACGGCGCGGTTTGTGCTGCCACAAACAGCGGCCGGAACTGCTCGCTATTGGTCACCTGGACGTTTCTCACCCGTATCGGCATCGTCTGGTGCTCGCCAAAAAGCTCATTGAGATACTTGCGGTTCTGTTCAAGCATCGCGGCGTGTTTCTCAGCATACACAGCCTCGAGCTCAGTGGGAGCGGTTCTAGGAGCGCCGATCCGCTCGATCAAATCTGTCATTTAAGGATTGCGGTATAGATGGATGTTTTAACACGGTTGGGAGGATATTGCGCTTTTGATGGAGGTTTTAACGCGGTAAGAAAATTGTTTCTTGATGTGGTACTGCATATAGAAGAGAGGGACATCGGTGGTAGTAGAAAGTTGTCATTTATTCATCAGATCTGCGAGCAAAGCGAGCGATGCATCTGCAGCATCTATATAATACATCAATCAGGCGGTGATATCGCCACTTGTGGCACAGTAAACGGGGCCAACATTTCCGATTGCTCTTCCTCCTCAATCAACCCTCGTATACACGCCTTTCCATTTTCGGTCTGAAAGTGTCGTCTCAACGCATCGGCACGAGCAAACTTGCGACCACAGCCGTACGGCGTGCCGTCCTTCAAGAACCCCTTGCATTGGAACTTCTTTTCACCCGTATGGAGTTCTTCGTGCCGTTTTCTGTCATGTTGACGGGCAAACGCCTTGCCGCACACGCTGCAGATAAACGGCCGCTCATCGGTATGCGTTCGGAGATGTGACTTGAGGTTATACGGCCGCGTAAACCGTTTATCGCAGAGATGACACGCATAGACGCTCGGGTGTTTTTGCGTACGTTTCAGCAGCTGCGCCGGCGATGCGAGTTCCAACATCTTTTCCCGCGGCACGTCTTCTTCTTCTTCTTCTTCATCGTCTTCATCATATGCATGGAAGCTGGGTGAACGCAGGAACGAGTTCGATCGCAGACGCAGACGCAGGTTCCTGCGTCCGCGGTTCCGCTCGCGCCGCACTGCCTCTTCGGGACGAAGCAAGCTGCTAGTATCAGAAACCACCAGACCCGGCGACGCGGGCACGAGGTACGAGTTCGGGACCAACGAGTGCGTGGAGCGCGGCAGCGATGCCGTGCTGAAGAGCGACGGCGGTACCGGCACTTGATTGTGCGACAAAAGATTCGTTTCTGTTAAGCGTGTTAAGTCGCCGTCGTCGTAGAAGTCGAAGCGCGGCACGTTGGCAAGGTTGGTGGACGATACCGAGGCGCCGAGCGCAAGCCCGTCGTCGCTCGGGGCGAGCGTGTCGACGGTGGGCGCGAGCGCATCGTCAAACGGGCTCGGCGGCGCCAGCAGTTCGGAGTAGAGCAGATGTGGCGAGTGCTGCACGTTTGACAGGGGAAACGCAGGGGAAAGAAGGTCCGTGGGCGATGGCGTTTGGGCAAACTGCGTGGTTAGGACCGGAGGAAACTCAAACACGGGGTGCGGATGGTATGGCTGTTGTTGTAGTTGCGGTTCAGAGTTGATGAACGGCGCTTCCGGTAACGGCGGCGCGTACGGCTGTGTGGGGACCGGCGGCGGCAGCAAGTCAAGAACGTCGTACAAGTCTTCCTCGAAGGACATGGTTCGGGGGTAGATAAAATTTCTACGTGCACATAAAAAAAAACGAGAGTTGAAGTGCGTCGAACGGCGAAGGCGAAGGCGCAGGCGCAGTGCATACAAAGGACATTTAATAATTACTTAGTAACGTCGACGACAATATGCCACACGTCAGGGGCGTACGTTTTGACACGTTCGATGTGGCGAACCGGGCCAGAGAAATAAGTTTCTACCACGTTAGAAAACGACTCTATTTCTGACACATGCACGTTTTCATGCACGTGCACCGTTGTGTCGACCGTTGAGCGTAAATCACGTGCCATGGCCCAGCTTGGTTCCAGCAGCGGAAGTAAACCCAAATTGACGTGGGAGATCGGTAACGCAGGCAAGTTGGCGGTACGGCGCGGGACGTTAACGTTCAGTTCGTTAAAGATAAATACCTGAACGTCCAGGGCCCAATCTTCTGCGGTAAACTCATCATTTTCGTGTAGCACGCGGTACGGAACGGTGAGGGCGCGGCAGAATCCCGCGACGGACCATGGATTGAGTTCCCAGCATAAAAGGCGCGCGCCCTGACGAAGGTACGAGAGCGAGAAGTAACCAATGCCGCAGTAGAAGTCAAAAACAACTGTATTGGACAAGTTTCCGAACGTAAGCACCCGGCGCTTTTCCTTGATGTTTCCTCGCAGAAACATCGTGTAGCGCGGGGCCCAGTGCTGGCGAATGCCGTTTTGGACGGCCGAACACCAAAATGCCGAGTTTAAATCGTGAGGCGAAGGCGATTCGAGGAGTTGTGGCGAAGCAGCGGGTCCAAAGTCGCCGAAAAGCGGTACGAGACTAAGAGGCCGGCGCATTTCGTCCGGGGTAATTGGTTTATTGGCCGCAACGTGTGTAATTCCCTTGAATTGCGGGTACGAGAGGAGCCGGTGCCATTCAGCCAATGAGAGATCGAGTTCCTGGGGAAGCAAGAGCATTGGCGGGTACACTGACCATTTTCGGAGCACAATTCCGGGCGGTAAATAATCTGTCAAAGTTGCAGGAACGTTTTCGGTATAATGTTCAATCACGGAATTAAACTGACGTAAAACGGCAGGGTCATCTACCGTGGTATAAATCCGGTACGTGTCACCGCTGCGTTCGATCCGACGCTGCTGGTTAAGCCAGCCATGCGCCACTAGTGCGGATTTGAGGGGTTCGAGGCGCGTGACGTCGTTGATGATGAGACAAAGCATAGTGAAAATTTTCGCATAATGTTGAAAGAACAAGTCATCACCACGCTCGCTACGCTCGGTGGTGATGTTAATGCTGCTAACAATGGTGATGTAAATGCTAATGATGCTGCTAACAATGATGATGCTGCTGCTGATGCTGCTGCTGATGATGCTGTTAATGCTGTTGATGGTGATGCTAATGTTAATGGTGATGTTAATGGTGATGTTAACGATGGTCACCACCCTCTTGCTTCGTTCGAGGGTGGTAGAATCACATCCAAAACCACTCTCTACATCGGAAACCTTCCCAAAACCCTCACCTCACTCCATTTCTTTCCAATTGCTCCCGTTTCCATCAAAATTCTTAACGATAAAAATCGGCCTGGGTTTAATTACGCTTTCGCCGAGTTTGCTTCTTCTGCCGATGCTTCAGCGGCATTATCTCTCGACGGCTTTATCATCCACAACTCCGCGCTTCGTCTCAATTGGGCATTTCTGCTGGCTCTGGCCACCACCGACGCATTTAATTTATTTGTCGGCGATCTTTCGCCGGAAATCAATGATCAGGCGTTGGCGGCGGCGTTTGCAGCGTATCCCCTGATGACGCAGGCACACGTCATGTGGGACATGCAGACCCTGCGTCTGCGTGGGTACGGGTTTGTGGCGATGGCAAGCCGTGAAGACGCAGAACGCGCGTTGGTGGAAATGAATGGCGTGGAGATTGGTGGGAGGGTTGTGAGGTGTAATTGGGCACAGAGAAGGGCTACTGTCGAGCGTAGCCAGACGGGTGTGAATCCCGGTAAGAGAGGTAACACTAGCACCGCCACAACTCGTGGCAGTGGTGGCACAGGTACTCTCCCCTCCCTCGGCGGCGCTCTTGACACCGTTCTCCGGCAAACTCCATCATGGCAAACCACTGTCTACATCGGAAACATCGCTCACTGTACGCAACACAACGATCTCATTCCATTACTCCAAAACTTTGGTTTTATTGTTGATTTCAAGTTCCATCCTGAACGTGGCTGTGCGTTTGTTCAGTACGATTCGCATGAACGGGCCGCACTCGCCATCGTCCAGCTCACTGGACTTGCCGTCAATGGCCGTCCGTTACGTTGTGGCTGGGGTAAAGATCGGCCGGTGTATGTGCCGATGTACGGCAGATAAGTATAAATATAGTCACATGATAAATATCACATGATCGTATCACGTGTATAATATGTCACGTGTCTATATCACATGATTTCATCGCCAAGTAATCACAACTTTTCACCATGTCATTGGACTCCCGTACGCTTCCCACGCTCTTGGTCGTTGCTGCCGTGTACCTCGTCTATAAACTGATGAACCGTTTTCGTACGCGTTCTGAGAATCGCCAGCTAAAAGGAGGAATTCCGGGAGGACTTGCCAATGATGGAAATACATGTTTTATGAACCTGGTGATTCAGGCATTGGCGAGTTCAACAATGATGGTTAGGTTCCTATCGTCTCCTTCGTCGACGATAGGAGAGTCAGAAACAACGGAAAAGACGGAAAAATCGGAAAAATCGGAAAAACCATCATCTCCTTTTACTTTTGCTCTTCATAACCTCATCACACAAATCAATACTTCCACCACCAACCAAGAGTTTTCTACACGTCCACTTCTTCGTCGGATGCCCAACGGACCGAAACAAAACTTCTTTTCTGGGTATAATCAAGAAGATGCACAAGAATTTTATCAATTGCTTATGAGTGTCTTGGAAAAGGAACGGCCGAAACAAAAGACCGAATCGTTTGTTGGACGTGAGTCTATTGCTGATCCGGTGATGGGACTTGAATCTATTGGGTATCTAGGAATGTTTTATGTTCCTGGAATTCAAGTTGATTTTAATAAAAATGATCAACTCTTTGCACTTGAACTTGTGACTCCTGTTGATGGTGTTTCTGCTGAACGGATCGGGTGTGTGAGTTGTGGAGAAGTTGGAGGGATTCGGTACGCTGTAAATTCGGGCTTGAGTCTTAATCTTCCAGCCACGCTGGCTCCTATAACTTTAACGAGTTTATTGGCTCTGTGGACGGCTCCAGAAACCATTGATGATGTTGATTGTAATCGGTGTGGATTGTTACATACGCGCAAGTTTCTTGAGACGAAAGTTGATGTGCTACGAGGCAAAGCACGTTCTGAGTTCCAGAAACGTCTTGATGAGGTGGAAACAGCATTGCTTCAACCACATATCGCTGATTCGACGTTTGAACAACTTACAATTAAACAAATGCTTCAAAAGAGCCGAAAGACAAAACAGATCTTGTTAAGCAGACCACCACCGCTTCTTGCCATTCATATCAATCGTTCAGTGTTTGATCCAAGAACGTATCTGATTATAAAAAACGCCAGTGCCGTGACATTTCCTTTAAAGTTGGATTTGGCTCCCTACGTGGCCCAACCCGATGATATCAGCATGGATGCTCGCCAGGCGTTCCGAAAACATCAAGAATCGTTTGATCCTCGCTTGATTTATGGTTTAAAAGCTGTCATTGCTCATTATGGAACTCATAATTATGGTCATTATATCTGTTTTCGCAAGCATCGTGACACTTGGTGGCGTATCAGTGATGAATCGGTTTACGTTGCTCGAGAAGAAGAAGTTTTATCTGGTCAAGGAACTTTTATGTTGTTTTATGAACAGGAAGAAGAGAATCAAGAAAAGAATCAAGAGAACTCAGAAAAGAATCAAGAAGAGAACTCAGAAAAGAACTCAGAAAAGGAAGATTCTGATTCTGATTCTGTTGATTCTGATTCAAAGAACCAATCAGATGAATCTAAAGATGAGTCCAAAGATGAGGATGAGGATCCTGCTGATCCTTTTCACGTTCATTTATAACCAGTTTTCTGGTTTGTTAAATAGAAACCTTTTGGTTAATAAAAGTATTTGCTGTCGTTATTCTATTTCTCGCTAAATTATCTCTATTTCTCGCTATTTTCTTAGTGTTCTCGCTATCTTTTCTCTATTTCTCGCTATTTCTCGCTATTTCTCGCTATTTTCTTTTTTCTTTTTCTTTTCTTTTTCTTTTCTTTTTCTTTCTTTCATCTCATCGCATGGCACGGAAGCTTAAAACATCTAAAAAGGGTCTTGCTGGAGCATTGGCACGGCATTCAGCACAAGAACAGGCCCAGAAACGTCGGGAAAAGGCAGATGCTGCGTCGAAACAGAACCAAATCCTTAAAAAACGGTCGTTTGGCGGGCCCAGACCCAAAAAACAATCTCATCACCAACCATCACCAGGATTCGTCCCGTTCACAGTGGAAAACACGCTTTTGTTGGTGGGAGAAGGCGACTTTTCATTTGCAGCCGCGTTGGTTCGTGCCAACTTGGTGGATCCAACACTTGTCATCGCTACAAGCTACGACTCATACCAAGAAGTTACGCTGAAATATCCTGATTCCAATATCACGCTCGAGTTTCTTTGTGATGAAGGTGTCACGGTGATTCATGGCATTGATGCCACTGATCTTCCACTTTCGTTAGGTCTTGTTTCGGCTCAGAAACGTAAAGTTTTGAAACCATCGCCGTTTGGAACCAGAAAAGTCGATTTCGTCATGTTCAACTTCCCTCATACCGGCAGAGGCATGAAGGACGTCGATCGTAATGTGCGGGATCATCAGCAGCTCGTCCACAAGTTCTTTGGTAGTTGTCGTGAATTGTTTCTGCTTGGTGATGATCTGAGTGCACTTGAAGCGTACCAGGAATCTGTTCCTAGTCGTTGTGTGCTTCTGGTGTTTAATGGTGAACCGTACGATTCATGGCATATCAAAGCACTTGCGCGTGATCATTCAATGAGCATTGAACGGTCAGGACGTTTTGATTGGACTCGGTTTCCAGGATATCACCATAAAAGAACCAATGGAGTTCGTGATACCACGAAACCAGCAGCAGAACGTGAGGCCCGGATCTATGTGTTCAGCTCACTCACGAGCTTTGGTCGTGAGTGAGCTGCAGTTGTGTTGTGTTGTAGTTGTGTTGGTGATGGTGACAACACCGCTCTCGCTACGCTCGGCGGTGTTGCTACGCTCGGCGGTGTTATGTTGGATAGACCCGGATACAATGATCAATCAAAAAGATTTCCTTGGTTAACGGATCCTTGATCTTTCCCATTCTCAAAAGCGTATTCTTTTCCAGCAAGTACTGGTCACTGGGACTCAATAACTTATCGAACGGATAGATGTTACCATTTGGAAGCTTGAATGGATTGTTGAAGATGGCGGTGAGAAGCTGGGCGTACGGTAAGTTGCGACTCAATGTCCAGAGTTCAGGTGAACAGACGGGACAGTTATTGATCTTACCAAGAAGCCTGTAGTATTCATTAGGAGATCTTAAACGAGGATCTGTAAGCTTGTGATGATGATGATGATGATGATTTACAGGACGAAAGATGGTGTTGTCGGTGTTGTGGTAGCATGACTTGGTCTTGAGGCTTGCAAGGCCCGCTGAAAGATAGACAAAGAGTGGATACGTCTTGGGAATACCGTAGAGCGCAGTGAAGTTGGCAATAAAACATTGGGACAAGATATTCCAGCGTTCATCACTAAGAAGACGTTTATATTCATGGTACCGAGGCGAGTTGGCAATGATATGAGACGAGAACGAGTCGCGATCACGCAGCGACTTGATATCGATGGCCATGTACACCAAAAGACCACCAATTTCCTTTAAACGGGCAAGATTGTTGGTATGGTTGATAAGATCCGATGCAGCATAGTTGGCGATGTTGCCGTAGGGAGAAAGATGTTGTTGGGAAAAAGCAATTGCTCCTTCGACATTACCAGCATCAATGAGCGAAAGAAACTGACAGTAATTGATTTCAAACTCGAGATTGCTTCCTGCTTTCTTCAACACGTTCTTGTTCTCGCCAAACCATGCCACCACCATCTTTAAATCATGATCGTGGGCTACAGACAGAAAGACTCGGTTGAATTGAGCATAAAGATCAGCATCAATAAGTTTGGCGAGAGTTGGCGATGTTTTATCGAGATTATGAAGAAGAGTCATGCCCACGTTACGTTGTTTGCTCCTACTTGATTTGATCAAGTAATCAATGATCAAAAGATTCGTTTGTTCTCGATGCCAATTGAGAAGCTTGAGACTATGGAGATCATCGTTATTTGCGGTTGCAGTGGCCACCACCGCCAAATTGTCTCTTCGAGCCACCATTCGGTCTCGATAATCAACATCTTTCTCACAACAATGACGTATTTTGGTCTGGAACTCTTGGAATGCTTCAATTAATTGTGTCACGGCCGCGGCTTTGGTGGCAGGGGCGGCGGTGCTACGGCGAATTCGGCCGAGTTCTTCAGTTAAATGTTTCTTTTGCTTCTCAATAAGTTTCTGGATATTCTTAAAGTTCTTTTTGGTGAGTTCTACGGGGATCCGGAAGTGGGTTTGGTGGGTTTGAACATAGAAATCCATGGTGTGATTGTGAATATAATAGAAAAGAAAAGTGAGAATAGTAAGAAAATGAGATAGTGAGAAAAAGTAAGAATTAGTGAGGATCTGAGAGAAATAGGGAGAAAAAATGAAAATTAGTGAGAAATAATGGGAATTTGAGAGAAATTACAGAAATTATACAAATTAAAGTAATTATATTTATTTAATCTCAGGGAACACACCTTGTTTCAACTGGTTAAAAAACTTTACTAACTTGTCATTACCTTCTTTATAAATCTCCACGTAGTTTCCATCAATTTCCAACGGATTGGCCCGGCCAATGGCGGCATATTCATAAACAACATCAACAAACTCTTTCTTTACAACTTGGTGACTGTAGAAATGGAACGCCCGATTTCCTCCCGCATCCTCAAACCGCTGCTGTTCCACACGACGTTGTTCGCCTCGCAGAGGCAATGTCTTTGCTCCTGACCATACACCCGCTAGCGCTGCGGCACTCGCTTCAATCGTATGGAAATTGAGCGGCGATACCGCAACTCCAACCGCTCCAAGGGTTGGATCTTCAATGCTGAACGTATGATGAAAGAGTCCACGCACACAACTGGCATCAGATGCATCTTTGAGCTCAATTCCACCGGTCAAAAACGGGTAGTGGTAATGGTACCCTGTAGTCAACACGATTTTATCGTACTTGGCCGTGGTTCCATCATTAAACTCAACTTCGCCCAGCAAAAGAAACCGCTTGATGCTGCCCACTTGTTCAAACGTATCGTCTTCAAGAATCGAATTGACAAAGTCCACGTACGGATGCGGACCCCGTTTCGATACTGCAACATGTTTCGCCACACCAACCACATGCTGCACCACATTCACAGTACTGATACTTCCTCCCACCACCAACACAGACTTGTCGATAAACTCGACTGGGCTTCGGTACGCTTTCGCATGCAACACCACTCCAGGAAACAACTTGTTGAAGTGCGCAAGCCCGTCAAAATGAGGGAAATGGGGCACGGTGTAGTGGCCATTAGCAATCACCACCGCATCGAATTCCTCGTCGTACCACCGATCAGTGTTTGAATCGATATCGTGATGTCTCACCGTTATGACCCACTTGCCCCGGTCGTTTTTACCAACGTTTTCCACCGTTGAATTCACCCGGATATGTTTCGCAAGGTTTTCGCGTGCCACAACCCCAGCAACTTCATCTACCAACTCCTTATACGTCAAAAACGGATACAATGGCCGTTTGAGATCGTTCAATGCTGGATCCAATGGCATGTATGAGAACCGTGTGAAGCGGTACGGCACGTTGGTGAACATTCCGGGGAAAAGACCGCTTCGTTTCCACAGCAACTCGTTCTGGAGCTCATCTGTAGCCACCGTCACCGGAGTTTCAAACGTACCGGTGCCAGGAGCCGCATGGCGTGGATGAATCACATCGGGATCATGGTACAATTCTGTATCCAACAATTCTTGGGGAGGAACCCGAAAATCAGTGGTTTCAAGCGACGGAGCCCAGATTCCACCGGGCCTCGAGTCCTGTTCAAAGGCCACTACCTTGGCAAACCCGTGTGGTGCAGCAGCTGATCCACCAACCGATGATGCTCCGTCGTTATTTGTGTGAAGAAACTCGTAGAGAGCTGCAATTCCAGCAGGACCAGCACCCACAATGGCAATTGAGTTGATTTCTAACCTTGTCATGGTTTGGCCTTTGGTATAAAGAATATAATTTGGGGAATGATAATGGGTTAATATATAAAGTGTAGATAAAAATTGTGTGGATCCAAAAATGAGGAAATTGCACGCGCCCCTAAAGGCTGTGGCTACTCTTTAACACTGATGCAATAATGAGTTCTTGGGGAACGTGTACCCACCGTCTACAAACGCCGTCAAGTTGACGTTTTCGTAGATGTTCAAGTGGCTCTGGATATATGCTGCTGTGGGGTAATCTGGAGGATCACATCCAACGTTGATTTGGTCCGATGGTTGATAAATGCGCACGTAATCGATGCGCATCGTGATGGGAAAGAACAACGAGGGCCAGTCGATGTATGCCCAGTTGTTTGAGATTCCCAAGTTCAAGATGAGCGACATTGGTTCTTTGCTGAACCGTCTCCATCCAATGTTTCCGTTGGGATGCAAGGCCTGCGCGAAAACAGTGAATGTCGGGTCCATCCCAACATACCACGTCAAGTACCCGTTGTCGTCGTCGTTCAAGTACTCAAATCCGTACCGCTGGTAGTTGTGGGTCCCGTTGCCTCGTTCGTACCACGTAGTGTTCAATGTAGTGGTGGCCGAAAGCGCCTGCTGGAACGGACCTCCAGCATATGTGTTCATCGTGGTAAGTGAGGCATTGTGGATTTCAATGAAATCGTAGTCAGGAATGTACCAGATATCAAACGGAGCCAACTGCAACGACTGCGATGCCACACCAACCCCGACAATCGTATCAACTTCTCCTTCAATGGCATCGATTTCCGGTGCTCCACGACCAACGCCTCGGTTAGGATGGGCTTCTCCTGGACACGTACATGAATTGAGTCTCTGTCCTGGCAAATATGAGATTCCATCAGGAGACGATTGGTTGGCGGTGATTCCAGCATCACAACTTTCGTACGAGTACGGCCACAAACCTTCGGTACTGGCCAAGTATCCTGGTCTTCCCAAGTTACCCATGGACCAGATCCCGGGCCAAAGACCCGTGACGTTCCCATAGTTGGGAAGCATGGCACTTACTTCCAAGATTCCTTGAGTGAAACACATCTGGTTCCAGGACTGGACCATTCCTGAACGGTAGAACAAGTCGTGGTTCTTGTATGCGTCCATGCGAAGGGTAAGGGTGCCGTTTTCCGTAGTGACTGCATCAGGATCGTACCATTCCAAATCGTGGGTTGCGTCGTAGTGAATATCAGGAGCGGTGAAAAACTGGTCATCGCCGGGGTAAAATGTTCTTCCTTCGGCATTGAACTCATCGGAAAACACCAATTGCCAAACGTCACCGGTTCTAGACTTTCTGGTCAATGCTGATTCTGGGGTGTCGGGATCCACGAGGGTGTTTCTGATGGCTGACAAAAGCGGATAGTGGTATTGGCTCAACACCTCGTATGTTTGTGGATGATAATGGTGGGTGATGCCCGAGTATGTGAGGATGGGAATGATAATGAAGATGGCGATTGCAGCAAGTAACAATGTCAAGAGACCCGCAATGCCAAAGAACGCCCGTCTGTCCATTGTTTTGAGGTCGTAGATGAATCTGTTTTTATCGTATGCTGCGTCTTCGACGGGGTCTGGATTGTGGAGGTAATCGTCTGGTTCCTTTTCTTCAATGTGGAGCGGGAAGAGCGATGCAGGGTATCCGCCAAACGGACTGTAATCGGCGTTGGAGACGAATGGGTTGGAGACACTGTTGAATGAGGACAGTGATTCTACCGACTGTGATCTGTGATGCTTGAAGAACTGGTCCGAGAGCGATGCTGATGACACGACGCGTGAGCCAGCCATGGAAGGATACCGGTCAAACTCCGTGGCGCCCAGAATGGCATTGGTTTCGGGGTTGGGCGAGACGGAACCTGAGTTTGAGTGGCCAAGCAAGTGAGACGTGCTTCCGTTCAAGTTATCACTAGAGAAACCTTGTAAGTGGTTCTGGGAATAGTACTGTTCGTTATAAGCGTTAAAGGGCTGGCTGTGTCCGTGGCCATGATCATTATCATATGGGCTGTGTGACGACGTGGAAGAACGCGAAGAATCGTCATCGTCGTGGTGATCAACAGGGTTTGCAAATGGATTACGCAGCTGATCATGATCAGGAGCATTAAAGGTCAAATCCCGCTGGGACATGGTAAAAAAGTGTGTGGTAAAAGTGTGTGGTAAAAAGAAAGTGTCTCACAAGCGAGTAAAATTAAGCATTTGACACAGGATTCTAGACGTGCAGTAAAAACAAAAAAAAGAAAAAAAGAAAAAGGTTCTTCGCAGCTTTCGATCTCGCAGGGATGCGCTGATCGTGACGCGTTTAGTGGCGGTGTTTGCGGTAAAAGTTGCTTCTAGCCAATCAGATGCGGTCAATTTGAGATGATAGTGGCTGTGAATACTGTGATGGGTGTTTGGAGGGGTCTGAACAGGAAATATGGTATCGGGGATTGTCGGGGTTACAACCTGGAATTTGGATTAGGTTGATCTAAAACCGCGTCCGTAAACAAGCGACATTCCAAATTTAGATCCATCATAAATGTTGAAAAAATGTCGCGATAAATTTCACTTTGTGTATTTATCATTTCCTTTTGTGTTCTTGTTCTTGTTCTTGCTTTTATCACTTCTTCTACTTCACTTCACATATTTCTGCTTACATTCATATACTCACAATTCTATTTCACGAGACTTGCTCTCTATTTATACTTGGCTCGGCAAAAATATTTGCCCCGCCTAATCAAGAAAAATTGCCCACACCAAGAAAAATGGTTGCAAATTTTTCTTAACCTTTTACTGTTATTTAAACAACAAGTAGAACACAATAAATAGCTAAGCTAAAATCCTTTGATTGGTTTCCACTTCTTTTCTTTTATGGTTCAGTATGTACAGACACCTCACTCCAACACCACAAACAGACCCGTTTGAGGACCAGGACCAGAACCAGCTCCATGATGACCACGACTCGGGTCCTACCAGTTCCACCAGTTCAACTTCATTGGTTGACAAACTTAGTCCGCCTTCTACAAACGCAGGATACCGTCGAATCAAACACTTGGTGCCCAGCAGCGAACGTTTATTGCCAGACCCCGAATCTCCACCTCGAAACTCTCGTTTCAGTGAACTCTCGGTCCAACTCCCCAATTCCTCGTTTGATCGGTATCCTCCAGAACCACCCCGCATCACGTCCTCATATACTCAGCTCCAGTCGTCGAGTTCATCAATACAATCAGGCTCCAATTCACTTGGTGATCCCAATCTTAGCCCGTTTGGCGGATTTCCTGCCTCTTCTTTCCCTCTCTACATCCAAGAAACCGAAGATGACGATTATCTCCACAATCCAGACCCCATTGAAGACGCAGCTTACGATAAAAACAGATTCATCTACGACCTCAAAACAATGGACAGACGCGCAGCCAGTGGCTTGGCAGGGTTTATCGTGCTTATAATCGGAGCCATTGCCATCTTTATCGTGTTTCCCGTGGTTACATTCACTGGCGTGGCTAACCACCAGAAACCACAGACGTATGAAATCTTGTCCTCATACCATTATCCACTCTTGTCTGCCATCAGAACAACCCTTGTGGATCCAGACACTCCTGCTTCGGCTCTTGAACGAGAAGCAAGAGATGGCACGAAATGGCCATTGGTGTTTTCCGATGAGTTCAATGCTGAAGGAAGAACGTTTTACGAAGGTGATGACCAGTTCTTCACGGCTCCTGATCTCCACTACGATGCCACGAAAGATTTGGAATGGTACGATCCTGATGCTGTAACTACAGCAAATGGAACCCTCAACTTACGCATGGACGCATACAAGAACCACGACTTGTTTTACCGTTCAGGAATGGTCCAGTCATGGAACAAGTTTTGCTTTACTCAAGGTATCATTGAAATATCGGCCCGTCTACCCAACTACGGTAATGTCTCTGGACTCTGGCCCGGTTTATGGACAATGGGTAACTTGGGAAGACCAGGATACTTGGCCAGCACTGAGGGTGTGTGGCCATACACGTATGATTCATGTGATGCTGGCATAACTGCGAATCAATCGTCTCCTGATGGAATCTCATATTTACCAGGACAAAGACTCAATTCATGTACCTGCAAGGGTGAGGCACATCCGAATCCTGGTCGAGGAAGAGGAGCTCCAGAAATCGATGTCTTGGAAGGTGAGATCCACGAAGGAGTTGGAAGAGTGTCTCAGTCGTTGCAGGTGGCTCCGTACGATATTTGGTACATTCCAGACTATGACTTTATTGAGATCCACAATCTGTCGTTGACTCTTATGAATACGTATGCTGGTGGACCATTCCAGCAGGCAGTTTCCGGAGTGACCATGCTTAATACTACTTGGTACGAAAGAGGAAACCATGCTGGCCATTTCCAACGGTACGGGTTTGAATACTTGAATGATCGAGATAAGGGTTACCTCCGGTGGTTTGTGGGGATGGACCCCACATTCACCATCCATTCACAGGCATTACATCCCAACGGGAATGTTGGATGGCGACTCATTCCCAAGGAACCCATGAGTATCATTATGAATTTGGGGATCTCGAACAATTGGGCATATATCGATTGGCCCTCGCTCATCTTTCCAGCTACAATGCGAGTAGACTATGTTCGGGTGTACCAGCCACCAAACGAGATCAATGTTGGATGTGATCCAGCTGGGTATCCAACTAGCGAATATATTGAGCAGCACAAGAATATTTACATGAATGTGAATCTCACCCGGTTTGTTGACGGAGGGTACACGTTTCCCAAGAACACGTTGGTGAATGGATGTAAATCATGAGTTATATATGATGCCATGGTGTTTTCCAGGATATATTTCTTCCAAATCGGCACATGATTCCAAGGTAAAGTCACCTTCCGATAAGTTGACAAAGTTGACGATACCGTGGCTGACGGTGGCCACTATGACCGATCTGCCGGTCCCGTACTTGAGCTTGGAGTCACGGATCTTTAAGTACTTGTTTTTGGTTTGTACTGCGAGATCGAGTTTTGCTTGACGTTCGAGTTGGCGTTGTTGTCTCAATTCTCGCTTTGAAGCAGGCATGGTGTTTTTCTTACTGAATTTCGGTTTTGCCACGGATTCCACCGGTTCACCAAGAAGAGACTGGATGGTTGCAAGGGGAAAGAAGTTGGCAGTGTCTGATTTGACGACACAGATCCGGAACTCTGGTGGCGGAGGGATTTTTTTTGAGAATGACGGCGTTGGTTTCCATACATCAAAGGTGATTTTGGGGTGGTTTGTGGAAGCAGCCAGGCGGTGACCAGGAGTATGAGCAGGAATGATACGTAATGCACGAAACACCGAAATGTAATCAAAGTAGTGTTTGGATGAAAAGTGGAGGAGATGAGAGAAGGGCCGAGCCAAGATATTCCATTGTTGTAGTTTATTGATCAATGGAGAAAGGAAAGAAAAGGTAGACACAGAAGTCTTTGGTGTGATCTGTTCTTGTTGTTTGGGCTGGTGGAGCTGGATCAAGTAACCAAGACGTTTCAAGTAGGAGTAGACCTGGTACAGGTCGATACGGAAGTTGGTGGTGGAGAACGCTAAGCTGTAGAGAAATGCAAGATCCAACGGGACCAACGATTCGTAGTCGAATGAATCCTTGGAGTTTGTGAGAAACAGGATAAACTCATTATTGGCCAAGTAAATGATCATAGAGCCACGTTCAACCAAATAAACCGTTTCAAACGGATTAAGAACCAAAGCACCCAGGAATTTGGGCCATCCAAACCGGTCGTTGCGAGTCACCAGCACACCCACGTCACGGAAATAGTTTCCTTTAGCCTGAGGCACCAAAGCTATGTTTAAACTGCGGATCCAGATGGCACGGAGTTGGTTCTTTGAATGGTGACCACGAATTCCTTCAAGTGCAGCGTACATTGCTGCTCGTGACTCAAGAAGAGCATCACGCTGTACACCCGTGCCGTCAGGAGCAAAGTCTTTCTCGCCACGGCGTGGAATGCCGATGAAACGCCAATCGGGCACGTCGTCTTCGATATCAGACATGCGATGAGATGAAAAACTCGCTATTTCGTAGCGAGGATTTCATAGCGAGGATTTCATAGCGAGGAATTCGCGAGGAATTCGCGAGGATTTCGCAGAAATTCATCACTTTTTTGTGCTGTCAGCGATTGTTATCATGAGCGACGTTACATGGCAGGTATTGGTACGTGATTCTATAGACTTATCATTACTGTACTAACTGTAGGCGGAGTCACTACTTGAGGATATGGTGGAGAATCTTGTGCGGCAGCAGGCGCTCGCCAGTATCGCCAACCGAGTGTCTACACAAAGCATGGCTGCGCCGAGCGACGGCTACGAGATGTCCAACTTCGCCGTGGGCTCGGCCAAGGATATCTTTGGCCAGGAGAAACAGAAGCTCAAGATGACAGAAACATCACGGTACTTTATGTGTGAAAACTGCGGCAGAAAGGTCGCGGGCGGCCGCTTTGCGCTGCATGTCAACAAGTGTTTAGAACGAAAACGCCGATAAATAGTAATATAAGTCATCAGTCATCAGACATCAGTCATTAGTTTCCATATCAGGCAGAAAATCACAGTCACTGAAATCACAGTCACTGCGGGGAACCAACAATACTCCTCTCTTCTCCTTTTTCTTTTTCTTCATCATCATTTTCTTCTTTTCCTTATTCCTCTTCTCATGTCTCTTCTTGATGATTCAGTTACAGATTTCTCGCGCCATCTTCCGTTAAAAGGCGATGCTATTTACAATAACGTGCCCGTTTCAGGTCCCGTTCGCGGTTTCTCGGCCGTTTACCGTAACCAAGCGTGTGCGGACCGTGTGGTGGCCACCATCACGCCTCAATTAAACACATTCGATGCTTTGTTCACTAATGCTGTCAAGCATCATGGCCTGAACCCCTGCATTTCGGCATATCCGTACTCCGAAGCGATGACGTACTCCGAAATCGATCGCACGCGGTGCGACCTTGGATCGGGGATTTTGCAGCTACTTTGGCACAACCCGTTTCTTACCGAGGCCCATTCCAAGATTGTGAACCATGTTCGGGACTACAAGAGCCACGCGGTAGCTACAACTGCTTTAGATAACAACAATCACCAGATCGAAACCGCCATGTCGTTTGTCTTGTCGATCTTTCTGGCCAACCGTGCCGAATGGACATTGACCGATTTGGCATGCACCACGTTTTCCATCACCAACACCGCATTGTACGATAATCTCGGTCCTCTGGTCACCAAGTACATTCTTGGTCTCACCAGAAGTCCAGTGGTGGTCTGTTCGGGAGATAAAGTTGCTTCGGTGATTCGGTTCAAGTCCGAAGATAACTTGGCCGATCTCATCCAGATCGTTTCCATGGACCCAATCTCCGTAGAACTCGTACAGAAAGCACACGAGGCATCAATTGTTCTTGTTCATTTTGATGATGTGCTTGCGGTGGGTAAGAAGCTGCCGGTGGCTCCACTTCTGCCGCTTCCAGACACAATCTACACCATTTCGTTTACTTCAGGAACTACGGGGTCGTGGCCTAAAGGTGCCTTGATCACTCAGGCAAACTACGCTTCATGTATCACGTTTCTTGCTGCTGCTGAACCTGGAGGTGGCCACGGAAACCGCAAGGCCCATATCTTTCTTCCTCTAACCCACATTTATGAAAGACAAACAACAGGTTTTGCTCTTTCGACTGGGTACCATCTTGGATATCCTCAGATCAACATTTCTGGAACTAGAGCCGATCCGTTTATGGGCTTGATTCATGAATTGCAGCTCTTTCAGCCAACATACTTTTCGATCGTTCCCCGAGTGTTATCGAGACTTGAGTCGTATATCAAATCGATTGTGGCCGAGATGCCGCACGAAGAAGCACGGCAAGTACAACGTATCATTGATTGGAAGCTCCAGGAACAAAACAAGAAGGACGGAGCTACGGGGTTTCATCAACAGTACGATACGTATCCTCCATATGTCAAGTTACGGCAGTTGGTGGGGTTTGACAAGTTGGAATGGACCCAAACTGCATCGGCTCCCATTTCACCCACAACGTTGACGTACGTTAAAGCAGCGCTCAATATTGGAATTCGTCAGTTATACGGACTCACTGAATGTACAGCAGCCACGACGACTACAGGAGCGTACGAGCTGAACCCAGGATCATGTGGCAGTACGTCCATAACACAAGAAGTGAAGCTTCGTTCAGTTGATTCGATGGGATACGATATCACCAAGAACCAGGGTGAAATCATGCTTCGAGGCCCACTGGTGTTTAGAGGATACTACAAGAACTATCCTGAAACCGAGAAAATGATGTCACGGGACGGCTGGCTTCTTACGGGCGATATAGGGCTGATTGCACCCGATAACGGTCGGATCTATATTGTTGATCGGGTCAAGAATTTCTTCAAGTTGGCCCAGGGCGAGTTTGTGTCTCCTGAAAGGGTTGAGAGTCGGTACCTTTCCTCGAACCCCGTGATCTCGCAGTTGTATATCTATGGTGATCCCTTGAAATCGTACTTGGTGGGAGTGGTGGGGATTACGTTTGAGAATGGGATGCGGTTCTTGAACGAACAGTGTGGCTACAATCGGTTAGAGATGACGCAGCACGAGTTGTTGCGTGAGATGAACAAGGTCGATAACAAGCAACGGTTTCTTCAGCTTCTTAACGACAATGTGGGGTCTAAACTCAGTGGCTTTGAACGGCTCCACAATATTCACGTTGATATCAATCCATTGACAGTAGAAAGAGATGTGGTTACACCTACGTTCAAGATCAAGCGTGGACTTGCAGCCAAGTTCTTTAAACAAGTTTTTAGTCACTTGTACGAGATCGAACAGTCATTACTCCATAAACCAAAGTTATAATATATATATATAAATATATGATAAGAATAGAAGATTCGCGCGCATTTCCAATTCGGGCCGAAACATGGGGAAATTGTAATGAGTCAAAAGTTTCTGCGCCGTACAGATTATATACCGAACCAAAGATGTCCCCAATGAAAAAAAGAAAAAGAAAACTCGTAACTACCACTTCTTTATATGGCTCCTCCACCTCCAATCATAATCGATGCGCAGGCTGTGAGTGGAATCACTGGTTCCATCTCGCTTGCATGTTGGATCATTGTTTTTGCCCCACAAATCTATGAGAATTTCCGCCGAAAATCGTCCGAAGGCTTATCGCTTTCATTTATCATTTTATGGTTGGCTGGCGATGTATTTAATGTCTTGGGCTCGATTATGCAAGGAGTGTTACCCACGATGATCATTCTTGCAGTGTACTATACGTTGGCTGATATTGTGTTGCTCTGGCAATGTTTGGTGTATGGCCACGGTGAAAATGCTGACCTTATCCATCTTTCTCCTGCCAACCCCATGAACGAAGATGTTTTGGAAACGGTGTTGTCGCGTGAACATCCTCATATTCATCATGAGAATGATGATTCCGACTTGGAAAGTGCCAGCGATGCGGCAGAAGACGATTTCAAGTTATCAACCTTACAATCAACGTTGATCAAGACCCTTATGGTGGTGCTTGTTATCGCAGCAGGCTTGGCAGGATGGTATGTGTCGTACTTGAAGGATGCTAATCATAACCGTAAACATCCTGGCCAGGTTAGAAAACCTCAGGACTTGGTCTACGATCCATTGGCCCAGTTCTTTGGCTGGCTCTGTGCCGTGCTTTACCTTGGCTCAAGAATACCGCAGATCTTACTCAACTACAAGAGAAAATCGTGTGATGGGATCTCATTCATGTTCTTTCTTTTTGCTTGCTTGGGTAACTTAACATACGTGGTTCTGATCTTGGCCATCGATATGAGCTGGCACTATCTCTGGGTCAACTCGAGTTGGCTTGCTGGTTCTTTCGGTACGTTGGCGTTGGACTTTACGATTTTTGTACAGTTTTTCTTATACAACGAAAACGAACAAGAACAAGAACAAGCCTCGTTGTTATCCCACGATAACCCAGCAATATACGGCTCTAATCAGTAGTTATTTAAAGCATTCTAATAGAATTTTTTTTTTTCATTTTTTTTCACGGAGATGATTTCCCTTTCCGGCAAAACTCTTATTCCCGGATACACCTTGTGAAATAACGAGTTTGTTGGAAGCCCCAAGTTTAAGTGGATCCACCTCATTTTCCTTGCTTACGATTGATATATATGGCAGTTCTTGTTGGGTCTGAAGTAGAGATGAATCAAAAGACGGGTGGCGGTGGAAGAGTAGTAAAAAAGCGTAACAAGCCAACATTGGTGTGTACCAACTGCAAGAAGAAGAAGATCAAGTGTGACCGACAAGCACCATGTCTGTCATGTATTAAAGCAGGCAACACGTTCAGTTGTAGCTACGAGAAAAATTTACCAGTTATAAATTGGAACAGACGAGCCAAAGCAGCTGCAGCACTTCAGTTAAAGCAAGATACTGATCCTTCGCCTCCTATTGAAATGGTGACATACTTTGATGATTTGGAAGACCAAGACAACGACTACGACGACGAAGAAGAAGAAGAAGGAAACCATCCCCGTGCAGAAGCTAACGATATCCTCAACTTCTATGATTCCTACGACTCGATTCAAGTCAGGGAAAACATTCGTAGAGTCAACTATGGTCCTCTATGTATTGGTTCAACGTTGAAACGAGACCCCTGGCTCTGGTCTTTATGGTACATCTTGGAGCTGGACGAAGATATCGTGCTTCAGTGCCAGCTTACAGAAAAGGCACCACGCCTCACCAAGGAGAACACCGCGGTGTTTTCCACTTCGATTCCTGACCCTGATACCAAAGGGCTGATTCCAGAAAAAGTGTTCCAAAAGAAATCGTTGGAAAGTGATGGCTATGGCGAGATCTTACCATACCACACAACCATGGGACCCAATTTCAGTGAAGTTACCTTGGCCAAAACTCTTTTTGATGGAAGAATGGATCCTGAGTTACAATTGATTGAAAAGATTAGAATGATCTTACCAAAACAGAAAGTTATATGGACATTAATCAATCGATTTTTTAAATCTTTATACATTGTGTTTCCTATATTTGATGAACAAGACTTTAAGAGCAAGATCTCACTTATCATTGGACCGGAAGATCAAAATGATTCACCATTGAAACAAGTCAAAATCCAAAAGAAGTTGGACTTGGCCTACATTGCCTCCCTCTTGATCATGTTACGATTAACCTATCTTGCTCAATTTTCCAACCGAAACTGTGTTAATACCCACAACTTGGAATCAAACAACGAGGAGTCCAAGGAAATCAAGTATATTCTTTCCAACCCTATCAATCTAGTGGGCATTGAGGTGGCCAGACAGTGTATCCATGCGTTCCAGAACTTGAGAAAGTATAATATCCCTCTCTTTCAAGCAGTGTTAATGACGAGACTATACAATTTACTTGCACCAGAAGAAGGTGATGGTATTGACGGTGGTGATGCTGCCGTAGCATTGTCAACGTTGATCCAAATGGGTCTTCTGATGGGTCTTAATCACGAACTTACAAGTGATCCGGAGGGTGGAAGAGTCAATAGTCTCACAAGAAAGATATGGTACGTCTTGATGCGATTAGATTTCCTCCAGAGTCTTACCACAGGAATCCCTGGACTGATGAACATGAAGCATTTCAAGGTCCAGGTACCTTTCTATGATCAACCAGCAACAGTTCATGAACCCAACATAGAAATAAAGGCCATCAGTGTCATCCGTACGTTTCACGAAAAGATTGAACCGATGCGAAGAATACTAGACCAGATTGGCAATATCCAGGATGGTATTCCTATCAACAGATTGATTGCATATATGACACGGATGGAAAATGCTTGTGACCAAATCAATATCTTTAACAACCGAGATGCCCTTCTTTCCAAGTGTCAGGAAATTGTCAACGCAAAGGTTTATGTTGATATGAAATGTACCTTGTTTTCAATCTACCATCACTTGTATTTGCATTACGAAGCCAAGCAGAATGCCGAGTCGAGTTTCCATTACTTTTTGATGATGCTTAAAGTGATCAAAGTCGATGTATTACCTTACTTCTTCGAGGTGTTGTACGGAAAACTCAGTGACAATGCTCTTCTCATCAATCCCAGTCTTGAACTTGCCCTTCACAAGTTCAATCATGGTTGTTTGGCCATTCTTGTCCGAGCAAAACATGTGGGGTTCAAGGCCGAACTGGATCCTACGTTTGAAAAAACCATGAAGGTTGACGTTCAACGGCGAATGTATTTCACACGTATCGGAGTGTTGGCATCTCATGCAAAACGTACGGGGATCATGTTGACCAATCTATTGGAAAAGTTCTCTTCTCGTTACTACTACGCCTGGAAAACAGCAAAGACTCATCGTATTCTATTCAAGTTTGCCAGTATGCCCGATGTCTATCCTAAGATCCCTAAAAAAGTGGCGAAAAATCGACCAATGCCATTCACTATTGGCCAGTTGGATCAAGCCAACAATATGCTCCATGAAATAAGTACTAGGATCGAAAATGTGATTGAATATGAAGATAGTCTCACCAAGAACCCGGAACACTGGTCCATGAAACATAGTCCCGAGAGTACCACGACTCATCTGACCACCAGTGCTGAAACTCCTGTATCGTACATGTCTCCACCTAAACCTGCGAATGGTTCGACTAATGGCAATACCAATACCAATGTCAATACTCAATACGCCGATCAGATGTGGTTACTGATGTTGGCCATGCAGACGGATCCAAAACAGATGGAAGAACAGAATGTCGGGAATGTCCCCTTGAACATAGGTTTATTTAACTCGATGCTGCCAGAAATGTTTGGGCTGTTGTATGGAAATGAACATATGGCCCAGGTACCGGATACCAATGTCAATGTTCCTGTCAATCCGAATCCAAATGGCGATATTTCGGAGTATGATTTCTTCAATGTATTCAAAGAGTCACTCTTGGGTTAGTTAATAAGTATGCCTTAAGTATGTCTTCTTCTTTTTTTAATATGATGATGTTTCGTGAACAGTTTACTTCTTTGCATAAGTTAAAGTAGCTTCGGGTCCAAACACGGTATCTATACCGTCCAGATCCAACAGCGAAAGGTACGTCGTGGCTGCTGTATCGGATTCGTACTCAATAAATGCCAAGTTCCTTGCCTTGATGAACCGTACATTGATGAACCCTGGGGATTTATCAAAGAAATCTTGGAGCATCGAGTTTGTGGTTTCAGACGCAAGGTTCTGGATTAAAAGAAGTTTATTTGGAGGAAGTTTTTTAAAGTCAGCACTTACTTGTTTTGCCTTTCTTTGGAGTTGTTTTTCAAGGTGCTGGTCACGGAACTGTTGTTGTTTCTCATCGTTCAATTCTCGTTTACGATGTTTTCTTATCTTGACCGGTCCATCGTCCTTGATGATGCTGGAAAAGTACAAATCAGAATTGGACTTGGCGTATTGAATCCGGATGGGTTTATCAAACAATGAATGGTTCTGTAGTTGTTGTAGAGCCCGAGCTGAATCTTCTTTGTTTTCAAACGTGATGAAGGCCTGGCCCTTCATCTTTAAATTGCGATGTGCTGTAATCTGGACAATCTTGCCGTATTGTGTAAAGAGAGATTCAAGAGCACTCTTTACTTTGGTGAGAGATACTTTATCATTGATATTGTTGATGTAGATTGTTTCTAGAGGATCCATTGATGGTTTTTGAAGAATTAAGTCACATGATGATGATGATTATAAACACCTTGGAACGTGATAATACATCACATGATTTAACGAATTATGAGGGCTTAGTTAATGGTGCTGAGCAATGGTGGTATCGTTTGTTATCTACGAAACAATACAAGATGACGATGGATGGTTCAGGGCTTTTACCAGAACCCGATCTTTTGAGACCATGAAACTGTGGCTGAACAAGGGGTTCTGCCTGCAGTCCAAACATATAAATCTGTCAATAAGGAACAGAATACAAGTAGATGAGAGGGTGTGATTCCTGATTAAGGTTAGAACGAAGAATGGGCACATTCTCGGCAGCGTGCTGACACAAAAAAATAGAGCCATCCAAACGATAGAGCCACCACCGTTTATCTAAATAACCACTATGGTGGTGGTTCTGTGGGGTCTGGGCCGGTGCGGTGAGCCGAACAGGGTTTTGGGGGGACATATCCTTTTTCTGGACTACGGGCCAATCATCGTGCGCAGATTACTAAGAAGCAACAAAAAGTAAGCATTCACTCGCAGACCTGTTTGTGTAAGTTTGAATATTTTTTTAATTTTTTTTAATTTTTAAATTTTTTTTTTTGTCTCCCTATTTAATTGTTATGTAACGGGGAGAAGATGTCGTACTTATTTATACCACAACAATCTCAAATCTTTTCCACCACGATAATTCTTTTCGATTAATAATGTCCTTAGTTGCGATCAAAAACGGTGTTTCTGCCCTTATATCGTCCAGAACCAAGTCTGACGATGAGTTGGATAGAGTCAACCAGCTCTTGGACGGCCACCAGACTCCATACGGTGCGGTTGATTCGAGCACCACCAATGACCGTGGTCAACAAGTGGCAGCACAGGAATCGGTACTTAACGCCATCAAAAGTAATAGCAATAATGAAGATACTGAATTCGATGAGAAAGACGGATTCTTTTCCAAGTTTGATCCTAGAGTTATGTCTGATATCATCATTGGTTTATCGGATGGTTTAACTGTTCCGTTCGCATTGACCGCTGGTCTTTCATCGTTGGGTGACTCAAGATTGGTTATCACTGGTGGCATGGCTGAGTTGGTCAGTGGAGCTATTTCCATGGGTTTGGGAGGATACTTGGCTGCCAAGTCCGAGTCGGAATACTATAAGGCGCTGGTCAAGAAGGAAAAGTTGGAGTTTTTCAAGAAACCCGAGATGGTCAACCAGGACGCAGCCGATATCATGTACGAATTGGGAGCCAGTGAACAGACAATTGCACTCTTTTTGAAAGATTTGGATAGCAAGCCTAAAAACTTGATTGATTTTGTCATTAGATTCGGTAGAGGGTTGGAGGAACCGGCCGAGGGAAGAGAAATCACGTCTGCTTTGACCATTGGAATATCTTACTTCTTGGGTGGGTTTGTGCCACTCTTGCCATACTTTTTCACCAGTGTGGTGAAAACAGGCTTGTTGGTGTCGGTTATTGTCATGTTGATTACCTTGTTTATCTTTGGATACGTCAAGACATCCATTTCTTTGGGTGAAGACTGTGGTACATCGAAAAAGGTGTCTGAAGGGTTACAGATGGTGGCAATCGGTTCCATTGCCGCTGGTGCTGCCTGGACATTGGTTTACTTTATTGACAATTAGCCTCCCATTTGCATCCAAATATAAATGTACAATAGTAATAGAATCACGTGAAAAGTAAGGTTCATAAAAAAACAGAAAAAGAAAAAATCATTTGTAAAATATATTGCCACCATGTCGTCAAGAATAGCAGAAATCGTGTCGAGGATCGCAATTCCTGCGGGAATTGCTGTGACGTTGGGACAACTGGCGCTTTATGATGTTGAAGGTGGAAAACGTGCGGTTATTTTTGACCGTTTAAAAGGAGTGCAATCGCAAGTGATTGGTGAAGGCACCCACTTTTTGATTCCATGGTTACAGAAAGCAATCATTTATGATGTGAGAACCAAACCCAAAACAATCTCCACCACTACTGGATCCAAAGATTTACAGAATGTATCGTTAACGCTTCGTGTATTGCACAGACCTGAAGTGATGAACTTACCCAAGATCTATCAGAGTTTGGGGTTGGACTATGATGAAAGAGTGTTGCCTGCGATTGGAAACGAAGTGTTGAAGTCGATCGTGGCGCAGTTTGATGCTGCTGAGCTTATCACGCAGAGAGAAGTGGTTTCGGCCCGAATCAGACAAGAATTATCGAGAAGAGCCAACGAGTTCAATATCCGGTTAGAAGACGTGAGTATCACTCATATGACGTTTGGTAAAGAGTTCACAAAAGCAGTGGAACAGAAACAGATTGCACAACAAGATGCCGAACGGGCCAAGTACTTGGTGGAAAAGGCCGAACAGGAACGGAAAGCAAGTGTCATTCGTGCCGAAGGTGAAGCCGAAAGTGCAGAAACCGTCTCAAAAGCTCTTGCTAAGGCTGGTGATGGTTTGTTAATGATTAGAAGATTGGAAGCATCAAAGGAGATTGCCCAGACATTGGCAGGATCGCCCAACGTCTCGTACTTGCCCAGTGGTGGCAAGGGCAGTGATGAAGGAGCCAAGAACTCTTTGTTGTTGAACATTGGCCGTTAAATTATATATATATACATGTAAATAAAATTCTAAATATCGAGGACTACCAACTCATTGTTGATGTTTGGAGTTGATATTCCGTTCTTGATCAATGCTTCTATATCATCAACTTCTTTGACACAACCACTGGACAAGTTGATGATTTCATCAGGAGTTTTCCCCACAGCAATATCGTCTTCTACACGAACCCCAATACCACGGTAGTGTTTGGGCCAGCGATCAGTGTTGGGGATATAAAGGCCTGGTTCGATGGTGATGACGTTACCTTCAACCAACTGAGAGTGACGTGAGACTGAAGGCACATCGTGAAGATCAAGTCCCAAATGGTGACCGATATAATGAGGATAAAGCAACGCCACTTCTGCTTGAGTGACCTTGATTCCGAGATGTTTGAGTTCAGTAGCCAAGAAACTGGATGAAACTTCATGGATATCGTGGATTGAGACGTGGTTGGATTCAGCACAGAGCTCAATACAGTGTTTATTAGTGGCAAGCACGGTTTCATAGATATCACGTTGTGGCTGCGAAAAGCCCGAAGCATCATTGGGCCAGGCTCGTGAGATATCAGCACAGTAACCACCTAGCTTTCCTCCCGCATCCACAAACACCAACTCGTCACGGTAAAGCAAGTCGTCGTTACGGGTATAATGAATAGTGAGGGCATTGGAACCACTAGCCACTACTGGAACATATGCCTGTTTATCACAGCCACCTTTAACAAACGCATAGTCCAAGTATTTGGCCAATGTTTTTTCAGTACAGAACGGATGTGGAGAAGCTACTTGGGCCATGGCGTTGTTGATGGCACGCAGTGAGATCTGAGCTGCTGCATGCATCACGGTAATCTCGGCTGATGATTTGAGAGCTCGTTGTTGGCTTAAAATGGGATTGAGGGGCCGTACCGTGGCATTAGATCCCTCCACAAGATTCTCGAGGCTCGAGGGAACATGTCCCAGAACCATCAGTCGTTTAGGAGCGTCCCAGTAAACATAATCGTTTCGACGAAGTAATTTGTCAATGTATGGCCGAAGATTAGCCACATCGTGAGTCTCATCAGCATTAAAGTAATCATAGGCACCCTGAGTGCCCAGAGAGACACCGTCCCATAACTCCAGACGAGGATTGCGTTCAGGCACGAGCATATGGAACACTGCATCTTCAGGATTTGACGAAACGGTTTCAATCACCGCTACCGAATCGGGTTCAAGCCATCCAGTGAGATAGTACATGTTATTGTCCTGCTGGAATTCATAAAAGACACTGCCGGAACTGAACTGGACGTGGTTTCCTGGTAAAATGGCGATGGTATGTGGAGGAAGTTTGGCTGCGAGTGCAAGACGACGTTCATAGTATTCTTGAGCCGAGATTCCGGGTGTAAGATTACCAGCACGAGGAAGATAATGTGGCCGTGTTTCATGTGTAGGTTGACCAGTGGCGTACGGAACCCCGAGCGGTGGTCTGCTCTTTAATGATAATGTTCTTAGGGTACGAAGCATCAACATACTTTTTTAATTTTTAGGTGCGATCATGAATGAATCGAATGGATTTGATCAATTGGAATGGAACTTACCTCAAGTTGAAGAAGAAGTAGAAGTTGATCAAGAAGTGGTAAAGCCTTCTGGTAAACAACGACGTCAGCAAAAGAAACAACGAGCTGCTGCTCGTCGCCGCCAACAACGAGAATCTACCCAGAAAAATATCACATTTACTTCTTCACTTACATTTATGTATGGCAAAATACGGCAAGGTGACGATAAAGTGCTTCAGTATGGATCGGTGGCGCTCTACCAATCAGATGTCGAGCTGATTCTTGCTGAAAATTGGCTCAACGATAACAATATCGCCCTTGTATTTGAACTTGTCACCAGACTCCATCTCGAACATCGGACCGACATCCAGTTACTTCCGCCGTCACTCGTTCACCTTTTCATCAACTTTCCACAATCACAATCAGAACTGGTGTTACCGACTGATGAGCTCAAGAAACTGCGCTTTGTGTTTGTACCCATCAACTTCATGGACGACGAGTCTCAAGATGGCGATCATTGGGCATTGGCAGTACTTTCTGTCCTCGAAAACATAATGTACGTCTACGATTCAATGTCCACCGACGACGATGATGATGAACGTACATTGACTACGTTGGCCACCAAGTTTGCCCAATGTACTTTTATCAATGACAAGATCAAGATTGTCAGAATGAAGTGCGACCAGCAACACAACTTCGATGACTGTGGGGTTTATGTCGTGATGTTCACCTGTTTCTTGATTTCACGAATGCTTGATGAAACTGATCTCACCCTCGCTCATATCAAGTTCAATCCACTCAGTGCTCGTCATGTCATGATGGAAATGATATATCGTTTGTGGCGTTCTACGTAAAGTACTTTTCAATCAACACGCCTTTCATCAACGTTGCCATGCTCTCGCTCTTAAGATCGTTCGTAAGTCGATCAATCTGTGATTGTAGCTCCACCAGCGTGTTGGTCAGGTAAAACACATCTTCATTCACATCATACGCAACACCAACACTGCCCAACCCCAAAACTGCCATTAAAAGCAACAATTTCTGTTTGATTGGTTCGGGATCGGTCTCGTAGCCAAGAAGTAGGGCCAATTGAACACTGCTCACTTTCCGAGTGACAGACATCACCACCAAAAAGTTCTTGAAATCAATCATCAACACCACATACTCCATGAACAGCATCATTGCCACCCCCAGCGTCGGGGCCATGTATCCCACGTACAGATTGAATGTGTTGATAAATGTAGTGTCGGACAAGTGCTGGTGCACGGCAAGAAACTGGGACTCAGCAAGTGGCCGCATCACTTGATGATAAACCTGGTGCTCAAACGTATCTTCGTCTGTATCAAAGAGATTGACCACAGTATCCATATCCAATAAATTCAATTCCTTGAATGGTCTGGTAAACATGAGCGATACGGCAAACATGACGAGAATCGGCGTATGCCACGCAGACTGCTGTAAAGCCAGCATGTTCATGCCTCCAAACTCGTGCTGGAACTGGTCAAACCGGCCTTGTTTGAACACGAGTGCCAAGTTGACCAACCGTGCCAACCAGTAGCAGTGCAACTCGTGTTCCAACTCGTGTGCGTGCTGCTCCGATGCGGGGACGTTGAGCAAGAGATCGTTTTTTGTATGGTAGAACTGGATCTTCTTGTAGACCAGCTCGACTGTCTTGAATGCCCGCAGCAGTTCGGGTTCCGGGACATCGGTGGGGAACCAGAGCAAACGGTACACGTTGATGATGTACTGAAAAAACACAAACTCGAGATATCTGTTTGATACCAAAGCAGCGTGGGTGCTTGGTTGCGATGAGAACTGGGCAATGGCTCCGAGTCTGTCCATAAAGAACAATGCTTCGTCGTAGTTGGTTTCGATGATGGAGATGATGATAGCACGCACCACGTCGTCGAAGAGTTGCTGGCATTCATCAACAGGAGCAGTTTCTCTCAACCGTTCAGCAAGTGTTTCGTTGATGGTGTACATGAAATCGTCACGGTCGCTGGTGATGGATTCAGCATCGAAATTGGTGGTCAATCCTTGTTGGTGTAAGTGGTTGATGATCATGGAATATGAAGGATGGAGGGCGCCGTGTTTGGTCATAAGATCAAGGATCCGTTGTCCATCATTGATCAAACTCTTATTGGCTGGATTGATATCTATCCACAGCTTGAACCGATGCACCAACGCATGGATATCAAGAAAGTCCATCAACATCATCAATTATATCTTTTTTCACAAGATCACTTGACTTGTCAGGTAAGCGGTGCAGATATCAAACAAGATCAGGGCAAAGCCCCAAGAAAGCGGGATCCACGTGCTCATGGTCAATGCCCCTGATTTGTAGATGGCAGCAAGAATCAATCCGACAATGGCACCCGAAGCAAATCCTTTGATTACGCCGATGGTGGCGTATGATGCTACAATAAACACCGAGCCAAACAACGATGTTTTCAGCATGCCCACATGGTGACGATAGTTGTTGAGATGGTTATTGAACACAGCTAGAGATCCAGCTACCACGTAGATGACGCCAAAGAACAATAACAGCCAGTAGACGGTGAATGTCCAGATATCAATCGAGTAGTAAAGAAACGCTTGTTCGTATTTGGGTTTGCTGGATCCTAACGGCCAGTACAACGACGGGAAAGATGGTGTTGTGTAGCCAATAGGAACGTTTTGTGAAGTAACAAATACCTGCATTGTATATATATATATATGTAGTGTGTGTATATATGTAGTGTGTAAATATCTTTTTTGCGAACTTATCTTTCTTCTTTTATCGCCACCATGTCGAGAAGATACGATTCAAGAACCACGATATTCTCGCCGGAAGGACGGTTGTACCAAGTGGAATATGCACAGGAAGCCATCTCATTGGCTGGAACGGCGATTGGGATTCTTTCTGCTGAAGGAGTGGTGTTGGCGTGCGAAAAGAAAGTGACGTCGAAGTTACTCGACAACGACGGGTCGGCCGAGAAAGTATATGTGATCAACGACAACATTATCTGTGCTGTGGCTGGGATGACGGCAGATGCATCAATCTTGGTCAACAACGCACGGGTCAATGCCCAGCAGTACCTCAAGGTATACAACGAAGAGATTCCATGTGAAACTTTGATCAAGAAAGTGTGCGATGTCAAACAGGGCTACACGCAGCACGGAGGCTTGAGACCGTTTGGGGTCAGTTTCTTGTATGCGGGCTACGACGACAGGTACGAGTTCCAGTTGTTCACGTCGAATCCATCGGGCAACTACTCGGGATGGAAAGCGACGTCGATTGGAGCCAACAACCTGGCGGCGCAAACGTTGTTGAAGAAAGATTACCGTGAAGACTTGACGTTGAAACAAGCAGCAGAACTCGCCATCAAGGTCTTGAGCAAGACAATGGACTCGTCCAACTTGAACAGCGACAAGTTGGAGTTTGCCACCTTAAGTTTATCTCCTCACGACGCTAAACCAGTGCACAGAATATGGAGTGCGCACGATATCGACTTGTTGATCAAGGACTCGGGTGTGTTGAATGAAAAGACATCCGATGAATAGAATCAACATCTTCATCTTAGTAAATTAACATCTTCAGTAACTTCAGTAACTTCAGTATCTTCATCATCGGTAAGTTTGATTATCATAAAGTTGATTATCACCACATTTTTTCTTTTCTTCTTTATTGCCTGATCATGGACTTTCTTACTCCTGGACTATGGCGACTGTCACTCTCGAGCCTGTTGACAGCCGAAATCAACAACAACAACTGGAACTCACTTGAAATCAATAAGAAATTCAAACAAGTCAATAAACTCACATCAAAATACCTCGCCAACCAAATTGCTGCTTATGAAACCACCCAAGACCCAACGCTTGCCATAACCCAAAACGTGTTCCAACAAGTGTACTACTTGCTTCATATCCAAGACTTTAGTCTCAATTATGTCTCACGAATCGATCTCGCCAAACTCCACGCCATTTATACCCAAACTCCGCAGTTGGCTCGGCCTTTGCTTCCGGAAGTCGTGGAAAACAAGTTGTCCAACTACTACATGTCACTTACGTTGAACTTACACTTGTCCAACTTCCTTATTTATCAGACATTGCAGTTGAAATCAAATCTTCGGTACTGGGAAGACTTACACTTGTCTCGTCGCAGCAAACTCGTGTATCTCTTACAAACATTACCCAGCAAGATCTGGTCCTTAGCCTCGTCCATCTACACCTCATCACTGCTGCTGGCCTCATCACGCTATGACGTGGTTTCTACGGGGTCAGGCACAGAAGAAGATCATCCGCTTTATCATAACTGGATCTTGTTCAAACGCTTTGTCGGTGAATTATCAGCTACTGCCCACAGAATCGTCAGTTCAGCATTCATCCAACTCAATCCGGCCGTAGCTCTTCTCAGATTATCCAAGGCTGATCCATGGAACACATATCAACTCCTCAAGTTTGTGGTTGTATCGCCCATCAATTTGGTTAACCGTGAAATCGAAGACAAGTTCTTGGCCATCAACACCGAAATCACCGCCAATATCGATAAGATCGATCTCTTACTTAAAGCTAACCTCGATGACCACTTGGACTCGCTTGAAATCCTTGAAAGAACCTTGGAAATCTCCCATTCGTCTCATGTGGTGGAATCGGTCCGGATTCATCATGTATTGGAAGTAGTAATGCGCTTCAAGGAACGTTCGGTTGCTTTCAGTGAACCGCCTTCGTTCTTGACCCGATACTGGCCGCTCCTTTACGTCTTGATCCGGTTTGGTCCGTCACAATCCCAAACCATTTATTACAATCGAGATGCCATCATCACTTGGTTCAAACACAACTTTATTGATACCGTGGTGGGATTCTACAAGAACTGGTTGGTCAAACCCATCAGCAGCATGCTCAATATCCTAAGACGTGACGATGACTTGATCACCCTGAAAGAATCATTACAGTCCGACCTCAACTCATTGGAACGAATGGTGATTGATTTCTTGACCGACGAAAACGTGACGGAGATCGACAAGAACAAGATCCATGACATGATCCAAGTCGGAGACTTGACGTTGTTGATGTCCAAGTACGAGGACCAGATAAAGAGTCCTGTCAAGTCGATCGTTAAAGGATCACTTATTCGTTCTCTCTTGATCCAGATCCAAAAGACCAAGGTCGACGGTGGGATTGCCATCAAGGGGATTGATAAACTCTTGCAGTCACAGCAGTTGTTATTTGGAATTGTCTCGATCTCTCCGTCGTTGCTTATTGTCTACAAGTTGTGGACATACTTGACCAGTGCCAAACCACTTGTGGTTAATGGCAAACAGTTGAATGTGATCTGTTTAAAGTCGCTCAACAATATCGAAAACTTGTTGGTGTTGCTTTCGAACCAGACAGAAAACGACCGGCCCACCAACTACGAGGGCCAGCTCTTGATCGAGATCGTTAATCTCATTGTTTCGTCCAAACCAATCATCCCCAAACTGTTGAGAAAGGAATGGGTCAGAGACTTGAACGAGTTGAACAACAGCGACTTCACCATTTCCAGTAAGCTCAGCTTGGTACGCAAGATCTGGAACATGTATGCTCCTTACTTCAGATAAGTATAGATATTGTAACAAAAAGAATGTAAAGCAAACCTATATGATACACGCCTGGAGAACTAGAAATACAAAGGGAAATGGAGATGAGCGATCAACACTGGTGCAAGAGAGAGTTCTTGGGGAAAGAGTACCCTCCATCAGCAAATGAAGTGATGTTGACATCTTCATAGATATTCAAGTGGTTCTGGATGTACGAAGCAGTAGGGTATCCAGCAGGATCACATCCAACATTGACACTGCCTGCTGGCTGGTACAACCGCACGTAATCGATTCTCATCGTCACTGGAAAATGTAACGATGGCCAGTCGATGTATGCCCAGTTGTTTGAGATCCCCAAGTTCATAATGATCGACATGGGTTCCTTACTCAACCGTCTCCAGCCAATGTTTCCGTTTGGGTGCAACGCAGTGGCATAGATTCTCATTGTCTCGTCATCTCCAACAAACCATCGAAGGTATCCATTCTTATTATCGTTCAAGTATTCAAACCCATAGTTCTGAAAGTTATGCGCAAGCAGCCCTCTTTCGTACCACGTATTGTTCAAGGTAGTGGTGGCCGATATAGCTTCCTGGAACGGACCTCCAGCATACGTATTCATCGTGGTGACTGATTTGTTTTGGATCTGGATGAAATCATAGTCAGGAATATACCAAATATCAAACGGAGCCACTTGCAACGACTGTGACGCAACACCAACAGCAACTTTGGTATCAGCTTCAGCTTCCAACGCATCGATTTCCGGTGCTCCACGACCAACGCCTCGGTTAGGATGGGATTCTCCTGGACATGTACACACATTGAGTCTCTGTCCTGGCAAATATGAGATTCCATCAGGAGACGATTGGTTGGCGGTGATTCCGGCATCACAACTGTCGTACGAGTATGGCCATACACCTTCAGTAGTAGCCAAGTAACCGGGTCTTCCCAAGTTACCCATAGTCCATAAACCGGGCCAGAGACCCGAAAATCCTCCGTAGTTGGGTAAACGGGCCGAGATCTCGAGTCTTCCCTGCGTGAAACACATCTTGTTCCACGACTGGACCATTCCTGAACGGTAAAACAAATCGTGGTTCTTGTATGCGTCCATGCGTAAGTTGAGGGTTCCATTTGCTGTAGTTACAGCATCAGGATCGTACCATTCCAAATCTTTCGTGGCATCGTAGTGGAGATCAGGAGCCGTGAAGAACTGGTCATCACCTTCGTAAAACGTTCTTCCTTCAGTATTGAACTCATCGGAAAACACCAATTGCCAACTGGAACCGTCCATTGCTTCCTTAGTCATGACATCTTGTGGAGTGTCTGGGTCCACTAACGAGGTTCTGATGGCAGACAAAAGTGGGTACTGGTACTCGGTCAAGATTTCGTAGGCTTGTGGCTTGTAGTGGTCGGTGATACCCGAGTATGTGAGGACAGGAAGGATGATAAACACTGCTACTGCTGCAAGCAACAAGAAGAGGAATCCAAACAAGCCAAAAAGAGCTTTTCTGTCCATGGACTTCAAGTCGATCAAGAACCGTTTTCTGTCGTATTCTGCATCGGCAATGGGGTCTGGGTTGTGGAGATAGTCATCGGGTTCCTTCTCGTCGATCTGGAGCGGGAAGGACGACGCAGGGTATCCGCCAAACGGGCTAAAGTCGGTGCCGTAGGAAAAAGGGTTGGACATGAACGAGGCCAGATCGCCGTTTTCCACGGCGGTTTTCTGGCCCAAGTTGGAGAGCGACGTGTACGAGACCACTCTCAGACCGGCAATGGAGGGATATCGGTCGAATTCGGGGGGCACATGGAGGTTCTGGGCCGTGGGGCTGCCGTAGCTCAAGTGGTTGGAGTAGTTGCTGCGGGAATGAGGGATGCGGTCTTCGTTGGATGAGTTATCGTTGTAAAGAAGTTTGGATGACGGTGTATCGTTCTGGTAGTAGCCGTTGTAGGCATTAAAGCGTCTGCCGTACTGGGCATGCAGCGGATCGTCTTCGCTGGAAGAAGTGACGGACGAGTGTTGGTTCGACGACTCGATGGAGCTGGATTCTTCTCCTGGAGCCGTGAACGGGTTATCGGGAGGCAGGTTTGCTTCTCGCAAAATCTGTTCCCGGGGACTGTTCAAGGTTAAATCACGCTGGGCCATTTGACAAAAGTGGGTTTGATGGGATGTGACGGGCTTGGCGTAGATGCGAGAAAAGCCAAGCGAGTTTCCTTTAATTAAGCAGAGTCTTGGCTCAAATGTGTGTTTGTGTGGATGTGTGTGGGTGGGTTTGTGTCAGAAGCTGGGCAACGACGATGACAAGACAAGTAATTTGTAGTGAAACTGGTTAGATTCTCCTGTTCAATTTTTGCTGGGTGAGGCTATGAGATTTGTCAGAATCGTCGCTATGGTTACGTAAGAACTGTTTGTCCGAATCGAGTAAATTCATGAGCAGAAAAAGCAAATATGAAAACAAAAAAGTGTCTGTTTTTCTTTCCTTTTTGTCCGTTTATTTTATTTTTATTGTTACTGAAATTGTTATTGTTATTGTTGATGTTGTCCAGAGGTTCGTACCTGCCTTGCAACAGGATTACTTCTCTCTTCTCTCTTCTCTAATATTACGTAATTCATGCCTTTTTTGTTATTTGTTTAGCGTCTATTTTTATCTTTCTTTTTTTTTCTTTTCTTTTTTTTACATATTTTCATGTTACATCATTAATTTCAAGAACGAGTCCACCACCGCCGTCGCAGCCAAACTGGTGATTCCTGCGTGTGTATCGTACGGAGGCAGCACCTCGACCACATCTGCACCCACCAAATCGATCCCACGGAGCCCATCCAAAATCGCCAACAATTCACGGCCCGTAAATCCTCCGATTTCCATGGTTCCCGTTCCAGGAGCAAACGCTGGATCCAACACATCGATATCGACACTGATATATACCGGATCGGTGCCTAGGCTCAGTGCAAGCCGCGCGACAATCCCCGTGACTCCGAGCGTATCGATGTCACGTGCCGAAATCGTCTGGAACCCACACGCCGCATCGTGCTCTCCATCGTACTGGTCGTCGATGTACGGGGCCCGGATCCCTACGTGCCAGTTGCGGTCGCTGATATAGCCTCGTTCGTGTGCATAGTGAAGAAACGTGCCGTGATTGAGCGACATATAGTCACTAATTCCTCCACCCAACACCTTGGGATCCCATGTATCGATGTGCGAATCAAAATGTACAACGCGAAGCGGCTTGCCCACCACTTCGTACGCCGAACGGAGCGCCATAAGCGTCACCGTATGATCTCCACCCAACGTCACAATCCGTGGATAATCATACACGTTTCCTTTAAGCTTGTGCACCTGGCGCTGCGCCCGATACAATTGGTTGAGCGCCACCCGGTTATCAAACGGCAGAAGCGCGACATCTCCACAATCCACAATCGAAACATTATGGCTGCGAAAATTGTACGGGTTCCGTGGTCCCTCGGTGGGTTTTTCTGTATTGAGCTTGGAAGACGCAGGGTCTCCGAGCCGCATGGCAGCGTTCCGGATCGCAGCCGGTCCAAACCGGGCCCCGGGACGGAATGAAACTCCAGTATCAAACGGAGCTCCCACAATAGCTATATCCACCGCATTCTCGCGGTTCGCGGGGTCAAAACACCCAATGTGTGGAAAATGGGCATACGTAACAATACCTCCAAACATGCTCTGTTCCTGAATAAGATCCGACGTGTCGTCGTCGTCTGGAAGCTGTAATTTGGCATGGGCACGGTACACGGGGCCGCTTGTCGCAGCGAGCATCCCTTCATTGGGCGACACACCAACAAGTTCACCAAATATACTGTCAATAAACGATCCAGGATCCGGATCCGAAGCCGGAACAGAAAACGGTGACTGGACGGAAACACACGTCTCCACAAGATACGCAACAGCTGCAAATATAAAGACTTTCATTGCGTTTGATTTGTGATAGTTCTTTTCTGCTGGTAATATAGCCAGAAAATTGCGCGCAGTTCCTCCTTTAGGCTATGCGCTAGCTTATCTCCCCACACCATCACCTCTTTCAATCAACACTAATCAACAATCAACAATCAACAATCAACAATCACCTCTGTCTCAACACTGTCACAATTTCTGACTGTTTGTGTAGATCATACACACCACAAATAAAAATATCACGACATTGGCACCAACACGGTACCGTCTCCCAATTCCAGAACCTCCACCTTTAATCGCTGCATCATTCGTTCCATACATATCTTCTTTCTTCACTGTATGCGTAGAAGCCTGTGGATATCTCAGTTTTGGCTCTGCTTTCGGTTTTTTCATACACATCGTTTCTAGTTCTAGTAACTACTGTTTTTTTTTTCATTTTCTCGTTTCTACTTTTTATACAAAATTTCTAATGTCTTCAATAAACTAATAATATACAACCTAGACCCATCTCTTACGCTTAGCAGCCGAACTAATCGTAGCCTTTGTAACCCTGTCACTCGCAGGATAAAATGTGTTGGGATACGGAGCCACGGTCGCCCAGTTAACAGCACTCTCTGGTGTATACGACCAACCAGGAGTAATGGTTGACATGACAGTTCCTGGCTTCACCTGCGAACTAAAGTACGTCACCGCACTCGTGGGAAACCTGGTGGTCCATGTGGTGGCAGTCACAGTGCTTCCTGGCTGCATCTGCATGGGAGCAAACCTGGTGGGTCCGCTTTGCTCAGGGTACGGAATCAGAAACGAGGCCGAGTTGATCGACGTAAGCGACGCTGCGAGCGACGTATATGCTGGTGGCTGTGTTCCAGTCACAGAGACAGCCAATGTCGCTGGTTTTCCGCCGTTGATAAGCGTGGTGGTGGTACTCCCCGACATTCCCGACAACGTAAATCTAGGTGAGTACTGGATGGTGGTGCCACCAGGAAACACAGTGTAGATCTGGAAGTAGAAGATCCCGTTGGGAGCATCTGTAGCCTTGATCTCGGCAGTATACTTGTTGTCGGTCACCGTTTTGTCGGCTAGATACGTCTGGAAACACTGGATACCTCCTGAGGCACCGGTACACAACGAAATGGTGAAGCCAGTGGCAATGCTGATATCGGTGTTGGTATTGGACCCATCATCTTTCCACTCAATATCGATATCCACCGAACCACCAGACGCAGAGTACTTGTCACCTGCTTCGGGCGACGTAATCTGGACATCTGCATGAACTTGACGATACAACAACGTCATTAGAATAAGCGAAAGAATAGCATGCATGTTTGAAGGGTGTGTGAAAGAAGAAAAAAAACCCGGAGACTGGAAATATGACAAGTTACACACGATGTGTTTCTGGGTCTATGTAAAGTATGTGTCGGTGAAGCGATGTATTTCCCACAGAAACGTAGATCAAAATGATTGCTAGAATTTGTTATTCTAAATTTAAATTTTAAAAGTTTTTTTTTCTGGTGGCAGTGTAACGACAAATGTCGCGCGGGTTTCTGAAACATTTCTTGTGTGTAGTCACACAAAAAGAATAAAAAAGGAAAAATTCCTATTCGTTACACAAAACACAATTCCTTCTACAATACAACATCATGATCATTTAGCGGTTCCTTATTTCAGAAAGAAGAAGGACCAAACCTGTTGGTCAAGAATATCACAAAACAAAAACAAATAGATAAATAAATAAATAAAATTGTATCACAATGTCAGGATTGTCATAATGTAACTGTGGAAATGTGGCAGGTATGTAGTACATGTCATGTTACCAGGAGCCAAGACCGGAATGTGGTCGGCACTGAAATATGGCCGTAACCAATGGCACGGATAGGAGACCACCTAAATCTAAAGGGTTCCGAACCGAGGTAAATACATTCTGCTCATGTTTTAGGCGGATTAGTGTCTAAAATCCCGATCTTTTTGAACCGCTCCGTGCAAAAATAAAATTAAAAGCAATGAGGGAAAAAAAAATTATTTAGCAGTTAGCCCCTCTCATAAATGAATAAGCGTACCAGAATTCAGTATATGTGGATTACTTATCGGCCGTGCCGATGAATTTCAGGTTAGTAAAACACCCAACAAGATATCCCCGTGCCAATTGCTCACTTGCTAAACAATAAACCCCTTTTATATACTTAAAAATCTCTCGGTGAGTATATACCCGGTTGCTTAGAAATTGAAATTATCTCATGTTTCTATCGTCATTCTTTGTTAAGAGCGTATCATAAGTTTTCCAGACTTCCTGGGTTTCTTTTTCTTTCTTTTTTTTTTTGCTCAGTATCATATTATTAATAATAGTATTATTTTTTTGCACGCTAGAAAACACCCGTTCTATCCCACTTCAAATTCAGGGCTCGTGTGAAAATATTGGGAAGGTGCGTCTTTTTTTTATAAAATAGCTATACGAAGTGTACGAGGGTTCATCATGAATAGGTTTGTGTGCTTAAAGGTATAGATAGTGTCATAAAAGTCGTTAAATAGTGTGTGTCATATACATGTGTTTATACAAAACGGACCCTCTTGTGTTCGTCCGTAGGCCCAAAACTCCATGCATCCATGTTGGAACCTGCCAAGGAAGATTGGTTAGTGTTAATTAACCGTAAAGGCATGTCAATCATAAATTCATTGGACAATAGCGACCCGTCAAATTTGGGACTAGATGCAATAGGTACGCTAGCTGTGACGAAGTAGCTTTCTGGTTCTTCATTCAAGGTCTGTATCGAGCTGGGTGATGGCGGGTATTCTGCTGGGGGGGAAATGGTTCCATTCAATGCCTGCAGTGAGGACAATATCACGCTGACCGAACGAGTTTGTCTTGTGTTTGAGTTGTTATTGCTATTGCTATTGCTTCTGCTTCTGCTTCTGCCTCTTGCTCTCATCTGTGCTGGTTCGTATTCATCGTTAGTGGGCGGCGTGATAGAATGATAGCTATTGGCACGCAATAATTGGCTGTCGTTTAGAGAAGTAACGGAAGCGGATCTCCTATTGCGGTGGAGTTTGTTCCTTAAGTAGCTAAAGCCAAAGACTTTCAATACATGGTTGTTTTCTAACGAAAACAAGTTGGATCCAAACATTGAAAAAGTCTCTGTCGTTCCCATTCAATCCCATAAATTAACAATATGTATGGAATTTTGGGACTTTTGGGACTTTTGCCTTTCTATATAATCTAAACAGATGCTCATGCAGGATCGGCCCTCCAAGAAAAATTATCTCCGTTGAGCTACCCGTTTATTTTAATCTAATTATACATCGAACTCGAAAGAATATGATAGTGGTGTTTTTTTTTTATTATTATTTTTATCATTATTATTTTTTTCCTACTTTTTGGTTTTTATTATTTTTTTTTTTTGCGTACGTCTTTCCTAAGTATGTCCACTTCAGGATAGTGGATTTTCGCACAAAGCACAGAGGTCACTCGGTACACGAGAAACTCCGTATTATCCTAGCAGGATCACGGACGGCTCGATTTAAAGTTTATCTTATCCGTTGGGACCCTTTTCCTGGATACCCCGCCATGCCCGGGTGACGGAACCGCTGGATAATCTGCCAAGGGTTGTCTGGGGAGAAGGGAGGGGAGCATGACAGGCAGACTCGGTTTTATCTTGTGAGAGTTTCGTTGGTCTTTTTTTTAGATTGCGGTCTGCACCGCCGTTTCATTTTGAATTTGGAGCACCGTTTCCACACAATAAAAGTTGGTCGCGCCCTTCATACGATAGAAAACGGCTCCAAACTCGCCGACATCGGCTTGATTATTCATGTACCGATACCAATTGCCACGAACAAACCGATTTTCTTGTTTTCTGTACACTACCAGCCGTTGTCTTGCTTCAGGGAAATGGGCATAGTCAAACGACGCAAACACTTGCGCCATTCTTCCTGGTGCCATGTTGCAGACCAAACTCCCAACATGGCTGTAGCTTAAACTTAAATTATCGGTCCCGCCTGAAATCAGGCCTCCCAATTGAAAGGGGATCATAAATTGCTCAAGATCCACCGAGGCATCCAAACTGCCCCCAACTGTAAGCGAGAGTTCTTTAGCAAACGAAAAGCTTTGTGAGAACGAGCCCCCGGAGCTCGAATACTCCGACGAAATCACCCCGCTGATCGCAACATCCTCACACGAAACATCCACTCGCACACCCATGTCAACTTCATACATCTCGATTCTGCGGGAGCTCAGTTTGCCAAACCATCCATGTTGATGGTGTGGCTGCGTCTCGTTCTGTCCAAAGTAAAGCGTAGTGTTGGTATCTTCGAGAACAATGGCCGTGCGTTTGGCTATTTCGGGGTTCCGTTTTCGCAACAATTGGTGCCAGAACGTAGACTCAAAAAGCGCCTGTTCGTTGCTGAACGTCCGCACATCTGCAAAGTCGCTGGGGGTTAATACATCGTCGGCAGCCACGAAACTGCTGATAAGTAACAAGATCCAAAGAAACATGTTGTTACATTAATTGTCATAATGTCAGTCTATTTGTATAAATATTGCAGAATACTTTGAATTAAACAGAAAAAAAACAAAATTATGAAAAAAAATCCAAAAAAAGATATAATCTAGAAAAAATCACATAGTTAACACGATACCAAACTATATTGTTTAACTAAGAGATTCCATTCTGTTTTGGTTCGCCAGGTTAACGTATAGAGTTTTGTAAGCGTAGTAAGCGTAAGCCGTGTTTGCGTCGCGCGAGTCCCTAAATTTTTATGTATGTCTATGCTTTTTTTTATCCTTTTAGCGGCTAGGCCTGATCCGGTAACACGCTCGGATCCCCAAACTTTTCAGTATAAAGATGCCCCGGAATTCTTTCTTTCTCTGCCCATATACAAATGGCACCCACCTTCAACAACCCCGAATTGATCAGATCGACTCCGTTCGTCAACGGACAATGGATCCAATCAAAATCTACCAAAACATTCAAGGTAATTGATCCTGCCACTAACGAGGTGGTGGCCGAGTTGCCCGACCAGACCCCGGAAGAAATCGACGAAGCGATTCGTGCGACTGAAGAAGCGTTCCAGAAGTTCAGACTCACGTCTGCTTATGACAGATCGAAGTTGTTGCGCAACTTGTACGAGCTCATGCACGAAAATGCTGAAGATTTGGCCAAGTTAGTGACTTGGGAAAACGGAAAGTGTCTTGCCGATGCTACCGGCGAGGTCAAGTACGCTGCCAGTTACTTTGAGTGGTTTGCTGAGGAAGCAAAGAGATCGTATGGCCACACCATCCAACCAGCCAACCACCACAACAAGGTCATCACTTACAAACAGCCCGTGGGTGCAGTCGGTCTCTTGTGTCCGTTCAACTTCCCCAGTGCCATGGGTGCCCGTAAGCTTGCCCCTGCAATCGCTGCTGGATGTACTGCCATTCTCAAACCCGATGGTCAGACTCCCTTGTCGTCGCTCGCTCTCGCATACTTGGCCGATAAGGCCGGCTTCCCACCTGGTGTCTTTAATGTCGTGTTGGTTTCTACTGAAACTACGCCAATGGTGGGCTTGAAGTTCTGTGAATCGCCTCTTCTTCGTAAGATCAGTTTCACTGGATCGACTGCCGTGGGTAAATTGTTGATGAAACAATCATCATCGACATTAAAGAAGTTATCGATGGAATTGGGCGGAAACGCTCCTGTCATTGTGTTTAATGATGCCAAGATCGACAATGCCGTGGACCAGGCATTGGCCTCGAAGTTCAGATCCTTGGGCCAGACATGTGTGTGTGCCAATCGGATCTATGTCCAGTCAGGGATCTACGACGAATTCTGTCAGAAGTTTGCTGATAAAGTCGAACACTTTAAGATTGGGAACGGGTTTGAAAAGGGAGTCACTCACGGCTGTGTGATCAACGAGAGAAGTATTTCAAAGGTCGAGGACCATCTCAAGGATGCGGTGGACAAAGGAGCCAAGGTTTTGGTGGCTGGAGGTAGAATTCCACTGTTGGGAGACAATTTCTACGCCCCTACTGTCATCAAGGACGTCACCAATGCGATGCGGGTGACGAGCGAAGAAACGTTTGGTCCGTTGGGTGCCATCAGTCGTTTCGAGACCAAGGAAGAAGTGTTGAAGGCATGCAACGACAGTGAGTACGGACTTGCATCGTATGTGTTTTCGGAAAACCTCAACACGGTGTGGTACATGTCTGAACACTTGGAATCAGGCATGGTTGCAGTCAACACGGGAATTTTCACTGATGCCGCCATGCCATTTGGAGGAGTCAAGGAATCGGGATTCGGAAGAGAAGGGTCTGTTTACGGCATGGACGATTACACCGTGGTCAAGGCCATTACTTTAGGTAATGTATATACATAATAAACACATGTTGAAATCATCGTTATCATATATGAGGAATAGGTGTAATTTCGCAGCCGATTTTATTTTGTTTTTCGCAGCCATTCTATGCTGAAGAGTATTTTGCTACGAAGGCCTTATGGAAATCGGCCCATCTGTTGATCCAAACGGTTCCTGGAGGCAAGAACGTCGTTCTCAAATGGTATGTGTCTGGTGCTTGTCCAAACCCGTTGCCAGGAACACAGCAGATCCCGGTGTTTTCCAACAATTCAATACAGTAAACATCATCGATCTCGAGGTTTCTGCCGCGGGCCTCGTCAAAGAGTTTGGTATACTTTTCGGGGTGGAAATCGAGCTTGGGGAACAAGTACATGGCTCCCATTGGACGGTTGCAGAAGATATCTTCCATCTCAACAAACGCGTTGTAGAGCAACTCTGCCCGTTTGTCCAAATCGGAATGGATCGTTTCGGTTTCCTGGTGGTACAACTCGAAACTGGGGTCACCAAGTCGAGGTGGGTTAATCATGAGTTCCATGAGCGCCTGGCCCAGAACTACGGAACATAAGTTGATCAGCGCAAGCTTGAACATCACCTGTTGCACTTCAGGAGCAAAACCTACCAATTCCATGTATCCTCCACGCTGGCCACACTCACCACTGACCCCCTTGGAAGTCGAGTGAAGCGAAGCCAACTGGACCTTGGAGTACTTTTCGGCGTTTTCTTCGAGCATCTCGCTCAACACCTTCTTCATCGACACGAAACGGCCGGTGAACACGTTTTCCTGGTACACTTCGTCAGCTATAAGCACCACTCCGTATTCTGCAGCAATATCAATAAGTTTGGCAATATCCTTTCTTTCGAGAATGGATCCAGTGGGGTTTCCTGGGTTGATAACCACCAAGGCCTTGACCTTGATGCCCTGGGCCAGGTTGTCTTCAATGAGCGAACGGATTTCTTCCGGGTCCGTGGCCCAGTTGTTTTCTTCCTTGAGGTAGTATCCGATAGCCTTGGCCTTGTTGAGTGCAATTGTGGCGGTGTACAATGGATACTGTGGAATGGGGATGAGGAAACCGGTCTTGGGCAGCGATAAGATCTGGAGCAAGTACGATACGGCCGACAGCGCACCCAGCGTGAGAAAGATATCGCTGGCTTGGGCTGGATGTTTGTCTCTGTTAGAGATGAAACGGGCCACCAGTTCACGGATGTACACTGCGCCCTGTGAATTGGAGTAAGCTCCCACCGAGCCGACATTGTCGAGAATGGCCTTGGCTCTGACGAGGACATCTTGAGGGAAATCGACCTTCTTGGCCAATGGAGGGTACTGGAGCACGGCAAGGACCTGGCGGTACCACGTCAATGGTTTCTGTTCCAATTGTTGTGGGTTGCCGATGTTGGCGTTGATAATCTTGTCGAACGGAAGGCCGTGGGAGGCCGGGTCCAGGGCAATCAAGTCACCAAGCTCGTCGGCACGGATGGGAATGGCGCCTCTGACAGCGTACTGGGCATCAATGGTCAGCTGGTTGATGTCGGAAACCGAAAGTTTGCCAGCTGGTTGTTTGGTGGAGTAGTGGGCGTAGAACGAGGTGCTTGTGGCGGTTCTGGTGGCCACGACGCGGTGGCAGACAATCTGGCTGATGTGGCCCAAGGGCAAAGGAGTAGGTTTCATTGCAAAAAGTTAGGAAAAAACAGCAGCTCTGTGGGATTAATATATGGCGATTGTTACTGTTTATCTACTCGGACAAGAACGTTTAAAAATTTTTGATTGTGGGGTCTCGGCTATGTATCACCGGAGGGTTCCCTGCAGGCCCCGACCAAATCGCGTGATATCAAAACGCGGAGAAGAAGAAGGAAGAGGAAAAGGGAAAAGGAAAAAGGAAGAAAGGAAGAAAGGAAGAAAGGAAAAGGGAAAAGGGAAAAGGGAAAAGGGAAAAGGGAAAAGGGAAAGGGGAAAAGGGAAAAGAAGATCAATCTTCTTGGATTTGTATGGTGTTTCTGTGGACTCGCCAGTTTACCTTTTCGTAGGTGAGTTTCCATTGCCATTTGGTGGCTAGTGTCGGGTGCAACCGTCCAAATATCCCGTCGGCAATGTAACGTCCAATTGTCGGCAAGAACTTGTATCAATGGCCCAGATCTCCGGCTCCAACAAACACGGATTCCATGTGGGGTACAGCATCGATAAGGAAGTCCGAGTTCGATGCGTCACTGATGCAACACACCCTGCCGTTGACTATGGCGTGGTGGGCGAGTTGCGGTACAAAAGTGACGAGACATTTAGTGATGCTGGCGTGCGTGGTTGCGGGGAGCCGCGGTGGTGGTGGTGGTGGTGGTACTGGGCGCGCGCACCGCCGCCGGGGCCACGTACTTCGTCCACTACCGCCGCAACCTTGACCATTTTTGTCTCGGAGTCTGGCGGGAAAAAGTACCCCAACTCGGCGCTGAAAACAATGGGCATGTGCTTGTAGCGAGCGTACTCCTCGTCCGTAAGTGCGACGTGGCCCACAAAGAGACCTGTCGCGGTAATCAGGCCGTTTAACGGTACGAGTCGTGCGGTCGCAGCACCGCAACACACGACGATTTTGTCGCCGTAATATTTTGCACCCAGTCGCCCGCTAGCGACGCGGCTAGCGACACTTATAATCTCGTCCACCACAAACTCTACGCTCACCGCCTGTGCTTTACGCTGCAGCACTTCCCAAGCCACAGCGACGTTTTTACCGAAAACGAGCCCCGTCAAGCGTATGGTGCCCGAGTTCAGGGACCGCAAGTCGCACCTCGTCGCTACTCATCTCGGTAATTTTGTCGGTCCCACCAAGGGCCCCTAAAATTTCGAGCGATTGCTGCTCGTACGCCAAACGACCGCCATGTTGCGGAATCACACCTACACGGCCACACTCAACGTACGTAGGACTCAAGTCACGGTCGTGACGCCATTGGTCCATGGCTTCTACTGCCATTTTCGCATACACTGGATCATTATATTCGGCCCGGATGATCTTGTTATAGTCACAAGCAGCACTCCACGGCAGCGGCACCGCGTACGCATCCACAGCAACAACTTCATGTCCTTCAACTGCTAGAAAGTACGCAGTAGATAACCCAAACACCCCACAACCAATCACAATGATCCGTGCCATTTATGGAGCTCTTCCACCTCCCCCCCCCTCTCCCCCAAAAAAAAACCCCGGTTCCGCTTTTCCGCTTTTTCGCGCAAAGATCTTGATTGTCTGCAAAAATACGGCAATTGTATGCCGCGAGGCTGACTCATCTACGTCAATGGCCGCAAAATTACTATAAAATATATATGCTGCATCTATTACTATAAAAGAAGAGCAATATCCCCATTCATTTTATCTTGTTTTTTGCTCTCTATGGATAAATTGAATAAAACAGCGGTAGAAACCGTCCAACACGATGTCGTGTCGCTGGACCAAGACTTGATCGACCAGCCACACAATATGGTCGAAACGTTCTTTGTTCCTGGAACCAACGATGTCTACAATGCAAAAATTGCGGTGCTCAATAACGCGCTTCAGGATATAGGAATGGGCCGCTTCCAGTGGATTCTCTTTGGTGTTGCGGGCTTTGGTTGGTTCATGGACAGTTTCTGGTTGTTTGCCATCTCGCTTATCTCGATTCCGGTCCAAAGAGGATTTGCAACCAAACATATCGCATATCTCTCTTTGTTCAAATACATTGGGTTGACAATCGGGGCCTTTACGTGGCCATTGGTCTCTGATTTCTATGGCCGTTCGTTTGCATTCAATGCCACGCTTGTCATGAGTGGAGCAGCTGGTCTCGTTGCAGCAGGAATGCCCAATTTCGGTTCCCTCAACTTTTTCATCTTTCTCATTGGATTTGCCACGGGAGGCAACCAGCCCGTGGACGGTATGCTCTTTGTGGAGTTGATCCCGGCGCTGCACCAGCACCTTTTGCTCCACGAATCAGCCTTTTGGGGGGTGGGCAATTTTGTTGCAGCCATTATTGGATGGCCATTGATTGTTCACAATACTTGCGAAAAGGGCCATTGTACCTACGAAAACAACTTGGGCTGGCGGTATGCATACTGGACGTTTGGCGGGTTGGCGCTCTTAATGGCGATGGTTAGAATCTTGGCCCGTATCTACGAGAGTCCCAAGTATTACATTGGCAAACAACAGGATGAAAAAGCGGTGGAGATTATTCAGGCTATTGCGAAACGGAACAAGACTGAGACGTGGCTCACGCTCGAGCATTTCCAGACCATCGACGCCGAATTTGCGGCCAAGGGTATCACGATGACAGGACCAGTTGCCGGCAAGCAAGTCTCGAACAACAAGATTATTGTTGACAGATATCTCGAGACATTCAGACAATGGAAGGTTTTGTTTGCTACACGTAAGATGGCGGTGACCACGCTTCTTCTTTGGGGTGTGTGGGGCTTGACGGGGATGGGGTTCCCGTTGTTCAACAACTTCTTGCCGTTTTACTTGCAATGGAAGGGTGCGCAAACAGGAACTTCGTCGTTGAACAAGACGTACCGTAACTATACGATCCAGGCGGTGTGGTCGATTCCTCCAGGGTTTGTGGCTGGATGGTTGGCTGACCGTAAGTATATTGGTAGAAAAGGGGTGGGGTTCCTTGGAGGTATTTTGAGTGGGGTGTTTATGTATCTCTTTACGTTGACCAAGTCGGCGAACAGTTATCTTGTGTTCAACTGCTGTGTGTCGTTTGTCACGACGTTCATCTACGCAGCCATGTACACATATACGCCCGAGGTCTACCCAGCACCAGCTAGAGGTGCTGCTACCAGTGCATGTTCGTTTATCAACCGGTTGTGTGGTACGATGGGTCCTGTGATGACGTTATATTTGGACATCAACAACGGACAGCCGGTGTTCATTTCCGGGGCATTATTTATTGCTGCGGGATTCTTATTCATGTTACTTCCGTTTGAAACAAGAGGCAAAGCCGCGTCTTAAAAAAAACCAAACAAATAACCAATTACAATTACAATTACAACATTCAGTAATGACCGGCTGCAAATAACGTAGATGGTGGTGGCGTGATCGAGATCCATTATTTTGGGTCTAATTTTTTTTTGTTCTGGCGGAGCGGGCGAGAACGTTGTGCACGGCCCCGAGCCCAAATCCCAGAGACTGACTGACGACAAACAGGTGATTCTGGAGTTGTTTGCTTTTTTTTTGCTTCCGAAGAGTAGTGGTCGTGTGCGCTTAAACTGTACCAACCATATTACATTGCACCAAGACCAGCCAATAGTAACACGCCTCAACAACTATCCGGATCCAGTGGATGGAAGCGGATATAATTACCATTTGGCCGTCTTTCTGGTACGCGTTCACTTCCTCCCCAAAAGATAAGTGGTGTTCCATTGCCTAATGAAAAGTTCGGGGTTGCGTAACCCCAGATTTTTTTATTTTTCTTTTCTGCGGCTCTACATCTCGTATAAAAGAAATGGAAAGTGCTCCCCATATTTCAAATTGCATGAAAAGTTTATCCTGAACCAAAAACAAAAAAAAATGGCCTCAACACGGAGATTCTCGTTGGCAGTCGAGTCTCCCACCGGCACCAATAATCCAACACATGCGTATCTCGTGTATGGCAAAAGAAGACATGTACGTTCCAATAGCGAGCCTAATTTGACCGACCTCGCAGCTAAAAGACCACACGAAACCCGAAAAGTTTCTTTCTGTGACTTGGACAGCCTCAATGACCAGTTGGAACACTTGAAGAAAGTCGGCTGTCGTACCAGTGCCACGTCAAAGTCGACAATGGACTTGAGTCTGCCATCTTTGGACCTGAGCTTTGTCCGGCTGAACTGCTGCTCCGAGTCCGATCCACGTACAGTACAGGACCACAACAGCCGCAACCACCACCGCAGAATGGCTGTTGCCGTCAAGTTCGACAACCCCAAGGCCTGGAGCTGAACAAAAGGAATTGGATATTAAATTAATTCATGGTTTTTTTTCGTTTTGGGGGGTTTCTTTATAAAAATATACGACAATTTATTCCACACCAAAGTAGATGGAGTCTACAAACCGGTTTCTGAAATGCCAGTCGATGTCTCTAAAGTGTTCAGGGTTGTACCATCTGTCTTCGTTGTCGTCGATGGTACTCAACTTACCTACCACGATGTTCACTTTATCAAACACTTGTTTGATACGTCGTAATCCAATCTCTGTAGCAAGATATGCACACAACACAATGTTCTCCTGCTTTACCTTATGGTCAAGCAACACCTGGACAGCCATGATGGACGCAGCACCACTGATGATCTGAGAATCAAACAAAAAGATCTTCTTATTGGGGGCACCCACCGTTGCTGGCAACGAATCAAAGTGTAACTGAGGCTCGCCGGTATTTGAGTCGCTCTGGATAAGTAACTTGCCAATGGTGATATCAGGGATTGTTTTCTTGATTGCCTTCATAAAACAATCTCCCGATCTGATGATGTTAATGGCAATGATTTCGTCCAATGGCTTCAAGCCCGAAAACTGGTAGTTGTTCTTGTTGGATGTGTTTACGGTAATTGTTTTGTAATTACTAAGGAATTCCATCGCTTTCTCAATGATCAACACAGAGATCCGGTCGAAATAGAAGATAAAATCAGATCTCTCGGTATTCTTATCGAACAAAATGGAGTTGATTCCTCTTGTCTGGTTGTTGCAGGGCAACACCTTCAAGTTTTTGAATGAATCGACGTCAAACGTAATGTTTCTGCCCAACTGACGCAAATGGTTCAAGTGCAGTGATGATTTGAGTGCCAATTGTCTTTGGATATGCTGGATCATCAAACTGATGGCTATATCGTTTTCCAAGCCCTTGGGCAACACCAAATCGGCATTGTTCATGGTTGGATTCACGTAACGAACAGCATTGGGTTTGACAAACGTCTCCCACTGTTTCATGGCACCAGCAAGATCTCTTCCTCGGTGCAAGATATCTCTGGTCAACCTGCGGGCCAAACAGACATCCAAGTCGGTATCAACGTAGATCTTCAAGTCCATCAAGTCCAAGAGTCGCTTATCGTACAAGGCATAGATTCCTTCGATGATAATCACGTTGGCACCGTAAATCGTGGTGGTTTTACTTGTTCTGTTGTGGAGGTTGAACGAATAAACAGGAATCGAGGTCTTTTCACCTCGTTTCAACGCCTTGATCGTTTCATACATCAAGTCCAAGTCAAATGACTGGGGCATATCAAAATCAAAGCTATTGGCAAACGCCATTTCTCTCTCGGCCAGTGTAAGTGGATTGTAGAAGTTATCAAATGAAAGCAACACCGTCCATGGTTGGTTAAGTTCTTGAATAATCTTTTGAGAAACAGATGTCTTTCCTGAACCAGAGTTGCCTGCGACTCCAATGATATATGGCTCTGCCCAAGGAGCGATGTACAGTAACGAATCGGGCTCAACGTCCAGTTGTTCGGCAGAGTTGAAAAACGACGACGAATCGTTGTTTTCTGGCGAAATCCGAGAAAACCTTCTCCCTTTAGGAACACCCAACGACTCAGCAACAACAGATGACATGAATATTAAAGGATTAAAAGTTTGAAGGTGGAACGATTAAGTTTCGCATCTCATCGCAAAATTTCGCTAGGTTCCAAAGCCTGGGGTTAACGACAAAAAAACAATGGCCGATATTCATTCAGGAAAAGCATCTAGAAGACGCAGAGCTGGCGATGACCAATGGGAAGATGAAGAAAGTGGTGATGTGTTAAGAAAAAGCGAAACAAAGGATCCAATAGTACCTCCACCTCCACCAAAGGACATATCACGGAATGAGTACCTTAAGAAACGACAATTGGCCAAACTTAAAGAGCTTGAGGATCAGATCCATCGTTACGATACTCAACAACATCAATTAACGCTCCATCAACAGGAAGATTATGCCCACAAACAAGAGATTGCCACTACTATCAGAAAAGCCATTGGTGATATTCGACCTCAAGCCTACGTTTTACCCGAAGCATCCACTGATAAGAAACGAAAACACGAGATTCTTCACCAGAAATCGGCATATGACGATGCTGAGGGCCAATTACCAAAGAAGAAGAATCGGTACGAGAACCAATGGGAAGCTGATCAGTTAAAGAAAGCAAACCAGATTTCCACCATCAACACCGATAAAATCGAACTTCCTGGCCAGGAAGAGTACGACTTTGTGTTTGATGAATCACAGTTTGTCAATTTCGAAGAGGATCAACCGCTTCCAGGAGACGAACGACACCAACAACAACAAGATACCAAAGCCAGGGAAAACAAACGAAACACCATCAAAGAAATCAAGGAATCACTTCCCGTATACAAATTCAGGCAAGATTTCCTCGATACTATTGCCAAAAACCAGGTTCTTATTGTTGTGGGAGAAACAGGGTCTGGAAAGACGACACAATTGCCTCAATACTTACATGAAGCTGGGTATTCAGGGACTGGAGACAAGAAATTGATCATTGGATGTACGCAGCCCAGAAGAGTGGCCGCAACCTCAGTGGCTACTAGAGTGGCTGAAGAAATGGACGTCACCTTGGGCGAAGAAGTTGGATACACCATTCGTTTTGAAGATATTTCGAGTCCCAAGACGGTGGTCAAGTACTTAACCGATGGGATGTTGCTCCGAGAGTTTCTTACTGACCCCGAACTCTCTGATTATGGTGCATTGATGATTGATGAGGCTCACGAAAGAACTCTTAGCACTGAAATCATCTTGAGTTTGCTTAAAGATATTATCCAGGCCCGGCCAGACTTTAAGCTCATTGTTGCTTCGGCTACGATCAATGCTCAAAAGTTTTCTGATTTCTTCTACAATGCTCCAATCCTCAACATTCCTGGCCGTCGGTTTCCCGTAGATATCCACTACACCAAGAACCCTGAAGCAAACTATATCCAAGCAGCCATGACGACAATCTTCCAGATTCATTTGACTCAGGATCTTCCTGGCGATATCTTGGTGTTTCTCACGGGACAGGACGAAATCGAGACGATGGAAGAGTCGCTTAAGGAAGCAGTCACTCGATTAGGCGACCAAATTAGACCCATATCCATATGTTCGATCTACGCCAACTTACCCAACGAACTACAAGCAAAGATCTTTGAAAAAACTCTGTCCAACACGCGAAAGGTGGTGCTTGCAACCAATATTGCCGAGACGTCGATTACCATCGATGGAATTTCATATGTGATCGATCCAGGATACGTCAAGCAAAACGTGTACAATCCTAGTACAGGGATGGAAAGTTTAGTGGTGGTTCCATGTTCTCGTGCCTCGGCCGACCAGCGGGCTGGTAGAGCAGGTAGAGTTGGGCCCGGTAAATGTTTCCGTCTCTATACCAAATGGTCATTTTATAACGAGCTTGAACTTAATCCGACTCCGGAAATCTTACGGGTAAACTTGACGTCGATGGTTCTTCTTTTGCTTTCGATAGGAATAACTGATTTGGTCCATTTCGATTTCATGGATCCTCCGAGTCCAGAAACCATCATTAAGGCATTGGAACTCTTGTACTCGTTGGGTGCGCTCAGTTCTCAAGGAGGACTCACGGCCACCGGGCGCAAAATGGCCGAGTTCCCCATCGATGTCATGTTTGCCAAATGTCTCTTGCAGAGCTCGAAGTTTGGCGTATTTGACGATATACTTTCCATCATTGCGATATTGGGCGAGAGCGGAAATCTCTTTTATCGGCCCAAAGATAAGCGAGAACAGGCCGATCGGGCAAAGGAACGGTTCCATGAACCAACTGGCGATCATCTCACACTCTTGAATATATGGAATCAATGGACAGAGACCGGGTTTTCGAACCAATGGTGTCAGGATAACTTTGTTCAGTACAAGACGTTGAAGCGAGTCAAAGATATTCGGCACCAGCTTGCGGGCCAGTGTCGACGTCTTGGCATTGAACTGGCAACAACTGCTGGAGAGAACAGGATCGTGATGATCCAGAAATCAATTGTTTCTGGGTTTTTCAGCAACATCGCTCGTTTATCTAAAACAGGCGACTCGTACCGTCGCTTGAAACAGAATCAGCCCGTAAATGTCCATCCGTCGTCGGCGATATTTTCCGTCAAACCACCGCCAAAATTGGTGTTGTACCATGAATTGGTGCTTACAAGCAAAGAGTATATGCGCAACTGTATGATTATCCAGGAGAAATGGATCCATGAGTTTGCAGCCCATTACTATAATACCAAGGATCTTAGTTTTATGGCCAAACGGTGAACGAAATTTTTTTTGCAGCCATTTTCCTGTACATGAACGATGTCGACCCAGTAACAAAAATCATCACCTTATTTTACCATAGAAACCCGCCACAATGTCATGTCGTTGGGTGGTGTGCCTGCGGGCATTGAGCGTGTCACGATCCTTACGTAGAGATACGGTTGATCTTCCACGAATATTCCAGAACTCCAACAGTGACTCTTCGATCCAATCGATGGAGAACATTCTTTCGATTCTTCAGATCGTGGAGTCCCAAGCAGCATCGCCGCTGAGCAACATAGGCATACGCAAGCGGCCCTCACATTTCCTACAAGCAATGAAACGCTTGGATACACATTACTTGAACCAATTCACGGACCAGTTTGGTCGCGAGTTGGTGCGCTACGCCATTCTTTACCAGTTCAACTTGATGCCATACCTTCGCGACAACTGGACGCAGTTCCAGGATATTGGAGCTGTTGATGCTGCGGTGGATTCGATCATGCAGCGGACATGTGACAAGCCCAACTCGTTCTTTGTACGGCGACAAGAGATCACCATGAATAACCAGCTCACGTATTTGCAGCTGGTGGTGCGATACTATATCATGAACCCCGAACATTGTTTATCGCGACTCAGTGTCGATATCCGGAGTGCTGCCAAAAGTGTGGTGACGTACGGAGCCGCAGAGTCGAGGTACGACTTGCCTCGGATCAAGATTCCTCCGTCACATGCGTACATCACGCACGATCCGTTGGTGTTACGCAGTAATATCGGCAACGAAAAGTCCGACAAGAATCTTTTGGTGTACATGGCGATGGACACGGCTACAATCGAGCATGCCATCATTGGCCATCACCAGTACATGCGGCAACAGAACCAGCGTGCGATAGATGTTGGTGCTGACTTGTTTATGGCGATGATGCGTAACGACGAGCAGGAAGGCAGGCTTGCTTTCCTGGTGCTCTGCAAGCGGGTCTTGCTCAAGATCCAGGAATCAAAGGAGGAAGTGCCTCAAGAAGCGCAACAAACGGTGGTTGAGTCACAGGAGCATACAGAACCACTGCAGTACTGGGAAACCGGGATAGTGAGGCGAGAACCCGTGGTCCAGCCACGGTCGACTTTGGTAGCCAAGAGCGAGATCAAACATGTTGCATTAAAGACACTTACTTCGTTTGACAAAGCATCGCTAGATAATGGCACGGGGAAAGTACCACTGCGTGTGGTTGACATCAACTATGGCGAGCTTAACGATGAATTGTTATTGAGAAAGTTGGTTGAAGACGAGCATAGTCTTCGTGTTCTCAAGGTGATTGTGGCGTACAAGAGTCGGATTCCCGACCGTTTGCTTCATTCTAAGCATTATCGGTATGCATTAGGACAATCGAGCGAGCTTACGGTTCAATGTGATGACGGAAACGATGAGCTTACCATGAATATATTAGAGAGTTACTTTGATCGGTATTTCGGCAAGTTCTACGGCCGTACTCCGATGGAAGCTGAAAAATGGTTGGTTAATTTATTGTTGGCGTGGGATGCACGCGAGACGTTGATCAATGGTGCTTTATTGAAAGAAGCTGTTGATGGGTTCCGTGACATTGTTAGTGGATGTCTGTTAGAAGTATCAAAAACAGTACAATAGACACGGTTGACATTGTCTGATGAGACAACGAACCGTAAATAATAAAGAACTAAAACAAAGACAGATTAATAATAGTAATAATAATAATAATAATAATAATAATAATAGATAGACCAATTCAAGAAAAAAAGAAGAAAGAAAGCACGCCACATAACACACGACGTACCGATGATTAACCACGATTGGATAAAAACACGCTCTTTTAGGTCGCTCAAGATAACAGCCCCCAACGCCTGGCACCTTAACCTAAAAAAACACGGTGCGGGTGCGCATTTCCTGCAGAAAAAAAACCACCCCGTTCTAGATCCACAAGGGATGAAACTGTCATCTTCGCGCGTAAAACAAAAGCAGGCGCACGCACGGGAACATACACGAAATAATTTATTCAAAAATTTTTACAGCCTGTGTGGGTTTAATAAAATCTTGGAGGAGCGTCCTTTTATTAGCGTTCTTTTACTCTTCCTGTTTACTTTCATTGAATAGAGAAGCACACACACACAGACACAGACACAAATCTCCCATTTGCTTCCAACCCAAATTCTCCTTCCTTCCTTCCTTTCTGTGCTTTCTTGCCCACTCTTTTCTAGCACTTTTCCCACCTGATCCGACTCGATACAAACACAAGTATTCTACACCTTTTTACAACGTATCAGATGCACTTGATCTACTTGTTTCTTGCAGGACTAGTTTCAGCAGTCGATGAGTCCGTTGGCTGCTTCTCGACTGTGGATATGTCCAATAGCATGGGTTCCAATACATACCAGTCCACCGGTTTATGTAGTGGCCTTTGTTCATCGTCTCCGTACTATGCCATCACCATGGGTAGCACATGTTACTGTTTGTCCTCATTGCCCACCACAGGACTGGTAGACCAGTCCATGTGTAGTTCCAAATGTAACGGATTTGGAACACAAACATGCGGTGGTCCACAAGCTTTCCAGGTTTTCGTTGGTAGTGGTGCCCCTGCTCCTTCCTCTTCAGCATCAACAAACACCCCTTCAAGCTCAACTCATTCCTCATCTAAAGCCTCATCGACATCCACTACGTCCAAGAGCCTGCTGACCACTTCTTCAGAAACCTCAGAAACCGCCAGTCTGTCTCTGTCTTCTAGTACTACTGAAGCCTCGAGCGCTGGCACTGTCACCGTCACCAAGACTTCACCTACAAGCACATCCACATCTTCCCTGTCCTCGAGTTCGCTGTCGCTGACCGCACCTTCCAAAAACAAGAGCAGCACCAATACCGGTGCTATTGCTGGGGGTGTGGTTGGAGGTGTGGTTGGTGTTGCTGCGATTCTTGGCCTTATCTTTTTCTTTGTCAGACGGCGTGACGACAGTGACGACGACGAAGAGGAGTTCTACGATAAGCCTGCGCCTACTTTGGGCAGAGGCAACACTAACAAGGGTTCGCGTCGTAACAAGTCGCCATTGGACATGCCTATGTCGAACCCATTGGCCAATCCGTTTGTTCATCCGTCAGAAGCCAGTGTTTCGAGCCAAGGAACGTCACTCCAGACCACCACCAATTCCTTGGTTGATCCGAGACTAAATCCTATCATGATGGGCAGACGAAGATTATCTGAAGGGTCATTGGCAGACGAGGCCGATTACTCAAGAAAGATCCTTCTGGTAGCTAACCCTGACCGAGTCTAGGGCGAGCACCAGCATAATACCTCCCAATATTAATCCATAGCATCCATCCACACACTAACGAGACCCCAACGACGATAAATCACAGCTCTTTTTCTTGAAGACTTTTACTTTTACTACCCTTTTTTTTAAATTTACTATTACTGTACCCCGGTTCTCCTACCGTTTATGATGATATTACCCTTTTTAGTTCTTTGCCAGTATCTTTTATTTGAGTATATATGGTTGTATATCCGCGATGAACACAATGTACATTTTGGATCCGTTGAAAAATTAATGTGCACGTTACGGTGTGTTTTTTTTTCTTTTTGTCACTCACATCCGTCCGTGGTTGTAGTCTAGCAAAAGTGGTGTGGTGAGATGGTGACATTTAAATAAATATGAACAAAAAAGAAAACAAAACAGAGGAAATCCACGGACTGCTATTGGTCAATTCTTTGGTCAGGAACCATACTCCTACCCGCACAAGAGCGTGGCGCACCATTTTCTCTATTCTTAATCTCACGAGAAAGTTTTCTCGGTAAGTTGTCTCGGTAAGATTTCTCGGTAATATTTCTCGATGGACGATTTGGTGGCGGTGGGAACCCCGGACAAAAGCGAGCACAAAATAAAAAAAATGTGCCCCGTCCCGCGCAAAACCTCATCTAGCACTTATTGCCAGACAAGTTAATTTATAGCGCCATTAGATCTTTTTGTTTTCTCCCAAATATTTACAACCACTTTGGTGGATCCTTTTTTTTTTATATATATCATTCCTTGTTCCTTTCCATTCTATTAACCAATTAAAATTCCACATGATGAACGTCTCCCGTCTGGGCACCCCGCAGCCCACAAAGACACCGGTGCCCGTCTATGAAAAGCCCCTTTACGACACGCTCCTCGAGATGCAAACCACCCTTGTTTCGCTCAAGAACAACAGAAACAAGTTCATCAACTCCAAACAGATCTATCTGATGTACGAACTGTTTCTTAACATGTTGCATGAATTGAAAGTGACTCGTAAAGACGAAGAATTGAAAGGCATGACCCTCGTGCTTCCCAGCATCACCGACACCGTTATTGACGATATCTGGCAGCTCCTTTCGCTCTGCTTTGTGACGTGTGGCTTGACCAAGTTCGCTCCAGCCACATACGCATCTCTCTCCACCGTCAACAAGCTCTTGAACCATCTCAAAGAACAACAGGTGTACACCTTGGATGATCTCGAGCCCATCGCCCTGAGATTGGCTGAAATCAAACAGATCGTCACCAACAACGACTACGACGAAGAGGACGATCTCGTCCTGGATTTTGGCCAAGACGTCCATGACTCGGTGGCCCAAACCAAAAACATCCACAAGGTCGAAGAAAACTTGTTGTTAAGAACAAAACTCAACAAGTGTGAAACGTTGTACAATCAGTTGGAAGCCAGTTTCAGAAACATACCGGCAGACTTGGAACCCACCTACAACCAATTGATTCAGTTAAGAAAGTCCATCATCCAATACATCACCCACAAGGACGAGTACAAGGACAGCATTGCCACCAAGATCGGAGAAGCCAAGGAAGAATTGAAGCAGATTAAGTCCAAGCGTGACAGTGACGGGTTGTTCCACTCAAAGTACGAAGAAGGCGATCAAGAAAAGTTGAATAGTATCCAAACGGTCTTGAATGGATTGCTTGACGACTGTTTGAACTTATTGCACGATTTATCGATCCAATCCGAAACCAACTTGGACCTGATGTTTGGCAAGTTGACGTTGGACGAGAAGGCGCTGTTTAATCCTGACCTCAAGGAGATCCACAAGCGCTTTGAGGCGATATATTATAAACTTATAGAGTTGAAAACAACTTTGGAAAACTTATTGGTGACAAGAAGATGGACGATGAGAGAAACGGATTTGTTTAGTTACCAGAAACTACTCAAGGACCTTGATGATGAACGTGTATTGTTGAGCAATAAGATCACCAAGATCAACACCGACGAAGAAACGAGTACTACTGCCAATGACCAGACTATCAACCAGCATCTCAGAAAGAACCAGATTTTGATTCTTTATTTACTCAGAAGAAACTACTCAGTGATCTACAAGCTTTTGGAATCATCGGAGCCGGTGAGTGAATCGTTGCAGCCCATACATAACCAGTTGTCTACTGTACGCAAGTGTCTTCTTGAGATCAAGCGGGTGGATGGGCTCAACAACACGAGGGAATTGTATCCCTTCCAGTTCAAGTTAGCATCGTTGGATAATCTCCGGTCTGACGGTAAGTTTACCATCAATGGGCAGATACCCGAAGGACAAGGGACATTGAATGCACTTCTTGCTGAATGTTTTGATATTATTCATGAACTCAAAATCGAGTTAGAAGAAAAGGAAGACGAGGCGGAAGATGATGATGAAGAAACGACGTCGAAGGCCGAAATGACGGACGATGAAGACATCAATTCGGATGACGAAGTTGAAGTGAAGAGAGGAAGATTCAAGGGATTTAACGAAGCCGATTACGATTTGGAATCGGAATCTGCATTTGAAGACGATGATGACGATTTGAGTTTCAGTGAGAGCGAGTACGAAGGAAATGACTACTATTGAAAAACGAATTAAACAAAAATTTAAGTGTATATAGAGAAACAAATGTTACAAAAAATGTTACAAAATGTGAAGAATTGTCACCCATGACAATTTCCTGTATACAGAATCGGAGGCCGCAATTCCGGGTAAAGTTTTCTGGCATAAAAAAAAGAAATACCAACGCCATCGTCAAGGAGAAGTGGAAAAAGCAATTCCGTTTGCACGAATAAGAAACAACCAGGCATCTTTTTGGAGGGTCGCCAACACATACCCATCAACCTTTTTGTATCTTGTTTTACTAGCAATACAACGGGCGACTTTTAATAGATTTGTGTTATTGTCATGATATCGACCGGATTTCATTGGGGAGCCAAGCCCACCACGACAGAGACCTCGAAAGGCATCGCTTCCAACGCTTCTGGAAAGCTGTTGACGAAGAAAAGACGTTTTCTGGACATCGTGCCGTCATCATCAACATCATCATCATCCTCATCATCAACAACATCCATCACTGCATTGTCCCGTAAGGGCTCCATCAAGAAACAACCATCATCACCACCTCCATCATATGCAAAAAGAAGCAAGACACCACGTATCATTGGCCAGCTGTTGCCCCTCAATCGGCTTGTTGAAGTCTTGGACCATGGCTCGTTGCAACGGTTGTTACAGGACTTGATCCAGATGCATCCTGAGATTGCTGGCTCCATTAACAAACTCTCACCCAAACCAACCATTGCCAATGCCATCGAGTTGCTTCGGGAAAAATTCGATACTATCACCAAACACTTGCCATACAAATGTGACGTTGAAAGCGATTATTCGTACTTGAGAATAAAACCACACTTGACGGAGTTTCTTCATTGTTTATCTGATTTCATTCTCAACTTCTTGCCACCAATGGAGATGAATATCGTCAACTCGTTGACGTTCTTGGACCTGATCACGCATCTTATCCATGAATTGCCCAATTTCTCCAACAACGAGTTCCAGTACACCAAACAGATGGCATATGAACAGATTGCCAACACTTGGCTCATTGTGTTGAGCCAGAAACCCGAAGACGATGAAACAAACAACGAAGATAACGAATCCACCCTCAGATTATACAGAATCATCACGGATATGAATTTACTGGAGAAAGTAGACAAACACGATAAGTTTTCGTGGGGCAAGTTCCGGGCCGTGTTGGAGTTCATTCGGGCCGAAATCGAACAGGCAGATTTGATTGTCCGTGCCAATAATCAAACAAGCACGGGACTCAGCGATTTCATCACTCTCGACTACTCCAACTACTCGCTAGCTGCCAGAACATCTCATTAATAAATATATATATATAATATAAATTAAACTAATTTTTTTTTTTTTCGCAGCCAGTTGCAAATTTATTAATTGTACAATTATCGAGATGGCAGTGACAGTGGCGGTTGTAAGAGCCACCATTGGCTGGTTCTCCATATTTCCACTGAACAACGTTGGTGTGGGTGTGAGTTTTGATCCAGTGACGATTTTTCAGATTTTCCAGACGATATTTAATCCTGAAGATATGGTTTCTGATCCCGACAAGATGTTTGAGCTACAGAGTCAGGTGGAAAAGACCAGCAACTGATGGGGAACACGATCGATAAACGCGATATTAATTGGTGCAAGGTTTTACTTGTCGAGGATGTAGCAGAACAAGAACTTCTTTGCTCGATACTTGCCCACATTGCCACCCACTCATCAAAGCTTGCCCGGTTTGCCATTGCATCGCTCCACATGATTGACAAAGCTGATAAACAGTTGATTGAGCCCATGATCCTCAACAATCTTGTGGAACAACATGAAGCAGTAACCGAAAAGGACTACATAGAATCGGTGCTCTGGGAAAACTCTATACTTGAAAATGCTTTACATACGTGTATTGAGACCAAATACATCACTTGAACCGTGAAAGGGCCGGCGCCAATACATCCACCTCTTCCTCGACCCCGTTTTCTTCGTCCTTCAACCGTTGTCTCGCTTCCTTTTCCAACTTCAAGTTTCTTTCTATTCTCATTCTTCTTTCGTCTATCACGTTCTCCTTTTTCTTCCGTAAGAGTCTTCTTAAGGACGAGTTCTTGCCCTTGATATCTGGTCTGATCTCCAACTTCTTGTCCTCTTCAGTCACTTGCTCAAACTCGTTTATCTGGCCAGGTTTCAACCGGATACCAATACTTCTCTTGTCCACACGGCCAATATCGTTTGGATCAAGCGAAATGGTATCGGAAGACAACTTGTTGATCAACAGTCTGACTTCCTGTTGTTGTCTCTGCTTGGCAGATTCGTATGGGTTCAATTCCATCGCATCGTAGTTGGCTTCACCAGCACCAGGAATAATCAACGACGAGAATCCGCCCTGGTGGCCCGTTCCTAATATATCTTCAAACGGAACAAACTTGACCTTTTCTGTTCTCGAGCCAGGAATCAAGTGGTTCATATATGGATCCTGCTGCTTTGTCTTGAACACATCTTTCCACACCGTTACGTGAGGGCCCCAACATACCGAAAGGAGACCTGTATCTGAAATATCAAGCGACGATGCCGGCGTTGGTGTATAATAAGAGTCCATTTCTTCGAATTTACGCAAGTCCCAGATCTTCAACTGCTTATCAGACCCAGCCACAGCCATGTATTTGCCTTCTCTGTCAATAGCTAAGTCTCTGATTGGCCCTCGTGAACACTGGAGCTTCACCAACGGAGTCGACATGCTCGGAGACCAGAGCGAAACCGTACCATTGCCGTGTCCCAAATGCATCACCGCGTTCCACGGGTTCTGTTTCATTGCTTGGGTCGGTCCCAACTTGGTTCTGTGCTCGGCCACAAGCGTACCGGTGGAAACATCATGATACTTCAAGAACCCGTTGTGGCCCGTTGTGGTCAACAAGAAATGGTACGGTAAGAAATCAAGAAGCGTGGCCTCCACATGCTGCTTCAAACGATGGAGTTCTGTGCCTGTTTTGTCGTATATGAAGGTGTACTTTTTCTGTGCCACGGCAAAGTACTGGTCGTTGTGTAAGAATTTGACGGCGTTGACAGTTTCGTTGAGGTGTAACTCGCAGTCAAGCTTTCCCTTGCGCCAGTCTATGACGGCCACATGCCCTTTTCGTCCTCCCAACAACAATTCTCGTCCGTTTCGGTTATAGTCGATGGTATATGGCCCAAACTCGGGCAACTTCAACTCAAACTTCTTATTGGCAGTACTGACATCGACTGCGGCTTCTATATCGTCCTGCTTGAACTTGTACGTTCTTTCCATCGGTCCTTCAGCTTCCAAAAACCCGGCTTCTTCCTGTAACAACATATCGGTTCTTGCAGCTGACTGGAGCGCATCGCGGTACTGGCCATCGATCCGCTTCAACCCCGCATTGAGCCGTCTGTTCTTGCTGCCACGGTTCTTGCCTTTGTGTCTGTCGTTGCCACGTTCATACTTGGCAATCTTTGCTTTATTTGCGGCACCTGGTCTCGTTTCTGGTGCCATTTTTTCTGCCTCCTGTTCTCTCTGTTGGATGGTGATGATCATCTCGTGGATTTTTTTTTCTTGAAATGAATTGATGCGGACTGCAGGTAAGAAATCTTAAATGAATCTTTTCTTAAATCACCAGGTGATTCCCAACCACCACATTTTCTTTCTTGGTTTTGTTGATGTTTTCACGTTCCTGGAAAGTTGCTACACGTCCTTTAGCCGCCAGTGTTGTGCCTCGACCAATAGCAATCACGTTTGCTGCTGCAGGCGCGCTTATTGGCGGGTACTATCTTTTGGATGCGAGATCGGGGGTTCACGAGTACGTGCTTTGTCCGTTAATCCGGACGTTTACCGATGCTGAAGGGGGTCATAAGTTGGGTGTTTTGTTGTTGAAGTATGGATTGGTGCCACTGATTACAGAAAGTGGCGAAAACGACGATGTTTTATCGGTGCAGGTTTTTGGTAGCAAGTTGAACTCGCCCGTCGGATTGGCTGCTGGTTTGGATAAGGACGGCGAAGGGATCGACTCGTTGTTTGACATGGGTTTTTCGTACGTTGAAATCGGCTCAATTACGCCAGAACCTCAGCCAGGCAACCCCCAGCCACGGTTCTTTCGTTTACCTCGTGACGATGCCGTGATCAACCGTTACGGCTTCAATTCCACGGGCCATTTCAGTGTCATTTCGACGTTGCGGCTCCGGTTTGAACGGTTACTTACGCGGTTCCAGACATCGCATCTGGGCGAACTTGCGCCATACTCCAACGCGTTCCGGTCCGGTAAGTTGTTGGGGATCAATTTGGGCAAGAACAAGTTTGGAGACGAAGTTGATGACTATACCAAGGGGGTTGAAAGACTTGGGAAGTATGCTGACGTGTTGGTGATCAACGTTTCGTCGCCCAACACGCCTGGATTGAGAGACTTGCAGAGCGAGCTGAAGTTGACGGGTTTATTGAGCGCTGTTGTTAAGGAAAGAAACGCTGTTGGTGCCAATTTATTGGGCCGTGTTCCACCTGTGATGGTCAAAGTTGCGCCTGACTTGACGGAGCCCGAGATCGAGTCGATTGCACAGTCAGCAAAGACGGCTGGTGTGGATGGAATCATTATTTCCAATACCACGATCTCGCGTCCCCGTGGTTTACTTACAGGTGATGACCAGCTTATCAATGAAACAGGTGGTCTTTCCGGTGCTCCCTTGAAACCCTTATCGCTCCAGGCCTTACGGACGTTGAGAAAGTATACCCGAGACTCTGACTTGGTGTTGGTGGGCTGTGGAGGTATTTCTTCCGGAAAAGATGTGTTAGAGTTTGGAAGAGCGGGTGCTACGTTTGTCCAGTTGTACACATCGTTTGCGTACCGTGGTCCAGGGCTTCCGAACAAAATTAGAGACGAATTGGCTGCTGAGTTGCGTAGAGAAGGAAAGACATGGGCCCAAATCGTAGAGGAAAGCTGATTATGTGCTGCTTATGTAAGAAAACTACATAAAAAACTGTATCAAAACAAAAACAAAAACAAACACACAATAAAAAACATCAATGGTTTCACGGCCAGTTACGCCTCTGTCTGGGCAGCGGAGACGGCATTCACGGCGTTCGTCGGGGTACCTTTTCACGCAGTCGCCGAAGGTTCATTATCCTGTTGATGCGGAGCATCTTCCGCTTGAAGCTGCGCATAATGTGGCCAAGTTCGAGATGCTTTCGGACGCGATCGAGGAGCTTGATGTTAACATGACAAACCTTCAGCAGATCCACGAAGCGGTTTCTACAGGATTTAACGAATCGTTTGCGAGTTTCATGTATGGATTGAGTATTACGATGTGGTGTGTTGATTTTCCAGGGTGTCCCACGAAACGAGCATGGGAACGGTTGCAGAGCGAAAAGGAAACAGATTCGAGAATAAATGAGTTGCGAAAACGACTAGAAAGAACACGGACAGAAAACGCGCGACTTCGTGAAGAGCTTGCAAAGAGCGAACAGACGGTGAAGGTGAATGCGAGTGCGAATCGTGGAAGGATACGAAAAGGAGTGGCAGTGACAGCAGCAACAGCAACAGCAACAACAACAGCTGGTGCTGGTGGTAATATAAGAAGTGGTAATATTAGAGGAAAATTTAGAGGTGGTAATTATGGTGGTAATTTTAGTGGAATCGCACCACCAGCTGGCGCTGGCGGTGCTGGTGCTGGCGGCGGTGCGTTGCGACGTGTTTCGCGAATTCCGCAGGCCACGCGCCATCGCGGCGGCCCTAATCTCGACCAGGCCCCGCGGTACATGAAAGGCTTGTTTGATACGAGCAACACGCCGCGTGGCCGTGATGCAAAAGGATACCGAGTACCATAATGTATATTAGTATAGAATCAACGTAATAAGCGAAGCATTAACTCGTACTTGACCTGCAGCACCGACTTGTGTTGTTGGCTGGCAATGATCATGAGATAGTCGCGGTTTTCCATTGAGTTTAGGATGGTCTGTCGACGAACCGTTTCTTGATAATCAGGTGGCATAGATGTTGTGATGTGTTGTGTTGTGATGTGAAGTGATGTGTTGTATTGTATTGTGTTGATGAATTAATATAGTGTTGATGTAAAGTATTAATGTTAAAAGGTGATAAGTATTGATAATTTTTCAAACATGCTCAGCCTTATAGCTCCTGCTTTCTGTACACTCACGCTTACGTGGGCGTTGTGGGTATATGTTGTTGAGATCTGTGGCACGGCACTTGCCCAGCATCGATTGGTGGCCACGATTCTTGGTCTGTTTATGGTGTCGGTGTATGTTGCGGCGATGTATGCCTATGTCCAGGTGATCCGCGTCGGTGCTGGTTCGCCGCTCGATTATCCCGAGCTCTGTATTGGCGACGTACGGCTATTGGAACAGACAGAGAATCCTTTTCTATCAACACCCGTTGCTGCTGCTTCTGCTGGTACTGCTGCTTCTCCAGCCCAGTTTCTCACCAGTCATACGCAGGGAAACGGGTACCGTTACTGTACCAAATGTAGCTGCTGGAAACCAGACCGCACACACCACTGCTCTTCGTCCGGCAAATGTGTGCTCAAGATGGACCATTACTGTCCGTGGTTCTCGACGTGTATTGGGTTCCATAACCAGAAGCTTTTTGTGCAGCTTCTCTTTTATGTCTGGCTCGATGCGCTGCTTCTGTTTCTCAGCACCGGCACCGTGCTCTACCGTTTTGTGGCGGACCAGGACTATGTGACACAGACACTTTCGCTCAATGTCGTGGTTCTTTTTGTGATTGCTCTTGCGTTTGCATTTGCTCTCCTGCTCTTTTTGGGGTTCCAGATCTACCTCATCTTGATTGGCAAAACCACCATCGAGTTCCAGGAAACTCGCTCAGGGTTCGGGTTCCGCTACCAGTTCACAGATCAGGACACTCACAATATCTACGACTTGGGATACCGCCGCAATTGGTCCGCCGTGATGGGACCACGCTGGATTACTTGGTTGGTGCCGCTCCAGATCACATCGCACTCGCTCCACGGTATCAATAACGGACTCAACTTTGAAGTCAATGAAGAGGTTTACCAACAATGGCGCACCAGTGCTGATCTCCAGCACCGCATGAACCAACAGTTGGAAGACTACAAACGCAGAAACAGATCACAATAAACATCATAATTCACTACTTACTTCTTAAACTCATTTGCCCGGCGATTGTTCTCACCAGCAATTCTCTTGCTCTCGTCAAGTCTCCATGCATCTTCTTGTTTCCGAACTTCTTTCTCTTCTGCTCTCCGTGCATTTTCCAGAGTAATTCTTGCCTTAACACTATCTGAATATCCTGATTGCTTGCTCATAATTAACTAATTAATCCTGGTTAACTAAACATCTGCATTTCTCCCATCTTTTATAGACTTTTATCCGACCAGTACGTACTTCTAGAACATATCACGTCTTTTCAGCTGCTATTAATTTAATTAATTGTTAATTAATTGTAATTACACAATTTCAGGTTTGTGAAAATTAACAGCTGATATCACCTGTTGAGCATTGTGAAATTGTTAAGCAGCACTGCTGCCAACAGTTGATTATTGTGCCGTTGGTCCGTCAAATGGCAATTTTGCAACAATTATCACATGACCATATCACATGACCATATCACATGACTTGATTACAGAATTTTATCACGTGTCCAGCTTTATTTCTTTCAGCACCCACTTTTCTTGAACCCACCAACATGTATACACAGCTTCCGTTTGACGAGCTCAAAGTCGATCCAACGCAGAAGAAACGGATTGCGTACTTCTACGATGCCGATATCGGCAACTATGCGTACGGGGCCGGACACCCGATGAAACCGCACCGGATAAGAATGGCACACTCGCTCATCATGAACTATGGGTTGTATAAGAAGATGGAGATTTATCGTGCCAAGCCGGCCACGAAGCAGGAGATGTGTCAGTTCCATACTGACGAGTACATTGACTTTCTTTCACGGGTCACGCCCGATAACTTGGACATGTTTGGCAAGGAACAGATCAAGTTCAATGTGGGAGATGATTGTCCGGTGTTTGATGGTTTATTTGAGTACTGTGGGATTTCTGGCGGGGGTCTGATGGAAGGAGCTGCTCGTTTGAACCGTGGCAAGTGTGATATTGCCATCAACTACGCTGGAGGGTTGCACCATGCCAAAAAGAGCGAGGCTTCAGGGTTCTGTTACTTGAACGATATTGTGTTGGGAATCATCGAATTGTTGCGGTACCATCCGCGGGTGTTGTACATCGATATCGACGTGCATCACGGCGATGGGGTCGAGGAAGCGTTCTACACCACCGACCGTGTGATGACGTGCTCGTTCCACAAGTACGGTGAGTTCTTTCCTGGAACCGGTGAGTTGCGTGATATTGGGGTTGGTAAGGGCAAGTACCATTCGATTAACGTGCCGTTGAGAGACGGGATCGACGACGCGACGTACAAGTCGATTTTTGAGCCGCTTATTTCCAAAGTGGTGGAATGGTACCAGCCGTCGGCGATTGTGCTTCAGTGTGGAGGCGATTCGCTTCTGGGAGACCGTTTGGGATGCTTCAACTTATCGATGAAGGGCCATGCCAACTGTATCAACTTTGTCAAGAGCTTCAACATCCCATTGATGGTGCTTGGAGGTGGAGGATACACCATGCGGAACGTGGCACGGACATGGTCGTTCGAGGCAGGATTGTTGAACGACGTGGTGTTGCCGAGCGAGTTGCCCTACAACGAGTATTACGAGTACTACGGACCCGACTATAAGTTGGACGTGCGGCCACTGAACATGTACAACGCCAACTCGCCAGAATTCCTCAACAAGATCTTGACGAGTATCTTGACCAACTTGGAAAACACCAAACACGCCCCGCTGGTCCAGATGAACTACGTGCCCAACGATGCCGAAGATTTGGGCGATGTTGAAGAAGATACACCAGCAGCGATAGATACAAAGGGTGGCTCGCAGCAGGCGAGAGATGAACAGATCGTGCCTGACAACGAGTTCTACGATGATGATGATAAGGACCGGGGAGAAAAGAACGTAACGTTGACGGAGGAGGAAAAGAAGGAGATTGACCAGATAAATGCTGAAAATTAGGTGTATCAAGAACCTCGGGCGCAGCAGGAGCACGAGAAACTAACAAAGTACTAGGCACGGGTTTTATGTTATGAATTAGTGTATTAGAATAAATGTATGTAAGAATAGACCAAGAGAAAAGACAATCTCGCTAATTCTCACTATTTTCCTCGCTATTTTCCTATCAGATTTCTCACTATTTTTCTCGCTATTTCTCTCACTATTTTTCCACTATTTTTCTCACTACTTCTCTACTTTATCAGTAATTTTCAGCACGTTCATCACCATGTTCCGATCATTACTACACGTCCAGCGGCGGTTGCTCTCGCAACAACTCCAGATCCGGCCGTGCAATACTCTCAGAAACGCTGTTGTGCCTGAGTTCATCGGCTCGCCCCACTCCAAACTCTACAATCTCATCTGGCAACGTCCGCTCCAGAACATCTACTTGGTCAAGAAACCATGGAACGACGCCGTGCGTGTGGCGATGGTGCAGTTCATGGAGCATATCCAGCACAAGTATCCTGCTGTCAACGTCATTGTTTCGCCCGATGTCGCCGACGAGCTCGAACACCACGGCGCAGACAAACTCACGGTATACACCGGGACCGTCGCGGAAATCGCCGCGAAAACCGACTTGATCGTCACTCTCGGCGGCGATGGCACCATATTGCGTGCGGTCCTGGCGTTCTCCAACGTCTGGGTCCCGCCCGTGCTCTCATTTGCCATGGGCACGTTGGGATTCTTGCTTCCGTTTGATTTTGCTACGTTTGACCAGACATTTGCCATGGTGTACGAGCTGCGTGCCAAAGTGTTGCACCGAAACCGGCTCGAATGTCACGTTGTGCGTCGCGAAGATCGTTTGTTGGGTTCTGACCAATCAGATGCCGCCGCCTCCTACAAAAAGGCCCATTACCAGCAGCACCACCACGACCAAATGGTCCATGCAATGAACGATATCTCGCTCCATCGCGGCAGCCAGCCTCACTTGACCCTGCTCGATATATTTATCGATAACGAGTTTCTCACCACAACTACAGCCGATGGAATCGTGTTTTCGACCCCCACGGGCTCCACAGCGTACCTGTTGCTGCTGGGCGGCTCCATCACTCACCCGTTGGTGCCCTGCATCCTCCTCACACCCATCTGTCCACGCTCGCTCTCGTTCCGGCCGCTTATTCTCCCGGCAACGTCGCACATCACCATCCAATTAACCGATCTGAACCGCAACAACGCCATCAAACTCAACATCGACGGCATTCCCCAGACAGATCTACGTCCAGGTGACCAGATCCACGTGGTTTCAGAGGCAGGAACCATCTACATCCCGGGAAAACTCGCGCCGCCGTCGTTTCTCGCCCAGCGCTCGGAGTACAACGACGTGCTTCCACCAGGAAAGATCCTGGGCACCCACAAAGGGATCTGGTGTGTGGCACGCAGCCAGAACGACTGGACAAAGGATATTAACGAGTTGTTGGGGTTCAACAGCAGCTTTACAAAGAAAAAGAGTTGACGCAGTCTTTTTGTCTGATGCATGTATTTACGAGACGATAAAATATATTTATGCAGTATGACAGCCAGAAAAGAGACCCACAAAAAAAATACACGGGGTGCGGAATAACATAAAAAAAAAAAATCTGAGAGAAAGAATGAAAAAATAAGGTAATAATAGGGCTCTTTTTTTTGGTTTGCACCCCATGTATGCCCCTACATAAAGTATGACATCAATGAATAGAAATAGATGATATATATATATAGAACTATATAAGTGTATTAATATGTATATATATATATATTTATATATAGATATATATATATGTATATGTATCTATGTTTGTTGGCGGTGATTCTGCCGGTGATATATTTTTGAGATAAAAAATAATTTCGAACCAATTTTCTCATAAAAGAACGTTACTCGTCGAAAAATGAATCATCAAAAAAGCACCATGATGTCAAAGATGAACGGGACACACCATCCCCATGCGCAGCCCGAGATTGTGGCGCATCCAGGCCCACTAGTGATGCAGGGCCAATTGCCACCGCCACCCAGCCAAGCAGCAGGTGCTGTTGTGGCTACGCCCACGAATGTGTTGAGTGAGACGACGCTGCAGACGTGGCTAGCGATCGGATCGCTTGCTGAGCTGTTGGGCGACTCCGAGAAAGCGTTGGCGGCGTACGATGCGGCGTTGCGCCATGCCCCGAACTCTGCCGATGCGCTAGTGAAGCTTGCGAACATCTATCGTTCCAAAGACGTGTTCTTCAAGGCCGCCGAGTTGTACGAGCAGGCTCTCAACTACCATCCCGAAAACGGCGATACGTGGGGCTTGTTGGGCCACTGTTACTTGATGTTGGACGACTTGCAGCGGGCATACGCCGCGTACCAGCGCGCATTGTACTACTTGGACAACCCCAACGTCCCGAAGCTCTGGCACGGCATCGGGATCTTGTACGACCGTTATGGATCGTTGGAGTATGCCGAAGAAGCGTTTGTGCGTGTTCTAGAACTCGACCCGCAGTTTGACAAACTGAACGAAATCTACTTTCGCTTGGGAATCATCTACAAGCATCAGGGCAAGTTACAGCTGGCTCTCGAGTGTTTCCAGTACATTTTGGGCTCACCTCCACATCCATTGACGCAGCCTGATGTATGGTTCCAGATCGGATCGGTGTTGGAGCAACAGAAAGATTGGGCAGGAGCGAGGGATGCGTATGAAAAAGTGTTGCAGGTGAACCCGCAACATGCAAAGGTATTGCAGCAGTTGGGATGTTTGTACTCGCAGGATGCTGCATCTGGTGCGTCTTCTTCTGCGTCTGCACCAGGTGCGTCTTCTTCTGCAGCTACACCTGCAGGGGCAGCTACCCCTGCAGCACCCTTCCACGACCTCAATCTCGCACTCAAGTACCTAACACAATCGCTAGAAATCGACCAGAGCGATGCCCATTCATGGTACTACCTCGGACGGGTCCATATGATCCGTGGAGACTTCAATGCCGCGTACGAAGCGTTTCAACAAGCGGTCAATCGGGACCTGCGTAACCCCACGTTCTGGTGCAGCATCGGGGTGCTCTACTACCAGATCTCGCAGTACCGCGATGCGCTCGACGCATATACCCGTGCCATTCGCTTGAATCCGTACATCTCAGAAGTATGGTACGATTTGGGCACGCTCTACGAGACATGCAACAACCAGATCTCCGATGCTCTCGATGCTTATCGCCAGGCGGAACGCTTAGACCCAGGAAACCCCCATATCAAGGCCCGCTTGGACCAGTTGTTACAGTACCAACAGGAAGGAAACACGCATCCGCCACAGCCACCGCCAGTGCTGCAGCAGCCACGCTTGCCGCAGGGCATGGTGTTGGAAAGCAACCAGCAGCACCAGCACCAGCAGCCTCCGCAGTTGCAGCAGCACCAGCAGATCCCTCAGCTCAAGGAAGCTAAGCGTGAGCTTGATGAGAAGATGGAGCCGAAACTGAAGAAACCGAAGGAGGGGTTGAGTACGTTGATGAATGCAGTGGCAGCAGCAGGAACAGGCACTGCAGCGCCAGCTGCTGTGCCTGTGCCCGTATCTGTGTCCGTATCTGCGCCTGAACCTGCTCCTACAGTGTCTGCGCCTGCAGTGCCCGTACCTGCGTCTGTACCTGCGCCTACAGTACCTGCTGTACCTGCGCCTGTGACAGTACCTGCTGTACCTGCGCCAGCACCTCCGACAGTGGCTCCGGTTCCTCTGGCACCTGAACCTGCACCACCTGCACCACCTGCACCACCTGCTGTTGTACCTGCACCAGTGACAGCAACAGTTGTACCTGCTGCGTCGGTACCTGCAGTTGCTGCATCTGTCCCTACCCCACCTGCAACCGCATCGCCGCTGACGGCGCCTTCTGCGTCACCCGGCGAGAAAACGGTTTCGCCGCCGGTGGCCGTCTCCGAAGACGAAGAAGAGGAAAAGAACGAGCCGCTCGAGCCTCCGTTGAGAAAAGTGGATGAAGATGAAAACTACGATGAGTGATAGGTATTATATGTATATTAATGTTCATGAGCAGACCAGAAACAAACACGAGTAGAGAGTGAGTGATAGAACTAGAAACAGTAGAAATACGGAACATTAAGTAACAAAGCAAAGCGATGGGAACATTAAAGTGATGAGAGCGATTGAGTGATAGAGCGATCACGAGCGACTCACTCGCTTCGCTCGTGAGTGCTCAAGATCGACAATTGTTGCGATTTCTTATACGCCACGTATAAATTCCCCATGTCCTTAACCACAGCTGTAAGTACTAAGCCCGCAATATTACTCGCCAAAACCACTGAATGAGGCGATAGTTGGGGCCATGTGCGTGCTACCAGCAGCACGAGCCATTGTCCGATAGTTCCTGCGACAAACGGCCATGCTGCTGTGGTAGCGATGCGAACCGATACCGAGTTTGATTCGAATGTTTGAGAAAAGTCGTGAACAAGACATGCTTTGATGCGGTAGTACCATGACGAGATGTAGCAGCGAGTCAAGTTGAGTAACGAAAGCAGGTTCATGTTTGTAAGAGTAGCTATTTCTGCATTGAGTTCTTCCATGCGATCAACGTCAGTTACTGGAAGCGTATTTGATACTACGCGAGGCCGAGCCGCGAGACAGAGTGCCAAATGGGCCTGGTTGAACGTGAGACGAAACATTGCCGTGTAGAGCCAGCGTACGGGCACGATGCAGCCAATAAGATGAAGAGAAGACCAGCCAATGCGATAGTTAAGCAAATCTTTCAACAACCGATGTTCGCCCCACAGCAGAATGTATGTATCGACCAAGAGTTCTGCCACCAAACTATCGATACTCCAAGAAGGAGGCAGACGCATGCGATAAAGCACTAGCGGAAGCACGGGGATCCGCAGAAACTTGTAAGGATCGACGGTTCCAGCAGCCACTGCCAGACGAAGATCGGTGACGGTGCGATCATTGACGGTGCCCACAAGCAACAGCAACAAGTTGGACGGGCGATGCTTGGGGCTGGTGGAGGTGACCATATCGAGAAGAAGCAGCAGTGGCACCAACCGTTCCATCATCCTGATACCACAAGTCGTAAGTGATAAGTAGCCAATACAATGAACTCCGGTGACGGCAGCAGCAAGAGCCAGAGCCATGGCTACGCTCTGCATCGTGTGACGGAGCTCACGTTTGATACCAGCAAGAACCGTAAGGATCCATGGCCGTTTCATACGAAACACAAGGTTCTGTTTACATTGTGGACAGTGTACCATCACCACCACAGCATCGGAAGCAGTTTCTTCAATGTGAAGTTGACCACTGGGAAGACTACTGAACCAATCAACAAGACATCGCCGATGACACTCGACAGAACATGTACATGGATGAATGAAGTCGGTCAGATCGGAAAGAGTACCGAACGGGGGTATATCGTGGGTATCTCCAAGACAGAAACAGCAGAGCATCACGAGCGTAACGAGTGATAATGATCACGAATATCCCGAACATCACGAGCGCAGCGAGTGATGTTCATACACACTCTTACACGGTTAGTACTACATATGTACTGTTACTAACACTGTATATGTTATAGTTGTTCTGTACTCACTCTTACACTGTTCTGTACTAATCACTTACACTATAGATGTTATAGATGTTAGACCACGCTTACACTGTTAATTGTTATAGATGTTCACTCACCACGAACACTCGCTTCGCTTGTGAGTTCGCTCGTGAGTTCGTGGGTGAGTGATAATCCCACTGCCATATGATACAACCTCGCATCCACCACACATCCCTCCCTCTCCAACCTCTCCAACTCCTTTCCCAACCCCTTCATCAGCACCATCACCGTTTCAATAAACTCTCCATCTTCAAGCTGCGGCACCACATCCACGTTCCGTTCCTCATCCAAATCAACATCAACATACGCCAATACCATACTGGCGTTCGTAAGTCCAGGATCACTAAACACCGCGGGTCCTTCGCGCCGAAACGTCCCTACATACCCTGTTTCTTCGCGAAGCTCACGCACCGCAGTCGTCGCTACGCTTTCACCAGGATCAATGAGTCCTGCAGGAAGCTCCACCACCACTTTTTCTGTGGGTGGACGAAACTGTTTGATCAACAAAATCCGCGGTTCGTGATGTTTTTGACGCACAATCAGAAGAATCGATACAGCATCCACTTGACCTGGCTGTTTGGTGGTACGCACAGCCATCTCCCATTCACGGGGTGCACCAGTAGGATCCGTGTATTTGATTCTACGCGTCTGGATCCAACGTCCCTGCGTCATCGCTTCGACTGATGTCACGCGGGAGGTAGAAGTCATGTGGCGGAAGAGTTGTTTGATCATACAAAATCATAGCGACATCACCAGATGTCGCGTTGATTTTGTCGCACTGCCGACATCTGATGTCGCTTTGTCGTGATGTCGCTCTACCATTCAAACACGACATCTAACGATGTCGTATTTTGTCGTGTTTTGTGTATGTCCGACCTAGACCAAATCAAGGCCCAGATCCAGGACCATCTCATCTCCTCCGGCAACTACGAGCTCATCAACAAACAGCTCAAGCTCCAGCTCTACGAAGCAGGATGGTACGATAAAGTTGCCCAGTTGGCCAGCACTGAGATCCGCACCCTGTTGGACCCGAGCTTCGATCATCTTTTTGCCGCTCTCAAACCACAAGCAGCCGAACTCGTGCCGCCTCACGTCCGCAACGATATTCTCGAACGCATCAAGGACTATTTAGAAGATGTATTACAATAAATATAAGTGATGTATTATGTTTTGCGGCGTGGATGTTTATCCGCCAATCACCGCGCACAAAATTTTGCTGATATTCTCAAAAACCAACCACTCTCTTTTCATTCTCTTCAATGTTGGCCAGAAGAATCGTTACACAGCGTGCGCCATTGGCGATGTTTGTGCGTGGCATCAGTACCAAGGACCTCACGCCCCAGAAACTCGGCACCGACTTTCCGTTGATATCGCAGAAAGGTAACGATAGTGCACTCGACTATGCGTTGACATCGCTCGATACCATCGCCAACTGGGCAAGAAAATCGTCGTTTTGGCCCGTGACTTTCGGGCTCGCGTGCTGTGCCGTCGAAATGATGCATGTGTCCACTCCCCGGTACGACCAGGACAGATTGGGGATCATTTTCAGAGCATCGCCCCGTCAGTCGGATATCATGATTGTGGCAGGTACCGTCACCAACAAGATGGCACCTGCGTTGAGACAGGTGTATGACCAGATGCCTGATCCAAGATGGGTCATTTCTATGGGCAGTTGTGCAAATGGAGGCGGATACTACCACTACTCGTACTCGGTGGTTCGTGGGTGTGACAGAATCGTACCGGTCGATATCTACGTGCCTGGCTGTCCTCCAACCGCAGAAGCATTGATGTACGGCGTGTTCCAGTTACAGAAGAAGATGATGAAGACCAGAATCACAAGATTATGGTACAGATCTTAGCCAGGTACATCAAAAGATTGCATTGTATTTTAGTAACAGACATAAGAGTGAATAAACGTAAAGAACGTAAAGAACGCAAATCAGAAACAGTCATCCTGGTTGTATGCTTCTTGTTGTTTCGTGTATGCTTTTTGTCATATTTGTTTGTCGTAGAATGTCGTTTGTCTATGTCATTATTTGTCTATGTCGTCTTCTTTTCTTTTCTTGTTGATGACGCAATTATCCCAAATAGGAAATCACATCCTTCCCTCCTTCTGATTGGCCAGAAAAGCTAAAATGACCACCCTCCTCTCCTCGCCCCTAATTCACCCTCACCTAAAAGTATCCATCTTTTCTTTCCAACCAACATGGCTAGAACTAAACAAACAGCAAGAAAGTCCACCGGTGGTAAGGCCCCAAGAAAGCAGTTGGCCTCCAAGGCCGCCAGAAAGTCCGCTCCAGTCTCTGGAGGTGTCAAGAAGCCTCACAGATACAAGCCAGGTACCGTTGCTTTGAGAGAAATCAGAAGATTCCAAAAGTCGACCGAGTTGCTTATCAGAAAGTTACCCTTCCAAAGATTGGTCAGAGAAATCGCCCAGGACTTCAAGTCCGACTTGAGATTCCAGTCGTCTGCCATCGGCGCTTTACAGGAAGCCGTGGAAGCTTACTTGGTTTCCTTGTTTGAAGACACCAACTTGTGTGCCATTCATGCCAAGAGAGTCACCATCCAAAAGAAGGATATCCAGTTGGCCAGAAGATTGAGAGGTGAAAGATCGTGAGTTCTTTTTTGTCTGAAATACTTTGTCGTAACGTGTTCTTTTTTTTATAATTTCTGGGGTATATCAATATATGTTTTAATTTCTGTATCTACTTCTACAACACCCATATACTCATGACATTCAATAAAATCAATAAACAGTTGAAGTGAAATACTATTCTAACCATATAGCAGAAAACCGTTGACTACTTTTCGTCTCCTTTTTCTTCTTCTATTGCCCTTTCCTTTTCATCTTCTTTTCCTTCTCCTTCTCCTTTTCCTTCATCTCCTTCATCTCCTTCATCTCCTTCAACATCCTCTTCATCTTCTTCCTCTTCTTCATCTTCTTCTTCATCTTCTACTTCTTCTACCTCACGTTGCTTATGTATTGGCGGTGGGGGAGGCGGCATGTATCCAGGAAACTGCATCTCGTGCATCGGATACCCGCGTGGATACATCGGCGGAACCATGTACCGTGAATTGAGATACTTATCGGGCTTATTACCGTTGTTGCCGTCCAATCCCAAGTTCGACATCGAATTGGTCACGGCATTCATGTATTCATCTTTGCCCGGCGGTCCGGGTGGCGGTGGCATCATGTAATACCCACCGTTAGCATTCTCAAATGAACCATCACCGGCTTCCTGGTCAGGATTCGGGGGATGTGGAGCCATTCCCATCGGTGGTATTCCGTGTGAGCCATGGAGAGGCGGAGGATACCCGGCTGCGGCTGCGGCTGCGGCTGCAATGGCTGACACAGGATCCATACCCATCGATAACGCAGCTGCTGCCTGGATCTGTGCTGCTTGTGCCACCTGTTGCTGCTGCTGCTGGAACTTCTTGTTGTTCATCGAAACACGGCCCCAGCTTAAACGTACCCGGTTGCCTCCAATAATAAACCCTTGCATCAGCGCAATCGCTTCTTCGGCTTCTTCACGTCTAGAATACTTGATGAACCCACAGTTCTTGCCTGGAGGGATCTTCACCTGGTGAACCACACCAAACGGCTTGAAAAGCGTAAACAACGTCGACTCAGACACTTCAGACAGCAATCCACCAACAAAAACCGTGGTATTTTTGGGATCCGTGAGAAGATGGCCCGGTTGTGGTGGCCGTATGGACATATCATGCCCCAATTCCGAATCGTTGTTGTCATAAGGACGTGGAGGAGGTCCTCCAGCCCCGCCATAAAAGTAAGGGGATACTCCGTGTGGTGGACCTAGTGGACCTAGTGGACCCGGCGGGCCCGGTGGGTGGTGATGTCCCATAAACATCAAATCCTGTCGTTGTACTGTGGGATCAGGCTGGAAGAACGGAGGTTTGTTTCTACCATTGTTTCGAGGTGTGGCAAGAGCTACTCGCAAGGGACGTCCTCCAAACCATACCCCATTCATCTCAACCAACGCCCGTTGTCTTTCCAGCTCGTCAGCAAATCGGACAAAGCCGAAACATCTCGACTTTCCAGACACCGGGTCGGTCATCACTCTTACGGTCTTGATGGACGTGGGGAAGTTCTTTTGAAAGAATGCCAATAAGTGGGCCTCTGTGGTCGATGCCGAAAGATCGCCGACAAACAACGAGTATTCGGGAGACTGTATGATTGGAGCACTGAGAGTGGCACCACTGGCCCAATTGAGTCTAAAATACTTCTTTTGGTTTTCAGGGTTGTTGGGGAACTGTTGCTGTGACGGCATGGCGATGTCGGGCAATAACTGGCCATTTAAACTGAGTGCGTGTTGCGCGTCTTCAAAGCTCTCAAACTCAACAAAACAGTAGCCTGAGTGTGCCAATCCCTGGTAATTTACTTCTTGACTGACATTCTTGGGTTTGATCAACTTCGCCGTGACGTTTTTCTGGATAATCTGCCACCATAAATCGATGATTGCGTTTTCGTCGAGCCACGGGTCTAAATCGCCCATCCACAACGTTCTGGGTGGATCAACATGGCCGGAAGCAAGACCCGTAGAGAGTTCTTCGGCGGCTACACTTGATTGTTGAGTGGAAACCGGTGGATTTGGGATGGTAAACCCTGCAAGTAGTTCTTGTTCCTGTTGATGTTGATGCGACGCGGTGCTGGAGACCGTGGCCGTAGGAGCGGCAGGCAATAGTGACTCGGTCACAGGAGGCTCTGCTGGATAGTCTTCAGGTAAATATGACATGAGAAATCAATCAAAAACTTGGTACAAATTAAAATAACTTTTTAGCAAGGGTCAACAAGGCAGATGTGAACGGGGGGGGCCTTTTTTTACCAACAATACAAATAAAAAAAAACACTGCGTGGGTGGTAAAATGAAGATTGGAAACCAGGAGATACCAAGACTGGTGATAACCGTGTAACACGGGGATTGGGGGGATGAGTGGTTGAGGAAAGGCAACTGCGAGCTTAGGAAAGCCTAAGGGAGAAAGAAAAAAAATTGGTGGGTTTAAATGAAGTCCCCTGGATAACAAACAAACAGAACGCAATCAATTGGATTGTATTATGAAAAGAGAAACCACAAGATTCACCAACGAGGTATCAGCCAATACGATTCTAGACTTTTAAAAAAGGAATTGGCACTTTTTCTTCAACCCAGGAATAAACGCCTATTTTTAATCTTGTAAATGGTTACACCTCAAAAAAAAGTACACAACACAAACGCTTGATAATTTGCCGTTATGGGAGGCCGTGTTAACTGCAGGAAACGTACAGCCCCAGAGAGAATAGAATAAATTTTTGGTCCTGGGCTCCAAATACATAATTCCTCCTGTCGATTCTTCTGATACAAAAAATCGACCAACATCAATTGACAGGGTTATGCTTTCAGTTGCCTTTGGGGCATTGAACATAATGGTAACTTTAAATTTTTGTTGAAAAATGTATCGTAATTTCTCTTTCTTTTGAGTGACAATAAGATCTTGGTTACTTTTCTCATATTTTAACAAATCTTCGAAATTTTTGTAAAAAGGATAATGATTCCTTAAACAAGGTTAACTATTTACAATACTCCACTGGCTTTCTTGTCGTATCTTGAAATGGTGCTGGTTTTTCTTCTTCTTTATGGTAAGGTAATGGAAGCTTGGAAGGGTGTTAGAAACCTACATATAATATAATATAATTTTACATGTTCGCAATTTACATGTTGATCCAAATCAAAACATCAACAAACAGCTGCAATCAAACAAACAGATCAGATACACCCACACAGGTTCACGGGAATTGGTACATGGATCAGAGCAACTAGGATATAAAAACCATATATACTTTGATTCTAATCTTTTAACCCGTGAAAACAAAATACAACGAAACCGGTTTGCTCCAGATATCGAGATGAGTAGGCAGACGCTGAACTCAACTGCACCGACCTCAGTAGATCTGAATATCAAACGGTTCATTAGAGAAACAGAGTTAAGTGATCACAACCCTAGTGAATTTGTGATGTCAGATCTCAAGACCACACAATACGACAGTGGTTCTTTTAGTTTTACCCAAGACCGACTCAACTCCATCGCAGAAGAACACCATGACAAACAAAACTCCCATTTTGACCAGAGTCAAGAAGATGAAAACTTGGATTCAGATGGAAAGAAGGTCCAGATGACACAACAAGAGGAAGAAGACAACTACGACAACTACGACAACCTTCTTCTGGACCCCGCGCCTGAAAATGGCGTCAAGGAAAGAACTTATCAAAAGAAGTTAAAGTATCTCCAGAATTCTGAATTCCAGGCCGATTCCAGTACCACATACCCTTCGATTGCCGATTCTCCCATTCGCTCCATCCCCAATACTTTTAAATATAAATCACATCCAAATGCCAAAACAAAACCAGAAATACGCGCAAACCAACCAGAACAATTAGTCGAAACCGAGCCTGGCGACAGAATCGCTCCGCCAATAACATCTACTGTTAAGGAACCAGCATTCAACAATACTCCTGACTGGATGCCCGTAGAATTGGAAGAAAAATGGCTGCTTGCTGGAAATGATGTTCATGAGGCGGCCGACTTCAACTCTTCTGTTAGAATCACCAGAAAGAACGACACAGTCGATGACCCTAGTCCCATAGACGACTTGAATTTTCAACTAGGCTCTGCTAACACCATGATCCATAACTCGGAATTCGCTTCAGCAGAGACTCCGATGTGGAAGAAAGCTACTAAAGAATACGAAAACCAAAAGAAGGAACCGCTCCAAAACATTTTCTTATCCATGGAATCTAATGACAGATCATCGGAAATCAAACACAACAACCACTCGATTTCGTCAACTTTGTCTACCCCCATGGCAACCATAAATGTACCTCAAAGCTTGCGAAAGGAAGATCTGAAGTTGTTGGAAAATATCTTGGAAGAAAATGATGTACAAGAATACAAGTTCCCCAAGAACCCCGAGTCACCACTCAAGTTATATGTTGATGACTATAACACATACACCAAAGAAAGACTAAATGGCGTGCTTCATAATATGTACAAAAAGTCAAATTTGCAGGAAATCCCTATGAAGTTACCCAACGATACTGAAACATGTAACAAATCCAATGGTATTTTGAAGGAGTCAAATAAAGAGGCAAAACCCGAACCAAAACTTAAGAATTTCACTACCCAAGAGCAGTACCTCAACAATGCAAATAACGTATTCAAGAATTTGCAGAAACGTGGTTTCAAGATGAAGGGTGCAAGTCGCTCAGTATCAATCAGTCACACCACAGCGACGTCAACTCCTAAAAACTACAAGGTAATAGGAAGTACGGACAGGTTATCACAGGATGAATATTCGTCATTCACTTCAGGATTTGACGAAGATAGCTCGGAAATTGATCATCGATACAGTGTTCATGAGGACCCTAACAATAACGAATATACTTCATTTGATATCAGTTCCAAGAACCACGAAGCCACTCGCACAGAAGCTTCATCCCTTTCAGCTCCAGCAAAAATCGGGAGCCAGGAAGACGAGTATACATTTGACGAGTTCTCTGAAGATGATTTGATCGAGTCAAACTTCAGAAAGAGTATTTCTCCAAAGAAGGAAGTCTTGAAAAATGGTATCAAGTCACCCATGAGCAATGCTGGCATCGATGAAAGAGTTACAGACTTGGAGAAGCTTATGGAAAAAATGAGTGTCAGCCACCTGGTGATGGAAGCGCTTAAAACAGAGAACACTTTGTTGAAACAAGAGTTACGCCAAAAAATGACTAGCAACAAGAACGCCAGTGAAGTGTCCATCGACAATGCAGATCTCACTAATGATGATTACAGCAGATTACTGCAGTTCATCAAGTGGAAACGAACTTCGCAGTTGAAACTTCCACAAGTTTCAAATACCAGCCATTCTATTCTTCGTGGGAGAGTACAGCCTGGTGTTGATTTACCCGTGGAGTACGACAATATGATTCTTGATGAAAAGAATGGAAAGTGGATACCAAACGATGAAAAGGAGCAATACCATGGAAGTTTGGATTCTATTGAGGATTTGGTTTCTTATGATGAAAAGGATGCTTCCTTTGGAAGAAGAGGAAATCTCAGTAACGTGAACCTCAAATCAAAAAACCTGAAGAAGCGCTTGGGAAACAAGATGGAAGTTTCATTTCATTTACCACACCTGGATATCGAGAAGGGTAAAGAAAGAAGTCCACTTGGAGCTGATGTTACTCAAGTATCACAGCTTATCGACTTGACATTTTCTCAAACTCAACGGAAACTTGCAGCCGTCATTACGGACATTTTGTCATTAGATCCGAGTGGAGATGTAACTTGGAGAGATGTCAATGAAATCAACTTATCTGAGTATCACTTGTCTAGTGTTAAGGATCTTTATCAATTTTTGCCCAACTTGTTAAGTGTAAATTTGTCACATAACGAAATCAAGTATTTGGATGGGTTACCCGATGATATATTCTATTTGAATATCTCATTCAACAACATCGAAAGTCTAACTTCTTTCAACAACTTTCATGATTTACAGAGATTGGATGTTTCATACAATAAATTAACCAACTTGTCCAACTTTAGCAAGAATATTCATCTAACGGAGTTAAACGTTTGTAACAACAAGTTAACATCCATGCATGGTATTAACAGTTTGATGAACTTGACTAAATTGAATTTGTCACAAAATCAAATCAAAGGAACTATCGATTTTGGTAACTTTGAGTTGAGCAATTTGCAAGAGTTAAATCTTTCAGAAAATCAAATTCTGAGAGTAATTGGCTTAGAAAACTTGCCCAATATTCGAGTATTAAACTTGAATGAGAATAAGTTGACGACAATTAACTGTAATGAAAGACATATCCACTTGAAGAAATTGCTCTTGAAGTTCAACGAGTTGACTGACTTGGATCTTGAACCATTTCCATTTTTACGAGTATTGAGGTTTGATGGAAATAGTATCAATATGATCTCCGGGTTACAAGAATTGAAATATTTGGAAGAGATTTCATTGAAATCGCAACATGACCCTGAGATTGTCAAGTTTGTAATCGATAGAGTACCCAATGTCCAAAAGCTTGATTTATCTGGTAATTCTTACGAGTGCTTGGTTCGCAGTGGCACAATAAAGCCGTTTTTACATGTGACTACGTTGGTTCTATCGGCTATGAATTTTACTGAGATTCCTAGTACGTTTGACCAATGGTTCCCAAATGTCAGAGAGTTAAATTTGAATTTCAACAAGTTAAATGATATCAGTGGACTTGCTAAAATCTATACGCTTCGCAAGCTTTACATGGTGAGTAACAATATTAGCAAGATGGAGAGTCTAGTTACTGGATTACAGGCTGCCCGGTCGTCATTGAAGGTGTTGGATTTGAGACTTAATCCATGTAACATTGAGTTGTATCCATACGTGTTCAATCCGCAAGAAGTTGATTTTGCCAAATTGGGAGACCAACCCGATCTTCTGCCGATCCATTTGGAGACGTTGGATGATATTGAGAGTTTTGCTATACATTACCAGTCCTTAAGTAAGAGTGTTGATGATTGGACCGAGAGAGATGCCAAATTTGTCAACAAGCTTTCACATGAAGCAAATAATAAGGTAAAACAACGTCTAAATTATGAAACGTTACTTGTGAGCTGCTTTAGAATGCTTCGGTTGTTGGATGGAGGAGTAATTACTAATGAGAAACGAGGAGTTTTTGCTAGAAGAATCAAGCAACGTGGAAACGAGTAGCTTGGATTAGAATTTGTTACAAACGAGAGATATTTGCTTACTATGCCTGAATTATAATTGCATTAATATATACGTAATATTTTCTTTTTGTTACTACCGAAGCCATAAGTAAAATTATAAACGAAAAATATAGATTTTGATGTGGTCTGATCCGTCTTTTTTTGACATAAACAAAGACTACCCGATTAGGAAATCTACATATTTTTTTTTCCGTCATGGGATGAATTTTAGCTTAATCAAACTTAACCCAGAGATATCAACTGTCAACTACGATGTCCGGAGAAAGTTGGTACGTAGGGAAAAGATTGATGGGTGAAATAAGATGGAATCGAAATACTAACAGGCAGGTTATTTATCTTGGCAGTTATTGTCAACGCCATAAACTTGTTTTCGCAAGTTTTCTTTACGATTATGTATTCTGATTTGGAGTGTGATTACATCAACCCAATTGAGCTCTGCAACAAGTTGAACCCATGGTTCATTCCAGAAGCCGGATTACACGGTTTCCTTACTGCTATGTTTTTGATCAACGGTTACTGGTTCCCATTCTTATTGAATTTGCCATTGTTTGCCTACAACATCAACAAATTCATCAACAAGAACCACTTGTTGGACGCCACCGAAATCTTTAGAACCTTGTCGAAACACAAGAAGGAATCCTTCATCAAATTGGGTTTCCATCTTTTGATGTTCTTCTTCTACTTGTACAGAATGATCATGGCTTTGGTCGCCGACGACAGTTAAGTAGATGTATTGATTTACATAGGGTGTATGCCGTGGTCAACATATATATAATACAGCCTGCAATTTACCTTATTCCTTCTCCTGCTCCTGCTCCTGCTCCTGCTCCTGCTCCTTCTCCTTCTCCTTCCTTTTTATTTAGGGATTCACTCTGTTGTCTATTGGAGCTCCTTATCCAACTTCTTCAACTTCTCATTAACCAACAACAACTTTTTGTAGATTCCCGATTGCAGATTCAACAAATGCTGTGTTGTCAACAACTCCAGCAGTAGCAACTCCGCGAATCCCTCGTCAACGTCTCCGTTCAATTTGTGCATATTTTCAAGTTTATTCCACAAACCGTCAAACTTTTCGTACTTGGCAGTATCTTCCTGGAAACTTTGACGAAGATGATTCAAGTCGTTTCCAACATTGAGATGCTTTTCTCGAAGCTCATAGATCTTGCTCCGCATCTCGTTCTTTTGCTTCTGTACTTCTTGAATACTCTTAGATATATCGTTGATGGCTGCGTGAGTATCCTTTAAGTAATCCAAATGTTCAATTAAATGGATTTTAAAGTTTTCTTGAACAATTGAATCGTTAAGGATTTTGGAGTTGGTGGGACGTGGCTGGTATTCCTGTGCCAAGTGACGAATAACATCAAGCGTATGGAGTTTGATTCGTTTCTCACGTTCAGTACCGTCGTTCAAACGCTCGACATCCATCGATAACGGTTTCTGAACAAAATTCTTTTGGGTCAATGATTGTGGGGGTTCGGGATACGTAAACGTACGACTGAGCGAACGACGTTCACGAATACTCTTCTTTGGAGCCTCCACTGGACCCTCAGACCCGTTTGCATGTATAAGGACGTGACTGATTGATGAATCCATGGTGGTATCTGCAGTGTCGGCAGTTTGTGGTCTAGTTTCTGAAGAAGCTGAGACTGGAGGAGGATTGGTTGAAGCTGGAGGTACAACCTTTTTAGGTCTTCCTCTTCCACGCTTTACAGGAGCAGGCAAAGATTCGACGACTGTAGAGCCAGGAAGACGAATCGGAGCAATTTTGAGCAACGTCGAGGAAACATCATCGGGCGAGATTTCTAGAGAGGGAAGTGGCATCGAAGCCATTGGTGTATCATGTGGATTAATTAGGTTGTTAATCTGAATTTTGGCTCGAGGGGAGGGTGGTTCATAATTGGATGTTGTCGATATTGGTTGATGGGTAATAGTAGTAGTAGTGGCAGTAGTAGTAGTGGAAGGTTGGGATTTGATAGGTTTCTTTCGTGGTTTGACAACTTTAGCGGGGTGAACTGGGTTCTTTCGGGGTCTTCCACGACCTCTCTTTTGTTCTTCATTTTTAACTTTGGGAGGTCGACCTCTTCTATTCGGTGTTGCAACCGTAGCAAGTGGTTTCTTATCCAAGTCGGTGCTGGTTACAGACGGCGATGGTACCGCATGTATCACGGCAGGTGGTTCTTTAATTGAGACATTGACCTTGGTGTTCCAAACGCTTGGATTGCCTTTCAGTACTTTGGGGGGCCGGCCGCGTTTGCGTTTCTCCACTGGCTTAGGAATAGGCGTCGGTTTTTCAACTTTGGGATGTTTCCGAGGACGTCCTCTGCCTCTTTTAGGTGTTTGATCGGTGGAGGATCCAGTTTCTGTTGTAAGAGGGGACAGGGGAAAAGCGTCATTCAGAGGCACAATTGAGCTTTTTCTTCGGGTACGACCCAAGTTTTCTATGTTCTCATATTCGACCAAGGCAGATTGTAGGTTTCTAACTAAACGAGGATTCTGTGGAGACATTGCTGCAATTTTGAAGTCTTCTGTGTGGACGCGTCTGGTGCTATAAGGGGGGAAAGTTAGTAATTTGCTTTATTGTTGTTGTGGAGGTTCGGTTTTTTTTTTGAAATGGTAGTTACTTACCCAGAGCCACGTAGTCTGGCCTGTTTCTTGAGCTGACGTTCGTGATCCATTTATAAAATGGGTTCAGTTCTCCTGGAAATTGTAGTATAAATACACTGATCAATATGTCTGTGATGTTTGTGTGTTATGCTGAGACTTGCAGATGGTTGTAATATAAACAATAGCAGATAAGTTCAGAAGATGGATCTCGGATGCAGGAAGCGCGCCAGAATTACAGTGACACAAAAAGAAACAACCATAAAAAAAAACAGAGTTTACTAAAAAAAGGCAAAAAAAGATTAGAGAAGCTCTCGCAACGATGCGACATCGAGCCGGTAAAAGGAATCCCTTCTCGGAAAAAGGTTAACAAAGTCTATGAAACCTGTAACTTTCCAATGAGGGGCATGTTTTTCCTTTGCATGTTTCTCTACATCACATTAGTTAGATAAATTTTTTTATATTACACCGACTGGTTACGTCCTAGCAATAAAATATCTATTGTTGAGAGAAGTGTTCCAACAAAATGTTTCTTTCGTCAGAGTCAGCACCCCAGTTCTTGACAACAACACAAGAAGCACCAACAACCTTTCTGGCGTTACCTTCTCTGTCCAATTGACAAAGACCAGCCCATTCACCCAACAACTTGGCGTCAGAGACCTTGATCAATGGGATCTTTTCTTCTGGCTCGTTACACAAAGCTTCAACCAACTTGATGATGGATTCTTCAGTAACAGAGTCACACAAGACACACAATTGAGCTTCTCTTCTAGACAAAGCCTTGGAAGCTTCTCTCAAACCTCTGGCCAATCCATCGTGGACCAAAGAGGTTCTCAAGACAACCTTCAAAGCATCTTCAATAGAGATGGAAGCTTCTTGTTGTTCAACGGCAACTTCTTCGATAATTTGTTCTTGTTCAACGTCAGACATTTTTTCGGTATAGTATAGACTTCTTCGACAGGTGTTCTGCTCAGTACTGAAATAAAGATGGATCAATAAAATTTTCAGGTTTATACAATTTTAGCGACTGCACAGTGCAACTAGAAAAAAAAGAAAAGATTGTACTGAGGGCTCGTGCCCTGAATATATCAATGAAACACGTGCTACGGTTAGGACCCACGGCTCATCTTATCTTTCCCATATGGAAATTAAAATCGTATATTAGGTATTATAAGCAGTTACAACTCCATTTCTTCAGCTCTGAATGGCTTGTGGTCATCATCACTATCATCTGCAATAGCACTCTCGTTATCATTGATGGATACACCACCACCAACAATGGGCCCTGCCGCTCCGCGGTGGGCCAGTTGCGGGTTGGCATAAGCACTATCCTCATCTTCATCTTCATCTTCAAAATCAACATCAAAGAAATCGTCATCGCCTCCAGTGATGTTCAGGTAAATGGTCTTGACCTCACTGATAATTCCATCGTAACTGATTTCTGACGATGGCATATTTGTAAACACGATGTTGCTGCCGTCGTCGGTCAATGGACGATGCAACACGCTATCACTCTTTCTGGCATGAAAAACGTTGGTCAAACTGGGGTTCACAAATGTCTGTTGGACGTATCCCAACTTGCAGACCACATCCAACTTTTCTTTAGGGACAAAGTTCTGCAAGTTGCCCAACTTGAACGAATTTGCCATGATAGGGGTTCCGTTTACAAACTCGTTGATTTCCAGCACATCTCCCAGCTCAGGTAACAATAATGCTACCTCCATTTTAGCGTACGCAGCTTCCAAATCGGCCTTGGCACGGTCCAAGTCTTGTTCGCTCGAGTGACTGAACCAGATCGACTGACCCTCGGGACACACACCACTGCCTCCGTTCTGAATGACTACCTGGACACCCAGAACATTGTTGGTAGGAAGAGAGTTTGGTGGAAACACCACGATGGCTGATGATTCACTATCGGCCATCCATTCACGACAGTCTCGGCGTACCACGGTAATCAAACGTGTTATGTTGAAGGGCTTCAACTCTTTGGTGATTTCGGCGTAGCCTGACTTCAAGAACTTGGGAACTTGTGTGGGGGAAATGACCACTCTTTCGTTGATTTTGACCTTACTGCCGTCGTTGAACTTGGCGATTTTGGTTTCAGGATCATAGTCGGTAAGTGTCGTGTTTAACTTGTAAGTTGTTCCAGCAACCGCAGCACTACGACAAAAACCCTGTGAGATCTCACCAGGCCCGCCGTATTTCGATACCATCACGGGGAAATTGCCGTAGATATCGAAGGAAACAAGGAACCGAGTGATACGAGCCAATGCTTCTGGGGTTGGTGTGGATTCTGAGATACACAAGCCGAGTGAATAAACCAACTCGTTGACTTGGGGCAATTCCAACTGGAACTGTTGGACCAAGAAGTCGACAATGGGAGTTTTGGCGTGGTCTTGCACAAGTTTCTTTTTGATTGGGTCGTGGTTGTCTTGCAAGATAAACTTGAGGAATTTCATCAAGTAGCGTTTGGTGACGAGGGACATCAGTTTGTCGGTGAAAATATCTTCCTTGGTGGTGGTGCTGGAGATCCGGCTGCTGAAGTCGTTGTTGGCAAAGACATGGAAGTTGGATAAGCTCTGGAACTCCAAGTACTTGTACACCCGGGACTTTACGAGCAACAGCAAGAGATCTGAACGACAGAACATGATTTTAGGCAGTAAGTCAATGCCGTAATCCTTGGAGTTGAACTTGTTGGTGGACTTGCCGCCTGGAATGTAGATCTGGGCGTCATGGAAGTGGGGAAAGTTACCCTGGTTGACCTCCATGCACCATTTCTTCAATTGCTCGATGGTGAGAGTCAGAGAAGAATCGCCATAGAAGTTCTTGTTGTCGATGTGTAACACCTCGACGCCCTGCCAAGATAACGCGGCAGCGAGAATACTTTCCACCAACCCTGTGCCCATGATCAACACGTCACACAGGTCCAACTTCAAGCTATCGTCCTGGGGTTTTTCGAGACCCGCCAAGTGTGGGATCACGGGAGGCGTGTACGACATGCTGGGTCTTCTTTCGGCCATCGACGTACGTCTTTCGGCACGGTGTGATGGCGACATTTGTGGCTATAGTGTAAAGAAACGAGAAAGATGTTTTTTATCAAGTCACAAAAGGAATTGTCAAAAGTTCTTTGGGGTTTAGGGTATTTGTATAGATTATCTTTTTGTAGTTTAATTCATTAGGTTTTGTCGAAAGTTGGCATAGTGATTAAAAAAAAATTTTTTTTTTTTTTCTTTTATTAAATTTTTTTTGTTACGAAACAAAGTAAATTTTTTTTTTTATAATTCACACCTTCGGGCCGAGACAAACCAAGCAGGAATGATAAAAACACAAGAGAAATCACCGATATGAAACATTAACAACATCTTTACGAAGCTGTAGAATGATTCGAAGGAATTTGTATTTTTTTAATTGGTCCAGGATCTGAAAAAACCTAGCCGTGGTCTCAGACATCGGGTTTTACGGAGCGAGCCACGCCGCCGGATTGAGCGAACGGTAATTTTCAGCAAGCGACAACAAAAAAGAGAGAGAAGAAAGTTCCTCCTTTGCTTAGATAAGCACAAACGAGGAAACAACACTAAAAAAATAAAATAGTAGCGAGGCCTTTGAACAACCCCACCGCACCATACATTTGACACCATCATAACTTAAAAAACATACACTATGTCGTACGAAAAACCACAGGGCTCGCTTCTATTGGCATGGCAGGTTAAGGATAAACATTGTCTTGTGATTGGCGGTGGTGATGTTGCGCTTTCCCGCGTGCATCATCTTATTCGTGCCCAGGCCCGTATCACCGTGATCTCAGGTACCGGCCATGTCCATCCCGAGATCGTGGCTCTCCACGAACTGGGCCAGATCCAGACACTACACCAGCGCAAGTACCAGGCCTCAGACTTGACGTTGTACGAAAATATCAGCCAGATCCCTGATTTCGATGCCATTGAGCCCACAAACTACGCAGCATTGGATAAGCAGATCAAGGACGAAATCTTTGCCATTGTGTGCTGTGCCATCGATGACTACGATCTCTCGACCAAGATCTATTACCAGTGCAAGTTCTTGCGGCTTGCCGTGAATATCGCCGATAAACCACCTCTCTGTGACTTTTACTTTGGCTCCATGTTCAACCGCGATAATCTCCAGATTATGGTATCTACCAACGGGAAACTGCCAGGATTATCGCGTGTAATCAAAGACAACATTGCCAAGGAGTTCGAGGATGTGGATCTTAATCGTGCCGTCGAGAACTTGGGTCTTGTTCGCTCCCGGCTCCGTGAGTTGGTGGTGGTGGACGATGACTTGGTCAGCATCGAAACCAGAATGACATGGATCAAGACATTGACTGATTTCTTTACCTTGAAACAATGGAGTGAGTTGAACTTGATTCCTCCAAGCTCAACTCCGCCGTATGATAACCGACACTTGTTTGTGGACCGAATTATCAAGTACTTTCCAGCGTATCCTCCAACTGATTTTGACGAGTTTAAAACGGTGGTGTTTCAATAAAAAGCACAATAATCTTAAATATTACAACCAGTATCTAATGCTTTACTATTACTTTTCTAAATCTTCGTGTACAAACACCTTCTTCCCACCACCTCCAACATACTCACCCACAATATGGCCGTCTCCCTTCAACTGGTACTGGTAACTCATCAATCCTTCTAAACCCACAGGCCCACGCGCATGTATCTTGTTGGTACTGATCCCAACCTCAGTGCCGAACCCGTACCTGAATCCATCGGCAAATCTTGTTGATGCGTTCCAGTATACTCCAGCAGAATCGATTCCCTTTAAAAACTTATCGGCATTTTCCTTGATCTCGGTGACAATACACTCGGTATGCTTAGACGAATGGATATTGATGTGTTTGATGGCATCATCAATATCGTCAACACGTTTGACAGAAATGTCCAACGAAAGATATTCCTTGTCGAACGAATCGTCAACAACATCAGCAACATATTCACTGTTCAACAGAGAAACCAAGCTCTTGAGATCCGGTGTTACGTGGATGGTGACACCAGCACTGACAAGGCTCGATAGTATACTGACAACATCAGCATCTGAAACTTGCAGACTGATCAACAATTGTTCGACAGCATTACATCCAGCTGGATAATTGGTCTTGGAGTCCACAACAATGCGTTGGGCCTTAACAAGATTGAATGCTCCATCAACATAGATCGAACAGATCCCATCGGCATGTCCAAGCACCGGAATTCTGGTATTTTCCTTGATGTTACGCACCAACTCGTTAGATCCACGAGGAATAACCAAGTCAATGTACTTGTCCTGCAGCAACAAGTCACCTACTTCTTCTCTTGACTCAATGAGTTGAATAGCAAGTGCCGGAACTGCGGTTTCGGACAACACACGGTTGACAACTTCGCTCATGGCCTGAAATGTCTGAAACAGTTCCTTACCGCCCTTAAGGATCGCTGCATTACCGGACTTGATGGCTAATGCCGTGATATTCGCAATAACTTCGGGTCTCGACTCAAAGATAATCAACAAGACACCAATAGGAGCAGTTACTCGATACAAGTTCAATCCTTCGTCGAGTTTCCGTGCAAGTGTCATTTTACCAACGGGATCTTCCAACAGAGCTACATCCAAGATCCCTTGGAGCATGGTATCGTATTTGCCACTGTTGGATAAGTCAAGACGCTTAATCAAAGATGGCGATAAGTTTTTGGCTGCGGCTTGTGCCATATCGATCTTGTTGGCTTCAAGAATAGTTGTCTTGTTGGCCTTCAAACCGTCGTAGATTTTATGTAAAGCATGTGATCTTTCGTCATTGGAAAGTGTTTTGAGAATAGAAAACGCCGCGTTGGCGTCCTTAGCAATCTGTTCTGCCATGTGTGTGTATCAACCTGAAAAATTAATGATGACTCTTTAATCTTTTTGAATCGATCTCGTAATCGGAAGCGCCAACCTGCATACCAAAAAAATGCGCGCGTAAGTTTTTTAGGGAAATGCAACATTGTCGTGTCGCTACCGCGAACCCTAACAAAAAGTGTCTATTTTTGATCTGCTGCGGATAAAGTCTCCAGCGAAGCACTTAAACCTCCAAAACTTGTCGTCGTCATAGCTGTCTAGGAACAGGGAATTGGCAAATGTCTCATAGCACAAACCCATTTGCCGACTCGGCAAACCTTATAGACTTGGACTTGGAGGACCAGCGCAATCCGTACCCCACCAACGGGTCCAGTTATGGCCATCAACAACAAAACTACCGACCTGCAGATCCGTTCGAGGACCAGTTTATCATTTCTGATGGTGAAGATGAAGATCAGCAACTGACTCAGAATGTACACAGACAAGTTCCTTTGCTTAACACCGCCAATCCAACCCAGAAACCATCCTTTTTTGGTTCGGGCAACAACGAGTATATTGGGATGAATAACGAATTTAATGACGGCAACTTGGGAGATGGTCTGTCTGAATTTGATATACGTAAGATATGGAAGAAGATTAAGTCCAAGGTTCCTGGAACTTCACGCGAACCTGTCACGGCCGACCACTCGCTGGAACCTCGTCACATCTATGTCATGGACCAGGCCAAAAATGCCCAGTATGGCTACTTTGGCAATTATATCTCGACTACAAAGTACAATTTTGCCACTTTCTTGCCTAAATTCTTGTTTGAACAGTTTAGCAAGTATGCCAACTTGTTCTTTTTATTCACATCGGCCATCCAACAAGTGCCCCACGTTTCGCCCACCAATAGATACACCACCATTGGAACATTGTTGGTGGTGTTACTTGTATCAGCCATCAAGGAAGTTATGGAGGATCTTAAGAGAGCTAGTGCTGATCGTGAATTGAACAACACCAAGGTCCTTGTTTTGGATCCCCACTCAGGAACGTTTTCCTTAAAGAAATGGATTCAGGTTCAAGTTGGCGATGTCGTACGAGTCAATAACGAAGAACCGTTCCCTGCAGATCTTTTGCTTTTGGCCTCATCTGAACCCGAAGGCTTGTGTTACATCGAAACAGCAAACTTGGACGGAGAAACCAACTTGAAAATTAAACAGGCAAAACCAGAAACTACATACTTGGTCAACCCAAGAGACCTTGTTAATGACTTGGCTACTTCCGAAATTGTTTCTGAACAACCAAACTCGTCATTATACACTTATGAAGGTAACTTGAACAAATTCGGCAACAACGATATGCCATTGTCTCCAGAACAGTTGTTGCTTAGAGGAGCAACTTTGAGAAATACTCAATGGATCCACGGGGTGGTTGTGTTTACGGGTCATGAAACCAAATTGATGCGTAACGCCACCGCTGCCCCTATCAAAAGAACTGACGTTGAAAGAATTATCAACCTTCAAATTATTGCATTGTTTTCCATCTTAATTATTCTATCTATTGTTTCTTCACTTGGAAATGTTATAAAAATTCTGGTTGACGAGAAGTCACTAGCTTATTTATACTTAGAAGGAACAAATAGAGCAAAACTCTTTTTCCAGGATATATTGACTTATTGGATCTTGTTTTCCAACTTGGTCCCCATCTCGTTGTTTGTGACAGTGGAAATTATCAAATATTATCAAGCTTATATGATTGGAAGTGATCTCGATATGTACTATGCTGAAACAGACACCCCCACAGGAGTTAGAACTTCGTCATTGGTTGAGGAGTTGGGCCAAATTGATTACATCTTTAGTGACAAAACAGGAACATTAACAAGAAATATTATGGAGTTCAAGACTTGTACTATTGGTGGAAAATGTTACATTGAAGATATTCCAGAAGATGGACATGCTCAAGTGATTGACGGTATTGAAATAGGGTACCACACATTTGACCAATTGCATAAAGATTTGACTGATACTTCTCTGCAACAATCGGCCATTATCAACGAATTTTTCACCTTGTTGAGTACTTGTCATACTGTCATTCCAGAAGTCAATGAATCTACGGGCGAAGTTAAATACCAAGCAGCATCACCAGATGAAGGTGCATTGGTTGAAGGTGCAGCTAAAATGGGCTACAAGTTCATTATTCGTAAACCAAAGGGTGTTACTATTGAAAATACTGTGTCCCACCAGAAATCAGAATATGAATTGTTGAATCTTTGTGAGTTTAATTCGACAAGAAAGAGAATGTCCTCGATTTTCAGATGCCCTGACGGTGTTATTAGACTTTTCTGCAAGGGTGCCGATAATGTAATTTTGGAAAGATTATCACAGGATGAACCTCAACCGTTTGTTGATTCCACTTTAAGACACTTAGAAGAATTTGCTGCTGACGGGTTAAGAACTTTATGTATTGCTTCTAGAATCATTTCAGAGGAGGAATATGCTTCTTGGTCCGAAAGGTATCACAAGGCTTCATTATCTATGAATGATAGAAGTGATAAGATCGATGCTGTTGCAGAAGAAATTGAAGTTGATTTGTTCCTCTTGGGAGCTACTGCCATTGAAGATAAGTTACAGGACGGTGTTCCCGAAACAATCAATACTTTACAACAGGCAGGTATCAAGATTTGGGTTTTAACCGGTGACAGACAAGAAACTGCCGTGAACATTGGAATGTCGTGTAAGTTATTGAGTGAAGACATGAATTTGTTGATTATTAATGAAGAGACCAAGCATGACACTCGTATGAATTTGGAAGAAAAGTTGGCAGCTATCCATGACCACCAGTTTGATACCGATGATGTGGCGTTAGAATCATCCTTGGCACTTGTCATTGATGGTCATTCGTTAGGGTTTGCCTTAGAGCCGGACTTGGAGGACTTATTTATCCAACTTGGTACGCGTTGTAAAGCTGTCATTTGTTGTCGTGTTTCTCCGTTACAAAAGGCTTTGGTTGTTAAGATGGTGAAGCGTAAGAAGAAGGGTTCGTTATTGTTGGCCATTGGAGATGGAGCCAATGATGTTTCCATGATTCAGGCTGCGCATGTTGGTGTTGGTATTAGTGGTATGGAAGGTATGCAGGCTGCCAGAAGTGCTGATGTTTCTATCGGACAATTCAAATTCTTGAGGAAGTTGTTATTGGTTCATGGTTTGTGGTCGTATCAACGTATTTCGAATGCTATTTTGTATTCATTCTACAAGAACGTTGCTTTATACATGACTCAGTTTTGGTTTGTGTTTGCCAACTGTTTTTCGGGTCAATCGATTGCTGAATCGTGGACTTTAACATTCTACAATGTTTTGTTCACAGTGCTTCCACCATTTGTGATGGGGGTATTTGATCAATTTGTCAGTGCCCGTTTATTGGATAAGTATCCCCAGTTGTATCAATTGGGTCAGAAGAGAAGATTTTTCAATGTCAGCATCTTTTGGGGTTGGATTGTCAATGGGTTCTACCATTCTGCCATTATCTTCTTGTGCTCATTCTTTATCTTTTTCAACAGTGACACTTTAGCCAGTGGTATGATAGCAAACAATTGGTCGTGGGGTACAACAATCTATACAACCTGTACGTTGACTGCTTTGGGTAAAGCTGGATTGGTGATGACGATGTGGACCAAGTTTACTTTAATTGCCATCCCTGGCTCGTTTCTTTTGTGGCTATGCTGGTTCCCTGCCTATGCTACGATTGCTCCCTTGATCAATGTTTCTCAAGAATATCGTGGGATATTGAAGGCTACCTATCCATCACTTTCATTCTGGACCATGGTGTTTGGAGTGGCAGTCCTTTGTCTTTTACGTGATTTTGCCTGGAAGTACTTCAAGAGGGTTTATTTCCCAGAAAGTTACCATTACGTTCAAGAAATCCAAAAGTACAATATCCAAGATCACAGACCACGGATGGAATTGTTCCAAAGAGCGATTAGAAAGGTTAGACAGGTACAAAGAATCAAAAAACAGAGAGGATTTGCCTTTTCTCAAGTGGACAACATGGATCAGGAGAAGATTATCAGGTTGTATGATACAACAAAGAAGAGAGGTGCTTTTGGTGAACTTTCAGAACCAGTTTAGTGAAGGTAATAACCCCGGGTTCTTTAAATTGAATGTGTATATATATATTTATGGTAGGCACACGCCTTATCCAGACAAATTTGTAAAGAAAACGCTTTAAATTTTTTTTAAGAGAGAGAGAGAGAGTCAAGTCCAAAATGAGTGAAGAAAAGGCACCTGTTAAGGATGAGTCCAAGAAACAAGTTCAAGTTGAAGATAAGGAACAGAAACTTTCCAATAAGGAACTTAAAGAATTGAAAAAGAAAGAAAAAGCAGCGAAAAGAGCGGCGCAAAAGGAAGCCACTGGGATCAGTCCCGAACAGCAAGCCAAGATCACTCAGCAAAAGATTGAAAAGAAGAAACTGGCTGCTACTAATACAAACTTGAAGAAGCAATTAAACCAAACGTTGATAAAAGATGAAGGAGCTAAAAGAATGGTTCCATCTTTGTTTAGTCACTTGGAGACCAGAGAACAACGGAATGCTTCATCTCCATCGATATCACACATCGTGCATCCGTCGATTCTTTCCTTATCATTAAAGTACTCCTCGTTCAAAGTGGTAGGTTCTATTCCTAGGTTGAAGAGTATGTTGGAAGCTTTCAAGATTGTTATTGCAGACTACGTTACACCGGCAAACACCACGTTAACAAGACACTTGTCAGGTCATCTTTCCAATCAGATCGAGTATCTAAAGACTGCACGTCCTCTCAGTGTATCGATGGGTAATGCCATCAGATGGTTGAAACAGGAGATTTCTCATATTTCGATCGATACAACCGACCAACAGGCTAGAACACTCCTTTGTGAAAAGATTGACGATTTCATCAAGGAAAAGATTGAGTTGTCGGCTCAACTAATTATTGAAAATGCATCAAAACACATCAGCAATGGCTCGACAGTGTTGACATATGGCCATTCACAAGTGTTGGAAGATTTGTTCAGATACTGTGCCAACGATCAGAACAAAAAGTTCAACTTGGTAGTGGTGGATTCCAGACCATTGTTTGAAGGGAAGCAGCTTGTCAGAAACTTGGTGAATACTTCACTTGATCAAGGTGAATCCGATACCGAGTCTGTTTCTAGCAGAACATTTAAGAAGTCAATCACCGAGAACTTAAAGGTTCAATATGTGTTAATAAATTCCTTGTCTTCCACCATATTGGAGGATGTGGACTATGTTTTCTTGGGAGCTCACGCCATGTTGTCCAACGGCAGACTCTTTTCGAGGGTTGGAACCGGTCTTATTGCCTTGATGTGTCACACAAGAAACATTCCTGTCTTGACGTGTTGTGAGTCGATCAAGTTTTCTGATAAAGTGCAGTTGGATTCGGTTACCAATAATGAATTGGCTGACTGTGAAGACTTGATCTTGGATATTGGATCCAAGAAACCACCTCAGAAAAAGTCGTTTGCGTTGGAACAATTTCTTCAACTGTGTGAAGACGAAAAGAAGAACAACATGGAAGTCAAGAAGGGCAAGCAACAACAAAAGAAATCAGATGACGATACTAGTGACAAGAGTAACTCCGAGTCACCTTTGGCTAACTGGAGAAATTTAGACAATTTGAATATTTTGAACATCATGTACGACTTGACACCTCCAGAGTATATCAACAAGGTTGTTACCGAGTTGGGAGCATTACCACCATCCTCAGTACCAGTTATCTTGAGAGAATACAAGAATACATAGGTTTATTACGAAAGACATAGATAGATAATTTGACCTTAGCACACGACCCCTAAAATAGTATTATACCAATTTTCCAGATCTGGATTCAGGTTTTATCAATTCAGAATTTCGCCACCACTCAATTGCCATTTCAAATATCGAATTATGGAGCAAGAACTCTCTCTAATCAACAAAGTAGAGCTCCGAATTGCACTTGCTGGTGACGATAAAGCATTTGAGGCAGCATTAACGCTTTATCTTGCACCATTACTCTTGAAACTTGCCAGTTCCTATTCTGAAACCAGAAAGGCCATCCTTAAAATTATCCAGCACCTCATTCCAAGAATCAATGCTGCCAGAAATATTAAGCTTCCAATTGACTCTTTGTTGGAACAAGTAAAGAACGCCAAAGTTCCAGCCGGTGTTGATGCCTCCACCGTCAGATTATACTCATTACTCTTTATTTCAAGAGGTATTGACAGAATCAGTTCCACAGAAAAGCACGATCTCATTTCCAAAGTGGTGACTGGAATCAGCTCGTTTCCCAATAATGTCTCGGCTAGACTTTTCAATATATTGTGTAAATTGTTGGAAGACAAAACGGAAATCAATGGTTCCTACAACCAAGAGGATGGTAACTTTTTGGCGATGAAAATTGCCAAGTTTTTGATGTTACAACCTTCTGGATCCCCTCCTAGTGAATCTCCAGGTCTCAGTGTTGGCGATATTACGTTTTTTAATCAGGATGCCGGTGTAACCTACCAATCACCACAAGAAATCTACGCCGTCAAGGTACTTTTGCTTAATTTCATTAAGAACGGATTCACCGATAAGCAATTGGCTTTTCCATTACTTGTTGCATCTGTCGACTCGTCTTCGGCAATTAAAGACTCGTCGGAGATTTTGTTCAGAAAGCTAAAAGTTGACTATGAAAATCCCACGATTTTGAATCCTCTCATCGGTTTATTTATTGGTACAGACGATACACCACCTACCAAGTCAACGCTCCAGGAAAGAATAATGCAATTGCTTATCAAGAACAAAGCCGTTACAAGCCATGACAAAATCTCTACTATTTCAAAAATCGGGTTATCATCAGAATACCCAAAATTGAAACAACTTACCATTCAATTTATCAAATGGGTCAGTGTTAATAGGTCAAATTCTGCTGAGCTGAAGACACTTTCTGAATTCAACGTCTCGATGATCAGTGATCTTAAAGACAATTTGCTAAGCGAGGGTTGGCCACAGATTGAAAAATCCAGTATCAAAAACTTTTCAACCACAATTACTCAAAGACTGCTACAGTATGAGGCCATGGGAAACATCCTTAGAGCAAATCCAGAATTATTCACAAATGATTTTACTTACCTTGAGTTTTTGTTTGAATCACTCGAAGGAGAATTACCTGAATTAAGAGCCACTATTCAAGAAGTACTTTCAAGTCTAACGGTCCATTTACTAAGTTTGTCAGATTCTTCAAAATTAAAGCTCAAACAAATATCTCGTAAGTTCTTGTTAACCACAAAGGAAAATAATGAAAACAGACATTCGTGTCGGTATGTTGCCGTCAAATTCATCAATTGTGGTTTCCCCTTTAATGATGCAGAAGCAAGGTATTTGTGCTTATTAGCAGCAGCCAAGGAGAATAGAACTGATACAATTGAAGAAGCTTTGAGAGGTTTGCATCCACATTGGTTTAATATATTGCAGTCTGGAAACACGTTGGAATTTAAGGCCACTCCTGAGTTATTGGGGAAGAACAGCGTGGTTGAGTTTCCCTCGTTTACTTCCCTTGTTTCATTAATACAACAAGAGTTGGATTCACATCGTGGACCAGATACTGCTGTCTTTGGAGCCTTTCCTAAACTAATTGAATTTGTATTACAAACCCTTGTAATGCAGGCAATCAGTGACAAGAAAACAGTGATTGTTCCAGATGAAGAATGGTCAGTAAGACTTGAGAAGGCTGTTGAAGTTGACGCAGATGTGCAGCGGTACTTGAAACAAGAAATCATCAACGTTTCTGACACTGACACTGATATCGATATGGACAGTAACGCCAAGAGTCCTTTCCATCAATACTTGTTGATTGTGTTTGAGGCGTTGGCTTCTCTGTCACCCCATATCCCAGTTGATATATCATATGGATCCACATTTTCAAGATTGGTTTCCTTCTCACCCCCAAAAGTGATTGGTGGTTTGGTCGATCTAATTCAACCTTTGTTAACATTGTTGAATGAAAAGTCATTGAATGAAGTTACATTATCACAAGTCTCGAAATCATTTGGTATAATTGCTTCACATCCATCGATTTCAGAAGAGTCATTAACCAATATGCTTGACGAATTAACAGTTGAGCGTGGACTGAAATATTCTATCAGAAGCAAATTATTGGCTTCTAGTTACTTGATTGCTAGGCTAACTTTGAGAGGTCGCCTTATTATTACGTCAGAGAGGTTAATCAGTTTTGTTGAGCTTTTGTTGAGCCATATTGAAGACTCGTCTTATTATTCGGCAATCGTGGATGCATTGTATCAATTGGCTACATTTGGTGTACTTGGTCCTTTGATAAATCCACAACTTACGAGTTTATTATTACGTTCAATTGAAGAAGTGATACCAAAAGTCAAGAAATGTGACGAAAAATCCGTCTTGACTTTTGCAGCTTTAACATTAGCAGTAAAGAAGGACGAAGGTTTCCTCAAATTTGAAGATTTACTTTACGAGACTCACGTATCGAAACAAGTTGAGTTTACGTTTACAAGCGGTGAGGCTTTTCTGATTTTAACTTGTGGTTGGCAATCCAAATATCTTCAGAGACAACTCGATATAGAAGGTGAAGTCATCTCGTATATTCCAGAGGATACTACCAGACTTGCTAGTATGTTGAAAAGGATCTTGCAAGCCTGTGCGAATACAAAACCCTCGTTGAGGAAAAGTGGATGCATCTGGTTGTTATCAATGGTACAATACTGTGGGCACTTGGAGCCAGTGAAGCAATATGCCACTGATATTCATGTTTCTTTCATGCGGTTTTTAGCTGATAAGGACGAATTGGTACAGGAATCAGCATCTCGAGGATTGAGTATAGTGTATGAAATGGGTGACCGTGACTTAAAAGAAACTTTGGTTCATGGTTTGTTAAAGTCATTCACGGATTCTAACTCAGCATCAAAACTTACAGCTGGATCAGTCGAAAATGATACTCAATTATTTGAACCAGATATTTTAAGAACAAACGATGGGTCGGTTTCAACTTATAGGGATGTTTTGAACTTGGCAAATGAAGTAGGTGACACTAGTTTGGTGTACAAGTTTATGTCATTAGCGAAATCTTCTGCTTTATGGTCTTCAAGAAAAGGAATTGCATTTGGGTTGGGATCCATTTTATCACAATCATCTTTGGATGAACTTTTACTATCAAACAAGACTTTGGCCAACAGATTGATTCCTAAATTATTCAGGTATAAATATGATCCAAGCACTGATGTCCAGCAAGCAATGGTTTCTATTTGGAATGCCTTGGTAAGTGACACCTCAAAGACAGTAAGAACCAACTATGATATAATTTCTCAAGAGTTACTTAAAAGTATGGGAAACAAAGAATGGAGAGTCAGACAAGCAAGTACAGCTGGGTTGAATGACTTATTACAAATTGTAACCCTTGAAACATATGAAGGAAAGATGGAAGATATTTGGAACATGAGTTTTAGAGTTATGGATGATATCAAGGAAAGTGTCCGCAAAGAAGGTATTAAATTGACAAAAAATTTAGCCACGACATTAACCAAAACTGTTGATGTCAAAAACGGTGCTTCTCAACAGAAGGCAACCGGCGTACTTAATGAATTGATTCCTTTCTTATTGGGGAACAAAGGTCTTTTGAGCGATTCTGAAGATGTCAAGAATTTTGCGTTGGAAACAATCTTGAAGTTATGTAAAGTTGGAGGCGATGCCATTAAACCATTTGTCCCCAAATTAATCAATAACTTTATCAATTTAATGTCAACTTTGGAACCAGAGGTGATAAATTACTTGATATTAAATGCAGATAAGTATAACATGAAGAACAATGAAATTGATGCTAAGCGGTTGCAAAGTTTAGGACAGTCTCCAATGATGGATGCGATTGAAAAATTAATGAAAGTATTGGATGATTCAATCATGGATGAGTTTATCAAAAAGTTGGAATCGTCTGTTAAACGTTCCGTTGGACTTCCATCCAAAGTTAGTGGGTCCAAGGTGGTGGTGACTTTGATCACAAAGCACTATGAATTAGCCAAGCCATACGGTGATAAGCTTTTGAAGATCTGTTTGCTGCAATTGGGAGATAAAAACGATACAATTGCTTCGTCGTATGGAGTTGCAGCAGGATACCTGTGTCGGATTGCCAGTATTGATTCTATTATTGACTACTCCAATCGCATCAACAACTTGTACTTTGAAAGTGAAGACGATAGAAGCAGAGAGATTGCATCCACCGCCAGTGAGAGTGTCTCAAAGTACTCTGGAGATAAATTTGATAGTGTGGCTAGTGCTTTCTTGCCGTTGGCTTTTATCGGAAAGAATGATGCGAACGAACTAGTGAGGTACAACTTTGAAAGAGAATGGATTGAAAACACCACTGGAAATAATTATTCAGTCAAGCTATACCTTAGTGAGATTTTATCTTTCTTTAAACAGTACAACAATTCAAACAGGTTTTACATTAGAAAGATCTTGGGTAAGTCGATATCTAACTTGTCAGATTTGATTGATAACTTAGAGCAGTTCACACCAGAAACAACTGAGGAGATTATTTTGATGTTAATTGAAGCAAACAAAGGTAAGTCATGGGATGGAAAAGAATTAATATTTGAATCATTAGTTTCATTTGCAATTAAAGCCAAGGAATATTTAATGCTCCATGAGGATTCATTGTCCAGAGTCAATAAAGTTGTAAAGGTTGAAGCAAAGAGGAAAACCAAATCTTATCAGATTCATTCAGTTCAACTTTTAGGGAAGTATATACATACTTTCCATGATGAGGAGCTAATTGACACGTATATCGAGACCATGACCCTAGTATTGGATGACAAATATTTCAAGGTGAATGAAGATGATGATTCTGATTCTGATTCTGACGATGATGCAATGGAAATAGATCTCAAGACAAAGATTGATGCTAAAAGAAATGTTGAATTGGAACAACAACGTTTGGATTTATTGAAGAACCTTGAGCTAGCCTTTTATTCTGAGAATTATAACCACAATTTGTTGGTGTTTATTCTCGAGAAGATGTTCAGCATATTCCACTCCCGAGTAATTGAAAATACTTGGAGATCTAAGATCATGGTAAATGAGGCATTAAATAAGTTACTCTCTCAGATTCAGATCTTATCATCGACCGAATTGGACTTGGTTTTTAAAAATTGGCTCCAGTTAAACGACAAATGCTTAAACAATGACAATATTGAAAATGTCAAGGTACAGTTTGTTAGATTCTCTCAAACTGTCCATTCCATATTATCTAAATCGGGAGAGAACCTGAAAGCTTCTCAGATTTCAGATGCATTGACCTCTCATCTCCAGATTGAGTTTTCAAATGTTGTTAAAACAGAAATAGAAAAGGTCCTACATTAAGAATTATAAAAATAAATGAAAAGTAAGTGTATCAATTAGCTTAAGTACTCAACAAAATTAAATTAACACCCACCTCTCAATCTGAGAACCAAGTGCAAGGTGGACTCCTTTTGGATGTTGTAGTCGGATAAAGTTCTACCGTCTTCCAATTGCTTACCGGCAAAGATTAATCTTTGTTGGTCTGGTGGAATACCTTCCTTGTCCTGGATCTTGGACTTGACGTTGTCAATGGTGTCGGATGATTCAACTTCCAAAGTGATCGTCTTACCGGTCAAGGTCTTGACAAAAATTTGCATACCACCTCTCAATCTGAGAACCAAGTGCAAGGTGGATTCCTTTTGGATGTTGTAGTCGGATAAAGTTCTACCGTCTTCCAATTGCTTACCGGCAAAGATTAATCTTTGTTGGTCTGGTGGAATACCTTCCTTGTCCTGGATCTTGGACTTGACGTTGTCAATGGTGTCGGATGATTCAACTTCCAAAGTGATCGTCTTACCGGTCAAGGTCTTGACAAAAATTTGCATACCACCTCTCAATCTGAGAACCAAGTGCAAGGTGGATTCCTTTTGGATGTTGTAGTCGGATAAAGTTCTACCGTCTTCCAATTGCTTACCGGCAAAGATCAATCTTTGTTGGTCTGGTGGAATACCTTCCTTGTCCTGGATCTTGGACTTGACGTTGTCAATGGTGTCAGAGGATTCAACTTCTAAGGTAATTGTCTTACCGGTTAATGTTTTAACGAAGATTTGCATAGTTTTGTGTATTAAATTTGTGTGGTGTAGAAACGTTTACAAACGGGTGGCAATTGGGAGTTTTTATACTGCCAGCTAATGTGCACCCCCTATTTCCAATTGCGTGAGAGAATTGCTTTTTGTTATTATTTTTAGTTGATAAGACGGAAAAAAAAGCAATAAAAACATGACCAGTTGGAGTAGTATGCACTTAAAAAGAAATTCACAAGATTACGGCTAACACCAGCCCAGATTCTATATTTTTAAGTATACATTTGGGGTCAGGAATCGTTACTTGATGCGGCATGAGGGAATTATTAAGATTATTAAGTCGTGATGCGTATGTAGGGTAGTACCTATGGTTCGTCATGATTGAGGTTTGGTGGGGTGTTTGGGGGTTGCAGCAGTTGCAGATACAAAAATAATAATAATATTAATATTAATAGGGGTTATAAGTTCATGTTTGGATTCTGTGGAACGGGTTACGCAGCGAGCTTTGTTCCTCAACTAATGTGTGTAAATTGGCGTTGTTATTGCGATGCGGTCTGTTTCCGAATTCAAAATTGAGGCTTTCTGAATGTAACATTGACGTATCGTTTGCAAGGTTGCGTGGCGTGTCCATCAGCAAACGTTTAACGCCTGGCAGAGTCATATCGGTGCGTAGAATATGAATATTGACACGGTACTGTTTCAATTCGTCAGGCGATGTGCAGAGAAGCACGATTTTCTTCAACTTGAATTTGATGGTGTCATTATATTTGATGGGAATGTTGATGCTTAAAAGTGGATACATGTAAATGGAATAGTTGTTGTACATCCAATGAAGGAACTCTTCCGAGCCGTTTTGTATGAGATACAATATGACTGTCGCCGTCTTAAGAAGCACCAAGTACATCTTATCGTCTGTAACTTGGATCGAGGACCGAATAGGCATGGTATTTGATCTTCTGATACCAGTTGATGAGTCGTTCAAACTATTTCGTTTCGCACCGGGTGGGAGGCACCCTCTTAGACGTTTGGCAAGCGACGACGTTAGAAGCGGCAATTCTTTATTGCTATAAGTCAAGAGTGAAAGTTCGGTTAGTTCTTGGTTATATGGACCCATTGCTTCGGTATTGGTTGCGGCTTTTACCTTTGAATCGGTGGAACTGGTGAGGTTCCGGAACAGTTGGAATAAATGCCCCATATCTTCGGGGGCTGATGGTATGTTTGCTCGTAATCAGAGTAAGCTTAAGGGGAACGGTCGGCAGGGGCAGATAGCTACTGAAAAAAATGGTGCTAGATCGCAGGAACTAACAGGAATGAAATGAGTTTGGTCCAGAAACACACACCACTCTTGTTGTACATAAACAAACAGTAGTTAATCTATACAACTTATGAAATCTACGGATAAATGGTACGGGTCTGGTCGGATAAGTTTTGCAGCATGTGCAGGTATGCTGGGGCTCCTTTTTTTGTTTTTGCGTCTATTATGTTTTTTTTTTATTTTTTTTCGTGGTGACGACCCCAGAAGAAAGATCCGGTAAATTGCGGGCCCGAAATCACGAGGGCTGCTGCCACAACTGTGTCTATTCGACACCACACAAAAACTCTTCTCTGGGACACAAAAAGGCGGAAAAATTGATTACACAAAAAAAAACCTTTAGGAAAGTGATCTTCTGACTTTAAAATCCGCAACTGGACTTTTCTCCTTTTCTGATTGTCTGCCAATCGGCTTGATTCCTTCCCTTTTGTAGAGACTCATTCCAAGTACTTCTCCCATCATCCGTGATCCTGGCCCACTCGATTTTCCCCCCACCTGGTTCTCCAAGAAAAAAAAGACGGCCCACAATTTCAGCTCCTCAGACCCCTTCTTGAAAAGAGCTCAATCATATTTCCTTTATCCCATCTCCCAGTTTACCCAATAAAACATTTCACAATGTATTAACATCATACCCTCCCCCCTTACATTCGAATATTACACTAGGCAGGACTTGCTCTTTCATAGCTGATTGAAACAGAACTTCTCCATCTCAATTTTTTTTTACGTTTGGATTAACCCTAAATTTTTCCCCCATTCTTCCATTGGTTACATTACGATTTCCTTTTCTCCCTTAGCACTTTCAATGTCAGACGACTCGACCCCTCCGGACCCGAGTAAACCGATACCGACCCACCATTCAACACCAACCTCCCCTTTTGCCAAAGAAATAGACCCCCTCCGCAATGAAAAACCATCGTTCCACTACGACTTGGACGTCTTCAACTTGTGCAAGAATTACTTAGATACAAAGAATCGCCATGGTTTAGCTCTTATTGCCAGACAAAAGGGTATTCCACCCTTTCTTCGATTCAAGGTATGGCCCATTCTTCTCAAATACCACCCGTTTGTCTTGAATCCATTTATTCAACCCGACAATGATATTTTCAACGATGAAGAAAAAGATAACTCCTCGTCAAACTCATCCAAGCTTTCTGACGATGAGGCTCTGGTAAAGTTATCCAAACAAGACGAAATCAAGGCTCAAATAAAGAAGGATTTGAAGAAATATATCCAAAGATTGAAACACTCATCAAACATTTTAGCGTCGCCACTCGAGCTTCAGATCTTTGAAATCTTGGAAAACTCTATTCTCAAGTTCTCTATGAAATGGGGTAAAATTATCAAGTATGATCAATCTTTCACTTGGATAGCCCTTAACCTTGCTGAATGGTTCCCACCACTTCCCAATACCCCATGGGTTTTAGTTGGCAGAGATAACACCTCGATTGACGATCTGTATATCACACACTTGGTTGACGATTACTCAAATTACGTACAGAACATCCCACAGTTGAAGGATTACGTGGATGAATTGGTTAACGATGGTAATGTGATGTCCTTTCATGATGTGTTTGAAAGATTAGCATTGGTATTGTTACACTCCCCAGAAGAAAGAAATACAAAGTCGATCTCGTCTTCTGCGTCTGTTTCTTCGTCCAGTTCCAATTCTTCAAGACATATTCCACCTAAACAATTGAACAAAACCATTCTTCCTGTCTCAGGTGGTACTATCGAAGAAAGAGTGTCCTTTTTCATTTACTGTCTTCGAAAAGTGTTACCTGAGCTTTCTCAATTTTTCTATGAAGAACAGATTTTGAACAAGTTTGGATCTCACGACGATGAATGGCTTATTTGGTGGCTTAACTACTGTGGATCCAAGGTTTGGTCCAAATATGATAGAGGTAGAATCTGGGACTTGTTATTAGGATGGAGATTAAAGAACCCCAAAAAAAGTATGGAGTATTATGTCGACAAGCTTGATCTTCATTCATGTGACCGCAACTTGATTGATAAATTAGGTCCTGACATTTTCTGGTCTGTCAGCAACAACGAGGATACCTATGGACATAACGATATACAAAATGATGAAACAAAGAGACGAAATTCTTTTAAAGACTTGGTTGAAGAATTGAATAATAATTCGGTTCAACGTCCTCGAGGTTTTGCGGAATTGGCGATCTCAACGACACCAATGCCGGTATTGGCGGATGACGATGAGAGCCTGATTACTGTTCCATTTTCGAAATTGGACGCTCATATCGAATTACTCTTTGTATCGTTGGCATTATTGAAGTCTAAAGAGCACGTGTTGGTTGAATTGGATCAACACGAGATTCGTCAATTCTTATCCCGTTTACCATCCAAATCTTACAACTACAAACAAAAGAAGATCTCCAGTGTGAATCCGGATTCAGTTCGTCATTCATCGGTTTCTTCAAGCTCAACTTCTACCTCAAGCATGCCATCATCAACACCCCCATCACCTATCTCCATCTCTCCTTCATCTTCAATTCCTCAGCAACCGAATATCATTATCTCCAACGATTCAAATGAACATCACAAGGTTGATTTTATGAACAATATCATCAATGAAGCCGGTGAATTGTGGAGAAAATGGTTATGGCTGGAAATGATGGATGACTCTTAGATATGAATGCACATGATTTTATTGATATAAACAAGTAACTTTGTTAAATAGATGAGTTTTTTGTTTTTCTGTATTTTTCTGTACGGTTTTGTGCCCTGAACAACACTGAAAAATGCGATGTGTGAAATCCTCTAAACTTGTAGTTATCAATCCTACAACCATGTCAAACAACGAGGTAGAAGTCTCTGTGACAAAAAAGGAGTCTAAGAAGGAAAAGAGAGAAAGAAAGGCAGAGAAAAAGTCTAAAAAGGTTAAAACAACCAAAGCAGAAGAACCAGTAGTTGAAGAATCAAATGAAGAAACTGGCGATGAGGAGAAATCTGTATCAACAACCAAAGAAGGTCTTGAAGAGATAGAAATCGACTTACAGGCCGGTATACCCTTGTCAAAGAAACAGCAACGTTTATTGAAGAAGGGTAAGTTGGATTTGGAGAAATTGGCCAAAAAGAATCCAGCACCAAAGCCTGAATTAAGTGCTGAAGAACAGGCTGCTGCTGACGAACAAGAAAAGAAGTCAAAGAAATCTGAGTTCGGTGTTTGGATTGGGAATCTTTCATTTGATACTACCAAGGAAGATCTTACTCGTTTCATTGTTGGAAAGACATCTCAATTTATGAACAGCAGTGAAAGTACCAGTGAGGAAGATTTCATTAAAATTGGCGAAGAAGATATAACCAGACTCAATTTGCCTAGAAAAGAAAATAAGATTAAGGGTTTTGCTTATGTTGATTTCCCATCATTGAAGCATGTCTTGACTGTGGTTTCGCTTTCGGAATCGCAGTTGAACGGAAGAAAGTTGTTGATCAAGAACGCCAACTCTTTTGAAGGGAGACCAACAAAGGATGCCTCTGCACCATTATCCAAGAATCCACCATCCAGAATCTTATTCGTAGGTAACTTATCATTTGACACTACCGATGATCTTTTGGAAGAACACTTTAGACACTGTGGAGATATTGTTCGTATCAGAATGGCTACTTTTGAAGATTCTGGAAAGTGTAAGGGGTTCGCCTTTATAGATTTCAAGGATGAACAAGGTCCAACTACTGCTTTGAAGTCCAAGTTAGCCAAGAAATTGATCAACAGACCTTTGAGATTGGAATTTGGTGAAGACAGATCAAAGAGAAACCCAACAAGAAAGAAAGAAGAGTTTGGTGAAATTGCACAAGACAAGCCAGTCGCTAGAGAAAGACCAATTGTAGATAATCCAACTATGGTATCGAGACCAAAGCCAAAAAAGAGACCATTTGAACAAAGAGCGGACCCCAACAAAAGGGTTAAGTCTTCTGTTGCATTAGCCACTGCCCAAAGAGCAAGTGCTGCCATTGTCCCTTCTTCGGGTAAGAAAACTACCTTCGATTAGTGTATAATAGAACAGTTGTGATAATATAATTTCAAACATATAGGCTAAATATAAAGACAGTTCTCTAGAGAACATGAATTGAATACTTTAAAGAAAAAAAATTGGATCCTTACTTGGTACCGTTCTTAGAGTAATGCTGTTTGTACTCACCACTTGATACTTCAAAGTAGTTCGGATCGTGCTTATTAGCCTCAAATTCATTATCGGAGACTTCTTCATAAATGGAATACGTTTCGTACTCGGAATCACTTTCAGCATTAGTCTTTGATTCGGGTGCTTTCGCTTTACCAACAACTTCGTCTGCCTTCTTCAGCGAGAGTTCAGTTGCTTTCTTTTTAGATTCAGCATTGGCAGTTTTGGAAAGATCTAAATCACTTCTGCTTGACGAAAACTTCTTTCCAAGCTTCTTAAGTTTACCAGCAATACTGTCGGATCTTGAAGGTTCCGAACTTGAAATCTTCTTCTCCTTCACAGGCACATTGGTTGTGGTGGCAGCACCTGAAGCGGCTTTCAGACCGGCAGCAGCAGCAGCAGCAGCAGCGGAAGCAACTCCAACGGCAGCAATTACTTTGTTTTTGTTCTTAGTGGTATCTTTTGTGCTTACTTCAACATCTTTATTAGGGATGGCTCGTTTATCCGAAGACAAGTCATTGCTAATCCCTAAAAAAGAACTGTTGTTACCTTTCGATTCTTCTTTTTTAGCGTGGAATAAATCGTTATCGTCATATTCAATCTGCTTGGAAAGACGAGCAACTTCCAACTCTCTGTCTTCAATCAACTTCTGGATATCTTCTAATTGAGTCTTCTTGTCAAGCTCTTGAGTTAATCTAGCCTTTTCTTCTCTCAATTCTCTAATCTTCTTCAAGTTTTCAACTTCTTCCAACAATCTAGTCTTCTGTAACTCTTCAAATTCCAACTTTTGTTGGTACAACTTCAATCTCTCATTGTGCTCGAGTTTCAATTTTTCAATCTCATCCAACTTAGCTTGGGCCAATCTTTCGGCTTCTAATCTGTCGTTGGCTGCCTTTGCATCCTTTAATCTGTTGAGTTCCTCAATCTCGTCTTGCAATTGTTTAGCTTCTTCCTCTTCTTTGAGCTTACGTTCATTGTAAATACGTTCATGTTCACCTCTTTCGTCAAGCAATCTCTGCTGTTCGGCTTCTCTTTGCTTGACTCTCAAGCCACGTTGATACTCTGGATCATCTTTCAATTTCTCGTGTTCTTCTCTTTCCAACTTCTGCTTCAACAAGCCTTCCTTCTCTTCCCATTCAGCTTGTTCTTTGATTAATCTCTCCTTCTCTTCGGCATCTCGCTTAGCAACTCTTTCTCTTTCTTCGGCTTCTTCTTGGGCCTTAGCTTCAGCTTCTTCTTTTAATCTCTGCTTCTCTTCGGCCTCTTCTTGCTTCTTTCTTTCGGCCTCTTCCTTCAATCTTTGTCTTTCAAGCTCTTCTTCGTGCTTCTTGCTTACAGCAGCTTCTTCGGCTTCCGCTCTCTTAAGCTGGTGTTCCTTGGCAACTTGTTTGGCTAAATCTTGCTTTTCTTGTTCCCAATTGGCGAAATGTTCCTTAGCTTGAGTCAATCTGTTTGCACGATCTTCCTTATCTTGCTTCAAAGTGGCCAACTGGGCACCATAGGCAGTCAAGGTACCAGCCAAAACACCAATTTCGGCATTCAAGGCAGAGTTCTTGGATTTCTTCTCTTCAACCTTCTTTTCTGCCTCAGCAATCTTATTGTTCAATTCTTCCTTGGTTGACAAGTTCGTGGCAACATTGCCAGTAACTTCAGTGTGCTTGGCCTTTAATTCTTCAAGTTTCAGGGTATGTTCTTCCAATTCGGCAGTTAACTCTTCAACCTTAGTGGATAAATCAGAATTTTTGTTGTCCAATTCCAGTTTTTGCTCTTGCAAAGTTTCAATTTCTTGGGTGGTGGTTTCTTGGTTAGTCTTTGAGTCTTCCAATTCTTGCTTCTTGGTAGCTTCCAATTCATCGTGGTTCTTTACCAAAGTTTCCTTATCAGTTCCGTGCTTTTCAACTGCTTTGGTTTCACGATCATCAAAATCAGTGTTAGCAGTTTCGATTTCTCCTCTTGTGGTTGCTTCAAAGGTGGTAGCAGCAGCTCCGGCAGTAGTGACTAAATTGGCGATATTGGACAACTTGGCTTCAATTTCTCTGGTGAATTTACCCTTTTGCTTTCCCAACTTGGTAAAGTACTTGTCAAAGTTGCCTTGTAACTTCTTTTCGTGAGATTTGATCTTGGAGTCCAACACTTGTTTCTTTTTGATTTCGTCTTCGTTTCTGGTCTTGGTGACTTCTTCGTTGATGTTGGCCAAAACAGGAGCAACTCTCGAAGCAGCAATGTCGAGCAACTGTTGTTGGGTCATCTTCAAGCCAGAACCCAAGTCAACCACGTTGTCGGGGTGGTCCAAGTGACGAGTAACGGAGTCGGTAGCAGCGGCGTTCAATTCATGGTAACGATTCAACAAAATAGGCTTATCCTTGAATTGTTCCAAAACCTCTTTGTTGGCTGGTTCTGGAAGAGGCTTGGCTTCTGGTTCAACAGCATCATCCGACTTAGCTTCAACTTTGGTTGGTTCGGATTCAGCAGGAGCTTCAACTTCGGCAGGTTCCTCTGCTTCCGCTTCCGCTTCACCTTCTTCGGCTTCTTCAAATTCCTCTTCACCTTCTTCTGCAGCTTCTTCTTCTTCTTCTTCTTGTTCAGCTTCTTCCTCTTGTTCAGCTTCTTCAGCTTCTTCGGCTGCTTCAGCTTCAACTTCTTCGGTTTCGGCTACTGGTTCGGCTTCTTTGGCTACAGCTTCTTTGGTTGCAGCTTCTTTATCTGCTTTTTCTTGGGCCAATCTTTGTTGTTCCGCCTCCAAAGTTGGATGGGAAGTGAATTTACTAGGAACAGTGACGTGATTGATGGAATTGGCGTCCTTGTATTTCTTGTGGAGGTTTTTGGACTGGGGCCGGCGGGAGGAGTTTCTGAACGGCGACACCCAAGTGTCACTGGAGGTGAGCAGTTTCAACTTGGATGTGGCCTTAGAGCTGGTGCCAGAGGACAACGAGCTCTTTCTCGGTTCGACTACTTCAGACATAATTAGGCGAATTGAGGTAGACGTTGGTGGAAAAGAGAATGGATAAATTTCCAAGTAAAGGGGCAGACGAATCGTACAATGAAATTTCGATGTCACTGTGCGCGCGCGTGAGCGGTCGTTTGCTTGGGGTTTTCCTAATTGGGACAGCATGGAACGAATCCGCCTGGCGTGGAGTTTCCATTGTGAATGAACCCTCCATTCGACAATAGAACCCATTTGTCTTTGTCGTCGTCGTCGTCCTACCATTATGCAGAGAATCTATATAGATTATTAGAATATATTGATATTCTTTTTGTAGTTTGTAGAGAATATACTCCTTCTTACCAACCTGCCAGTCACTTCGCGGTCCCGATAAACTTTTTGGTCCTGAACAGGATCCTCTTTCAAATATACTTATTAGCCCCCACGACAGCTACCTGTTCCTCCTAAAGATCAATTTTTCTGCTGTTGATATATCTACATCTTTTCTAGTTATAAGCAAATCTCTGTATATCTGCCTCCATTTCCACTTCCACTTCCCCACTGCTGCAGACGCACATCGTGGAAAAAAACAAGGAGCCCGCCTCCGTTTATGACTATAGATCCCTAGCCCGCCCAGACTTTTTCAACCAAGAGCAGCAGCATGTCCACGCTTATTCCTACAGCTTCAGCATGTCACCAGCTACAGCTCCCACCCATCGAGAAGGACGATAGACTCAACCTCAATATCCGAACAGGATCCGCAGCCACCTTGTACAACTCGTTGGTGTTTACCTATGGTGGTCTTACTGTGGGCCTCGAGCTCTATGAATGGACCATTGAAGAGTTGTACACCACCTACCACGCCAAAATCACCCACTCAAACTCCAAGCATAAACACGTTCTGGCATACCTTTCAGGCGAACTCTTTTATCTTCGCCTTTTGGAAAAGACTTGGACCCGTGTGGCCCTTGAACCAAACTCCCCTCGTCCTCAACCAAGACTATTCCATGAACTCTGTGCCCTCAACAACTGTATCTATCTCTTTGGTGGCTTGGTGATACCGCAAGAGTACGAAACAGTCCAAGCAACAGAACCATCCCAGTTTCTTCAACCCATCAACGACTTGTGGGAATTTAACTTGGAAACAAGCAAATGGACCTTGCTCCATGACGGTAAAGGTACAGAAACCGACCCCAGCATCCCCATACCACGCTACAACTTGAAAATGACCACCATCAACAGCTTGAAGTTTGTTGACCAAAAAGACCATTTCGGTATCTTGATTGCCGGAGGCAAGGACAAGAACTCAAAGCGTATTTACGACAACTACGTGTTTGACCTTGTGGATAGGAAATACGTCACGTCTTCCCCTATCCAACTAAAAGTCTCTACTGGAGATACAACCAGGGACACTGAAAAGGGACTTGACAATCTCTGCTGCAACGACAACCATGACCTTAATGTCGACTACTCAAACAGTATAATCGTGACGTTTTCAGACGAGATCGAAAACCAAAATACCGGCACCAGCACTAATAATAACGAAAGCACAACGTCCCTTCCCCAAAAGGATCCTTCCACCACCCATAAACGAAACGAGTATTCCACTTCCTCAACGTTTGAGGAATCGATCATTGTATATTCCCCCATCAAAAACGAACTCGACAGCACACTAGAAAACCCTTTGATCTCGTTCAAAGTAGGCAAGTCGATCAGAAGCGGCCGTGTCCTACCGACCCACCGCAAACGACAATATTCCATGGACAAAAAGGATCACCAGAACAAGTCAGTCAATAAAACTATCCCCTTTAACCTACGATACCCCACCGGAGGTTTATTTGGCCAGAATATTGTGATTACGGGCTTTCTTCCCAACGATTACGATATCTCCATCTTCATCTTTAACAAGCCAACAGGAAAATGGTCCCGACTCAATATCTTTTGTAACCATGACTATGGTTCCCACCGTTTCTGGGGTGGTTTTGCATGGCAGTCCCATCACAAGGTTGTGTTGATTGGTAACTATCTTACTTCAAGAACTACAAGTGCAGTCAGATTCTTTACAGTAATGATAACTGTCAGTTTACCAGTAACAAATATATTGGCCAGTTCTGAATTGGCTGAATCCCATGGTTTACGACATACACACCAACGCCATACCGACGACACAACTAATGACAGTACCTGTAGCCTGGAATTCTTTGGATCTACTGACGACGACGATTACGATAACTTGAGTGATGAAGATGATGGTATCCATCAACGGAAACACCCAGCTAAGGTTTCGGTGGCATCTGGAGGCAGCGATAATAATGGTACTGCAATCAGTTTCAGTGAGTATGTCCATTATGCTGCACCAAGGACCAAGTTTACCAAAGTAAGATCGGTATTCCCACCTGCTGCGGTCACTTTAGGCAGAAATGCTTTTGATCGGTACGGTGACTTAATCTCTGACTTTGAGTTGGTTTCGGCCAACGGTGACAGAATCCCTGTGTCGTTGACAGTGTTGATGGAGAGATGGGGCAACTACTTTATCCAACTTCTTGCCAGAGGATATGTGAATGCTGTTGATAAATTTGAAACCGATCAGTATAACAGGCACAACGAGGCCGTTGCTCACGAGCAGAATTACCTTACTCCCAAAGGCTCCACCACTTCCAGTGAATTCAGTAGTGGAAAGGACCATTATACCACCAATGCTAATATTTTGGGATACTTTGCTTCTTCAAAGAAGTCCAAGTCTTCAGTTGGAAGCAGTACGACTTCATCTGATGGCGAGAATGGGACTGAAAGGAAGGATGATCCAAAGAGTAAACCGTTGTACCATATCTCCATTCCTGTTCCTCAATCGAAAGTTGCATCGAAGGAACCACCACAGTTTAGATTACCATTCCAAGAGAATACATCGACTGCATCTTTGGGCTCCACCAGAAGCCGTGACAGTCAAAAGACAACCAGAACTGAATCCCAGAATTCAGCTCCCACCTTGGAAGCAAAGGAAAGCCCGGCTTTAGTATCTTCTGGTTCATCATTTGATACACACCAAGTTAGTGCCAGAAAAGATTCAACAAGTTCAGGAACCAGTTCACTTCTCACAAGTCATCTTCAAGATATTCCTCCTCAGCTTCCATTACCTTCTGAACAGATCCCTGCTGTTCCAGCCACTCCAAGTTCGTTTAGAAGTTCCACATCACGCAAGAATTCAAATGATTTGGGTTCGCCTCGTGCTTCCTTGATCCACACCTTGACTGTGTTGAGAAACATTCCAGTTTCAAAATCGCCCAAGGGTTCTCCATTTGCTTCACCGCGTACCTCTATCTCTAATCAAGGCAGTGTGAATATTGATTTGAATACTGCACCAGTACCTAATTTGAGACCTGTTCAAAGTGGAATCAGTAGCTCTCCGTTGTCGAACAAATTCAAGGCGGGAGAAATCCAATTGAATACTCCTGAAACAGGAAATGGTGACCATAAACCGAATACTGACGGTCCCAAGTCGATCAATATGGTTCCATTTGTTGGTCCAAGTGATTCACAGGAAGGAGACAAGAACTCATCTTCCTTTTCCTCGACCCATTCCGATTCTCCCTCATATGTATCCTCTGGAAAGGATAGTATGGATGAAGATTTTGATAAGTCCACCACGGTTTCTGAAGAGCAATTGCCACCAAAGAATAGTTCCAACAGATTGTTTGACAATGCGTTACTAAACTTTGACAATATTGATGAAGGCAAGTTTCGGATGGAGCCATCTTTGATTCCAAGAAAGTTATACGTTGCATTTCCCAGTGTGACTCTCAAAGCATTTTGTGAATACTTGTACACGGGACAGGTGGGTAACAAATGGTTGTTTTCGCCTACGACATTGGATAACTTGGGGATCGCCAAATTCTGTAAGGTTCCATTACTTTACGACTTGATTAGTGAGATTTTGTTTGGAATCATTGGTAGAAAAGAGACTGAATTCATTTGTCAAGGAAAGAAGTTGAAGAAGAGATATTTTAAGTTGTTGCAGCTTACTAATACCAAGTTGAATCCAAACTTCAAGTTCCCGTTGGATGAGTATGAAGGGTTTGTGAATACGGTTGATGATGGGTACCTTGATATAGCCTTGTTGAAGAAGACGTCGAATATCCATAAAAACAGTTCAGCATCTGCGTGGAGCTCAAAGAAGAAGAAATCTTATACGAGCATGGTCTCTAAGTATTCTGAGCAGGATTCTACGATTGTGGAAGGTTCTGATTATACGCCAGGTCCCGAGAGTCGTTCACAATCGGTACCTGAATCGGCTGAACATGACCCAGCAGGAGCAGCAGCAGCAGCTCAAGAGACTAAACTTGATGATAATTCCAAGAGTACTGAAGAAGATACCGATGAATCAGAGAAGAAGACGACATCGGAGGAAGATACTGAGTTTGAGCTTGGGTTTTTAAATACTGACCATAATGCTTCGATGAGTTTTGGGCCCCGAAGCAGATCTGTCTTTGATAAGATCCATATCACGCAGATGGAGCAGCAGAGTTCAATGGAGGATACCAATGATGACGATAAGGAAAAGCAGTCGGTGACATTGGAACAGTTGGTGAGTCCCGATTCGCCCATTCCATCAGACTATTTCATTGATTTGATATATGAGGTTGCTGCGATTGTGCTTGATATGAAGTTAATGTTGCGTGCTGCCAATGTGCGGCAGATGAGTCGTGCTGCTGCACAGAGTAAGGTTGAGCTTGGAGATGCAATTGCCAAGTTAGAACAAAAGTACCAGGAACAACAACAGCAACAGCAACAGCAACAGCAACAGCAACAGCAAGGAGAAAAGAGTTGGCTGGGAACTGCTTCAAGTACGAGAATGGGATCGCCACGTGTGAGTATGGATGGAATGCATAGTCCTGGTGGCACCAATAGTGGCAAGCTAGAAAAGACGAAATCACAAGCTTCGTTCCGTGGTCTTTCTGCGTTCAAACAGAACAAGCTGGATCCGAAGCTTGACAATAAGGAAATCGATAAGAGAATTACAAAGATGATACGGAAAGACGAGAAGCTTAAGCTTAAGAGTGAGCGTGAGCGGCAGCAACATGAGAAACAAGAGCAGGAACGTGCGAAACGTGCTGCGCGCAAAGAGGCCAAGGTGCTGGTGCTGGAACAACAAAAAGTGCGGCCGCTGCTTTTGTCGCGGACGACGCTGCGAGTGAATCTCGATAGCGACACCGCGTCGATCATGACGTTGAAGAAAAAACACAATTTGTTCCATTTTGGAACCAGAAACGGCGATATTCTGCCTCGTGATGACAGTTCGCTTGATACGGTGCCGATGACACGGCTGCAGTCTGCCACCGGCAGCGTTGCTCTGACAAAAAGCGACCTGAAGAAACGGCACATTTTTTCCTTCAAGAAGAAGTAGAGCACGCCACAAAATATAATTCACTACATAGTGACGTAACGCACGCATAGCCACAATTCTTTTTTTCAGCATAAATACAGTAAGTATTCCCACTCAATTGCCATTAAAACAACAATTGCCGAACAACAATGTCCTTACAAGAAAACACAGCAACATACACCTTAAATAACGGCGTCCAAATCCCAGCATTGGGTCTTGGTACGTGGCAAGCCAGTAAAGAAGGCGAAGCATACTCTGCAACATTGGCTGCATTGAAAGCTGGATACAGACACATCGATACTGCAGCCATCTACGGTAACGAAGAAGAGGTTGGTAGAGGGATCCGTGACTCTGGCGTGCCACGTAGGGAAATCTTTGTCACCACCAAGTTGTGGAACGCAGACCACAAGCAGGCGTCCACTGCATTTGATACCTCGTTGAAGAAGTTGGGCTTGGACTACGTCGACTTGTACTTGGTCCATTGGCCCATCTCAAGCGATCCTGTTACCAAAAAACAGTACGACGACTTCAACTATGTTGATGCCTACAAGGCTATCCAGGCCATCTATAAGAAGGGCGATGGCCGTGTTCGTGCCATTGGAGTCTCTAACTTCTCGATTGACCAGGTTCAACTGGTGTTGAACGATGCTGATGTAGATGTGGTGCCTACCGTAAACCAGATCGAAGCCCATCCATTGTTGCCACAGCCCAAACTCAAGGCCCTTTTGGAAAAACACAATATCTTTGTCACTGCCTATTCGCCATTGGGCTCCACCGGTGCTCCTCTTGGTGCCAATGAAGCGGTCCAAGCCATTGCCAAGACTCACGGAGTAGAACCTGCTCAGGTATTGATTTCATGGGGTATTCAGAGAAAGACTATTGTCATTCCCAAGTCGGTGACTGAATCGAGAATCATCTCCAACCTCAAGACATTGGTGTTGTCAGACTCGGAGTTTGACTTGCTCAACAATTTGGCTGCCAAGCAGGGTGTTACTAGAACCTGCGTGTTTCCAGGATACTCTTTCCCTGCCAACGAATAGTGGAGGCGAGATTTAGTAATAGAGATTTAGATTTAACCTTGACCTTTTTTTTTTTCTTTTCAACCCCACAGAGAAATATGGGGGAGGAAATATTTCCTAAATGGGAACCGCATCCGAAACATATTAAGATCAAGAAAAACCTCCACATAAATACCAATCTTTTCTTCTCTGTTTTCTTGTCTGAGTTTTTTTTGTCTAGTATCTGACCATGAGTATCAATAAAGAACTAGTTGAGTATGCGTATACCAACCTTAAGAACCTTCCACGAGGCGAAGAGTACGAAAAGATGATTCTGTCTGCTCCATACAACTGTTTTGCAAAAGAGTTGATGATGGCCCGTAGCTTGTCGCACGAAAAGGCACTTGATTACGGTAACATTCGGATGAAGGACTATGACTATGACTTTCAACGGCACTTTGAGGCACGGAACGAGTACCTTTCTGGGATCTTTGGCAAGACCAATGGCGATGTGTACTTGGAGCCACCCTTCAACATTGATTATGGGTGCAACATTTCTCTTGGCAAGAGGTTCTATGGTAACTTCAACATTACGTTCTTGGACTGTAGTCTCATCACCATTGGCGACAATGTGATGGTGGGACCCAATGTTGTGTTCACCACGGCCACGCATCCTACTGATCCGCAACAACGGTTGGATGTAGTGGAATGGGCCAAACCAATTACTGTGGGGAACAATGTCTGGTTCGGTGCGAGTGCCATTGTGTTACCAGGAGTCACCATTGGCGATGGTGCTGTGATTGGTGCTGGTTGCTTGGTGAACAAGGATGTGCCTGCCAACGCCGTGGTTGTTGGTGTGCCCATGAAGATTGTAAGAATTGAAAAGCCCGACAAGAACCAGGTCCCTCAGTGAAATTATTTAGACCGAATTTAGAAATAATTTTTAAATTTTACCAGAAAATCTAAATTAAATAAATTTTATATACTACTACCAAATGTCGTGGCAGCCTCCGAGTTACACACCAACGGATGTGGACGACTTTATCATTCCAGATGAAGAAGAGACGCCTCAGCCAACCACAAGTCTGAACTCTGGGTTTTTTTCCGGGTTCGGAGCCGTTCCCAAGGTTGATCTTTCCAGCACATTTGCTCCGTTTGCCACGTCGGTGCCCAATACCACGTTCCAGGAACGCCAGTATTCCGGTGGCGATACGCTTGACGAACCTATTTGGGCCACATTGAAACGGGATATTGTTCAGATCGGGACACGGCTAGCCATTGTCGTATGGCCCATGCAGTTGAAGACACTCGCAGCTCAACAGCAACAACGCTTGGTTACTTTTGCTAACCAACAGGGACTCCGTGTTCCTGCTGGGTTCGTGATGTCTGTTGACGAAACAGAACCCGCCAGCACTGACGATATCCAGCAAAATAGCTTGGATTGGGACTTATGGGGACCCCTCGTGTTTTCGCTCGTGTACGCGGTGCTGTTGGGTCTTGCTGGACTGAGTCTGCTTGAGGTCAACCGGGTGTTTTCCACCACGTTCTCACTTATCTGGATCTTCTTTGTGTTGATTGGCCTCAACGTCCAGCTCTTGGGAGGCACCATCAGTTTCTTACTGGCCGCATCGGCTGTGGGATACTCGATGTTTCCCATCGCAGTGGCAGAGATCTTGTGCTGTGTGCTCATACACAGCCGGTTGCTCCGTGTGCCACTCATGGGCCTTGCCAATGTCTGGAGCATCTATGCGGGAGTCATGAGCTTGAAGTGTTCAGGCGTGTTGCCTGGCCGTGTTCTACTTGCAGTGTACCCGGTAGGATTGATGTACTCAGTGTTGAGCTGGTTAGCAGTGATTACTTAGGTCTATAATAAGAGAAGAAGAAATGGAAATGCAATGCCTGAAATGAGCGTACGTGGTGCATCGCCACGCGAGGTAGAAGATCTGGTAGAAGCAGTAGAAGTAGATGATGCAGTGGTGGTAGAAGTCGTATCAGAACGTAAAGTTACACCATCAACATCCCCGAAACCAAGACGGTTGTTTTCCATGTCAAACACCGTGTAGTACTGTCTCATGAACGTGGTACCCAAGACCCAGTTCGTGTACCAATCGCGGCCCTGGATCCGCGATGCACATAATCCCGCAAGCTCACCAGTGTACTCGTGGTCTTTGAACGATTGAGCAGTCACCACAAAGTCCTTGTCTCCAATAGTGAGTGTGAATTGTGCCGTCAGGTTGCATGGGAACGCATAGTCACCGGCATTGTTCTGGACCAAGCTTGAGCCAAAGAGCTGGCGGTGGAGCTCAGTGGCTTCATCAACTGGCAATATTATGCCTGTAGAACCAGTATCAACAATAGCCTGGTGTTCCCTTGTGGTGTTGCCAGCAGTAACCGTGGTGTTGATCATCCAGTACGACTGCTGGTTGTGCACTAGATCAACGTAGTGCACATCTTGTGAACGAGCCTGCGAACCAAGCACGATGACACCACCAAACGAAGACGGTACATTAGTCGTAGCATTATTGACAGTGTACGTGACGGGTTTGTCGTGGGTCAATACCAATGCAAATAGCAGCTCGTCTATCGATCCACTGGCAGTCCACTGCGAGAGCAAGTTACCATCAGACGCAGTGCTGCTGATGCCAATAAGACCACTGATATTATAGTCCTGAAACAAGCCGTCAGTGTTGTTGGCAAGGCCGATTGTCAAGTTGGATGTAGACAATGTGCCAATACTGAAGCTGAGATTATTACTGGCAAGCGGAACCATGCTGCCCGTGATGTCGTTGATCGTGTATGCAAGCAGGAACGAAGTCTCGTCCACGAGTGGTTTTTTGGTACTGAATTTGTTGATTGTCAGTTGGTTGCACGCCTCGTCGGTACACGAGTCGTTGTAGATCCACGAGTTTGCTGATCCAGTGTCCAAAAGAAGCAGGAATGGATTGTTGATAGCACCATCAATGGTGGCATTCAAGTAATAGATTGATTCGTAGTTGTCAGTATAAAGAAACTGGACGGTTGGTGATACTTGAAGTGTGAGTGATTTGGATGTGGGAATGGTGGGTGCTTTAACATGGATTGGTTTATTGACGCTTGGGGCATTCAGCAACAGCAGCATATCGTTCACGCCGAACTCGCTGACAGGCCACAACGCCATCGCCACAGCTGCATGGGCCAACACAACAACAAACGGACGGATCATGCTGCAAGAAAAGAAGAACACACATTTGTTAAAGAAAACGCGATGGCTCGATTAGGACAAGATCCTCCAACTTCTCTTCCCAATTAAGGTACATATAACACAAACAGAGAATAGATTTTTCCGTATTGGGAATCGTCTAAAAACAGACAGTATTTTTATGTTTTCGTAACATATCTGTGCAGGTGTGATCTGAGGTCTACGACAGTCATTGGATTAATGTATTCGTTATTAAGATGGTTAGGAGTGATTACTTAGTCTATAATAAGAGAAGAAGAAACGGAAACAAGCTGGAAACAAACGTACGTGGAGTATCGCCACGTGAGGTGGAGGATTTGGTAGAAGTAGATGTTTTGGCAGAATTGGAAGATTTGGCAGATGAAGAACTAGCAGACAATGAATCAGACCGTAAAGTTACGCTATCGACATCATCGAAACCAACACGACTACTTTCCATGTCAAACACTGTGTAGCAACGTTTCATGAACGGCGTGCCAAGTATCCAATAGTCGTACATGCCTGAACTTGTAAGCAACATCTTACATACGCCATCTGAATCATCGATCTTGGAGCCTCTGATCATATCTGTGGTTACCACCAAGTCTTTATCTCCAACTGTGAGTGTGAATTGTGCCGTTCAGGTTACACGGAAACTCATCTAGTTGGTACATGTGCTGGTCTAAGTCCGACCCAAGGAGCTGGCGGTGGAGATATTCGAGTTCCTCACCTGGCATCATCATGCCAAAATAACTAGTTACAACGACAGCTTGGCGTTTCACCGTGGTGTTTCCGAAAGCAAGGGTGGTGTTGAACTTCCACAGGAAGTTCTCGTCGGGCACAAGGTCAGTATAGTGTACGTCTGGCAAACGGGCCTGTGATACAAACACTACAACTCCACCAACAGAAGAAGGCAAGTCTGCTGATGTATCGTCGGCGAGGTATGTAATGGACTTGTTGAAATACACTCCAAATACCAGTTCATGCATAGCACCGCTGGCAGTCCATTGTGAGAGTACGTTACTGTTAGTTGCAGTGCTGCCGATACCAAGACTCCCATTGAGCTGGTATGGTACTCGAAAGATGCTAAAATCTTCGACAAGAAGGATATCCAAGTTAGAAGTCGACAAGCCAGATACGTTGAAGTCGAAGTTATTACTGGCAAGCGGAACCATGTTGTAGATGATGTTACTACTCAAGGATGGGAACACGTACGGGTACTCGTCAACGAGTGGCTTTTTGGAGTTGAACTTTGTCTGGTGGTGGCAGACAGAGCATGATTCGCTGTAGACCCAAGTGAAATTCCCCATGGTGACGAAAAAAAGCGGAAGCGGATTGTTGGTAGACCCTTCAATGTTGACGTTGAGGTAATAAGACATTTCATATTGGTCAGTATAAACAAATTGAATGGTTGGTGAAAGTTGAAATGTGGGAGAAATGGAGCTAACGTTTGATGCTTTGACATTCACATTGCTGCTCGGCTACAATGCCATCGTCACAGCTGCATGGACCAATACAATAGCAAAAAACATGCTGCAAAAGAAAAATAGATAAACTCTTTAGCAACGCGATGGCTCGATTGAGTCAGACCCTCGCCCTTTTCGTATTTAAGGTTTACGTAACACAAAAAGGGAACGCAATATCCGCATTTGAAATCGCCTATAATTCAGACAGTCCGTATTTGGAACCACCAAAAAAACAGACATTATTTTTCATGTTCTCGTATTTTGGACTTTGTTCGTAGTCTCGCGCTCGTGGCGTTGTCGTACTCAACGTCAGATGACGTCGCTTGCAACACCGTTCGAGCCCCGAGGCCGGAATTTCATATGATGAACAAAATGGATGTGAACAATCTCTGAGTGGGTCTTACGGCCTACGTAGATTACAAACCCTGCCTTCCTACTGACAATTCTTTTTATTAGACTAAACTATCCGCCCTTTTTCCGTCTCTTCTTTCTCTCCATCTTGGCGATCTCCTGGATATCGTCCTCGCTCGGCTCATATATGTGCCAAATTGTATAATGCGGCAATCCTCCAACCTTATAGCCCATCTTCTTTGCCATCTTGCCAAACGCCTCGGTCTCGGCATGGTTTTCAAACGTAAATGCCGGGAAATGCACCCCGTGTCTAAAGATCTGGGCCCGGGCCAAGATCGACACACCTCCAACTCCGTCCAATTCAATGACATCGTCGGGGCTTCCACGCAGGTCCCGAATGTACCCCAAATGTACTCTCCAAGTAGGATACTCGGCGTAACCTTCAACAATGACATCATCTTCGTCCAACGTGTGTGCGAGCTCTATGGCGGCGTCCGACTCCAACCACGAGTTCAAGTCGTACGCCTGTTCGTGGTCGTCACCTAAAAAGACAGGCAACGGTCTCCACACGTTGGGGACCATCACATCGAAATCATGTTTCATCAAGTCTTCAATGACTTCACCAGGACACGTTTCAATGTCCACGTCACGCCAGTAGATCCACAGATGGTACGGTTTCAATGCGCTCGACGTCAACCAGTTTCTGGCCCGTCCCATCAACTTACGCCGGATCCCCTGGACCTTTACTGCGTGTCTATCACTGAATCCCTGGCCAATGATCTGGCCAAAATCCTTCTTGAAGATAGTGACGGACCGGAACGGATCATTGAAGCCCTTGTGGCGGGCCTTGGGGTTCGTGTACGCGTTCTGAACCATCTCGGTGTACTTGGTGTCCATGTACAACTGGTACAATTCCTGGGAGCCCTTGACTCCATTGACATTGGATTCTTCTTCCTTCAACTTCTGCAACAATGTGCCATTCTGCAACGCAACCGAGTATTCAAATGCTGTTTCCAACGTTCTGTCGTCCGGAGAGCAGTCGGACACAAGGAACGCAATATCGATCAACGAGTGGTCGTACGTCAAGTTCATCAAGTTGTAAAAGGCCATGGGCATCACATTCTCGGCGTTCCGCAACGGCATCAAGAACAAGACAACATCGCCATGGTTCTTACCGTCAGGCGAGCCACGATAGTCGTCCAAATCATAGTACTCGACCACGTCGTGGTACGCTTCTTCTGGTGTCCGGAGATCGGCGTCCAAAACAGACGCATCGCTCTGTTTTGTCACACCGTCACCGGTGACACTGTAGACGTCAAAGTCCAGCAGTGACACTGGATCCACAAGCAGCGAACTCTTGGACACGCCTTCAGAGGATGAGTTGCGCCAAAACACGAGCCATAGCACCACGAACGATACCACGCCGATGAACAACCGCTTGATCCATTCTGCTCTCAGGCTCTTTTTGGGCTTGAGCTTGTTATAGCTATCGAATTAGTACTTGTTGTTTTTGATCATTGTTTTCCTTCTTACATACATTGGGAGATCGGACTTCTTCCCGTAGGTATCTATAACCATGTTATCGTGTTGCGTTGAAGGTGTAGAGCAAAAAAACCCTGAAACGGAAACGACGCAGCAAAGCACAGTTAGGAATTGGACAAAACCTGTACATAAACTTTTGTTTTTTTATTCTATTTTAGAGGTGTTAACATTGGGACACAAAGCCTGATGTTGACATGCAGGATCCTGGAGAAGTGGAACAGCACTGCTGTGTCCTAATCCGATATCTGCTAACTAGAGTCGAATGACATGGGAGGGGGAATCCTCGTGAGCTGTTCTATATAATGGGGTGAATCCCTTTAGCTCCCAGGATAATGGAAATATAACATTCCTATCTCACAACAGAACCACAATATCCATACAGGGATATTTATCCAGAGTTATACCATATATACTATTTAGCCTTAACTCAGCTCCTGTTATACTACTACAGAATATACAGAGAGCTCCCCTTATCACTACCGTAGTTAGGAAAGCTTACTCACATTACACTACCGCAACGCAAAGCTTTGTTATACACTATTACTGTCAAGGATTACCTAATCATTACATAATCCCCGTATCCATAAATCCTAACAAGAGGCGGCTCCATAATAATAGCTATAATGTTTATTTTTATTCAGACGTGTTCCTCCAAGTTGTAAATGTCTGGCTGGAACCATTCGTGTTTTAGGGTTTGCCAGCACTTGCGGGCGATAGCAACGGCATCGTGCTCCGAATCAGCCATTCCTTCGATGTAGACTTTGAGTTTTGGTTCGGTTCCGGATCCACGGCACGTGAACCGTACGCTTGCTGTTCCGTCGCGGAGCACGGCGGTGATCATTTGCGATTTGGGGTCGGTAGGAAGCACCGGCTGGTGTGTGGAAGTGGATGAATCGTATCCTGTAGTCAAGTCACGCCACGATTCCACCGTAAAGGGGCCAATGGTGGCAGGAAACGGTTTATTGATGTTTCTCACTGTATCAAAGATCTCCTTTGTCTTGGTCAAGTCATGGAGTTTGTAGTAGCCATTACATTCCTTAAAGTAGCCGTACGTGGCATATCCCTGTTCGAGCTTGGCTATAGGATCAAGCAGCAGCGAACCACTAAACCATTTCTCGTACAATTGAAGAAATACCACCGCTGCAGCCACTCCGTCCTTATCATTGACCAAATCAAACATGAACCCAATCGCTTCCTCGTAGGCAAAGGGCACGGCGTACCCCTGCGTCTTGACATCAATGGCTTTGTTTCCGATCCACTTGAATCCGGTTAACGTATCTTCGTAATGGAACCCACGTTTCTCGGCCATAGAACGCAAGATCTGTGACGAAACTGTTGAGTTGAGCAAGTACGTCTTGGCCATTTGATCGGATGGAACCACCTCTTCGATATAATAAAGCGCAAACAAGAATCCAATCTCGTTTCCCGTCAATTGGCGCCACTGGTCGTTGCCGGTCTTGATCGCTACACTGAACCGGTCGGCATCAGGATCATTGGCAAGCACCAACTTGTGGCCCTGGACATCGGCCGTAGCCATCGCCAAGTCCAAGGCTCCCTTTTCTTCTGGGTTGGGGAACTTGACAGTAGGAAAATCGGCATTGGGCTGGGCCTGTTCAGCTACAGTCACCATCGTGTATCCCTCGAAACAGTGTTCCATCGTCTTACCAAAGATATCGAGACCCACGCCGTGAACGGGCGTATACACGAACAGAGACGTGAGTTTGGTGCTGGTGACCAACTTCTCTTGAACCTTGGCGATGTACAACTGCGTAATATCGTCAGCCACATACACCAAGCGTCCAGAAGCGACTCCTGCCTCAAAGTTAGAGGCCACGTCCCAGCTTGTGGGCCACGGGTCCAAGTTGGTGTTGATAGCAGCGGCAATTCCGTCGTCGTGTGGTGGAATGATCTGACACCCGTTGCCATAGTACACTTTGTAGCCGTTATCTTTGGCAGGGTTATGCGATGCAGTAACCATCACACCCGCAGTAGCACCGTACGTATCGATGGCAAACGGAACGAGTGGTGTGTGAACAAACCGATGCTCGCCATTCGTATCAGGCTGACTCTCCTTGGACAACCCTTGGCCCAAGTACCATACCTTCAAACCAGCAGCTAGAGCCACGCTGGCCGTGATCTCGGCAAACCGCTGCGAATGGTGGCGATGGTCGTGGCCCACCACGATCGCATCACCTTCGTTCTGTTGTTTAATGTACAGCACCAACCCCTGCGATGCCTGGAGTACCGTCACATCGTTCATGTACGCAAACCCCGCCGTCATCTCGGCACGAAGCCCGGCAGTACCAAACGCGATGCGCGGCCGCATCCGCCGTTCCAACTCCGCTACGTTGTTTGTCTCACAAAGCTGCGTGATCTGCGCGCGCGTCTCTTCATTAACATCAATCGCCAACCACTTGTTTGCCAAATCCATGATAAAAAGTGAAAATACTGAAGAGAAAAAAAATAGTGTTGATAAAATTATACAATTTTTCACGTATACGTCAACTGGTACTCGTTGACCAGCGAATTGGAGGCGAGCCCCCATAACTTGATTTCGTTACTGTTTATGAAACTGGTGTCGCTCGCATCGCTTGTCATTGCCAACGCCACGAGATCGGGCACCTTTAGCGTGCCGCAACGACGCCATGTCTTGGTTTTCTTGATGTAGCGGTGCACGGCAAGCTGAACCGTATCGTAAGCCACAAGGACCAGCGACGACGGATCAATGACAAAGTCTGTGCAGTCATCGATTGTGTGCACCACGATGTTCTTACGCAAGTCAAACACTTGTAAACAGCTCGATGTCTCGGCCGACACCACTGCCATCCAGTAGCCGTTGCGCGCAAAGGTGATTTTGGCGATGTGTCGGTATTTTGTCGCTAGCGTCGCGACGCGCGCGCCGTCCACCACGCTATAAATCTCCACCGACGCCGCGGTGCCGATAGCCACAAGGAGCCCGTCAACATGCACCGCAGTACATGTAGCGTCAGTAATCGGTACGCTGTGAATCATAGACAGTCCACTGTAGAGCAGCCACATTGACTTACTAACAGCAATAAAGAGATGTGCCACTCCTGGATGCGCTACCACCGCCATGATATTGGAAATAGCGAGACTTTTTTCGCCCACCACAAGTTTATCGGCGTACGCTAGCACCGCAATACGCTCATCATCATGGTCCGTAATATCTGTCACCGCCACCACACCACTTGCCGCCTGTTCTGTCACGTCTCCCACATCATTTACCCTCGCTATCTTGTCGGTATCTACCACCACAAGTTCATGGCGCTCAACACAATAATTCCATGCGCGCACCGTTTCTCCCGGCCGGGCCACCGTGCGACTCGGTACGATTTCCACCACCGCCTCGGCACCCACCGAGAACAGAACCTTTTGTTTATGGAGCGCAAAGAGCCTGGCACCAGCCTCAGAAACCTCAGTCTTAATTTGTGCCACTGAATCTGTCTCTGTTTCTGTCTCTGGCTCTGGCTCTGGCTCTGGCTCTGGCACTGGTTGAGGTTCTGGATCAGTGGCTAGTTGTTGGAGTGCTGCCTTGGCCTCATCGCGTTCACGGATCGCGGCCGCGGCGACTCGCACCGCCGCGTCGTGGTGGTAGAGCGCAGCACTCAACTCCTGACGCGCAGCATGGAGCTGTTTACGAAGCACAAACACTTCCATTGCCACTGCATCCCACTCGTTCTGGAACGCAGCCAACATCTGAGGAATCGACGTGGCTCCGCTTACTTTAGGCGGTGCTACGCTCGGCACCGCAAGCACAATGAGTTCATCGGCCGTTAACGGCTCATCGTTCACAGGATCGGTGCTGCTTGTCGTCAAGTAACTGACGATGTTCTTCTTATCAAACACAGCGCCACTGCGTGGCAGAACCACGGGCTCTATTGCTGTTTCGCCGGTGATGGAGCAGAGCATCGTTGTTACATGAAAAAGAAAAAAAACAATAATTGTATATTTCGCACTAAATTTATCATCATCATTTCTCGTCGAACGAGTGTCTCGAATGCATCGATACCGGCACGTGCTCGTAAGCCACTGGTGGCTGGATCGTTCTGTAGCGACGACGGTTCGTGCCAAACATACCACAGCAATGGCCCAACAAACTCATGACGATAACAAGCAATGCTGCCACTGCCAGTGACCAGATAAAGGCATAAAAGTTTACCGAAAGGTACGATTTGGCACCAAACTCGGAGATGTTGTTGTTGACCTGTTTCCGTACAAAGAGGTACGTCCCGGTGGCACACGCGGCCAGCGCCAACGCCAACACAAAGATGATGGCCTCAAACACAAAGTTGAGGAACAGGAGACAACAGTTATCGGGCGAAAGACAAAACGCAAGGAGCTGCACCACCACCGAGATGGCGCTGAGCGCCGCCACGACTATCACCAACACAAACGAGGCCTTTGTCACCGAGTTCAAGCTCAGAATATCGTTTTCTAACGATCCAGGCAAATTGAGAGTCTGGTAACTGACGTTATCGAGCAAGACCTGGATCTGGGACCGTAATGTCGACGAGAGCTGGGCCAGAAGCGGTACTTCACTGATGGTGTTGCTCAACGTGCGGTTCAACTCGTCCTTAAACACTTGTAACGGATCAAATCCGTACGCTGCCTTTGCGGGCGAGCACCATGTAATGTTCACCTGTTTGTTGTTGAACTCACTGACATACTTCTGTAACTTGGCATCGTACGTCAGTTTGCTGGTGAGTGAGCCACGACAGTAGCCCCAGTAACTCACGGTGTAGACGTCAGCAATGCCCAACTGTTGAAGCGTAACCAGCAGCAACAAGTTGGTGATGGTTTGTTGGACACCTTCGTTGCCCAACGACTGGGCGATGGGAGCTGCGGCCAGAGCTATTGACTCAGGAATACTGGCTCTCTTGGTAGGCAACTCCCGTTTGGGGAACTTTGAGGCATCAATCACCGACGACAAGTTAAGTTGGTTGAGCTGGAAATCAATGAGGTATGTGTTGGTAAGGTACGACTCGGCCTTGTACGAGCCCGTAAGCGCAAATACGCCAAGCACAAGCGTGGCTAGCGATAAAACTATGAGTATGAACCGAAAGAATCTGAACATCATCTTGTTATTGTGGTAATGATTGTAAGGTTGTGGGTCCAAGTGGGTTGTATTTATTGTAATGATTTGATCGGATATAAAAAAAATCAACAGATAAAAATAGAAACTGGCTGAGCGCGTCAAGTAAGAATTGGTGATGCTCGCACTGATACTTTCCAAGGCTTGTTCCTAAATTGTGACTGCGGGTTCTTGGTAAGTCACTGACAGCAGCAGCAAATTATCATCTATTTATCTCTTACAGATCTGATTGTTACGTAGACAACACTTGTTTCGTCTATCTTAAATCACCATCACAAGGATGCTGGCTGTTGCTGATCTCTGCTGGCTCTATGGCTTGATTTGGGAAAGGACCCGTGACCAGGGCTCCATAACCACTTCCCTAATCTCGCCTCGTTTTTGTTCTCTCCTCGAATTATATCGTTTTCTCGGGGTGGCTGTCGTATTGTCACCTCTACTTATACATTGTCCTTACTATGTTACACGGGTGGATGATGGTGGTGGTGGCGGGAGGCGGGGGCTCATTCTTTCGCCCATGCTTTATTTTTAGCAACTTGATTTTCTTTGTTCTCTCACACACTCTCTCTTTTTTTTTCATTCAGTCCTCAAGATCGTCAAAGCCATCCAACAATTCCTTTTCCAACTCATCCAAATCCTCTCCTTTTTGTTTCTTTCCATTCACAATAGGCTCATCGTCGTCTTCTTCTAATTCTCTCTTCTTTGAGTTGTACGCATCTTTAATAAACGAATCATATTTCTTTTCTTTCTTCTCTCCCTCGTCATCTTCCTCGTCATCTTCTTCACCATCATCTTCTTCTTCATCATCATCATCGCTTATATCAGCCAAGAATTCATCCACTTCTTGGTTGGCTTCATCCAAATCGTACCGCTCAATCGATTCCACCGAATCAAACCGCGGCCGAGTAGTTTCAAGTACTTTTTCGGCCTGTCTCTCAAGCACCTTCTGGTACTTGGTGATATCCTTAGGATTCACCTCCCATCCATCAGCAACATTGTCTCCAATCACATACTCCGTCTCATCCACCTTGCTCCACGTACTCAAGCATGCAAAGAGCCAGTCAGGATTCACAATCTGGACATCAGGAAGAACCCGCTTCGCCACGCGCGCTTTGAACGTGGGTCCGCCGCCGTTAGCGGGGTCTCGACAAACCACATGCGTCACTTCGGGATACACCTCGTTCACCACTCGCACTCCAAACTGCTTACACCAAATCACAATGTCCGCCGTCTCGATATTGAGTCCAATCGGAATGATCCCCAGAAAAAGAACCGTGATGCCCTGCAAACACTGGCTCTTCATCTGCGGTATTATCTTCGTCAAGTCGGGCTTGGTACTCGTCTGATCAAGCACCTTATAGTACTCCCCATGAATATTCAAAAGCACCTTGTTAAGTGAAATCAACTCGTTATCATCGTCATAAAGCAAGTTATCATCTTCATCGGAATCAGAATCTTCGTCATGGTGCTCTTCGTCCGACTGCTCGCTACTATGATGGTGCATCTGCTCCAAATTCTGTTGCATCTTCGCTAATGGTCGCTCGTGCTGCTGTTGCTCAATCGACTGGTTTCTCGTGATCGACTGCTCAATCAACAAATCAGTGTTGCCTTCACCACCACCAAGCTCAAGAATCCGATCCACAGGTGACTGGTCAATACCTACTGGTTCCTTAGACTCAGTCTCAGGCACAGTACTTTCGTTTTCGTCCTGTTGTGCCTTTAAGCGAGCAATGGCCTTTCTATTCTTGGTGGGACCCGTTAACTGCCCATTCTTTTTCGGAAGGAAACTCGAATTGATATCGCCAATACCCACAAAGAAATCGTACGGTACCACTTTGATCAAATTGCTTTCCCATTGCCACACATCGCCACGATCGTCGATGATGACCACCATTGACTGGTCAACGGGGAAAAGCCGTTTCAAGTTCTTGTGTGTGAGGGATCCGCTCTCGTCTCTACTGAGTATACGGTCGCCGAAATATTTGCCTTCAGGGTCAATGATGTTGGCAATAGCAAGGGCATAGTTTCTTGTTGCCATGGTATAAATATGGAGCTCGTATTTGTTGGCAATCTCGGCCAAAAAGTCCAGCAATCCGGGCCGGACCTTGACGTAATAGGTACATTTGGTGGTTGTGGGTCTTGGGCCTGTCCATCCTGGAGGCAAAATGGGTTCTTCTTCGAGTGAGAATGTCCGTACGTCCTTCACAGCAGGATAATTGGAGTTTGAAGGGTCCAGCTGCCATTCGCCGACGGTGGGGTCAACCGTAGCATGAATGACCGTCTGGTCGAGGTCAACAACCAAAATCAACTTTCTTTCTTGTGTCAAGCGATCGGTAGTGCTCTGTTCGATCTTGGTGGCCTCGTCGATGCTGATTTTGAGGCCGGTGTTATCATGGGACATCTCGATGGTGGCGCGTTCCTTATAGTCGTATCCAGTGTAGTCCTTTTCGTCGTCCACCGCCATACCACAGAGCGCACACAACCCACCATATTGGACGGTATGGGTGCATGCCTCGATGACACTAAAAAGTATCACGTCGTTGTGGGCAATTTCCTGGTCGACTTGGATATAGATGTCTTTGATTTCTCCTTCTAGCGGACTTTCAAATGAACCAATGCGTTCGACCCTGATTTTGGGTGGGATTTCAAGTTTAGAGTTTGGATCGTCTTCGTACTCCCAGTAGCGGTAGCGAAACACTGTTTTGTGCCTCGAGACCGTGTCGCCCTGGCGACAAAACACTGCGCTGACCGTCACCGGGAACGGTACTGACAGAGGAAGTGTAATGGGCGTGGGTTCAAACATTTGCACAGTCCCACTATTAATAAGTATGTGTGGCTCTAAAAACGGGTGTAATTGGACGTGGACCGGAGATGTGGACGTGTAGGAGTTTTCTGGTTTTAGTTTTTGTTTTGGGTTGTTTTGAGGATGGCATATTACTGTGAAAATATAAACGTGATGCATCATGTGTTCATTTCTCTACATGAATCTATGTAAAGGTTATTCACTCTTTCCCTGTAGAGATTAAAGCTTATCCCATCCCATACTTCTGTTTCAAAATAGTTCTCCTCGCATGACCAAATAATACCCAACAGCTCCACACGTTTGCCTACTTCACCTTCAATATCAAGTGGGAATAGGTCAATGTTGCCGTATGCAATCAAGTCTTGTGTTTTGTAACGTCTAATCACCGCAAGTGGAACTTTTGTATTCTCTTTATCGTAAACTAAGCCCTGGACCCAGTCGCCCAACCGAACGATTTTTCCTTCGTAGCGCGCGGAATCGGTAACCACAAAGACACGGCTGATGAACGGCTCCGTAACGTTGCCATGAAACAAGACAGCTTCCTTTTCAGGCTCGTGGAGGTTAATATCCAACGGTCTCCATAATTGAACATATTTCTGAACTTTTCCGGTGGCAGGATTTGTCATTTGACCCGTTTCTTTGCGGTGCCATGAGTACTGCAGAAAAATCCCTTCATCAGGTTGGGCTTCTTCCACTGCCGTGCCGTTTCGGATCGCCTTACTGATTTGCCGAGAGTCGATGTCATGATAGAACTTGATTGCTGGTGTCCCATCCACAGGAAGTTCGATTCCACTTGAACACCAGTCAAATACCTCATCAATGAATGCATCTTCTGCACGGGCTTTGTATGGATACTGGTGGCTGTGAATACGAATATCGACGTAATGATTGCCCAAAGACCTAAGCACCATGGTGCTTGTGGTTTCTCCGGCCACTTTTGGTAGCCATTGGATACTGATTCGTGAAAGTAACGACATGCTGCTGAAAAACGGGTATTTGGATGCTTTTAATAGTTGAAGAAATTCCGCGAGCGGTACTTGATAATTTTGGGGTACAGGAAGCAACCGATATTCTTGGCGCATCTCTCTTAAGTGACTCATCAATGTGAACATTTCTGTGCAGAAACAATAGCAATTCATGTTTGAGACAATCAGCATCTTGATTTTTATCATATTCAGGCTATTTATCTTGATTTGCTTACTTTATAACCAATGTATGGAAAGTCACATATGATATATATAGCACAACATGAATTCTGCCAGTCCTCATATTAAAAAGGTAGTTTAAAGGAGTGATGGATAGAATTTTTAGAGGCATCGGGGAACTTCTATGTACATTGGATACTAACAATTTAGAGTACATTTTCGATCAAGTATGCTAGAACTGGCTTAAAAGTTCCTACCTGTGACAAGCCAAAATGAGACCAAAAACGGTGAAGAACATTTGCTCGTAGTCTAAGTAGTACTCGCCAGTCCATGTAATCTTTCTTTATCTCAAGACAACGGTTACTGACCAAGTGTCGGCTATTCAGAGTTAAACAGTCTTATTAGGCTCTTGGCTCAGCTAGTGTTTAAAACTATTATTTTCAGGATTATTAATAATATTCGTATCCTCAAATCTAGGATAAAAAATGAAACACTTGGCGGATAGTCACTGTCATTTACTGACGTCATGCGACACAAAGGCCATCGATGGCTTGATCGAACGTTTGAACATGGACCAACGGCCATACTTTTACCATCTCATGTGCACCAACCAGTTTGATCTCGAGCTTCTTGTCCAATTGTTGCATGGCATCAACGGCCCGTATATCGTGCCGTATTTCGGGATCCATCCGTGGTACGCGCATCTTTTTGCCGTAGAAACAGTGCTGGGCTCAGATTCTGAACGGAAACTCGCTCATTATACACGTGTGCTTGAACCAGCGCCACTGGCAGAGTTGCTTGCAGTGTTGCCGGTGCCCATCGACTTGGAGTCGCACATGGCGCGCATCGCCAAAATCATCGATCTCCACAATGGACCATATGGCGTGGGCGAAATCGGGCTCGATAAAGTGTTCCGCATACCTGCTAACGGCTACTTTGGTAACCAACATGTTCCTAATGATTCCAAGCAGAAATTGACCGCGTGTCGCGTCTCTTTGGATCACCAACTCGCGGTTTTCCGGCGCCAGTTGCAATTGGCCAACGAGCACAAGAAACAAGTCCTGCTCCACTGCGTAAAGGCACACGCTAAACTCTACGACACCGTGGTGCAGTATCCTTCGATTTCTGCCGTCATTCTACATTCGTACAGCGGAAGCATTGACCAGGCACGGATGTGGAAGCGTACGTTTGCCCGAGACCGGCTCTACTTTTCATTATCGCACTGGATCAACGGAGCCAAACCACAGCTACTTGCCCAATTGTGCGAGCATCTCGACACCACGCAGCTCTTGATAGAAACTGACTATTCTCTCGATACCGCAACCGAGTACGAATCGCATTTGCTCGAGATCTATACTCAAATCGCCAGCACCAAGCCGTTGTCCAAGCAACAGCTCTGGCACAATATTCTTGCATCCATAGGACTCAATCCATAAAAACTATTTCATTGCTTGTTTTTCTTTCGATACCTACCTACAATCTCGACTTGATGATGTCAACAAATTCTGGCTTCAAGGAAGCACCACCAACAAGGAACCCGTCGACATCTACCTTGTCCTTGAATTCAGGAGCGTTCTTGCCGTTGACAGAACCACCGTACAAGATTCTGACTTCAGCAGCTTGCTTTTCACCAATGGTCTTGGTCAAGTGGGCTCTGATACCCTTGTGGGTGTCTTGAGCGTCCTGTGGAGTGGCAGCCAAACCGGTACCGATGGCCCAGACTGGTTCGTAGGCAACGACGATGTTGGTCCAGTCGTCGACAATCTTGGAGACAGCATCCAATTGTCTGGCACAGACATCCAAGGTGACACCGGCCTTACGTTCTTCCAAAGTTTCACCAATACACAAGATGACGGAAATACCTTGTTGCAAGGCAAACTTGGTCTTTTCGGCAATGAATTCGTCGGATTCCTTGATGATGGTTCTTCTTTCGGAGTGGCCGGTCAAGGTCCAGGTAGCACCCAAGTCCTTGAGTTGATCAGGTGAGATTTCACCAGTGTATGCACCAGAAGCCTTGTTGAAGACGTTCTGGGCAGAAACCTCAACGGTCTTTTGCTTGTTTTCAGCAACAGCCAATGGAAGGTATGGGGCTGGTGGAGCAATCACAACGGCGACGTTGGCTGGCAAGTCGGCCTTGTTCAAGTTGTCCACGATTTGCTTGATGGACTCGCTGGTCCCGTTCATTTTGAAGTTACCTCCGACAAAGAATTGACGTGCCATGTTTGATGTTATGTTTGTAGTCGTTAAAAAGACAATTGTGTAAATGGGCCTTTTTTTTGGCTATTTATATATGCGAAAAGTCGGCCGTCACCAGATGGAAGGGGACGGTGCGGTGTGCGTGTGATCTCCGAGTCAGCTGAGGCTCGGACCTTAGTTCTCCACGCGTACATCGCACCAAAAATCCCCAACCATATTTCCTCCTCTGTATCTGTCCCGGGCAGATCAGGATATAGACCTTGGTAGCTTACGGCTGTATAGGTACAGGCTACTATCAATTGACCAATGGGTGGTCCCGGGGTTGTACTGTTGTGGTTGTTGCGTTTCGTTGTGGAAAAGTTCCTTTTCTCCAGCCTACATACTCCGAGGTGCGCTTTCCTATTTCGGATTGGTCCATTAAATTACATATATACGTATATTATATTATCAATTACAATTCTCTTCAGCGGTGTCTCCACTGCTGCTGTCTGTTCCCATTTCTTCCAGCTCGAACTTACTGTAGCCCTTGTTGTGGATCTTGTTGTATGCCTCCTTGATCGCTTTGTTCTTGCTTCTATTACTCTTGATCGCAGTTCTCTGGGCCTCGATGATCCCGTTGATATCCATGTCTTCAGGGTTACAAATCTTACCCTTGGAGTTGAAACTAACTTCTTCGCCCACCTCACGACGCACCTCTTCATCTATCTCGTCTTCAGGTAAGTCATCCCACGTCAATAACCTCGTTTTCAACTTGTACCTGTGAGTATCGGTATTCCGTTTCATGATCAAATACTGACAGTGTGGAATGTTCTTCAACGACTCAAACTCCTCGTAGGACCACCGGAACCACTTCATAAGAAAGACTCGTGCCCAGATTCCGTGCGTCACCAACACCAAGATGTTGGGAAAACTGTCTTCTTGGAACTGTCGGAAAAGCGTCTCGTTGAAACTGGCTATTCTGTCATAAACGTCTGCAGCAGATTCTCCATGAGGAATTCTATAAAAGAAATGGCCATAGTGCGCCCGTTCGGCCCACACCTTTTCCATCTTCTCCGGAGTGCTCTGGAAATTACCGAAATCCTGTTCCCTCATCCGTGTCTCTTCGTTCACGCTGTAGACCACACCAGGAACGTCCTTGATTCCATCTATAATGTCGTTACATGTCTGTCTCGCTCTCATATACGGCGAAGTATAGAACAAGATCGACCGTGGTTCCTTTCCCTTGACAGGCTTATCAAAACATCCTTGCTCTAGAAACTGTCTGAGGACTACACCAGCATCTTTGGCCTGTTGGTGGCCCTTGTCAGTAAGTGCAATCATGTGGTTGGGAGTGTAGCTGTTGACAGCCTTGTCGCAATTTCCTTCCGATTCGCCATGGCGTACTAATAATATGTACTGTAACGATGTTAGTATTATACTATGATTTAAATCAAATTTGAGTCTACTTACCTTCGGTCTACCCATGGTTGTTAAAAAAAGACTGTTATCATTATAATATCTTTAGTAATAGATTATTCTGATGCCGCGAGTGGTGGGAACCTACGCATCACGTGTGCGTGCCATCGCCAATTTGAGGGTCATCCATTTGGACCCATCTCGGCAGATATGGCACCTACGCCTCGCCTCTGGTCTGGGGCTGGCCAAGAAATAAATCGACTGATCTTGTTTTCTTGTTTGATGTCTTGAAAAAGTAAGGAAATCGTCAGTTGTGGCTTAGTCCCCAATTGTATCAGTCTCCTGTATAAAACATGCCTTAATTGCTGCAAAATCGCCCACAATCTAACGTTCGATAACCGAGATTCCATAAAAGCGTATTTATTAATACTATTCATACTTTCTGCTCACGTATTCTTATTTCTTGGTAATTGAACCCTTAGTAAAATACTGCAGAGTTGTTTCTTTCCTAAATATACGAATATTAAATATTTAATTCTAATACTGTTATTTTTCCTGCGGATTCCATTACTTATTCATTTCTTATCTTATCATGATCTATCCCTTTTACTTAGTAATAAAATCGTTCGTTCTCTGGAATAATTAAAATGCTCCCCCTCCACCACAATTACTTGCCCAGTTATTTGCCCAACTACTACCACAGTTACTAGCACAGTTGCTGGAGGAAGGTGCTCCTCCTCCACTACTGCGAACACTTGGAGCACCTCCACCACCAACACTACTTCCACCACCAATACTGGCAGTCTCCCCACCAGTGTATCCACCTCCAGTGGTGCTTGTATTGTTGTTTGTAGTATGGTTGTCAGCAGCTGTATCGGTACCAGTCACTCCCAGTGCTGCTGGTTCAGCATCATATCCTCCAATTGGTCCCAATGCACCACAGAAACCAGCAGTTCCAGGTTTGTTATCCTGGTCTGTACAGCACATTCCATTAGCGTACCACTCTGGGTCTGTTTCACAAATAGGATTCATTGGTGGAATCAAAAATAAGAACTGGTAAACTAAAAGGTTAAAAATATATGGATTGGGGTCCGTCTGGACAACGATGTCACTCGGAGTCCCGCCACCATATTTGGATTTTAGGCGTTTCCGTTCCTTTTCAGCTTTTGGGAACGGGAACTGGATTGCATTGTGAAGACTGGGATGTGTAAAGCCGACAGGATCTCGGTATAGGTTTGATTTTTTAAGGCGGGACTCTATTCCAAATAGTTTCTTCAACTTAGACTGTGACTCGGATCGTACAGCAATACAGTACCAACAAAAACACACGGTGTAATCTTTACCGCATGCACGGTAGTACAACTGGGCAGTCTCTTCAAACCCGGTACCCAACCGACTCTCTTCCACTTTATCGTCATGGTCAATTACCAGTTTCTTGCGGACTAAACAGTCTTCCAAGTAAATGGACAGCGAAAGTTGATGTGTGTGCCAAACCAAGTCAATATCCAATGTTGGCACAAGCATAGTATTCGTGCTGACTAAGAGCTGGAAAAACCGTGTGTACCGCTGAATAGACTCTGCTGTCGTTTCACGATACATGGGAGAATGGATCCATTCTAGCTCGTTCATCTTGGTTGCAAACTGTTCTTGACGAAACACACATCCTACCAAGTCGTCGGATAATACCATTTTCTCAACAGTTGTCAAGTGAATCAAGTTCATATCATGATACTGTCGTAAGAGAACACGGCGCTCAAAAGTATCTTCTTCATTAATACACTCCTTTGTAAATGTTTCGAGTGTCATGTCGCTCTTGAGGTCGGAGATAAAAGGTGCGAGTGACTCGACTAGTTTGTCATTGATAAGAATGGGAGTACTACGTCCCCCGCTCATGATGTTTGAAAAGTACTTGTAGACCCCGGCAATGTTCTTGTCTGAAGCATCAGAGTAGAGTTGACGCTTACGCAACTCATCATGTGTGAGAAGAGGACGGAACCCACAATCACAGTTATCACTAAGCTCTATCAAGAAATTCGGGTCAGCAAAACCTGTTAGTACATGAGTTGTGTATGGAACATTATCAGCGATTACCTTGGAACAAATAGGGCACCGAATATTGACATAGTGATCAAACATGTTAAACGTCTGGTCGTCGAAATGACTCGTCTCATCGTTCGAATAATTCTTGATCACAAAATCATAATACTTTTTGAAATCTTCTGAAATGGTATCTTCAAACGTCTCAAGATTGATCCGAGTACGCACGCTTTCTAAAGGAAACGGAATCATGACAAATTCCAAAAAGAGGTTACGGGCAAAGTTATCATAAAACGTTTTGGGATTAAGCAAGAATGCATGCCAGACCATCAATACATCCAATGGTAAATGAAGGTAGTCCATAGCTGCGACGATCGTGTCATCTCTTTTGTCTCGTGCACGGCGATAGAGTTCTGATTCGCGAAGTAATTGCTTATCTGCCATCTTCAATTTGTTCAATTTGTTCAATTTCTCTTTGATAGCTGATACAAATACAATAAAGCGTCGCACGGCCCGTGTGACAAATACTTGCCATGATTTAAGACGGTAAATTTCCTGGTCAGGCATGATGGCAAAGTTGGGTGGGCCACACACGTTTTCTTTCATTACAGCGAACGCCTTAAGAAGCACCAAATGTTGAGTGAGGTCTTTCACTGTCGGTATATGTACATTGTCATCTCGATTCGCACTACTCGGTATATCTCTCTTCTCCAAGACCTGTACAAACTCGGGCTTGGTATTAAAGATCCTCATGGGTGCAAAAGTGTAACTTAAAATGTACTGTAAAATGCGCTCCAAAAAAATGTGCCATCGCGCGCCCTTTTAATCAACGAATTTTCGTATTTCTCGTAAATCGGGAGTGGAGACACGACAAAAAATAAATTACGTTTTGATGCATTAAGCGATAAGAACATCAGCCTTCTCAACGTTGATGACCTTGAAATGACATGTAAACAAACTTGCTAAAATTAAATTTAATGACTTGTTGTTTTCGTTTAATAATCAGTTGGCTCAATGGTGGAGGCAAGTGCATATAGCATTTCTGATTGGAACTGGAACTACGGTGACTCCGTAATGACGGAATTTTAATGGATCATTGAGAAACAATTTATTTTGGGACTTGTTTTCATGCTGATGTATCGAAATGGCCGTTTATTTTATTTGGAAATAGTCGTTCTGGAGGTTTCTATCACTTAATTGTACTGGTTGAAGGATTTATTTCTCACCATAAGTACTTCTAAAATATGTCAATTCTACAAAAAGATTGAAAATTTCTTAATGTCTTAATCCCAACAGAAATTCCAAGATATATGAATCAAACAATTTGCACCTGCACCGAAAATATCGAACAGTTAAGACAGTGTATATGGTGAAAACAAGCTTTGGGATATAGTCAATGGCAAATTTACTCCAAAACAGTAAGTTGGTTTAGAGGTTACATAGCCGTACCACAAATAAATCCAGACAATTGTCCATAATTTGTAGATATATTTCTACCCTAGAGATTTTTTCTATTTATTAAATCCCGGTACCTTGAATTATTTCTGTATAGTTACTAATGACAATTTGTAGTTCAAATCATTATTGATATGTAGAGAAATTGCTAGTTACCTATATTTAGTCACAATTGCTTCTACTAATTGTCTAGAATACGGTAGTCCTCTCCATTATTTGCAGTTTAGTGACAGAATATAGACATACGTAAACCAAGCCAAAGAGTTAATTACCCTAATACATTACGAAATACATGTGACCACAATTTAATTGCCTCTTACCAAATCTTGACGACGTGCTATAATGAACTTGCAATCATATTTCAAACAATTGGAGTTTGGATCAAATGAACACCCTATTTTACAACACCGAACCAACGGTAAATATCTCCAGAGGGCCATAGAATACGTAGAGGGACACGACTTGTTAGCAGTTGATATTGAAGCTTGAGAAGGAGATAACAACCAGATCCTTGAGATAGGATTCGCTATCTTACCTTTTGCAAAAAGAGAAATAATTCCAGATATCACGGTTATCCATATTCGATTGGAAGAAACTATGCATTTACACAATGGAAAGCATGTTCCAGACAACGTGCTACATAATATGACTGGACTCAGTTATAACATGCACAAGGAGGATCCCGTAAAGTTTGTGCAGCTTCTTATTAACAGGAACTTTTGTTTTGGTGGGTCATGGCATTGGTGCAGATCTTCGATGGCTCAGATAGATGGGTGTTTCCATTGACAAGAACCATTACACCATCGACACTCAAAAACTCTTGTCATTTTCTTTTGGGAAAGAAGGAAATGGTCTTGAAAATGGGCTTCGTCATTTCCATATTCCATTTGCCTACCTACATAATGCTGCCAATGGCGCCTATTACACCATGCTTCTTGCTTTTAAACTATGCGACATAACCCTGAGAGTTAATCACAGATTGGTCCACCCCGGGACTTATGAATTACAGCATCACTCAAGATTGAGAGATGCTGCGACACCAAATTTCAAGAGACCCAAACACCGAGCAACACAAGTCAAATTATTGACTTTAAAAGATGCCCTTGAATGGACTTTTGATAACTTGGAGTTTGTTGCCGACGCAGATGAAGAATGTTTTGCATTGTAAAAGATTGTAACTTTGGGGTGCCTCGCATAATAGTGATCTACAGTCGGCACTTTGAGAAATGAATGAACTTTATAATATGTTGGAACTATAATAAGATTTAGTGTTAAAGTTTGACAAATTCAACAATGCATACCACACATTTTCGCTTTTGTGACCATCGAAGCTGGTTCTTTTATTACCTCGATCCTCAAGTTACATTTCATTGAAAAAACGCAATTTTGGTTAAATCATACTAGAATATGCTATCAAGGCACCGGCTAGCCTTAGATATAGTGCGCGTAGTATTGGCTGTGAAATTATTGTCAAGGACACATCTCTATGACAGGTCCTGGAAGTTAAACCGCTGTTTTAGAATGGATTTCTTCTCTCTCCTAAGCACGTTGAGTTGGCCATTTTGCTAGATCATCTGTTGGGAAAATTCGGTACAGTAGTTAAAAAATCATTTAAAAGACAGGATTTCAAATTCAGACTTGATACTGTATCTTATTTGTCCTTGGACTTGGTTTAAATTCGCACTAAATATCGTTCAACAAAACCTTTTAACACCAAATCATAAGATCACACCAGAATGGGTTTGCAAGAATACTTCAATTATTTCGAAACTTACTTAAAGGAAAAGCATCCCGTTTTCAAAGACCTGAAAAATCGTGAATATCTCAAGAAAGCCATTCTTTCCGTGAGAGAAAACCTCTGCTTCCTAGTAATTGATACCCGAACCGATTTATTATTGATACTCAAAAGCTTATGAAATTCTCTTATGGGAAGGAAGGAAACAGTCTTGAGATTTCATGGTCCTACGGCTGGAGAATTATATGGTCCTAATCAAGCTGAACTCCTTCAGATGGACAGTGCAGAAGAAGCAATCAACTGGACCCAAAGATATTTACAATTCTACGTAAAGGAAAATAGGAAGGAAGAGAGCGAAAGTGATGACGAGTATTATAGTGATAACAGTATGGATGAGGATGATTATTATTGAAAATTCCAAATCATTATCTGAATTGTTCCAGTAGTTGGTTCGTTTTACAGAAGGAGTCTGTATTTGCCCTGGTTTTACGTTGTACAAAATCTGGGATAGAATGGAAAAGATTGACTAAATTTTTATTGAGAAAACCTTTGCGAGTTATTACGCCTCCAAGAACAGTTAAACATTGTAGATCTTGAAAGTGATACTTCAAAAAGTTGTCTCTAAAATATAGCTGATGGGATAGTATCAACAGTTAAGTTTTGTGATGTCCTCAACCAAGTAGGTGTTGCTTCAGCCGCTGGCGATTTTGCACCCATCTTTTACACGTGACATGTTTCATGAAATTGGTTCATCACATTAAACTTCTGTGAGATTTTGCCTTGCAACAGCATATTCCTTATAGAGTGATAGACTTCATAGACTGTTTGGTAAGTATAGGTCCTGTTTAGAATATGGAAAAAGCAACAAAAAAACCTTTGAACAAGTACTTTGAGGGACTTGACCTGCAAACACTGCAGCATCCCGTTCTCAAACACCCAAGCAATCGATACTATCTACAGAAAGCCATGAAACGTGTACAGAATACCGCATTACTATCTATTGATGTTGAAGCGTGGGAGCTCAATACAAATGATATACTTGAGATTGGTCTTGCCATATTCGAGCCACGAATAGTTCAACCATTGATTCCAGATGTAAAGATTGTTCATATTCGTCTTTGTGAGAATATGGACAAGACCAATGGTAAATATGTCCCTGACCATGCTAGATACTGTATCAGTGGTACTTACTTGGAGATGACCATGGATGAAGCAGCACAATTTGTCCAAAGATTTGTTGATCAAAAATATACCTTAGTTGGACATAACCTTAAAGGAGATATTAAGTGGCTCAAGCTGATGGGGATACGAATTGATCCAGAACTGTTTATTATTGATACAGAGCGACTTTTGACTTTTACATACGGAAAAGATGGAAATAGTCTTGAAAATGGGCTTCGTGACTTCAATATTCCAGCTGCATTTCTTCACAATGCTGCCAATGATGCATATTATACCATGCTTCTTGCCTTGAAGTTATGTGATTGGGTGGTGAGAGAAGAGAAAGGCTTGGATCTTGATTATCCTCATAAACATATGCCTAGAGTCATGCCACGTTCAAAACGCGATAAAAGGGTTCGTGTGAATGAAGCAGATGGTGTGCTTATCACAGATATCAAAGGTGCAGTGGACTGGGCAAGAAACACTTTATCGATTGATCTTTGTACTGAATCGGAAAGTGGGAAACTTCTCCGTATGGTGATTCCTAAAGAAAATGGGGATCCAGTAATAGTACCAAGTTATGTTTAGTTCTGGAACTAATGTTACTTACAAAGAGTTACTGTTTGGAATAAGCATCCTTCGGAAGTCAGCAGAACTATTTCGAACTGTAAAACCACTTGCTAGCGTGGTTTTTCAAAGAAAATAGAATGTATCCTTAGACTAGAAATGAGGCAGAAAGCAATCGATTGGGGGAAACAATAGAGCAAATTCTTCCTTATACCAATATTCAAATTGTATCTTGAAACATACACAAAGATCCGGGCCAGTACAGCAATTCAGATATTCATCAAAATTATTTCAATAAATTTGAGTCTACGAAGGTAAGTGGAAATAAGTTGCGATAGCAACACGGAATTCGCAACCAATCTCATTGCTTACGATCACCCGGTTATACATCTAGGTAAAAGCAAATATTTACGGGAATTTGTATATGGTAAAAAGCTCTTTAGGATAGCGGGGTTGGCTAGTAACCACATGTATGGCAATTAAAGTATAAGGCAACCTCAGTTCCCAAAAGATTCACACATTACCCCCATGGGGTGTGTGGGCTGTTACTTTTTCCATACCATTGCAGGACGCACTA